>CM074722.1:430859931-432082431 GCA_037306005.1 Rhinophrynus dorsalis
TTCAAGTTTATTTATGGTCAAGATGAGCCTACCCCTGACCGCTTTTTCTCTAATATTCACCGAATTGGCAGGAAAAATACACAACTCAACAACAACAGAGATATCCTGGTTCGTTGTATATCACTTGACATTAGAAATGCTATTCTCAAATTCGCAAGAATAAGGGACTAATCCACAAAATAGTAATGCAGGGGGGAGGTCTCCAACTAGTGACGCACCTTTTCCTTCACTGGCAAAGACCACGCATGCTCAGCCAATCTCCCCTACTTCCTCACAGTCTCGCGAGACTTGGAACAATGAGTCTGAAGAAACCGGATCCCCCACCACCGGAACACACGCTTCGCCACTCAATAAAGATCAAAGACTTAATTCAGAGAAAGCTGGTCCTTCTACACGCCAGCAAAGAAATAGCCACACAAAAGACTGGTGGCAAGCAAATCCCTAATTAACATCCTCTTACCTTGCATTCTTCAGATCGTCCCATTAATGTTGTCACTTATTTAAAACTTCCTCAATTCCACGTTTTTCCCATGGTTTACAAAAACACTAAAAACAAATATTTTACTTCTATACTCTCAATTTTACAAGTGGATTTACCCTCAACTTCTATAGCATTTGCTCACTGATACAATATTGATCCTATATTGAAATATGTATGGGACTTTATGCACACGCACCCACTTATATAAAAATGTAGCACGGCTCTTAAAAACCACATTAACTTAAAATTGTACCAGTGATGGTCATATAACACTAATTGTAACAATAATACTATAGTGGGTTTATACCCATGATGTGATATAATGCAATATATGGGTTTATACGCAGGTATGTTTTTATGCACGTACGCTCCTCCCCCCCCCTCCTTTTTTTTTTTTATCATGGAATGAGTATATGGACGCGAGTGTACCCATGCATATATATGTGGGTCTATTTGTATGTAGATACATCTACATTTATTGGTATTAATAACCTAAGAGTATTTTGGTGAAAATCTGGGTAGGTGTGTGAGTGTGAAAAGGTACATGAACGTGTGTGTGTGTGTGTGTGTGTGTGTGTGAATGGGTATGCATTTATGTGCCCATTGCATTCACCCAGTGTTTCCTTCGTCATACTTAACTTTTATAGGGTCTAATAAGTGCCTTCACTAATGTTGCAGGTTATATGGAACGTACTTAATAGACGAAATATGTGAGGGAAAAGTGAAAACCCCTCCACCCCCCCCCCTTTTTTTTTTTTTTTTTTTCCCTCTTTGGATTTAACCGGTGGAGGTTAGACTGAGTTATAGATTACTTTTGTATATGATAGTAAAAATATACATTCATTAAGGGAAAAAAGCGTTTCATAAAAACACATATGTTTAAGGTTATAATATTTCTTTATATATGGTTTATGTATAGTTATTCTTACATCGATTCCTATATGGAAATTTTACAATTTAATAATTCACCAATGTAAGAACTTATTGGTTACTATAGAATCCATTGGTTACTATATATCTATTTGTCAATTAATTGTTTAATATTTGTAGGCCAAACTCTGAATAGGGAGCTGGGGTGGAGCTCTAGAGACCCTTTGGGTAGACTACAGTCTTCACCCAGTGCCTGTACACACTAACGACAGGCAGCTTAAACTCCCCCCTGAGGAAGGAAGGGTATAATTTTTTTTTTCTACTTAGATGTCCAGCAAACTTAATTTCACTTCCGTCAATGTTAGAGGTTTTAATTCAGCTATTAAGAGAAAAAAGGCGTTTATAGCCTTGGAAAAATTCAGACCTAGTTTCTTATTATTACAAGAGACCAAATTCAACAAAAGCAACCCACTAAAATTCTTCTCCAAAAATTACAAATGTTTTTTCTTGAGCTCTAATGTAATCAAAAAATCTGGTGTAGCAATTCTCATACGAAATGATATCCCTTTTGTCTCGGAGGAAGTTTTAGAAGATCCTGAGGGAAATTATTTAATTTTAATTGGAAACCTTTACGGTTTTGAGTTGACCATAGTAAACGTATACGGCCCACAAACAAACAAAAAATCCTTCTTCTTGAACTTAAAAGCACAAATTATCTCTCATAGAAAAGGCAAACTTATAATAGGAGGTGATTTCAATTTATACCAAGATCCCATTCTCGATAAAAAAGGACATAACAAATGTAGAGAATCTCAAAACTTAATTCTAAAGGAATTTATTGATGATTTGGATTTGATAGACCCATGGAGAATTCTTTTCCCAAACGAGAAAGAATTCACTTATATATCCACTCAAACTGACTCGGCCTCCAGAATTGATTTTTTTCTAATGGATCCCACTATTCTGGAAAATATAATCAATATTGGATTATATCCTCAAGTCTGGACAGACCACAGTGCAGTTTCCATGTGGACAAATACTTTCTCAACCATCAAGAAGACCTTTAGATGGAGACTGAACGAACGCATGTTACAGAACAGAAGCACTAAACAAAGGGTTTCAAACGCAATTGAAAATTATTTCCAAGAAAATATTCCCGGTGACTCCGAGTTTACTTGGATTTGGCTAGCTCATAAAGCAGTTATTAGAGGAATTTTAATTCAATTAGCTAAACAAAGACAAAAAGATAGATATCCCATAATAAACTCATTAAACTTAGAATTAAAAATCCTACAAGATAAACAAACTGCAAATCCATCAATTACCCGTGCCAAAAAGATTTGTAATGTTAAAAAAGAGCTAGAAATATTATTAGATAAAACGGCTAACCAAAGCTTCCTTTGGATCAAACAAAAATATTTCTTATGGGGCAATAAATCCCACACTCTAATGGCCCACCAACTAGACTCCCACAAACCAATACAAAATATCAAAAGAATAAATTGTGGCAACAAAGTTGGAAGCTCATCTAATTTAAAAAAACATCCTACAATGTTTCTATAACTATTTCTCAGATCTTTTTAAAAATAAATCCGAATTCAATGAGACAATATTTAGGGACTTCCTTAGAAAACTTAAGCTTCCAAGTTTAAATGATAGGGGACATCAAGAACTTAACAAACCGTTAGAGCTGGATGAAATAAAAAGAGTAATTAAAGACTTGAAAAATAAAAAAAGCCCTGGCCCCGACGGTTATACAAACCTCTATTACAAAACTTTCCAGGACAAACTTCTCCCACACTTACTAACTTACTTTCAGGAAATTTTAACAAAAGGGAAAATTGAAAAAGAAGCCAATTTAAGTTTCATATCTGTCTTTCCTAAACCTGGAAAAGACCCTGAAGAAGTGGCCAATTATAGACCGATTAATTTAATGAACACTGATATAAAAATTCTTTCTAAAGTCTTAGCAAATAGATTGGGTAAGTTCCTCCCATTCTTAATCCATACTGATCAATGTGGCTTCATTCCGGGAAGAACTACCGGGGATTGCATCAGACGAACCTTCAATGTGATAGATATAAGTAACCGATATAAAACTAAAAATGCCCTTCTGTTATCCCTAGATATCTCAAAAGCCTTCGATTCCCTACACTGGACGTACATGGAAAAAATATTAGAATATTTTAAAATTCATGGAATAATCACACAATACTTAACAGCTGTACATAATAACTCACATAGTCTTTTAAGAATAATGGGCGTTGAATCAGAAGAAATACAAATTGAAAAAGGCACAAAACAGGGATGTCCCCTATCACCCATGATATTCGCATTGTGTATAGAACCTTTTGCGGTATCAATCAGAGAGGATCAAGGAATAAAAGGTATCGGACTAACCAGCGTAGCAAGTAAACTGAATCTGTATGCTGATGATATACTTTTCTTCATTGCAAACGCGGATACTTCAATTAATGCCCTTTGGTCTAAGCTCTTGGAATTCGGTAAGTTTTCCGGCTTGAATATCAATCAAAATAAATCTGAAGTCATGGATCTTTCCCTAAATATTAAAACTAAAAAAACAATCCAAAAAAATTTTAATTTTAAATGGAAACAAGATTTTATTTCTTATTTAGGAGTGAAAATCCCAAAGATCTACTCAAAAACTTTCTCCTTAAATTTCACCCCCTGTTTTTTAAACATTCAAAAGAATTTAGACTTCTGGAAGCAACTCCCCCTATCTTTATTAGGCAGAATAAATGCTATTAAAATGGTCACTCTCCCTAAAATTTTATACCTTTTTAGATCTCTCCCTATTCTTGTTAATAAAATTGATTTAATAGGTATTCAGAATGAAATCTTCCGATTTATTTGGAACGACAAACATCCCCGAATTAAAAGGGAAATATTATACAGGGAAAAATCTTTCGGCTGACTTTTGGTCCCAAACCTGTATAAATATTACCTGGCCACCAGACTCTCACAGCTACTATCCTTTTGTTATAAATTTGAATCCCCCTGGCTGATTACAAATTGGATACGCCTTGAATCTGAATTTATTTCAAGACAGGAAACACAATCATTTCTATGGACTCACGGCACTAAATCTAGAAACATTCAAAACTCTCTACAATGCACTCAAGCCGATTTTAAAACTTGGAACAAAAGTAAATTTTCACAACAGCTAACAAAAGAAAAGTCTAAAATGCTTCCAATCCTTTTTCTCCCTTTTTCTTGGAATTTAGAGCAAACGCAAATGATTAATAAACTACAAGATCACCAACTCACAGTCGTAAACGACTTCTTCCACCGAGACAAAATTATTAAATGGGAATACATCGCAGATATCCTCCCGGAACACCCTAACTCAAAAAAGATTTTCACTGAAATTATGAATAAGATTCTTGATTACTTGGGCCCATTTAAACACGAAAATTTAACAAAATATGAATCTTTTGTTCAACATTGGAATCCCCCTATGAGATCGATCTCCCCAATATACAAAATTCTCCTACACAGTAATGACAAAATCCCAACTTAAATGGGAAACAATGCTGGGATTGTCACTCGATGACACCGACTGGTTAGAACTTTGGAGAAGGATTCATAAAAGCAGCATTAACTTAAACTCAGTTGAACAACTTTATAAGATGTTCCACCTAACTTATTTGGTACCCAGCAAACTTGCCCTTATGTACGATAATGCCCTGGATTACTGTTTTAGAGAGTGTCAGGAAAGGGGAACTTTTACTCACATATGGTGGGAATGTGAGAAAGTCAAAATAATTTGGAACAAAGTAAATGTCTTACTTACCGAAATTTTGCAAAAAAATGTTACACTAAACATGGGTCAAGCCCTTTTGGGAATGAGAATTAAAGATTCTAACAAATACGAAGACAAACTAATTCTTAGAATTTGCTCAGGAGTCAGGTTATACATCGCTTCTCAGTGGAAAAAAACAGAGATCTCGTGGAACCTTATTATCGAAAAAGTTAACTCCATTTGTATTAATGAATATTATTCATTTCTTGAGTTATGCTCTTATGACAAGTTCTCTCTTATTTGGTCTCCTTGGATAGAGAGTTTATATGGACACACTTGTAAGCTGTTACTGAAATCTTAAAACTGTTGTTAATTCTCTTATAATCTATCTAATTGTGTTTAATTACCCTTAATGCTCACTTAAAGAGGTTGTTATATACTTACCTCATCCACTCACATGTATTAAAAAACTAATAAACATATTAAGTTTAAAAAAAAGTGTATATGTGTGTGTATGTGTATATGTGTATATGTGTATGCATGTTTATGTATGTGTGTGTATGTATGTATGTGTATGTGTGTATATGTGTATGTATGTATATATGTATGTATATATATGCATGTGTATATATATATATATATATATATATATGTATATATTTATGTATGTATGTGTGTATATATATGTATGTGTATGCATGTGTATGTATGTGTGTGTAAGTATGTATGTGTATGTGTGTATATGTGTATGTGTATGTATATGTATGTGTATATCTATGTATCTGTATATATATATATATATATATATATATACGTGTATATGTGTGTGTATATATATGTATGTGTATGTATGTGTGTATGTGTATATATATATATGTATATGTGTACATGTATGTGTGTGTATATGTATATATATTTGTATGTGTGTGTGTATGTATGTATGTATGCATGCGTGTGTATGTATATATGTGTGTATATGTATGTGTGTGTGTATGTATATATGTACATATATATGTGTATAAATGTATATGTATGTATATGGGTGTATGTTTGTATGTGTGTGTGTATATGTATGTACACATATGGGCGCATATTGTATATAGGCCTGCATGCACATGCTGGATTGTTGGATGGCAATTCTAGCACTCCTAACATGTGCAAACTTTTTTAATTCTCGCCACTCCATTATCATCTCCTGCATTTTTTTCCCTCTCCCCCCACTCCAATCCTTACAAAAGGTATTTACGACCTTCTACAAGTAGAGTGTAGATGCTCTGACCTTATCTGCTGTTATGTTTTCTTAAACCTACACACAGCCAAACTTTGAATTTTATGTATCACTGTGAATTCTGTGTCCTTTTAGTCAGAAATGCTTTAGACTTGAGAAAGGGAGGTTCTCCCGAAAGCTTGTCAATCCAAAATTCTGTTAGTCCAATAAAAAAGGTATTACAAGATACTTATTTTGTTTGTTATTTTACATCTGCATCACTGGACTAATACGGCTATATATATATATATATATATATATATATATATATATATATAAAAACTGAAAAGGTTATGGTGGGGAAAAAAGTGAATGAAAACCCCTTCCACCTGAATTTGGTGGGTGGTAGATACAATGCTAAACAAAAATTTGACTCACCAGTCAAGCCATAAGACTTGCTTTTCCCACAGAAATCCATGTATAAAGTGGAATCGGAGGCAAAAAGGTGATTCCTTGTTAAACTTATTTGCATATGCCTACCCAGAATCCCTTGCGGTAGTAACAACACTGCAAATTTCTGCGATTTTTGTGGGATAAGCAAGTCTTATGGCTTCACTGGCATGTCAAATTTTTGTTTAGCATTGTATCTACCACCCACTATATATATATATATATATATATATATATATATATACATACATGCACACATACATACATAAACACACATATACATACAATATATCTATACACACACACAAATATACATGTATATAGTATACACATATATACATAAACACATACATATGGCACACGTATACATAAATGCATATACCTCAATACGTACACATAATAATTTAGGTATACATACTAAAACATACATCCATACACAAGTACCTATATATATATATATATATACTAGTACATATACATATACGCATACATACACAAACACATACATACATACCTACATGTACATAAATGCACATAAATCCATATACACATATAGAATAGTCCACCCACATATATATATATATATATATATATATGCTTGCATATATTAGAGTATGGGAAAGCATATGTCAGTACGTCATACTTAATATACTAATAATAATATTAAACCTGTGATTAGAATGTATTTTAACATGTGGATACATATGAAGAGTAAGATAATGATAGAAGGGTCATGTGAAACTTTGATATTGGGACAGGAAACCAGAATCAACAGCAAGAATAGAGGACTAAATGTTGATCTGGGTTTCCTATTCCACTATCAAAGTTTCACATGACCCCTCTATCATTATCTTACTCTTCATATATATCCACATGTTAACATACATTCTAATGACAGGTTTCATATTATTATTAACATATTAAGTATACGTTGTCCCTGTCTTATCAGCATTCACACTGTTTTAACCCCAGCAAACAACACAGCTTAGAATTCTATGTATTAACTGTGAATTCTGTGTCCTTGTGCTCAGAAATGCTTTAAACTTGAGAAAGGGAGGTTCTCCCGAAAGCTTGCCAATCCATAATTCTGTTAGCCCAATAAAAAAAGTATTGCAAGATATTCATTTTGTTTTTTATTTTACATATGCATCACTGGACTAATATGGCTTCAGTCTCCAATCTATAAATATACAGATAGCACTGAAACGGTTAAATGTGGAAAACTAAGAAGGGCAGCCACCTTTACCATACAGATACATATAGGAGAGGCAATGGGATAAAGCAGGGCTGTCCAAGTTCAGTCCTCAAGGACCACCAACAGTACAGGATGTAAGTATTTCCCTTATTAAGCACAGGTGAGTCAGTTAAAATGATTAACTCACCTGTGGTTAATCAGGGAAATCCTTAAATAATGGCCCTTGAGGACTGAACTTGGACAACATTATAATCACAGGATGCGGTGATGAGACAGTCGTGGTGAATAATGTAGTGGACCATGGTCAAAGTTACTGACCACATTCTTCTGTCATCAGGCTCCCATCCAGAAAGAGCAGAACCACGGAGAGGTTCAGCAATAAGGAACACACATAATAAAGTCAACCTCCACAGAGAAATGGTCCAAATAAAAACTCCTGTGAACTTCGAAATCCAACTCCAGGGAAGCCAGTGATGGAAGCCCACTTAATGGGGATTCTACAGCCCCATATATAAGGTAAACATAAAAAAATAAGCCTAAAAAACTAAGAGAAGCTCCAGCTCACTCTTCAAAGAGAGGCCGCATGCATCTGGGAATTAAGGTGGGGGTAGAGCTGGAAGAGAAGGAAGTATTCTCCGCTTAAAAGACTCTGTCTTTTTTTAAGTGCCCTGCCCACTGGAGGAGGGAAGCTGTACCCCATTATTCCTCTGTTCTATATTGGATGTAAGATAAAATATTTTATTATACCTTATAAAAAAATAAGACAAGCACTAGATGTAAAAATCTATATTTATAAAAGAAGAAACCTGTGTGACTGGCGCACCCCCCCAGGGGCTGAAGTAAGGAGGAGATATTCAAATTTCCTCTATACTGTCTGTCCATGACATACAGGGGTGCCTGATTTTCTCTGCAAGGAGTTGGCCCTCCCCCACTATCTCTTCTTCCAAATAACAAACATGCCCTTTCCACCACCTTCCACTCCTGTGATAATCTCTTCAAAACACACAGACACAAGCAACACACACACACCAAAACACATGCAACACACACACACAATACACACACCGACAACACACACATGCACAATACACACATGTACAACACACATGCACCACACACACAAAACATACAAGCAATACCCTTGCAAAACAGACAGACAATACAAACACATGAACAACACACACAATAAACACCCACACACTAAACACACACTACAACATGCACAACACACACGCACAAAACACATGCCCACGATACACACACACGCAATACAGACATGCAATACACACATGCACAAGACACACACGCAATGCACACACACATACAAGCAATACACACAGACACAATACACAACACACACAATACACAACAACTCACACAATACACACTTACAACATACATGAGTAAAACACATGAGCAAGCACTAGATGTAAAAATCTATATATATAAAAGAAGAAATCTGTGTGTCTGGCACACACACACACACCCAGGGACAGAAGTAAGGAGGAGATATTCAAATTTCCTCTATACTGCCGGTCCAGGACATACAGGGGGCCTGATTTTCTCGGCAAGGAGATGGCTCTCCCCCACTATCTCTTCTTCCAAGAAACAAACATGCCCTTTCCACCCCTTTCCACCTCTGTGATAATCTCTTCAATACACACAGACACAAGCAACACACACACACATCACAACACACACACAATACACATGTAATACATACACCAACAACACACACATGCACAATACATACATGCACAACACACACACATGCACCACATACACAATACATACAAGCAATATACATGCAAAACTCAGACAGACAATATACACACATGCACAACACACACACACAATAAACACCCACACACTCAACACACAAACACACACACCACAACATGCACACGCACAACACACATGCCCACAATACACACACACAATACAGACACATAATACACACACAAAAAAAAACAGACATGCAATGCACATGTGCACAAAAAAACCCAGTACAAGACACACACACACACAAGCAATAAACACAAACAAACAAGCAATACACACAGACACGCAACACACACAATACACCACAACACACACAATGCACACTTACAATACACATGAGCAAAACACACACACAACGCACACGCTATACACGCATGCAATATGCATGCACAATACACACACACAACATAAACTTACACAATATATACACACGCACAACACACAAGCAATACATACACAATACACACAACACACACAATACAGACACTCAATACATATGCACAACAAAAACAGAAAACATACAGAGACAGTTCACACACATATGCAATACACACACACACACAATATACACACATACTATACATACATGCAATACACATGCATCATACAGACAATACACGCACACAACACGCACATGCCCACAACACACACAATAAACATACACATCACAAGACGCAAAACACACACAGACAATATACACATGCCCACAACACACACACTACCACACACACACTACACAACACACCCAGTACATCACAAAACACATGTGCAAAACATACACAAAACACAGATGCACAAAACACACAAACAATACACACATGCAATACACATGCACAATACACACTCACATGCAATACACATACACACAACAAACACACACAAATGCAATATACACACTCACAACACACATGCACAACACACGCACAGCAAACACACACAACAAGCAATACACACACGCACAATACACCACGACACACACACAAAACACAAACATGTACAACACACATACACAAAACACACTGATAACACGCACGGACAACACACATGCAATACATACACATAACACACACACAATAAACACATGCACAACACACACAAATGTACAACACAAACACACATAATACACACACACACACACACACCATACAAACATGCACAACAGATAACACACACACAAACAATACACACACACTCTCAATACACATAAAACACACACAAGCTCACAACTCACACACAACACACACACAAATTCAACATTTCAGTCATTAAGAACATTGTCTCCTTTCTGGATTTACATGGATTTTAGGAGAAAATAGTCCTGCATATAAATCTACTTAATATTTTAACCCTATTAATACCAGACACATATGACATTCTATGTTTATTTAATCATACATACAACTGCATGGGACTTTTGTTTATTGTTTTGGGGGTGAGGGGTTATTTTATTAACCATGCAAGCAAAGCCGTGCCAGTATTGCTAGTAATATATATATATATATATATATATATATATATATATATATGTAGGAACATGAACTATTAATTTAAGGTAGATAGATAGATGGAATGAATGCAGGCTCAGCAACTGTAAATCCATACATTTATAAACCAAACCCTACAGATGTGTCACTTAAATCTGATTAACTGCTGGACTTTTGTCATAGTTTCTGGCAAACATGATATAATTATTTGTATTCATGCTTCCTGCAAGATGAACTGTTCAGTAGCACAGTTCACAGTTCTGTCACTAGATGGTAGTGAAAAGGTTTCCAAGAAAATGTTTACTTTCAACCATGTTTTTCAGTTTTCTTTAGTATTTAACTTTAAAATACAAACTTGGTTGGCCTCTTTTGTTGTCTGCACTGAGAACTCCATGTTGATGAAATATCAGAAATGTTTTTAAGAAAAATTAAAAACAAAGAGAGATGTGCTTCTTAAAGTATTTTTAGACTGCTAGCTTAATTCTCTGACAGCCAAATGAATAAGAAATGAATTCATTTGCAATCTATTGCTCACGTCTGGAGTGCAATGGGTTTAAATTAGAACCATTAATTCATCTCCTTCTACTGTAACTTGCTGCGTGTCTGGACTAGTCTCCTTATCCGTGCTTGACTGAAAATGGACTCAAAAGCAGAGACAGTAAAAAAAGTTAAGAGAAAAAGATCCACACATATGGGGAGAAGAAAGAATAACCATAATAGGCACTCCCAAAGAAAGATTACCCTGCAATCATATATTTAACAATTCCTAACTGAAAGAAGAGGTCAAAACAAAGATAAGAAACTAAAAATCTGCTATTCATTGAATCATATTAAAAAGAAGGTGAAGGAGGGATGAGGAGCTAGACAAAAGGATAAATGAAAAGTGCATACGCCCACACCTACATCAACCTGTACCTCAGATAGTGGGAACGGGAAGTAGTATTTGCAGAGAATATGGAGGAATATACTAACCAAATTCTAGTGACCTTTTCCTCATCTGGAAAGGCTCTGCAAATGACTTAATGAATTTTGTCTCCACTCTAAACCAGAATCCCTTTGACTTAAAAGTAAGTCTTGATTTTGACCACTTCAAGATCAATTTATTAGATATTACTATTTACAGACAGAAAGATGGAAGTGTAGCCAGTGACCTATTTCATTAGAAAACAGCCACAAACAGTATTCTAGATTTTGCTAGTCACCACCTTCCTAGCTTGAAGAACAATATACCGTCTGGGGAATTTCTCAGTTTGAGAAGAAATTGTTCTGACCTAGAAATGCTTAAAAAGAGAGCTCAGGAGTTAACAGAAAGATTATGCAACAATGGATACAGTACAGTTCTAGTACAGTGAAAACGTTCAACCAAGTATTTTTAAAGTTATATGTCTACTAGTGTTGAGCGAGCGTGCTCGGCCGATGCTCGGATCGGCTTGAGCATCGCTCTGCTCGGCACATGGCGGTACTCGTACGAGTACCGCATGTGCTCGCCCGCCATGTTCGGGTCTCCTCCCCGCACGTTTCGCGGCTGCTGCGCAGCCAATAAACGTGCAGGGAGGCTCTGACATCAGTGTAATGCCAGCAGCCATGTTGGCTGCTGGCATTACACTGATTGGCTGGCCAGAACCCGTGGTCGGGTGCTGTATAGCACCTGACCAGCGAGTTCGGCTCAGTCTTAGCCAGGGAGAGATGAGGATAGGAAGGGAAAGTCAGTGTAGGGAGAAGAAAAGTCTTGTTGAACAAAAAAAAAGAACCAAAAGTCCTTTTTAGGACTACTGTGTGTGGGGGCAGCAGTTTATTTTGTGTGGGGGGGAAAAAAAAAAAAAATATATATTCTGTTTAGTGTGCAAAGTTGCAGATTAGAGCACATTCTGTTTAGTGTGCAAAGTTGCAGATTAGAGCACATTCTGTTTAGTGTGCAAAGTTGCAGATTAGAGCACATTCTGTTTAGTGTGCAAAGTTGCAGATTAGAGCACATTCTGTTAAGTCTTCAAACTAAAATATCAAAGTCACATATTCCATTCAGTGTGCGTCGCCGCAGTTTAGCAGCACATTCTGTGTACTGTGCACAGTTGCAGAATAGGAAGAAATACTGTTAAGTTTTCAAACTAAAATATCAAAGTCACATATTCCATTCAGTGTGCTTCGCCGCAGTTTAGCAGCCTATTCTGTGTACTCTGCACAGTTGCAGAATAGGAAGAAATACTGTTAAGTTTTCAAACTAAAATATCAAAGTCACATATTATATTCAGTGTGCGTCACCGCAGTTTAGCAGCCTATTCTGTGTACTCTGCACAGTTGCAGAATAGGAAGAAATACTGTTAAGTTTTCAAACTCAAATATCAAAGTCACATATTCCATTCAGTGTGCGTCACCGCAGTTTAGCAGCCTATTCTGTGTACTCTGCACAGTTGCAGAATAGGAAGAAATACTGTTAAGTTTTCAAACTAAAATATCAAAGTCACATATTATATTCAGTGTGCGTCACCGCAGTTTAGCAGCCTATTCTGTGTACTGTGCACAGTTGCAGAATAGGAAGAAATACTGTTAAGTTTTCAAACTAAAATATCAAAGTCACATATTATATTCAGTGTGCGTCACCGCAGTTTAGCAGCCTATTCTGTGTACTCTGCACAGTTGCAGAATAGGAAGAAATACTGTTAAGTTTTCAAACTAAAATATCAAAGTCACATATTATATTCAGTGTGCGTCACCGCAGTTTAGCAGCCTATTCTGTGTACTCTGCACAGTTGCAGAATAGGAAGAAATACTGTTAAGTTTTCAAACTCAAATATCAAAGTCACATATTCCATTCAGTGTGCGTCACCGCAGTTTAGCAGCCTATTCTGTGTACTCTGCACAGTTGCAGAATAGGAAGAAATACTGTTAAGCTTTCAAACTCAAATATCAAAGTCACATATTCCATTCAGTGTGCGTCACCGCAGTTTAGCAGCCTATTCTGTGTACTCTGCACAGTTGCAGAATAGGAAGAAATACTGTTAAGTTTTCAAACTAAAATATCAAAGTCACATATTATATTCAGTGTGCGTCACCGCAGTTTAGCAGCCTATTCTGTGTACTCTGCAGAGTTGCAGAATAGGAAGAAATACTGTTAAGTTTTCAAACTAAAATATCAAAGTCACATATTATATTCAGTGTGCGTCACCGCAGTTTAGCAGCCTATTCTGTGTACTGTGCACAGTTGCAGAATAGGAAGAAATACTGTTAAGTTTTCAAACTAAAATATCAAAGTCACATATTATATTCAGTGTGCGTCACCGCAGTTTAGCAGCCTATTCTGTGTACTCTGCACAGTTGCAGAATAGGAAGAAATACTGTTAAGTTTTCAAACTCAAATATCAAAGTCACATATTCCATTCAGTGTGCGTCACCGCAGTTTAGCAGCCTATTCTGTGTACTCTGCACAGTTGCAGAATAGGAAGAAATACTGTAAAGTCTTCAAACTAAAATATCAAAGTCACATATTCCATTCAGTGTGCGTCACCGCAGTTTAGCAGCCTATTCTGTGTACTCTGCACAGTTGCAGAATAGGAAGAAATACTGTTAAGTTTTCAAACTCAAATATCAAAGTCACATATTCCGTGTAAGATGAAGAAGGCGGGTAAAAAGGGACGGGGAAGTGGACGTGATCCTGATAGTTCAGGGCGCGGGTCAGGACGCGGAGAAACTGTGCCTGGTGCCAGAGCACAAGAAAGAAAGACATCCACCATACCTAGCTTCATGTCTCATTTTACAGGGCGTCGCAGGACATCACTCTCGAGGTCCGACCACTGTGAACAGGTGGTCGGTTGGATGTCAGCTGATACTGCTTCCAGTCGGTTAAGCACCACCCTGTCTTCCACCAAGTCCACTCTCAGTAGCCAAGAGTCTGGTCAACATAATCCTCACTCTGATCATCCTTCCTCCCACCATACACGGTCTGGTCAAAGAAGTGATCCCACACTGGGATATAGTGAGGAGCTCGTCTCATCACCAATCCTTCATTTGACCCTCTCTCCAAGCACGCTTGCAGAGGAACATGACATCTTGTGCCCTGATTCACAACCTCTAGAGGGTACCCAATCACAAGAAGATGACAGATGTGAACGGCATTTAAGGTCAAAGGAAGTAGTGGATGATGATGATGATGATGAGACACAGTTGCCATTAAATCAACCACTATTACTGTCTCAAGACCTTGTTGAGGAGAATGTTATACAGTTGTCAATGACTGAGTATGTGGTGGGATCAAGACATGAGGAGGATGATCAGAGTGAGGAAGTGGAGGAGGACTTGGTGGACGATGAGGTGACTGACCCCACCTGGGAAGGTGTAGAGCCGAGCGATGACAGCAGTCCTGAGGGTGAGCCATCTGCAGCACCGCAACAGGCTGGAAGAGGCAGTGGTGTGGCTACAGAAAGAAGGCGGACCGCACCAAACCGGCCCGCAAATGTTCCACGGAGCACCTCCTTGCGTAAATCCCCCTTGCCAAGGGGTAGGTGTTCCGCGGTATGGCGTTTTTTTAAGGAAAGTGCGGACGACAAAAGAATTGTAGTTTGCAACCTGTGCCACACCAGAATGAGCCGAGGCATGAACACTAGAAACCTCACCACCACCAGCATGATCCGACACATGGCATCCAAGCACCGTAATAAGTGGGAGGAACGCCTGGATCGCCCATCTGTGTCTGCAGGCCACACCACTGCCTCCTCTTCCCCTGTTTTCGGTGCCGGCCAATCGCCTGTCGAAGGCGCAGGCCCGCATACCTCCCGCCCTGCACCTGTACCATCTGAAGCACCATCAGCGACCACATCCACTTCCCTGTCCCAGCACAGCGTCCAAATGTCGTTACCCCAGGCATTTGAGCGCAAGAGAAAATACCCAGCCACCCACCCACAGGCCATAGCACTAACCTCACACCTTTCCAAATTACTGGCCATCGAAATGCTGCCATTTAGGCTTGTGGACACTGAGTCCTTCCGCAGCCTGATGGCAGCAGCTGTCCCTCGGTACGCGGTCCCCAGCCGCCACTACTTTTCCCGGTGTGCCATCCCCGCATTACACCACCATGTGTCCCGTAACATCACCCGTGCCCTGACCAACGCAGTTACTGGGAAGGTCCACTTAACGACTGACACATGGACAAGTGCTTGTGGCCAGGGACGCTACATTTCCCTGACGGCACACTGGGTGAATGTCGTGGAGGCTGGGAGCGACTCGGACCCTGGGATGGCACGGGTGCTACCCACGCTGAGGATTGCGGGCCCTACCTCCATCAGGGTTTCCGCCAGCACCTACGTTATTGGCTCCACCTCCTCCGTTTCCACCTCTGAATTCTCTACACGCAGCGCCACTCCCCCATCAGCCAGTAGCTGGAAGCAGTGTAGCACTGCAGTGGGGAAGCGTCAACAGGCCGTGCTGAAGCTGATCTGCCTTGGGGACAAACAGCACACGGCCTCAGAGCTGTTGCAGGGGATTAGTCACCAGACCGAGCAGTGGCTCTCGCCACTCAACCTGCAACCAGGCATGGTTGTGTGTGATAATGGGCGTAACTTGGTGGCGGCTTTGGAGCTCGGCAAGCTCACACAAGTACCATGCCTAGCGCATGTATTTAATTTAGTGGTTCAGCGATTTCTAAAAACCTACCCCAATGTGCATGATCTCTTGACCAAGGTGCGCCGCGTGTGTGCACATTTCCGTAAGTCATCTACAGCTTCGGCCGGCCTGTTGAAGCTGCAGCAGCGCTTACAATTGCCAGCTCACCGGCTGCTGTGTGACGTGAGCACGCGCTGGAACTCCACCTTCCACATGTTGGCCCGGCTTTGTGAGCAGCAGAGGGCAGTAGTGGAGTACCAGCTGTTACACGGTCGTCGCCTCTCCGTTCAACTTCCTGTAATCAGAAGTGAGGAGTGGGAATGGATGTCAGACCTCTGCGAGGTTTTACGCAATTTTGAGGAATCGACACAGATGGTGAGCGGCGATAACGCTATTATTAGTGTAACCATCCCACTTCTGTGTCTACTGAAACGCTCGCTGCTCACAATTAAAACCGACGCTTTGCATGTGGAAGAGGTGGAAATGGGGGAGGAAGAGCTTACACAAGGTGATAGCCAGAGCACCCTCACTTCGTCTTCTCAGCGACAATTGGAGGAGGCGGAGGAGGAGGAGGAGGAGGAGGAGGAAGACACGGTTGCCTCCGCTACAGAGGGTAGCCATGGAACTTTAGTTCCATCTCTTCAGCGTGGGTAGGCAGAAGAGGAGGAAGAGGATGAGGAGATTGAGAGTCATCCTCCTGGTGAGGACAGCGAAATCTTGACTGTTGGTACTCTGGCACACATGGCTGACTTTATGTTAGGCTGCCTTTCCCGTGACCCACGCGTTGTACGCATTTTAGACAACACGGATTACTGGGTGTTCACCCTTCTGGACCCCCGCTACAAAGAGAATTTCTCATCTCTCATTCCTCCGGTGGAGAGGACAAGCAAAATGGTGCAATACCAGAAGGTTCTTGTTGAAAAATTGCTCCAAAATTTTCCATCTGACAACGCTGGCGGCAGAGTACGTGCTACCTTGGCCAGCCGAGAAGGGGAGAAAAGGGGAGCACACAGCAGTTCCGACAAAGGCAGGGCAACACTCTCCAAGGCGTGGGACACCTTCATGACACCCCGCCAGCACCCTCACCCTGATGCGCAGCCTAGTGTCACAAGGAGGGAAAAGTTTTGGAAGATGGTGAAGGAGTACGTAGCAGACCGTGTCAGCGTCCTCAATGATCCCTCTGTGCCTTACAACTACTGGGTGTCCAAGCTGGACACGTGGTATGAACTGGCACTCTACGCCTTGGAGGTGCTGGCCTGCCCTGCCGCCAGCGTTCTGTCTGAGCGGGTATTTAGTGCTGCTGGTGGCATCATAACAGATAAGCGTATCCGCCTTTCCACCGACAATGCTGATAGGTTGACACTTATAAAAATGAACAAGGCCTGGATTTCCCCTGACTTCTCCACTCCACTGGAGGAAAGCCCCGGGGGAACATAAACTCACTTTACATATATTATTTACAATGATGGGAATACTCTGTATTCCCATTCACCCCTTCCACCCAAAAAACGGGTATATGGTTGACTCTTAATCTTCTCATCCTCCTCCTCCTCTTCCATATGCCCTGTGCTATAATTTTTATATAGGGCCAGCTCACCAGCGGGCCCTGTGATATAATTTTTATATAGGGCCAGCTCACCAGCGGGCCCTGTTTGACAATTTTTATATAGGTCAGCTCACCAGCGGGCCTTCTCATATAATGTTTTATTGGGTCAGCTCTCTAGCGGGCCCTCTCATATAATGTTTTATAGCGTCAGCTCACTAGCGGGCCTTCGCATATAATGTTTAGGATGGTCAGCTCTGCAGCAGACCCTCACCCATAATGTTTTAGATGGTCAGCTCAGCGCACGTTTCCCTCTTAATCATGGCCTCAGTTCAATAAAATCAAGGAAATTTTTGGGATAATTTGCCTCTGCGCACGTTTCCCTCTTAATCATGGCCTCACTTCAGAAAGTCAAGGAAATTTTTGGGATAATTTGCCTCTGCGCACGTTTCTCTCTTAATCATGGCCTCACTTCAGAAAATCAAGGAAATTTTTGGGATAATTTGCCTCTGCGCACGTTTCCCTCTTAATCATGGCCTCACTTCAGAAAATCAAGGAGATTTTTGGGATAATTTGCCTCTGCGCACGTTTCCCTCTTAATCATGGCCTCACTTCAGAAAATCAAGGACATTTTTGGGATAATTTGCCTCTGCGCACGTTTCCCTCTTAATCATGGCCTCACTTCAGAAAATCAAGGACATTTTTGGGATAATTTGCCTCTGCGCACGTTTCCCTCTTAATCATGGCCTCACTTCAGAAAATCAAGGAAATTTTTGGGAGAATTTGCAGATGATATACAAGTAAATATACAGCAAATATTGTTTGGTAACAATTTTTCGCCTAAAGTCGTTTTTATTTTCCTTTTTGTGTGTTTTATGGTCAGTCTGTAAAAATGGCGTACTACGGGCGAAAGATCGTTCCCAGCAGCGATGTTGGAGTCCAAGATGCATCCAGACATCCTCCCTATGCTGTCCCTGAACCATTTCTGTGGTGTTTCCATCCTTTTCTTCCCTTTTCCTATGGACCAGGCACCCTCCCCTCATCAGAGCAGGGGGTGCCTGGTGTAATGCTCGAGTCCTCCCATTGACTTCAATGGGGCTCGGGTGCTCGGCCGAGCACTCGAGCCTCCGGGGGCGCTCGGTCAGAGCACCCGAACACCCGAGCATTGGGGTGCTCGCTCATCACTAATGTCTACTTTATAGATATCCATACTTGAGTTGCTTGTACATGGATGAAGTCAATTATAAATATTGTGGCATGCATTACCATTCAGGGCAGTTTTAAGAACCCCTGAGGACCTAACGGAATTATGCATGGAGGCCCTGAAATATAGACTCACATTTAGGATCCTTAAAGGGATAGTAATACTTCATTTTAACTTTATTTTATTTTGTAGGCATTAAAAAAACATGAAGAATGATATAAGTCTTATCTCTCAAGCCTTTATGGTTTATGAGATATTCACAAGCAAACTTTCCCCTCCCCGCCCCTTTTACCTAGTGTAAGCAATCTCTTCTCAGATGTGAATCTGGTTTTATGACCAGACAGATAACAGAAGGGGACAATTTTCTTTGTATGAAAACAATGAAAGCCCTTCCCCCCTTGACAAGTTTTTCAGCTTTTTCCCTTATCTTAATTGAAGATTGTCCCTCTCTGCAGTCTACCTGGGCACCTCCCTTCTGATCTGGTTGAACAGGGGGAGGATACTTTGTTTGTGAATATCTCTTAAACCATAAAGGTTTGAGAGATAAGACTTATATCATTCTTCATGTTTTTTTAATGCCTACAAAATAAAATAAAGTTAAAACAAAGTATTACTATCCCTTTAAATTTAGCTGTAGCTTTCCTCTTTTTTCTCCACGTTTGTGGGAAAAGTATCCACATTTACATGGTATGCACCCAGAACTGCCTTACCCCTCAATGGCCATCTGACCAAAGAATGAAACTGGTTCCTTAGTGAAAAAGTGGGATCTGTTGGAAACCCAAGGAGAGGCCTCCAGAGTTGTCCCCACGTACAACCATGCATTAAATTGCCATGGTATTAGTATCCACAAATGTAACATTCACATGTGAGACATTACACTTTTCCATAAATGAGTATGCAGAACTAAATTACCATGTTAACAAGACTATATCGCTATATACCAATAGATGCAGGTCACAGCACTGAAATCCTGCTGGATGCAGTCTACACATTGACAGTAGAGCTAAGGGTGAAAATGTCAGCTAATTAGTGAGACTTCAGACTTTTCCAAACATTAACAGAATGAGGTACTACAGTAAATGACCATGTTAATAAGACAAGATGCTGGGAGTCTGCCACCATAATGCATCTGATAAGTGTCATAATAAGTCCATCACAGAAAGCTGAGGCTGCTGCTGCTATGTGCCACCATGACACGTGAGCTGGCAGTGATTGTACAGATCCTGTTGGCTTTTATGGTCCATCTGGTTGGTGGCACTTGGGTAGTTCCAGCAGTGTCACCAGCCCAAAGAGCAGCAGGAGGCCTTGGATACTACTGGTGAGAAGCAAAAGAATAGCTCTGAGGAGCAGGGATAGGTCAGGCCTTTAAGAAGTATGTGAATCTTGTAATAAGCCTTTCATACAGGATTGTGATTATTAGTAGAAAATGATATTTGCTTTATACATCCGTCTTAAGCAAGTGAGTTTTTATCTCCCATTCTCCATGGTACACCTGGTTTACTCCAAAATAAAATGTATTTCTTTCTTTCTCTTCATAAGACACTAAAGCAGGGCTGGACAGCCTGAGGACCTCCAGCTGTTAAGTATATAACCATCCCCATCATTGGAATAAATAGCTGGAAGGCCAAGGGCTATATCCAGAAAGCTAAAGAAGTGCAATTATAAGACAAACCAGCTGAAATATTTTATTCCCCACTGTTTTTCTCCGGAATTACTCCTCTTTCTTTCTTAAAGCCCTAAGGCAGGACTGGGCAACCTGAGGCCCTCCTGCTGTTCAGGACTACAATTACCTTCATAGGTTTTGCAGTCCTGGACAGGTAGAAGACCTCTGGTTGCCTAACAATGTCCAATGGCTATATTCAACAAGCTAAAGAGATTCACATCTGAAGCAAACCAGCTATGCCATAGCTTCATCAACATATTTCTAAGGCATTGCTAGACAATTTGAGACCTTCCAGTTGTTCAGGACTACAACTCACATCATCCACAAGCAAAATAATGTCTAGAACCACCTCACCCGTTTCATGGCTTGTACTTTAAGATCTTGCATTTGATTACAAGGTTCCCCTCCTCCAATATGCACTAATGACCTTCATAAGCAAGTATTTCAGTTCAGGGGAGAATGACCACATCTGAGGTCAGTTGAAGCTGTGCTTACATTCATAATGTACATTATGGTATGTTTGTTTACAGTAAGAACTGTTTTATACAGAACATACAGTATAAAATAGATGTTTTAATGTAGCTGAATTTCTGGATTGTATATTCACTTTAATAAAAATACAGTAAACTGTGGTTCTGAACCTTTTAATAAAAAGGATCACATTCAAGGTGGATATTATATTGCATTGCTGTGTACTAAATCCCAAGCATCACAATGGCACATTTAAAATATTGCTTTAGTATTGGGATTGTTTGGGTGAGGGGGATCTTGGGTTGTGTTAGGTTTAGGAATTCTGGGTTATGTTCAGGTAAGGATTATTAGATTATGTTAGGGTATATAGGGGTAGCATGATTATGGTTAATGGGATATGTAAATTAGGGGCATGGGGCTAAGTTGAATTGGACATTAGAACAAGATAAAGGCAACATTTTAAATGTGCTGTAATTGTTTAGATGCTGTTTTAATAAGAGTTAAAAGCTCACAGTGTATCTTGTTGAAAACTTCTTCCTGTTCATGATTAAACATGTTCTGTAGTTTAACACTATTTTTGCAAATGTTACATACATTATGTCAAAGAGTGAAGAGCAGGCCTGAAGTTTAACAACAATCTTTTGTAAAACTCTCTTGAATCATTGATTGGTTGGGCCCTCCTGCTATCAAAGACTTCTGTATAGGCTCCTTATAATAACAATGTGCTGAATAATAACAGTTTCGTGAATACTGCCATTTGTGTCATACTTCAAGATGTTAAAAGCCCCATTTTAATGATGGAGTAATTGGCTAGGATGAATTGGTACAATCCTTGAAAAAACCCTGCACCACAGAGAAAACTGAAGATTCCTATTGTTTTAAATTTGGCCTTTAACCTATTGAATAAAAGTGTCCAAGGCATTGCATTTAATGGCTTAAAAGACCCATTTACTTTAATTGGTGGATTTTTAATTCCCTCCTATGATGCGATTGGCTTTCTCTAGAATTGCTTCTCTGTAGCTTGATGAATAAAGCCCTTTGGCACATAATGCAAGGTGTCAATACTACCACTGTGATTTCCCAGAGACGTTTACTTATTAATAATAGATATGCAACATTTATTTTTTTAAACACTGAAGGACCAGCCATGTGGCCAGTACTTAAGGACCACGGGGCATTTAAAAAAAAAATGGAATCAGAGGTCCCTGAATAGTGTGAAGCTGCACAGGGACCCCTGAATTCCATGATATATATATACCCATACCTGGGAACTTCCAGCTGAGGGCTACCCGGAGGGGAGTCCTCTGTTCAGCAGGGGGTGACAAAAATGACGCTAATCGCGTCAAAAAGGGGCGGGGCTTCACGCGAGCGGGGGGGGTGCTTAACCCTTTGAGTTTCAGAGTGGTACGGAATGCATTGCAAAGCAATGCATTCCGTACCACTCTGGCACTCAAAAGGTTAAAAATGTCACACATAAGGCTGGGGACAGAAAAACAGCGGGAGAAAGAGTGTAAGTGGGTAGAGTTTCAATAGAAACTCTCCACATCCGGAGTAATCAGCCTCTGCCCTGGAGACCCGGTAAATCTCTGTCAGAACCGGAGTCTCCGGGGCAAATCCGGAGAGTTCCCAGGTATGTATATACCTCATGGGTCGTTAATGCACATTTTCCCCATCACATATATGTACGTCTTTGGTCCCTAAAGGGATAGTATTGTCACATATGCACAAACATAAATTTTGTAGGCATTAAAAAATAAAACTAAATGCCCGCAGTCCCATCTCTCAAACCTTTATGATTTGAGAGATATTTGGGTCCAAAGTTATCCCCTCCCTCCCCTTTCCCTGACATCAACACTCTAGCTGACTGCAGGGGAATCTGGTCCTGGGACCGTTGGAGGCTCTTCAGCAGAGCCGAGATCATGTTATTGAGAAAGAAATCCTTAACTGGAATGGTCTACAAAGTGTGATTGCAAACCAAGTACACTTTGTAGACCGTTCCAGTAAAGGATTTCTCTCAATAAAGCAATCTCAGCTCTGCTGAAGAGCCTTTGCTTGTCCAGGGACCGGATTCCCCTGCATTCATCTAGAGCACTGACGTCAGGGAAAGGGGAGGGAGTGGGGAACTTTGGTCCCGAATATCTCTCAAACCGTAAAGGTTTGAGAGATGGGACTGGGGCATTTAGATTTATTTTTTAATGCCTAAAAGATTAAGGTTTGTACAAATGTGACAATACTATCCCTTTAAGAGGTTAAATAAACTTTTGTGGACCTCACATGATCTTAGTCTTTATTCTTTGTGCTATCTCTTGCAATGGCAAATTCTTCTCTGAAGTGTGATTACTTAATTGTGGGGCTGGAGTGTTAGTGGTAATCTTTTGTTGATTAACACACACTCACTGAGTGTCTGGACAGATAAACAATATGGAAAAATAATGAAATCTTAATTAATAAGGTGGGAAGGTAATCTTGTAAGTAAATACAAACCCTTTTATGACTACTGCACAGAATGGAATACAACACCAAGACTGTGTAGTGTAAGTTTAGTGGTTTTATTTACATCCTATCATACAGTAAACACACACTGGATCTTATGCACAAAAGAAAACCAACCAGGAAACAAATAAATATTTATATAGATTTAAAATCGGCTTTTTAAGGTCCCTCTAGCATTCAAAGATTAAAAGTCATGTTGCATGAATGGTTGCTTTGTGAATGTTTATACATCTGGTTTGTTCCAGACTTGCTCCTCTTTCTGCATAAAGACCTGGATTTAAAAAATCAATCAATCAATACATAAATGTATACATACATACATAAATAATATTTTTTACTGTATACTCTATACAGTTTCCAGAACAAGACATTACATTTTTAAGAGGCCTCCACATGGTGCAGATGTTAATAAATAAGAATTAATAAATATGAGCTGTACACAGTCGGTCATACAGTGCTGTATGTACAATTGAAAAGCAAACTGGAATAATTGTGAAACAAACCAACTGCAGCACAGGAACAAATTCCCACTAACTTAAGGCAGAACTTTCATGTTAATAACATCGCCCCCCAATATATTCCTAACCTAGTGATAAGCAAAGTCGTACTGCCTTTAAGCTCAATAAGTCCAGGTCATTGATGAAAATAGACTTCTTCAGCAGGAAACAGAGGACAGACAGCGCAGACATCTTGGAGGAAATGTACATCTGAATCTGTGCTGTCTGTCCCGTTCATTGCCAGCATTCGTGGTGACGTTCCTTGGTGCCTTAAAGGGATAGTAAACCCCAAAAAAAGTGTATGCCAAATGATAGGAATAATAAAAACATACTTAACGCCCTCATTCCCATCTCTCAAACCATAATGGTTTGAGAGATGTAAGAAAATAAAGACCTCCGCTCCCTCCCCTTTCTGCCTGACGAGCTGTAAAGCTGTCAGAGGCAGAATCCGGTCGCCCGACTGTAGGCGGCTCTTCAGGAGCGCTGTCATTGGGATATCTAACTATAATTACTTCAATGGTATGGTCTACAATGTGTGCCTGGCTTGCAAGCACATGTTGTAGACCATTCCAATGAAGTAATTATAGTTAGATATCTTGATGACAGTGCTCCTGAAGAGATACCGTCTGGTCCTGGAAGCAGGATCTCATGACGTCCGCTATACAGAGAGGGGGAGGGAGAGGAGGTCTTTATCTTCTTACATCTCTCAAACCATAATGGTTTCAGAGATGGGAATGATGGCGTTAAGTATGTTTTTATTATTCCTATTATTTGGCATACACATTTTATTGGGGGTTTACTATCCCTTTAAGGCACCGGAAGGGACTGACCGAGCAGGCGCACAGAGCTTCTCTTGTAAGCTCTATGCAACCCGATGCCTGCAAATGAAGTCTTTTTTCAGCAATAACTTGGATATATTGAGCTTAAAGACAGTAAGACTTTGCATATCACTAGGTTAGAAATATATTGGGGAGCAATGTTATTAACACGAAAGTTCCGCTTTAAATACAGCTTTTTATCTCTAACATTCAAATATCCCATTGAAATGAATATGAAATATATTTTCTCTCTTTCTTTCTTTACTCCACTTTAGATTATTCAATATGACTTCTTGTACATGTAAAGTAAGGACAATGGCCGTACTATACGGGATATACAGTAATGCAAATTGGAGTGAGCAAACCAACTGCGCCAAAAGGAAGTAAGAAAATATCCCATTGATTTAAATGGCCTTTTAAAATTCCCCTCAAATTAAAATGTTGGAGACTTAACAGCAGTTGAGTATTGCTCTACTATGATTTTGAACTTCACATACAATACTATGTGGCTGAATGTATAGAACTCAGCTTGAAAATTTACTCCATCAACCCACAGATTTACTCATTGTATTTATTAATGTTAATGCCAGCAGTAATCAGTATAAAAATGCAATACTTTGAAGTAATTTAAACATAACAATAGAGAGTACTGTTCAGCCCAACAACATTTTGTTTTATCTTTTACAAGTTTGGAGTGGTCCACAATAAAATATATTTTCACAAACTCCCACAGAGCATGTATCAAATTGTTCTGGATCACCTGTTTGTCCCTGGAGCCAAGATAGATGTTTTTTTATGACTGCATTGTAGGCAAATTAGCATAAGGGATCTGCTGCTTGTATAATATTTTTGCAACTCGTTTGGGCTGTTATGACAATGCATCACAATTTTCTTGCTGCCAGCTTGGATGTCATAGTGGCAGAGCTATGTCACCAACTTGGCCATGGGGAACAACTGGTACTAGAGTACTGTGTTGCTGACAGGCAGGATAGCATGAAAACAATGATGCATCAGCGGTGAGTGAATTGCACTAGGTAGATGCAAAATTTGCATGATGAGCAGAGGGGTTGCCCTCAGTCAATAAGCTTCTTTATGCCTCTGCCTGGTACCAAATAAGAGTCATAAATAACAAAGGTCCTTGCATTGCATGGGGTATTTAATTAACTTCATACTCAGAGGCTGGTTGGAATATTCCTCACCCAAATTTCCCATATTGTCTTCCATTGCTGACTGTGCCTGAAGGACCTGTACCAGTGATGCATCATACAGTTCAATCTCATGCAGGTTTATGTTTGACATATACATATCAGCTACTGAAACAGAAATATTCAGATTTGCACTGATAAATTTGAAAGACTCAGGAATGGATTCTTCTTTTTACAGTCCACCACAATCTTCTGAACTTTGGCTACTGACTGTTGTAGACTTACAAGTAACAATCAGAATCTGCCCTGACAGGACAGTTGTTGAACTTCTTTTCATCTTCCTTTGTCCCACAGGAGTTGGAGGGAGAGGCTTCTTAACTTTGAAGCAGTGGTCATGCTGATGGGCACTCCATTACTGCTGACCAACCTCTGGATTCCCAGGGTTGACAGAGTGGGTGGGAATTGCACTGCCCTAAAAGTGCCCCCAGGTTAATTCTTGATCCAGTGGCTATCCTGTGAGGGAAATCAAAAACAGTATTGTTAGTGTTATGTAACATTCACAATATCTCAAACCTTTCTGAAACTACAAAACAGTATAAGCAAGCACAAAATACTACAGTATACTGTGCATAATTATATACAGATATTCATTAGAACCAAATATTTGTACTGTAACTCTCCTGAATTTCAATTAACTCTTGGTAAAAAAAAGTTAAAAAAATAATAAATTGTGATTAATGTGTTAATAGCTCTCTGTCACTCAAAGGGTTAATACAAATAGTGCTATACTTCAAATAAAAAATCTGGTGGAACATTTCAAACATCACAATGTCTCCTTCAGAGAGATAATGAACACCTCAAAATGTGAAACAAACACACTACAAGAAAAAATCACGTCATACTGATTTAATATTGAAGGTGGTACAAGAGGCAAAAAATGTCACATTGTTTGGTGCATAGACATTCACCTGATAGATACTGTACCATGGAACCACATTACTGTAGATCATTTCTGGCACCAAGTAATGTGAGTTTATCTTACCACTTGTACCATGGTCCTTAAAGGTTTTTAAAGGGATAGTAATGTTTCATAATAAAAGCAGCTCTAATTAATCATCATAGTATTTGGACTTTGGAGAGTTATTTCAATACTGTCAGAGTTATAGTTCAAGAGAAATTCAATGACAAAGTATCCCCCTCCCGCCCCTTTTACTGATGTAACACTGCTCAGCCAGAGCAGAAGGGAGGTGCCCAGGTAGACTGCAGAGAGCGACAATCTTCAATTAAGGTAAGGGAAAAAGCTGAAAAGCTTGTCAAGGGGGGCAGGGCTTTCCTTGTTCTGATAGGAAGAATATTGTCCCTTGCTGTTATCTGTCTGGTCTATGGACTGCATTCCACATCTCAGAAGAGATGGCTTACACTAGGTAAAAGGAGCGGGAGGGGGAAACTTTGCTTGTGAATATCTGTCAAACCATAAAGGTTTGAGAGATAAGACTTATATCGTTCTTCATGTTTTTTTAATGCCTACAAAATAAAATAAAGATAAAACGAAGTATTACTATTCCTTTAAGAGGTATAACCTTATTTATTGGACATAGTGCATGTTGCTTTCAAATTTTAAGGTATTCAATATCCTTCAAGAGGATAAACTGTAAAAGTTGAAGAATTCCACTACATCTTGTATAAAGCACTGTAAAGGATTTATTAAACAATATTCACTAGTTTTCACCTTATTCACCAAGATTACATTTAAATTCAGGACACATATGCACTCTGCTTTAATCCTACACTTTTTTAGTATGTGGTTTTGTATTAACAGTTTTACAATACATTAGGTTCCTATATTCAAAAGAAAACTGGGACCATAGGGAGCAACTAAGAATCCAAATAATTCCCAAGGGTCTTTTAATCCATTGAATATTAACAAGGTCTGTAACGCAGAGCAAAGCGTCTTGGACCTGTCTAGCATTCAAAAGATTAAAAGCTCCATTTACAGTACATCAAATGAATTTTTTCTCACACCTCTATGGTACTATTGATTTGTGTTAGTTTTATTTTAATTAAGCCACAGTTAATCCACACTTACCTATATTAGGGACATGATCTGATGTTTTGACTTCATCTTGCATGACTTTTTTCATTTTGTAGCTGGGATACTCTCCATCTTCTTGGCTCTAACAGTGCTCCCCCATCCTAGGTGTATTTGTGCTGGAACGTTTCATATAAGAACTCCATGCATCCATTCTACTGTAAGGTATAGTTTTTCTTCATCCAAGCACATTGTGAATTCATGCTCATATTTTGCTTTTTGTATCCGATCGATCTTTGTACTTGGTGGCTGAAAAGATTAAAATACTTCCATTCATTTATTCTAGTTATTCAAGTGTCTGCCTGCCTAGCTGGCTTGTTAGGACTACAAGTATCTGTCAAGTAACAGTCAATGTAAGTGGGAAATTGGGAGGGGGGACAAGTGCAAACTTAAAGATGATTTATCATATTTCTTAATCGTCCTCTGTGTAGTATAGTTTGAGGACTATCACTTTTCCTAATCGTCTCATAAGTGGAAGCCTCCTTCTGGAAAGAATTTGCCTGATTAATGTATTCCACCTTTCTGACAGTTTCAGCTGCCTTAGGAGGTGGATAAAGAAGTGATTTCCTGGACTTGTGCCTGTGAATAATTAGTTACACAGGGTTTATCCGACAAGTCATTGAACAAAGCTCTGCTGAGATCATATTACCTAATAACTAAAGTAAAATTCTATAAAACTACATTATTACACTAATTTCAGAAATTCAGAAAGCACAAGGTATAGGTAATTTGAATAAACACATTTAATGAGACTATAATCTGACAAAATATTACTCAACTTTACAGTATTTCTGTACTTTAATGTACTGTACTGTTCCCAAAAGTATATAAATATAAACTGTAAATAATAATGGAAAGTTCACATGGTTAAGACTGATAACTAATCATATATAATATATATATATAATTTTTTGTAGATGTAAAATAACAAACAAAATAAATATCTTGTAATACCTTTTTTATTGGACTAAGAATTTTGGACTGACAAGCTTTCGGGAGAACCTCCCTTTCTCAAGTCTAAAGCATTTCTGACTAAAAGGACACAGAATTCACAGGGATACATACAATTCAAAGTTTAGTTGTGTGTAGGGTTAAGAAAACATAACTACAGATAACACAAGAGAATCTACACTTTTCTTGCAGAGGGTCGTAAATACCTTTTGCAATAAAAAAGGTATTACAAGATACTTATTTTGTTTGTTATTTTACATCTGCATCACTGGACTAATACGGCTACAATCTCCACTCTAATGTTTTGTAAGTATTTTACCTGGAAAAATATATTGAGATTGCCTCAAATATGTCCTGGACTCATTTTATCTACCTCAGAATCGTGAAAGGCTAAGCTGACCTTGCTGGGACTAGAACCTGTGACTTTGCTGTTGGAACAGGTTATACAGGCGCTGCATTTACCAATGCAACCATCTCACTGGCTCAATAAGAGCTATATTAATATAAGGTAACGTGCCGTATACACAAAGAAAGAAGAGCAATTTTGTAACAAGCCAGTTACACCAGAGAAGAAATATAAAAATTCTCTTTTATTGACATGGGGCTTTTAAACCCTTAAATGCTAAGGGGTAGGAAATATTTGGCTCTCCAACTGTTGAAGACTACAAGTATCTTCATCCCCAATCAGCCATTGTCTGACTAGGGATAAAGGGAGCTTTATTGGCCAATAGATGGAGAGCCAAAGTTTGCATACCACATACACAGTTTTTAAGTTTTAACCCTTTGAGTGCCAGAGGGGTACGCAACACATTGCAAAGCAATGTATTGGGAACCCTTCTGGCTCTCAAAGGGTTAATGAACCCATTTCATTTTGAAAAGCAATACTATAAAACACTACAGAATTATGGAAATGCCTTATTCTCTTTTTTTTCTTCTTCATTCCGTATTGGATTGCTTGTTAAAGGGGAACATTCACCTGAAAAAAAAATTGGAGCGCTGGTTATAAGTCCTAAAGCAATACCAGCGCTGGGTTGTATTTTAAATCTACTGACCTGTGAGCCGAGATATTAAGGTTTGAAAAGTGCCACTTCCGCATACTGCGGCACCCTGTACCTGCGGCACGGAGCAGCAGGACTTCCCACTTCGCTCCCAGAAGCCCCAGCGAGCGCGTTCTCGCTTGACCTCGGAGCTCAATTGTGTTGGGCTAACGTTACATCCGCCTCAGTTTGAGATGCTACGGAGGTTGCAACCTCCGTAGCATCTCAAACTGAGGCGGATGTAACGTTAGCCCAACACAATTGAGCTCCGAGGTCAAGCGAGAACGCGCTCGCTGGGGCTTCTGGGAGAGAAGTGGGAAGTCCTGCTGCTCCGTGCCGCAGGTACAAGGTGCCGCAGTATGCGGAAGTGGCACTTTTCAAACCTTAATATCTCGGCTCACAGGTCAGTAGATTTAAAATACAACCCAGCGCTGGTATTGCTTTAGGACTTATAACCAGCGCTCCAATTTTTTTTTCAGGTGAATGTTCCCCTTTAAATTACAGACCAACACAAGACATAATGCATGTTTGCAATATTTCTTTTGGATAGTCTTATCAACACTCTAATCAAAACTTGATCTATACCATAGTCATACTATAGATATTCAGAGACAAGTAAAGAAAGGAATATGTTAGAAAATCTGGAAACATTCAGTATTCTGTAATCATATGCAAATTATGATAAAACAATGTTGTTAAAAGACGATCAGAATGTTCCGTGCAGGTGGCGTTGTCTAGAATTGATGATACTAAAATATCTTCCTGATAAAGAAACAGTCATATGAAGTTGAATTACTGAGTTGTGATCTTCCCTAATGTTCATGTTTTATAACCAATTTTTTGTTTTTTATAAAAGTTCAAAAGCACTCTTTCCTTCAATGCATGTTACAGAATATGTAACATAATTAACAATTTAACTATGCACTTATAGACATTACAAATTTTGGATGCTAGTAGATATTGATACAAACACCAATTTCTCTGCAACATGTATCTACATTAGTTACATATTTGAACTTGTACATAGCTGTCAGAGCCAACACCTTTAGCCTAATAGCACAGGATTTTTTTTAACTCGGTTGTTGGACACTACATCAACGTGTTGAAATATGCAATAGTCAGCTAAGATATTTTAAATATGGCATGTTGATTAGCACATAACTATGACTCTATGAGCTAATTTCAGTCAGACAAAGATACAAGATTCTAGAACAAACTAACTGCACCTTGGATAGGGGGATAATAAACATTCCCAATGTTCCCATTAATATAAACGTGGTTTTTAACCTCCTGAATTGTAGCGAGGTCACCATAATTTAGCTTCACAGTATGTTACAGACTGACCTCTCTAGCATTCAAGGGGTGAGATATACTAAAGGTCGATGCTGTGTGATATGATTTTGTCACTTCGACTTTTCAATGAAGACACACATCGCCAGTAAAATGTTGGGATGCAAGGGGAGGGGAAGAGAAGGTCCTCATTAGCATTCAGGATTGTTGAACTGCTGTCGATGTGGAAGTAATGCCCTCCGTTGCACATCACCAGCAGTAAGACAATCCTGAAGTCTGAGAGCACGCTCTCTCTCTCTCTGCTGCCCCACTTGATCAGTAGGGGAGTGGAGAGGATACTTTCAGTACCACGAACAGCATCACTCCCTTAAACCTTTGAGTGCCACATGGATGTGCATTGCACACTCATAGTAACATAGTAAATTAGGTTGAATAAAGACACAAGTCCATCAAGTTCAACCTTCTCCTCATACCCCAGTAACTGAGAATTTTATAGCTTTCCTGCTACCAATTAAGTTAGTCTTTATCAGACCAACCTGGTCTACCTACTGATAAACAATATAATTCAGTATGTTCCCTTTTGAAAGAAATGTATCTAATTTACTCCTAAATGTATCCATTGTGTCTGCCATAACCACCTCCTTGGGCAATGAATTCCACAATTTAATAGACCTTACCGTAAAAAACCCTTCCTCTGCTGAAGTTTAAACCTCCTTTCCTCTAATCTCAAGGGGTGTCCCCTGGTCACCTGATCAGGTCTTGAAATAAATAGCTCACCGCAGAGATCCTTGTATTGACCTCTCATATACTTGTACAATGTGATAAGGTCTCCTCTTAGTCGTCTTTTCTCTAGAGTAAATAAACCAAGTTTGTCTAGTCATTCCTCATATGTCAAGTCCTCCATTCCCTTAATTAATTTTGTTGCTGTTCGCTGTACCCTCTCTAGTTCTAGTATATCCTTTTTCAGAACCAGTGCCCAAAATTGCACTGCATATTCAAGGTGAGGTCTTACCAATGATTTGTATAATGGCAAAATAATGTCATGTGACACTCAAAGGGTTATAAAAGTACCCCAAGCAGTACACAATCATCCCCTGACTTCTGTATCATATTTCATACATGTTGTGCACTCCCAAGGGAACAAGGATGAGGATTTGTGGCTACCAGCTGCCCCTCAGCCTTATTCTCTTGTAGCCACAGAACCCCAATGTACACTGCCTGACCCCACAGCAGTGTTCCCTTGCCTACTGGGAACAAGGTTGGGGTGATGTTCCTCATGCTGCCCCACACAGTTAAGATTCAACATGCTGCCCCAGTTAAGAGCCAACATGCTACTCCTACAGCAAATTGTTTTAAATAATGCACTCCATGCAACACCTTGAGTCACTGACCATGTCTCTGCGTAGTAAGTGACAGAATAAGCACCATCATATCACCACAACGATAAACTGCAGTTTATTAAAAAAAAAAGAACTATCTTGAGCTGCACTTTGAGCAAAAAAATAAATTAATTATATCAGCTAATCCTGTTTACTAAAGACAAATCTGATTCTGGTCAGCTCAGTAGTAGATTTCATGAACATGTAGATACCCATTTTCTGTATATTAAAGGAGAGACCAACATTGTTGCATATAAACACAGGCATGAGAATTGTGTATCAAATGTATTTATGAGAGTATTTAATAGCGCAATTCTGAAGCAAATCATCTGCACTATAGAAGGAAACAAAAAGTCCAAAAGTTTAATTAATTTAAATGGGGATTTTAACCCCTTTGAATGATAGTGAGGTCTCTAATTCATCTCTAATCATTTCAATGGAGACCTCTCTCATATTCAAGAGGCTAAAATATATGAAATCAATGATTATTTTGTGTGTAGTGTATGGAGGAAAAACAGAAATTTTCTACTTTTTTTGCAAAAATTCCTGCATATACGGTAGCCTAACTTCCCTCAAATTTTCTCCTTTTTGCTACCCACAAAAAAAAATTTCCACAGTAATGTGTTGGTACAAAGGTATGTATGTGTATCTGTGTGTGGTGGGGGTTTAGGCTTATTTTATGGCTACTACTGCAGTGGAACAAGGCTGTGGGTCAGTATATGTGTTTTTTGACTTCTGTGGGACAAGGTTGGAGGGGTTATTATGTATTTTTTTAAGGTTACCAGTGAAGTGGTATAAAACTTAGAGTCATTACGTGTGGTTCTATGACTACCAATGTAGTGGAACAAGTCTAGGGATCAGTACGTGCGGTTCTAAGGTTACCAGTGCTGTGGGACAAGGCTGGGGATCAGTATGTGTGGTTATAAGGTTATCCGTGAAGTGGGACGGGCTGTGGGTTAGCATGTGTGGTTTGAGCAATCTCTATTGCACATGACTGCATTGTGACAAACATCCTAGCGAATGGTTCTTTTACCTTTTGACATTCCAACTCTATTGTTTAGCCCAAGAGTGCACCTTGAATATTAGTTAGTTTAGATTTTGATATCTATTTTCTAGGGGTGGATGAAACTTGTCGCCATGTTCCGGTGGGAAATTTCACGAAAGCCACGTTGTTATCTGCTTTTTTGCTGGAAAATCCGCTTTAAAAGTAGCGGTTAAAATTTTCGCATCTTTCGCCCATTGGCCCAAATTTTTTGCCATTTTTTCAATGGCTATAAAGTTTCTGCCCATTGATTTACATTGTTTTCGCACTTCAGCTATAAAAAGGTGACTTTTTCGCTGAAGGCAGACACAATAGAAGCAGCTACAGAGCGAGATAGACGTGCTGTGCTGTTCTGCTGTGATATTTTGCAAAAACTGATGCAGGAAAGGCTCATAGTGACTGCTATCACTATGAGCAGGGTAAAAAGTAATCAATGGAGGAGCTGGAAGGACCCTTATGTGTCCACTTAGTCTGAAGAGGAGGAGGAAGTGACTAGCAGTACTGAACCAATGTTGTCCAGTCCCCGTAAATCACCCCAAGGGATTTTGGGGAATTTAATGGGAAGGGAGGGAGAAAAGGGAATGGGAAGGAAGGAAGAAAAGGGAATGGGAAAGGAGGGTGAGAGCAGGACAGGTCAGCTGCCTGCCCCTGCTGCCAGTGCCACCATTGCTGTACCTGCAGCCACTAGTGTTGTACCTGCTGCCAGAGATGCTGGCCCTGCTGCCAGTGCCACTACTGCTGTACCTGCAGCCACTAGTGTTGTACCTGCTGCTAGATGTGCTGCCACTAGTGTTGTACCTGCTGCCAGTGCTGAACCTGCTGCCACCAATACTTTGCCTGCTACTAGTGTTTCTAGCAGTACTTGTGGGGGGGAGAAAATTATGGCAAGTGTGACAGCAGGGGACCCTCTGTCACATTACTCATCGCCTCCTCCAAGCAGCAGTGAGATGCCTGGAATAGAGCAGCACCATGTAAGGACTAGTGGTGGTGGTGGTGTTGGAGAAGCTGGGGTAGAATAGAAATTGATGGCCTTTTTATCAGAAAGTGAGACGGAATGGGAGACAGGGATGAGGATGGGCATCATTACCACCACTAGCAATCAGCTTTTGGAATTTGCGGAATTTGCAATTGCTCTAATTCCTGCTGTTGCTGATGAGATAAAAGGGCAGCAGGGTGCTGAGGTTAAGGCTAGTGTGCCACAGACTACCACAGACTACAGTGGACACAGTGGGAAAGTGGTCAACAAGTAATACGGGACTAGGACAGGTTCCACTTGCCAGCGCCAGCAAATACTCCTGGTCCTAGTTGCAGTGCTAAATCTGAGGCAGTAGCAGCAACATTATCTGCTGCTACAAAAAGCGAAGGGGAATGTGGAGAAGAAGAAGAAAGAGGCCATTCTTCTCCACCTGTTCCCTATCCCTCCCCCCAGAAGTCATGGGTGTGGGACTATTATTCTCTTCAGGCAGGCACAGTGCAGTCATCATCAACAATGGTACAGTGCATTACAGAAATCTATCTCCGCTGTTACTGTACCACTTGACTCTCCAGAAAGGTGACGATCAAAGAGGAGGAAGAATAAAGAAACCCAGACAGACACTGGAAGTTCCATTACGAGTGAAACCACTAGCTTGCCATCAACATCACCTTCTTCCTCTAGGGTAACAAGTACATCTCCTGCCACTCCACCTTGTTCATCATTACCTCCCCTGCCAAATGAGAGCCACTCTGTTGATGTTAGGATGCGGCAGTTCACCTCTACCCATGCACACTGTGTGGTGCACTGACCACACATGCCAGTGTGGTGGAGGAGAATCGATACCAGGTCATCAGGTGACATCTGAGGAGATTCCATTCCACAGAATATGCTGGGATTCTGGCAGGGAGGGTTCATCATTACTATTAAACTGTCAGCAAGTTGTCATGTGTCCTTAGCAGGGTCTGGACAAGGGGTACAGTGACAGTGGCAGTATTTGGTTTCGGATGGCATGGTGTTTGGATGCAGTTGTGCCCCCAGATGTTATTTAACACACACACACTGTGCACATTTGCTGATGAGACCCGCTGTTCCTGCTCTCAAGAGAAAAATATATTCTAATAACAACACACCCATGATGATTTTGGAGGAGGGGCAGGTGGAGAAGATTTAATGACCAACTTCTTCTTTTCTCCACATATACTGGGGGATACTTATTCTTCTGCTACTGCCTCAGGCGCATCACTGAAGCCAGTCGTGGCAAGTGGAACCTTCATCATCCATCTTCCATGTTACTGCTATTGTTGATCCCATTACCTTTCAGCTGCCTAATCATCCTGCTGCTAAAACAACTCAGCAGCAGCAGTACGAACAGCAGTTGCAACTCAGGACTCAAGAGGACATTTGACAATGTCCAGGGGCTACTGGCCAACATGACCTGCTGGCACTATGTCAATAGGGCATTTTTATTTTTTCTCAGGGCTTGTGCTTTGAAAAATAAAAAATAAATAAATTAAAAAAATATAGTCCTACAAAAAAAATAAACAATTTTTGGGGGGTTGTTTCTAACAAGCCTAAGTCCTACATATCAATGTTTCCTTAGGGATTGTGCCAAACAAACTTAAGTCCTACAAGCCAATGTTTACTCAGGACTTGGTCCTCTAACAACAAATCTAACAAATCATCCTCTATGAAAAACTCTATCAAGTCAAATATCAGTCCACCCCAGTGGCAGCTTATGTTAAGGGGCTCCTGTCTCTATCACTTTACATATAAATTTCTTATTTTTTTATTAACTGTTCCCCCAATAGCAGTCAAGAAACCCCCCCAAAACAAATTCCCTGTTCAAATGATTCATTCATTCACCAACACATTCACCCTCCTCAGACCCCTTTATACTATGTCTTATGGTTTTTATTTTATTTAGGATTTCTTTTTTATTAAGTGTCCCCCAATCCCAGTAAACAACCCCCCAAAAATATCATACTCTGTTCAACTGATTTTTTCCGCAAACCCCACCAACACAGGCACCCTCATGCCCCTTTTATACTATGCCTTTGGGAAATTAAAGGGATAGTAATACTTCGTTTTAACTTTATATTATTCTGTAGGCATTAAAAAAACATGAAGAATGATATAAGTCTTATCTCTCAAACCTTTATGGTTTATGAGATATTCACAAGCAAAGTTTCCCCCTCCCGCCCCTTTTACCTAGTGTAAGCAATCTCTTCTCAGATGTGGAATGCAGTCTATAGACCAGACAGATAACAGAAGGGGACACTTTTATTCCTATGAAAACAATGAAATCACTGCCCCCCTTGACAAGCTTTTCAGGTTTTTCCCTTATCTTAATTGAAGATTGTCCCTCTTTGCAGTCTACCTGGGCACCTCCCTTCTGCTGTGGCTGACCAGTGTTACATCAGTAAAAGGGGCAGGAGGGGGACACTTTGTCATTGAATTACTCTGGAACTACAGCTCTGACAGAATTGAAATAACACTCTCCAAAGTCCAAACACTATGACGATTAATTAGAGCTGCTTTTATTATGAAACATTACTATCCCTTTAAATAATATTTATTTTATGTTGTGTGGAACTTGATTCGCCAAGCGGAAAGTGACATTTTTCGCCGATTTCAGTTTGAGGTGGAAATTTTCACCCTACTATTTTCATCCCTACTATTATCTTCGCTGGGGCAGTACATATTTGATTGTGTTACAATCTGCAAATTGCTTGAACAGTGATTGAATCTCTCTATGATTTTGCAATTGTCCTAACATTATAAAATAATAAAAAACAGCATAAGAATTACAAGGATATAGTAAGGCTGATGTACTAAGTAGAATTTGAGCAATTCTGGAAAACATCTACTGCACTAAAGGACAAATAGAAAATCCTATTGATATAAATGGCATTTTCAACCCATCAAATGCTAGCAAAGTGAGTAACCCTTTGAGTGCCAGAGAAATGTGTTGCATACCCCTCTGGAACGCAAAGGGTTAAAAAATCAATTAAATCAATAGAAATGCTCATTTGTCCCTAAATGAGCATTAGGAATGCTCCTCTTTTTCTTAATACATGAGCTTCAGTAAGTGCTTAAAGGGAAACTATCACCCCGCCATACGGTGCAAAAGGGACTGAAGAGACGTCCGTGCTTCCTGCTCCTGTCACCAAAGGTAAAACGCCGATATCTGAAGAACCGGGTAATATTGCTGGCGACTAACGCTACTAAGCAGCTAGTCGCCAGGTGAGCAATAAGTGAACCTTAAGTTATTGCGGGGTGATAGTTCCCCTTTAAACACCATTTAAATCTAAGCAATAGTCTGTCTTCCGTTTGACATTTGACTACAGATAAACTAAATGCTTGCCATGTCATGATGAATATGCCCCATTAAGTGATGATTATACCACTCATTCTTAACCCTTTGTGTGCCAGAGAAATAAACAACTCATTCCTCCACAATGAATTGTATTACCCTTCGAGGGTTTAAAAAGTTTAAAGGGAAACTGGAATCCTGTTTTTTTGTATAAACATATTTACCTTAGAGTGCACTAGATAGACATCTAGTTTTACTTGACTAGATAGACATCTGTTTTACTTGACTGCTGTATTTTCATTGGTTTATTTATATTTCTTTTTTTTTCCTTCTGCTAAATAAATTTAGATAGATTTTATCTAACCCCATGAAAGCAACAGAATTCTTGGGTCTATGGCACTGCAAACAATGTCCCATAGACATCCACTGAGGCTGATGTCCTAAGATTAAATGGAGCAATTCTGAGGTAAACTAACTGAACCATAGAAGGAAAACATTAAAAATTCTCATTGATTTAATGGGGATTTAACCCATTTAAAGCTAGAGAGACTTCCTATGCATTGATTTGCAATGCATTGGAGGCCACTCTAGCATTCAAGGGGTTTCAAAGCCCTAGAATTGTACTTCTTTCATTTACTAGTCATGGAAGGCACATAGTAGCCATTAGACGTAATATAAAACAATACACTTGGGAAAATTATAAGTATGTGTGAAGACAAAAGCCTATCATAAATTAAAGTTTTTCTTTTAATCTGCAGTGGGTATTCTCACTGAAAATTATTGTGCATGCCTTAATAATATAGTACTTTGTTGAAGTAAGGGTACGTACCATCCAGTGGGCTCAAGGTAAACATTAAGATTTCCAAGGGTATCTCTTGGAAGGTTCCCATCTTCATGCAGAATGAACATAACTGAGGAGGGGCGAGATGGAACAGATTTTATAGTCCCAAGATGATCCTTATATGCACTTGTCAAGGCAGTTTGGAACTGTTCTAGGATCATGCTATACAGGTCATTTGGGAGGAGTTGATGGCCCCTCCCATCTGTCTTATGTAAGGATGGATAATGAAGGAAGGAGTGAATGATCTGTATTTGTTTATGTCAGTGAATCTTAGTAGAGGTGTTTGTGTGGAAAAAAATATATTTGTCATTTAATATCCACTTGTATTTATTCATATCTGCTCTATCTATCTATCTATCTATCTATCTATCTATCTATCTATCTATCTATCATTTCTATATTATGTACATACACACAATCTAATGTATTAAAGAGAATTAAAACAATGCTGGTACAATCAATCTACACCTCAGGGGATAAATAAAATCTGTTTTGATTTAAATGGGGCTTTAATCCCTTCTTTTCTGTCAATATATCATTAAATCTGTTTATCTATCTATATGTCTATCTATCTATCGATCTACACATTTCAACAGAGATTTCATAAGGAATATGTTAGATAAAACACAGTGTACGGTATATGAATATAGTTATAGAGATTTAAAATAAAATGAGGCCTCTCTCATCTTTTTAAGTGGGAGAACTTGCACAAACTGGTGGCTGACTAAATACTTTTTTGCCCCATTGTATGCTACCAAGGGTGGTCACCCATAGGGGGAGATGCACTCAGAGTGATAAAGAAGTGATAAAGTGGAGAGGCCTTTTTTGGATTCTAAAAGGCTGATGTACTAAGACCTGGAGAATTCTGATTTTTAAGGGCTACAGGAAGGGGGATAGTAAAAATGAAGTAATACTATCCTTTTAAATGTAATAGCCTAACAAGAATTACATGTTGCTGAGATAGCTCAAATCATATATCTGTCAGTTTAGTCCCTAGTAGGATTGAGTTCATAAATGTTACCAAGACAAAAAGGGAATTGGAAGCCTAACAATTGTACCAGGTATCAAGCAAAACATTTTTCATAATATTAATGAGGATTTTTATTTAATACAAACAATACAATTTACTTTTCTATTTATTCTCTATTAGTTTTCCTTGATAAATGATGAAAGGCAATTTCACAACATGCCAGATGCATCATATGAACATATTTGTCTACTTTCTGTGTACATGAAAAATATATAGATATCATTATATTATATACATTTTATTAGGGTATAACAGTTGAGCCCACAAATACATACACCATTAAAAAGTTGGACAACACTAGTTGAAATCAGGGGTAAACAATTCCAATACCTTGTAAGCCCCAAAACAGGAAAGATTTTAACAAGGTGTATAAATGGGACCAGAAGCAATGCAATTCACAGGTTCTGATCCTTAAAGAGTTAAATCAAGGTTGTTAGTTGCCCTGGAGTACAGACCACCAACTTAAAAAAACCATGTTAAATAATTTCATTTATTAAATTTAATAATTAATCATTCCTTTCTTAATGGAAAAATGTAAGCATGTTTGTTTAGGTTTGCAATGGTTTGCCTGAAGATCCACTTGAAAGTACTCCAGCCATGTTGACAAGATGACATATGTTAAGCAGAATCAGTGGTCTGAGGAAGAGAGCAATCTCAGCTTTTAAAAGAATCATAAATCACTGTCACTTAAGTTTGCTGGATTTTCCCCAAGTATAACTCTGTTTATGTAAATATAAATATATGTATATTTGATATTCTTTGTATTCTTTTGTATGTGTATTGACATGCAATAACACACACTTGGTGACTTAACATTTACTAGGATGACTATGTTCTGGAGAAGCTGACTTCACAAACGTTCCATGAGATAGTTCAGTTGTTTTCCACAAATTCATGGATTGTTTAAAAACAAATATTCTCTCTGCCCAAACCACACATTCATTCATTTTCTATTGTATTTAAGGGAAAACTCATGTTCTATTGTATTTAAGGGAAAACTCAAGTGTTTGTTGGATGTAGGAACAATTGCTAGTGAAAGGCAACATCACAGTACCACGTCAGTGAAGGTTATTTAATATTCTTCAGAGATGGTGCAAAACACAAGTAGGAATCAAGTATAAAACTATTTAGTTTCATGAAAGAATAAGAGAGTTGTAGTATGCTGCTTGTTATATGCACTTGCATGCTGTGGCCAGTAAATTGAAGGTAGCGACTATTAAAGAGGCGGTATGAGAACCTCACACTTTTATGCAGGGAAAGATTTTCATGTCGCCATTTTATTACTGTGACATGGTTAGTCTGTCATTTGGTCACATGCTCTTTTGCGTACAACCTTTTAAAAGGACACCATCTGTATTGAAATATGTCAGTTAACTGATTCTGATTAACGTCCACTGTTCTTGTATTCACATCTGGATTTCCAGTAAGCAGACTAGGCAACTGCCTAGAGCTCCAAATTTTGAGGGGTGTCTTACTTGTGCTGGCCACACCCATATTCTCTGTTGTAGGTGTTGCCAGAGCAATTTTAGCGTCCTTGCTCTAGTTTTATACCCCAATACAGGCTATTATTTAACCCCTTGGATGTAGAGTGATCTCCAAAGATTTCTGGAGATCTCTCCAGCAACCAAGGGTTATAGCTTTATTTTTTGTTCTTCCTTGCTATAGGCCAAGAGTATATTCTGTTCCAGGAAACAGTGGATGGGACAGGGTGCTTGGCCATGGGCAGAGCTAAGGGTGCCTACAGAACATTGCCTAGGGGAGCCTGGTAGGTATTCAGGAAGGTTATTATCTTATCACAGTCCATTCATTGATAATCCTGGGAACTCTGAAAAACTCTATACACACTATGGGCCGTAAGTTCAAAGGGATAACAACAAAAAATTGTCATATGAAAGACAAAAATAAGTAACTGAATGCATGAACAACATATTTTCTATAGCGTATATGACAAAAAATAGTAATGTCCGTTGTGTACGACACAACGCCAGAATTAACGGGAAAAGGGGAGGGGTAATGGCATGGCTAAACTATTCTCCAGTGTCGTATAGAGGAAAAGAAAATTTGCCGTAACTAACTACAAAAAAAGTCTTTCAAAAGACAAAATTTGTACGTTATGAAAAAAGTGGAGGGAATGTGTTCTGAATGTGAGAGTTTTTGTCTTTAGTTAAGACATTTTTGTCGTTAAGACATTTTTAACATTTTTGTTGTTGGTTAAGACTTTTTTTGTCGTTTCAAGCGACAATTTCAGTCAGGACAAACTACATATTTTCAATCACAACCGACACTCTCTGAAAATATTAATGATTCCAATGACACTGTACTTTGAAAAGTCGTTACAAACGACAAAAGCTATTTCGCTACTGCTTTGAACATATGGCCCTATATGTTGTAAATGTTTTTAATTGTTCTTTCCCTTTCAAATAATACTTAAGCAGATATGTTATGTATTAAATTATGGTTGAAGCCCTTTCTAGTTTCCTTAATCTAAAAGTATCAACCCCTTAAATATTAGATAAGTCTCCAGTGTATTGTGTAATACTGTGTTGGAAGCAAGCTTTACTTCACATTCTGTGTAAAGTCAAATGGCCTATTGTATAATACAAAAGGCCAGATATATGTTTGTCTGATGCAGTCATGAGCAGTAGAGACTGCCTGAACGTAGGCCGTTGCACTCATGTACAGTAGATACTGCCCAAATGCACAGATTGCTGGGAGGTGTAGTTCTGTGGTAGTACACCTGCCGTGTAGTTCTGCGGTAGTACACCTGCCGTTATATATCCATTTAAATAGCCATTGGTACCTGACGTTACATAGAGAGGTACACTATCCCCTAATCACCTGTTGAAAAATTACAATTTCTAAACGCTCCTGAACCTGACTGTGGTAACTATAAAGATTTTTAACTATAAAGATTTTTTTAATAACCTTCTTACTGCCCCTATGCCCCTCCCTTCTCTTCCCCTGAGCTGACCCATTCCAGCACTGTGCCACGGGTGCTCTCTGCTCCGGTGCCACATTTGCTCTTTCCCACCCGGCCCTTATGCCCTTCACTCCCCTTCTCCTGACCTGACCCATTGCGCCGGTGTGACAGGGCTGCTACCACATAATATATTAACGCTCTGAAAATGTCTTTCTTTACTCTCTTTGGCCCATGTATACAGGCTTTTATGCTAGTAAATTATATTTTTTCAGCTTTGCCTTTTTTTTTTTTTTTTTTTACAATTTTATGTTCCCTGACATTGACCTTCCATTTATTCAGAGAGTTTTCTGTCAGGGACAATGAAATAACACCTAATGATACAATGTAGAAAGATACATTGTAATAAGATATAGGCCCATATTCATAAAACAGAGTTTTTCTGCAGTAAACCAACTGCACCACCTGGAACAAATAAAAATTCCTGTTAAATTAAATTTAATGCCTTGAATTCTAGAGAGGTCTGCATCGTCCTCCCTAGCATACAAGGGGTTAAAAAGATATATTCAATTGTCTGGACATTTATTTGTGCTCTATGCAGTGGATTTACTTCAGTTTGTTTGTATACACAAGGGCCATAGTACCTTGCAAAAGTATTCAGACCACTAACCAGTTCTCTCATAATACTGAATTACAAATGAGTACATTGTAATTTCATTCAGTATGATATTTTGTTTTAAAACAATGAAACTCATAATCAAGTATTGTAAGGTGACTGGTTTTATGTTACCGAAAAATTTTACTTGCAGAAATATTCAACTCCCATACATTAATATTGGTGAGAGCCACATTTTGCTGAAATAACAGCTTTAATAGAAACACAAAATTCAGCGCACACAGACCTCTAAGTGCAGTAGAGCCACGTATATAAAAATATTCACAAACAATACAAAAACATTGAATGTTTTATTAGCTTATAAAAAGTGTATTAATGCAGCTTAAAATCCAGAGTATAAAAATATCAGTCTCTGATACGGGACAGGTGGATCTACGAAACAAACGGGATCTATATATGGGTAGTACACTAGGAGCAATATAAGGGCAGTCTACGCAATAGGCAATCCCTTAGTCAGGGACTAAGATGACCAAAACAGTGTTTCAATTTGCCTCTTACTGGATGGTTTCTTGCTAATGGGCCCATAACAATTCCATCTGGTAACAAGCTTGCGGTCTCCCAATCCTATGCGGCTCCCCTGGTTCTCCGTCTGCGGTTATTACAGCGTATGATCCAAAAGAAAATCCTCTTATCCGGTAAACGACTGGATGTTTCTAATAATCAATCAAAAGTTCATCTACGCGTTTCGGGAAAACAATTCCCCTTTCTCAAGATAATATGACTGAATGAACATGCATTACAAAAGAGAGCGAAGTCTTTAAACTCCGCATCACCAATCACAGAAGGGTTCAAATGTGATAATCACTCATTAAGATATAATTATTTTACAACATAGGGAGGATATTTGACATATTTTCTCTCTCTCCTAATCATATATAGCCCCTAAAGATAATACTAATAACCATTTACAAAAAATTCCCAACGTATACATTGCTTTCCAAATAAGCGATTAAAATTAAAAGACGGACACCTATGTTAATTCCTTAAAAGTTTTTATTTCAATGGAAGATATGGGTTCTATCCTTAAAAGATAGGGATTCATATACTAGTATTGATTAGTCTCCTAAGTTCGCCTGTATAGGCTCTGTTATGTTCGGTTTATTCTTTTACACTTTGCGATGTACCGGTGTAGTAAGATAACCAAAGCTTGACAGGAACTAGAGACTTTCCTAGCTTGCCAGCTGAGTGTAACCTTTCCAAGCCAGTTGTATAACTATGTGACAGACTAGCAGGAGGAGAGGATATATAAGGGAGCTAAATACTAGATGTCAATGACATAGCTAGGGTCCCACTTGAAAAAACTCCTTAAAACAGATAACAACCTATTTTCGTGTTCCTCTCCTATATCACCAGAAATAAGAGAACCCAGAAAAAGGGGAAAGAAGTATCTAAATGAAAACCCAACCCATTTTAACTACTCCCCTAAATGCAAAATAATGTATTCTCCCCCATGAATACTATGTATATAATAATGCCTAATGGAAAAAGGAAATAATGGAAATAAAAATTAATAAATAAAAAAATATAAAAAAATAATAATAGGTTTAAGGACTCAAATTGAATTATGACAACAGGTATCAGTCATGCTGTTTTTTTTAAATATATATATATATATATATATATATATATATATATATACACACACACACTAGTGTAAAAGCCCGTGTACACGGGCCAAGGTCTGGGTAATGTTAACCCTTAGAGTGCCAGAGGCATACGCAACTCATTGCTTTGCAATGCGTTGTGTGCCACTCTGGCACTCAAAGGGTTAAGAGGCCAGTCCTGCTCTGCGTCCTGCCACCGACACAGTCATGCACTGTAGACACTACCCAAAAGAACAGAATGCTCCCAGCACAGAACTCCCAGCATTCTTTGAGTTCGGGCAGTCTCTACTGTGCATGACGGCTTCTGACAAACATCCTAGCGGATTATTATATAGGATATATATATGGATAATTTCATTGTGAAATCGATCTTATAGACAGCACAGGTCCAATTCCTCATTAAGACCCATTGGTGTTAGTGTTTGTAATTTATGGATCCAATAACTCTCTTGTCTGGAGAGTTTCCTGAAATGGTTATCCCCTCTTGTTGTTAGAGGAATATGTTCTATTCCCAAAATAGTTATATCCTTTATATCCTTAAACAAAGCACAACTTAAGCAATGCTTTGGAACTGAATGTTGTTTATTTTTCTTAAGGATATTGTTTCTGTGTTCCAGAAACCTTGTTTTTAGGGATCTCATAGTCCATCCAATATATTGGAATCCACATTTACATTCCAAAAGATAGATCACATAATCCGTTGTACAGTTTTTAAATTGCTGGAACACAGAAACAACATCCTTAAGAAAAATAAAAAAACATTCAGTTCCAAAGCATTGCTTAAGTTGTGTTTTGTTTAAGGCTATAAAGGATATAACTATTCTGGGAATAGAACATATTCCTCCAACAACAAGAGGGGGTAACCGTTTCAGGAAACTCTCCACACAAGAGAGTTATTGGATCCCTCCCCTTTCTGCCTGATGAGCTGTAAAGCTGTCAGAGACAGAATTCGGTCGACCGACTTACAGCGTCTCTTCAGGAGTGCTGTCATCTGGATATCTCCATATAATTACTTCATCAGTATGGTCTACAACATGTGCTTGCAAGCCAGGCACACGTTTTAGACCATTCCGATTAAGTAATTATACCGAGATATCCAGATGACAGCGCTCCTGAAGAGACTCTGTCTGGTCCGGGAAGCAGGATCTCATGACGTCCGCTGTACAGTGGACGCATGAGAAAGGGGAGGGAACGGGGGTCTTTTTCTTACATCTCGGTTTGAGAGATGGGAATAAGGGAGTTACGTATGCTTATTACTAGCTTTTGTCTTAAAGTTTACCGGGAGGAGGGGGGGATTACTATCCCTTTAAGAAAAACATATAGGGTATTTTTAGATTGAAAATAGAATTTAAAAAAACAACATGACAACCTATTGTCATAATTCAGTTTGAGTCCTTGCTTTGTAGATTAAAGAAAAACAAATTCTGTGCAGCAAATCCCATCTCTCAAATCTTTATGGTTTGAGAGATATTCGCCGCTAAAGTTCTCTCTCCTGAGATCAGCTGTAAAGCTGACAGCAAGAGATCCGTGTAGGCCGACATCAGGAGGATCTTCAGTAGAGCCACAATAGCGAGATTTAAAAAGAAATATTTATTTGGAATGGTCTAAAAAGTGGGCTTGCAAACCAAGCACACTTTGTAGACAGTTCCAGTGAAGTATTTCTTTTAAAATCAAGCTATTTCGGCTCTGCTGAAGAGCCACCTGTCGGTCCCCAGACTGGGAACTCCTGCTGTCAGCTTACAGCTGACGTCAGGAGAAGGGGAGGGAGGGGGGAACTTTAGGACCGAATATCTCTCAAACCGTAAAGGTTTGAGAGATGGGATTTGCTGCACAGAATGTATTTTTTTTAAATCTAGAAAACAAAAAATAATTTTTATGGGACATTACTGTCCCTTTAAGATAACCAGTCACTGCTGATGAGAAGCACCCCCATCCTGTGCAACTGTCAACACTATATTTCACTATAGGGATGGTGTGTCTTGAGTTATCGGCAATATTAGGTTTGTGTCATACTTCGAGCTTTGAGTTTTTGCCAAAAAAACTTTGTTTTGGACCCATCTGACCATAAAACCTTTTCCAAGTACTGGGGCATGCTCATGCTTTCTGACAAGCTCCAGATGTGATTTCAGATGAACTCTCTCACAAGTTTCCTTGTTTGAGCACAGAGTTTTTTTAGGGATTGACTTGTATTGCCAGTGCCTGGATGAGGAAAAGCAGCTTCCACTTCCTGATTATTGATCCAACTAGCCAAACACATGGATATTATTATTTTTTTACCATTCTCCTAACTTATGCATTCTATTACTGTGTCTCTGACTTCTGTAGAATGTTCATTGGTCTTCATTTTCCTTCAGATCCACAGCCTGACCAATGATCTTTCAACAGTGCATTTTTATCCTTAAAACATGACAGTAACTTTAATGGTTCACAGGTAGAGGGCAATGACAAGGTAATTGTGTTCTCCTTAGGCCAATTTCTTTCATCTATGTAAACTGGAAGCTTCTACAGCACAGGGGTTGAATACTTATACAAGCAACATATTTATGTTGTAACATTTTCTTAAAACTAAATCAATCTCACCTTAATTGCTTTTGAGCTTCAGCCTTTTACAATAAACAATCATTCAGAATGAAATCCTACTCATTAGTAATCCTCCTCAATTACAATTTCCCATTCACAGTCTAGACTACCATTGTCTCCTTTTATGCTGGTCTCTTAATGTTTGTATCTGGAGTCTTGCTTCTGTCTCTACTATATTGCATTACTTTATTTGTACATTTATTCCTATGATATATACCTCTCTCATTCATATTTCCTCCAGACCATCACAATCCTGCTCTCTATGATTTAGTTGCTTATTACATAATCTATAAATTGTTCCCAAATGATTCTATTCCCTATAGACTGTCTTTATTTTGAAGCACTAAGCAGAATTGGAGCAATTGTTTTGTAAATTAAGTTCATTACAGGGGGTAAATATAATCACCAAATTCCTAAATGGGACTTTTAATAATTTAATTAAATTGGTCTTTTAATCCTTTAAATGAGAGACCACTGTGGCATTCAAGGTGTTAAAAACTCAATTTAGATCAGTAAAAGGTTTACCCCCTATGGTGTAGCTAGTTTGCCCCAAAATTACTCCAGTTCCTTTTAGTACATCAGCCTTTATGTTTCTAAATCATACTTCTTTCCAGATGTCCTTGCCTTAAACATGTTATTAAAAGTAAAGGAAATAGTTCCTTATAGACTGATTAATGGAGACCTCAGTGGTGCTGTCATGTTCTGCCTCTTTTTCCTTGCTTTTTATGATCCCATCTCTGTTTCTTCATTCATTTTTCCATGATATCCGGATCCTGGTTCCCCGCCTTGTCTTGTGTTTGCCCTGAATCTTTATAGAGAATCGGTGCTTTTGGGTGGGGTACTATCAAAGTGGTCCAGGTTGTGACCCTGAGTTTCCTGTCTTCTTCCTGAGTGCTAGCTTGTATATTGACCTGACGCTTCCTGCGAATTCCCTCCTGTTCTGCGATTTGGAATCATGTTCATCTGATATCTTGTTACTGACTTTGACTCCATTGAGTCAACCATTCCTCCATCTGTTGCCTTGTACAGAGTTGCCCTCCTGTTCCTGATCTGGTTTGTCTGACTTCCTGTCTGTCTTGATCCTGGTGGGCTTCTATCTCCTCTACCTTCAGTTAAACTGGAGGTCTCTGTTCTTTTGGTTAAGCTCCAGGCCTCAGTGTGACTGTAAAACAACTAGGATTATACTGCAGATGGGTTATTTGTTCAGTTTGCTCGTCAACTCTGTGGGTAGCTGATAATCTTTGGGTTGTTATCTGTGGTGCAGGCAGGCTCCTCCGGTCAACACTAATCTTCCCTTGCAGCCAGCATCTCTAACTCAGCCTAGGTCGCAACAAGGCAATCCAGAAAGCAGACACCACAAGCTAGCTAAGTACTCTAGTCTTCACTCGGTGGCATCTGGCCCACTGGGCCCTGCCTTTCAGTATAGCTATATTGTCTGTTGTTGTCTTATCATATTATTATATCAAATAGCAGTCTGTCACCTCTTTGTGGGAAGTTTACTTCACAGGGTCTAACTAGGCAGCTTACATTGGGTACTCAGTCTGTTAGATCATCACAGGTGCATTATTTTACAGTACGTCTGTGCTGTACAGCTAAACAACATTTGGGCAAGCCAACCATTATGTTAGGCCAGTCCACAGTGGAATAGGATCATAATAGCATTCTTTCTGAGACACCATTAATTACCAGTAATCCTTTGGTTGCTAGACCATCATCTTATTAATTTTAGTTGTAAGACTGAGAACTATGACTGTTACTCCTCCTCTTTGTGCATATGGGTGTCAATTTTATTTTCTACAATATTGTTACCCATCTAGTCATATAAATAAACTGCACTGGGACAACTTTCCATTATGGCTTTTGAAGTGTACTCTACTTCCAAAGCAAATGTTCAACACATAATTCTATTCTCTCTCTCTCTCTATGGGTCTTTTATCTGCTAATGCATTTTACCACACATATGTTTAACATTGTTCTTTATACAATGCCAGGGTTTGTCTCTTTGTCCAACGCCAGCTATCTGCACTCAGATTTCCCCCTCAATTGTTCAACATCCATGTATTTGAATATATGAGTTGCAAAACTTCGCAGTAGTCCAACGATTCATTGAGGTTAAATAGTTCTTGCATCTTCCATATATGTTAAGATCCTGAATTAAAGATGAAAGTCCCTGCTTATTTGTAACTAAATTTACAGTAACACGTAGACATAAGAAACATTGCACAAGGATCTGAAATATGAGTGACAATGCATATATAATTGCATTTAAAAGAACATTATTGCCTAAATATAATTAAGAATTATGCACTTTTTAATATTGTGCATGTCTGCCCAGCATTGGTAAAAATAATTTCTTAGGTGCATTAACCTCAAAATATGTTATAATCATGCTTTTGCAATTCATGTATATCCAGTTGTGTTTGACCTATGATCCTTCTTTGTTTATCCAAGTGATGGTGGCATTGTATTGCATTGTTGAGGTAAACAAATAAATAAGGAGAAAGAAGTCTGTTGAAAGAAATAGTTGAACAGGGAGTGTGTGTTTTTTATTTTTTGACAATGATAGGGGTGGGGTGATAGTTCATTAAAAAAATAAATAAATAAAAGGTGACAGAGACAGGAACCTGATGTGAACTGTAAGTGAGGCAGACTGATATTAGACAATATAGATTATTTTATCAAGGGCCTTGGCAAGACATCAGACACAATCAATCTTATTGTGTAGTTTACAGTAAAAACACACACAATGTAGGAGAATCATGTCCAGCAAACACACAAGAGGTAGGGGAAGGGTGAAAGGAAAAGGTGCAGAGAAGAGATGTGTAAGTAAAGTGGTAATCCAAAAACTGACTGAAGCCACAGTTGCTCCAGAGTGTACAAAAATTATGTTGGTCCCTCTCCACCCAGGGAGGATGCAGTTTGTCAAAGTCCCACCAAAAGTTCCACTACCACCAGTACACTAGAGATGACAATGATTCATACTCCAGAGTTGATGGCATAGTGCAAGAAGTTGTAGCAGCTCAACCAACTGCTGCATCTGACAGTGAGACAAACAAGCACAAAAACACCTGTCCTGAAAAGAGTTGCAAGTGTTGTGAAAATACTTCAAAGGAGAAAAGTAAAACAAATTGTTTGAGACCTCTAAATGTATTTATTTAGAAAATGTTTTACCATGAAGAATACATTGAGATTTCTCTCGTTTTCAAGTATGTCCTGGATAGTTTTCAGTAAAGGGTTACATATTTACACAAATTGAGAAACATTATGTGTTACATGTTATTATATATACATACATACACATATGAATATACATACATATGAAATATTAAAATTATATACAGTTACACTCTGTTTTAGATATAAAGAAGCCTTTACTTTTAAGTATTTTAGACTGGGAGCAGATTTGATTATTTCAGACAGATTGTTCCAGGCCTTTGGAGCTCTGAAGGAGAAGGCAGATTTTCCTGCTTCTTTCTTGTATTGTGGTATATGTAGTGAGTTGTTAGCAGTGGAGCGGAGGTTATAGTTAGTATGGAGAGCAGGAGTGAGCACACTGCTCAGGTAGTCTGGTAGTTTTCCAGAGAAGAAAGGTGAAGGGCACATCTAGATTTGAGTGTTAACCAAGTTAGTTAGTTTAGCATATCACAGCGATGAGTAGTGTAGTTACACTGGAGACTAAAGTGGCATATTGAATTATACAAGGTGTCAAGTTTACTAAGATGGATTTCTGGTGTTGGACCATATACTACATCACCATAGTCTATGACTGGCAGCAACATCTGTTGCACAATACGTTTTCTAACCAGGGGACTTAAACATGATGTGTGTCTAAAATGAGTACGGATTTTGGGGATAAAGCTTGGAGGTTAATTTGTCAATATGATGACCAAAAGTAAGGAGTGCACTGGGGCCAATTTACGATTAGACTCCGTTACAATGGGTAGGTGGGTACTGCCGAGATTACACAGTTTGTTCCTTGCTATCCATCTTTCAACCTTGCAGAAATCATGTTGTAATATGGCTTCAAGGTGTGTTATGTTTGAGTTTTTAGCAAATATTATGGTGTGGTCTGCATACATGTGTACTGAAAATGATTTGCAAACCTTGTGCAGATCATTTATAAAAACAGAAAATAGAAGAGGGCCAAAAATGGAGCCTTGAGGAACTCCACTTGTTACTTTGAAAGGAAGGGAGTCATTGCCAGCAACTGACACATACTGTGTTCTGTCTGAAAAATAGGACTGGAACCAGTTTAGAGACTTATTACTCAATCCTGATCTTTGGAGTTTGTTTATAAGAATATTATGGTCTACTGTGTCAAAGGCCTTGGCAAAATCTAGGAAAATGGCTCTTGTGAGGTCACCATTTTCCATGCCCGTCTGGATATCGGTTACTTTTAGGAAGGCCGTGACTGTTGAGTGGTTCGATTGAAAGCCTGATTGAAGAGGTGTGAAAAAACTGGTGTGTCGGTAATATTTAATTAGTTGCACGTGTACACCTTTCTCTAGGATTTTGGATGAAGTGCGGAGTACGGATATTGGTCTGTAGTTTGATACCACATTTTTAGCCCCACTTTTGTGGATAGGCACAACTCTAGCCACCTTCCAGGATTTGGGCACATACCCTGTTGCCAAAGAGGCATTAATTAAAGATGCAATCGGTTTGGCCATGACCATGGCACTAAGCTTTAATAGCATTGCTGGTAGTTTGTCAGGGCTAGATTAGGATTTCATTTTTGGGTTGAGGAGGTGATCATATATTTCAGTTTCACTTACTGGCATTGGACTGGGCAACAGGTGCCAGTGAGTGTTCTGTAGATGGTTGAACTTCTGAGTCATCTTTGTTTTGTGTAATCAGGGTGGTGGCACATCCAACAAAGTAGCTGTTAAATGCATTGGCTATGGGACACTGTATTGTTCCTTTGTCTACAGTTATAGTTGATGGGTGAGAATGATTAGGAGGGTTGTAGGGGTTTTTAATAATCTGCCAAAAGTTGGCTGGCTTTGAACGCTTTAAATGCTTAGAAGAATATAAAAGTAAAGGAGAAGAAGTGGTGGGCAATGCAGAGGATGATCTAATTACTGATGATGATAATGCAGATCTAGAATATGTCCTTGCAGCATCTTCCATTTCTCCAGATACAGATGAGGTTGAGAGTAAGAGAGATGAAGACATGGCCAGAAAGTTAGCTCAAAGGTAAAGGCTCAATCTTCCACCCCTGAAAAGGAGCACTGTGCCTGTCTATGAACCATTTTAGAAACCAACTGGAATGTTTGACTCTGGGTAAGGAAAGATGCCTAAATATACACAGGCATCCTGTCGGTCATCATCAACATTGTCAAGCCCCATTCAGCCACACACACTGCTATTACTGAGTAACCAGCAACAAAACAGGTTGTCAACATCCACATACACTGCTGCTGTTGCAGCACCTGTGACACCTAGTACAGCTGAAGCAAAAATCTAGCCCCAGTAGTTGTTGAAGCCCCTCATGAAGCCCACAGTCTATGAAGTCCACAGTATGGAGATTCTTCAAAGACAATCCAAAAGCTAAGCATGTTGCTATATGTTGTCTGTAAAAAGTATGTGAGCATGGGGAAATTAGGCTCACACCTATGCACTTTCTCAATGAGATCCCACCTGAAAAATCACCACAGTTCTGACTGGTGGACACACCATCAACAGGTAAGCGGTGCCACAACTAACAGCAAAATAAATACTCCTAAAAGTTCTTGGGCCTCTAGGGTTTAAAGAACTGATGGCATATGTTGACCCTGCTGGAATATCCCTATCTGCAGTTATTTTTCAAGGATGGCTGTGCCAGTGTTACTTAAGTAGGAAGTTAATGTTATAGTGAAAGGACAAAGACAATCTGCGTGCTAACATATTTTTCAAGGCATATGTTGATGTAGGGCTCACAAGTTCTAATTTTAGCTATTTACTTCTCCACTTTAGCCCTCCGAAGACGTAAGACTGTGGTGGGAAACCTTGCAATCATAGAAAACATAGGTGAGAATGGCAAAGTTCTAACAGGAAATTTGTTGGCAGCATAAAAAAAGCGGACATTTTATGCATTTTCTATAGATGGGAATTTTCACAAAAAAGTGGGAAATTGTTTTTCTGCAAAATTTCCTGTGAGAAAATAGGATTTTAGTCTTACCTGTTAAATCCTTTTCACTTAGTCCATACAGGTTACTGGTACATTGGGAGGCGTCAGTCCCCTTTAAGTAGGCAGGAACATTCTCTAAATGTATGCAGGGGGGTGGAGCCTCCCTTCCCTCTTAATGTGACTCATCCAGTCCAGCCCCCAGAATTGTTTGAGAACGAAGTAGACTAGATAGAAGAAGGAAAGAAGACTCCTGTGAGCATGCCCCAAAGGACTCCCACCGAATGCCACAGGAGAGCCAAGCATGGTCTCTTGACAGGGTGGGAGACCAGTAACCTGTATGGACTAAGTGAAAAGGATTTAACAGGTAAGACTAAAATCCTATTTTCACTGTCGTCCAATACAGGTTACTGGTACATTGGGATGTACAAACATTGAGCTTTCCCAGAGGCGGGAAGAAGGCAAGGACCAGGCGCAAGGCCCCCAGAGACACCAGGGCCACCATGAACCTAACGGTCAGAGGTCCCAACAACACGGAAGTGTCAACGGACACCAACTAGGGGTAAAACAGACCCCAGAAACTGGTACACAGCATAATGAACTAGAGCCCACAGAGCTCAACAGTAAGGAAGCACTGAGAACTACAGAAGAAGAAGACCCTAGACAGGCAAAACTGCCTCCAGGACCTTCCTCCCAAAGCTGGCATCAGCAAAGGCCAGCACATCCGCACGGTAGTGCTCCGAAAAGGTGTGTACAGAAACCCAAGTGGCCGCCCAGCACAGCTGGTAAGCACGTGCTGGATTCTTGTAGGCCCCAAGTGACCTAGTAGAAAGAGCAGTAACCCGAAAGGGAACACGCTTATTCCTCAATTCGTAACCTTACGAATAGTAGACCTATCCAAGATGCAATGATTACCCTGGATGCCCGTCCCCCTGTCCTAGGACCCTCAGGAATGACGAACAGAGCGTCAGACTTCCTAATGGACTCAGTGCGATGAACATAAAACTTAAGAGAACGCACAACATTCAACAAGCGGAGATTCCACTCCATGTCAAAGGAAGGATTAGGGCAGAAAGAGGGCACCACAAGATCCTGATTGATGTGAAACTCGAGACCACCTTAGGCAAGAACTCCGTAGAAATACGAAGCACGGCTTAATCCTTGTGGAACACTAGATAAGGTGGTTCACAAGACAGAGCTTGGAATTCTGCCACCCCACGGCGAACTGAAACAATAGCCAGAAGGAAGACCATCTTCCAAGACAAAAGTGTAAAGGAATAGTAGCCAAGGACTCGAAGGGGGGCGCTGAAGAACCCCCGAAACCAAATAAGGTCCTACAGAGGAGCTGGACTCCTAAAGGCAGGACGACCATAAGCCACACCGTGGATGAGAATCCTGACATCAGGAAAAACAGCAAACGCTCCTGGAAAAAGACAGAGAGCACCGAAGTCTGGACTTACAGAGAACTCAGACTGAGCTCCGTATCGAGACCGTCCTGCAAAAAGGCCAGGACAGTAGGAACAGGAAAAGCATGAGACAGATCCCTGTCAGCACACCAGGACACAAGGTCGACCAGACTCAGTGATAGATATTGGAAGAAACGGGCTGAGAAGCGCGCAGCATAGTAGCCGCCACAGCAGGAGAAAACCCCCCATCCCAAAATTGAGGATTCAACATATAGGCCAACAATTTGAGCCGAAGAACATAGTCATCCACAGAGAACCCTGTAGAAGAAGAAGAGCTGGACGAGAGGAGAGCCAAAATGACTCCACCACAGATAGGGTCAAACCCCCAGATACCATGGTTGACAATGTCAATCCAGAACAATCGAAAACATCGGACAACATACAAGTACAATGTCCGTAACACCCATATTAACATAGGGAGAGAAAGAAAGATGGCCAGAGAGGACGTCCAAGGAAGGACATTCCATCAGCATCAGAATTAAGGAGTTTCTCAACAGAGAGCAAAACGGCGTAACCTTCCTGTTGCGTCCCATTGCCAGCAGATCCACTGGGGAATTCCCCATATCAAACTAGGAGACGAAACACATCCTAATGCAGGTCCACGTTCCAATGTCGACTGCGTGACGACTGAGGAAGTCTGTCAAGACGGTGTCCACTCCTGGAATGAGTACTGCAGAATGACAGGAACAAGAACCTCTGCCTAGGACAGAATGGCCTAGACCTCTAACCAAGTGGCGAGACTTCGTGTCCCTCCCTGACTGATGAAATAAGCCACTGCCGTGGCATTGTTGGACTCGTCCACCAGGTGAAGCACACGAAGATGGGAAGAAGGGACTCCTTCATGAACCACTTCCCCTGGGCGCTAAAACGACCCAGAACAATTCCCCAGTCCAGGAGGCTGGCATCCAATAAGACCTCGGTCCAGAGGGAAGTAGAAAAGATCTACCCAGTAGGAGATGGAAAAGGCCCAACCACCTACTCCAAGCTCAACTCGACCTGAGGAGAGAGAGCGTTAGCTTCAGAAGATCTGGTCGGACCTCCATATCACAAACCTCGAGGTTCCCTGGCGTGTACCATGGCAAATGGAACCGCCGCAATCGTGGAGATGAACCACCCCACCAGAGAAATAACCTCAAGGCCAGTATCCGATCGCGGGATAGGATCATAGGATCCTTCGAGTAAGTTGATGGTTACCTAAGTAGAAAAACCATGGACCTCCAAGATCGAACAGAAGACCCAGGAGGTGAAACGGAACAGGGTCTGACTAACCCTATTTCACAATCCAACCATGAAAAGAAGGAACAGAATACAGGCCTGGACCTGCTGAAGAAGAAGAAGGCCCACAGCTGATGCTTGCGTAAGGCAAGTGGTCCGTGAAGAAGAAGTGTGATGCCGTCCTGACAGAGGACGGATATCAAGTCCCCCAGCCCCGTTGAAAACCTGGGGCTGATGACAGACCAATGGAAGGCCGAAACTGAAAATGACCTCTGGCGCAGGCAAACCCAAATACTGCCTGCTCTCTAGAAGGACTGGGAAGTGCAAAACGCATCCTAAGATCCAGAGGAGCTAGAAACTCCCCCGCAGCGAATACTGTGAGCAGATACTCCTGACGATAAGGAGACTGCACTACAAAGAAATGAAGATCTTTCAGATCCAAAATGAGGCGACATCCGACAACCCTTCTGTTTATTTATTAATTGTTGTTGGTCACCACAAAGAGGCTAGAATAGAATCCTGAACCCCTGACCGCAGGGGGGACCTATTCCAGGACATCCTTGTCCAGAGAACCGGAAAAGCGTCTTCAAATAGACGGCTACTCTCGTTTACCTGAGGAGAACGAGAAGATAAAGGCGAAAAGGTGGGAAGGAAAAGGGATCTAGTATCCCTCAGACACCACCAGAAAAGCTCACAAGTCCGACACTGAATCATCCCACGGTGTCGAAAGACATTCCGAAGCAGTCACGAAATCCTGGGCTAGTAAACAGCCTAGGGCTGCAATTGCCTCATGTTCTGGGAGGAACGCGGAACAGATAGAACCACCTGGTTCATTGAACGTGACTGAGAGAAAAGGAAAGAAAAGACCGGTTACGCGTAAACGGCAACCCTTATATTTATTTATTTGTTTTGAACCCAAGGGTAGAAGAGGCACTAACCCCTAAAGCCCTTTAATCAGTTCCTTAGTTCGGAACCAAACAAAGAAGTACCCTCAAAAGGCAAAGAAAGGAAAACTTTCCTGGAAGCAATGAGAGCAGATCAATTTCAAGTCAAAGCGCACGCCAAACCACCACAGAAGTAGTGGGGGCACTTGCCCGGCAACAAGGGCAGGAGCAGAAAAATAGCGTTGATCTAAAGAGACAATAGCAAGGAGACACAATGACTCCGAAGTAAGCGCATTCTGACAGACCTCCAGTGGGTTGCACAGTCCAGACTGCAACAGCCCGGTCAACCCATGCTACAGCAAAGGCTGGAAGCATAGCGGACCAAAAGAAGCGAAAACGAGCCTGAGGGGAACCTCAGTTACCTGTCAGTCCAATCTTGCAGCGTCAGAAACATGTAGACAGTAAGTTGAGACAGTCTAGATGGGTGCGGCCACGTTAAGGGAATGAACCCATGTAGCCATTTCTGTTTGAGAAAAGGGAAAAGGTTTAGCAAATATTCTAGACACTGAAGAGGACTTGTCTGGTCCATGTTCAAGAGTTGGGTTAGGAGGAAAATGAGTAAGGGGCTTTACAGGCACCTGAAAAACATCAAAGGGAACAGAGTGAACCTCCTGAACCGATGGAATGTTGAGAGTGGGTAATACAGCCCTGATCAGGCCCTCAGTAGAGGGTTCAGGATCAGCTACAAATGGGTCCCTTAAGAGACCTGAAAGATTCCAAAGGAGCACCAATCTTCAACATTCCAAACTAGCAACAATTCTTCCTCAGAAGAATCTAATCAGGTGCTCCCTGAGGTTGAGGCAGGGAGGATCTGATAATCGAGGGGGTCTGTCTCAACTGAAATGCCCCCTGAATCTGGGATGCAAAGAGCTGTAAAGAGGACCAAGTTGCAGCCTTAAACTCTTGCACCCAAGCTGGCTCAGTAGCATGGCTGGAAGGCCCTGGGTTGCTGCCAGGATCTCCAGCCTGCTGGGCAGAAATGACCAGAGAACACTCTAGGTAGCCCTGTGTGACAGGAAGAGCAGTGCGCAACAAGGTATACTGAACCCCAGCTTCCTTAGTCATAGGTCTAGTCCCTAGCTCCAGCGGTATAGACATTCATACATTGTCAAAATAACCAACTGTACAATGAATCACCCAATTGTAGTGTGTAAGATTGATATTTCACCCCAGAAACGCTAAATATAGACTGTTCTGGCAGGCGAAGGGTCAATCTGCAGAGGAGCAAAGGATTGTCCAAGCACTGTATAGGATACTGATTGAGAAAAGTGCCCAAAATGGCTGCCGCGACGGGAGCCAATCAGAAATTAGGCGCGAATTGAGCGTTCATGGGAAATGTAGTTTTTCCCAAAAAGTACCCCAAAACAGCGCCCGAAGCCCCCCAACACACTTGAACTATAAACCGGATGATAGAGCAAGGGTAGACAAGAAACATGAGCCCTCTCTGAAGTTGCTGTGTGAAGCGGTTCCAGAGATACGTCCCAAACAGTGTAAGCCCATTGAAAGTAAAGGAGCAATGGCGTCTGTGCGGTAAAGTGCGCCTTAAAGGCGCAGAACATAATTTTTAATAAAAGTAACCCCCAAAGGGAAAAAGGTTAAAATACATAGTAAACACATGTACATCAGAATAAAACACTACCCTATAAAGGAAGTGTCCCAAAACCCCTTATAAAACTAGTCAAACTAGCAGAGGAAGGGTTAATATGCCATATAAACTGCTCCAAAACCACAGACATACACTTATGTATACAATATATATATATATATATATATATATATATATATATATATATATATACATAAACACCCAATGAGTGCTGGAGTGCGCAATGAGAACTCTCAAATACAAGCCCAATTAAGGGACACTGTGGGACAAGTGGACCTTCAGCACTCAAAGGGTAGCTCACCTTTTCCTGCAGATCTTCTGTCTTCAGGTCACCAGTGAAAGAGGAGTACCTCAGAGAGGAATCCCCAGGGAAGTTACTTGAAATCAAGATTATTCCCTCTTCAGAGCTTAAGGTCCACAAAAATAATCTGGCTACTGAAACTAGCCACTTTGGAGAGGGCATTGTCAGTCCTGGTAACCCGCCTAATGGTGGTATTCCATATTTGACAGAAAATAAAAAAAGAAACTAAACTTGATTGAGAGATGTTCTCCACCTGTGTGTCTTACACAGGAACAAACAATTCTGGTGGCTGGACTGGATGAGTCACATTAAAAGGGAAGGGAGGCTCCACCCCCCTGCATACATTTAGAGAATGTTCCTGCCTACTTAAAGGGGACTGACGCCTTCTAATGTACCAGTAACCTGTATTGGACGACAGTGAAAATGTTTTGACTTTTCGCCCCATACCTAGTTATAATGAATATGAACAATTTTCATTGATTGGTGATTATGTCCATTTAAGAAGAACAATTTTTGTGTTCTTTTCAATATTAATTGCCCTTATTACCAGAATACCTGTAACACATTTACATTTTTGTGTACATATATGCTAATACATTAACAATAGAGGATTTTAGTCTTACCTGTTAAATCCTTTTCTCTTAGTCCATATAGCTTGAAACTCTGGGAAGGCGATTGTCCCTTTAAGTAGGCAGGAACAATTCTTAGCTGGTCACCAGCCAATCCCTATCCAGTTAGATTTGAGACACTAAGCTATTAACTAGGTAGCAAGAAGGAAAAAGAAGACTCCTGTGAGCATGAACCTGAAGAAACTCCCATGTTCAGTCACAGAAGAACCAAGCATGATCCCTTGACAGGGAGGGAGACCTGTAAGCTATATAGACTAAGAGAGAAGGATTAATCCTCTTTTCTCTGTCGTCCAGTATAGCTTACAGGTAACTATGGTATGTACAAACAATGAGTTTCCCAGTGGTGGGAAATAAGTCAAGGACCAGGCGCCGGTCCCCAATTTACCAGAGCTCATATGGACCAATGAGATCACAGAATAGCCCTGAATGAACTAAGTGTCAAAGGACACTGAACTGGAACACAGCACACCAATAACTATAACACAGCACACATAACAAGAGCCCACAGGGCTCAACAGTTAAAGATCACTAAGACACAGGAAATAAAGTCCTAGACAGGCAGAACTGTCTCCAGAACTTTCCTGCCAAAGCTGGCTTCAGCCTAAGCCAGGACATCAACATGGTAGTGTTTGGCAAATGTGTGCACAACTGATCAGCAGAAGCCTGTTTCTTATAGGCCTAAGAGTCCCCAACAGACCTGGTGGAATGAGCTGTGACACAGAAAGGAGCAGGTTTCTTTCTAAGTTCATAGGCCTTTGGTAGCCTTGATCCAAGACGCAATAGTCACCTTGGATGCAGCCTTACTATCACAGTGCCTGTGATTCCTGTCACTCTCAGGGGTGGATGTCACTGATTTGCTGACTGAGTTTAACCCGCCTCCTGATGACCTTTTTATACCTGGCTATCACATTTGTCAGATGCCCTTTCGTGGTGTTCCTGAGCCAGTAGTGCTGTTGCTGTGTTCCTGTATTCTGAGTTCCTGTGTACTGATTCGGCTTGCCCTGACCATTCTCCAGTGTTCCTGCCTGTGTATGACCCGGCTCGTCTGCGTACCACCCTTGGATCCTGACTCGGCTAGTTTGACGTTCCTGCCTGTGTATGACCCGGTCCGGCTGACTTCCTGCTCTGAAGATCGACTTCCAGCTTGTACCAGTGACCTGCATTCCAGTTGTCGCCGCCGCAACATTTTCCAGTCCCTGCTGCCCACGTCTGTGCCACTGCCTTGCCTGGTGCTTCCTTCGATAGTGCTGTGCCTCGTAACTAGTGCAGAGCTGTGTGTATTCTGTGGGCCTTCCTCTCCTTGCAGAGCCTGACAGTAGCGCTGAAGCCTCGAGTACCGTTACAGAGCCTTGCAGTAGCGCTGAAGCCTCGAGTAAACGTGCATTTTAACCCTTGCAGTGCTGCCTCGAATTCACTCTCTCTATCTCCTGTACGAGCCTCGCTACCAGTGATACTGCTGCTGAGTTGGCCGCTCTCCGTCGGCAACTCTAGTCTAACATTGCAGAGTGTTCACATAGTTTGGGCCGTTTGGGCGCTTAAGGCTCTCCGGTATTGGTTACCGACGATATCATTGACACAGAGTGTTGGCAGAAAGGCTTCAGTGTTGGCTGATCCGGTACTACGCCCGAGGGGGCTAGTGGCTCTGGCTCTAGTATTAATGCATTCGATTACACCTGAGGAGGCTGTTAGCTCTTGCATTTCAGGCCGGTTTCCGTTACGCCCGGTGGGGCTATTCGCACTTGCACAAACGAAAGCAGTTCCTGTAGCTACGCCCGTGGGGGCTAAGTTGTTACCCATTCTGCTTATTATCAAACACCTTGGCAAGGCAGCTCGACCCTCAGCACTTGATGAACATTGTCTGTACAGCACAGCCTATTTAACATCCAGGGCGTGTCAAACCTCCACATCTGAGACTGACTGTTATTTGGACTTTAACCCCTTGGGGGTCAATATCATCCTAGTGCATGCTGATTTGCATTTATGTCCATTTTGCTATTACCCTTGTAATATCTCAGTTTACTTTATCTGTGTTTTACCTACCACCTCTAGAGGGCGTAATTGTGCATTATTCACTTTAATAAAGTGTGTTTTATTTTCACTTATTGGTCTGAGAGTCCTAAAAAACCGTAACACTTACCAGTCCTAGGACCTTCAGGGATGACAAAAAGTGCATCAGTCTGGCAAACAGACTCAGTGCGGTGCACATAGAACTTAAGGTTGCACACCACATCCAACAAGTGGAGATACCTCTCCTTGTCAGACTGAGGGTCAGGACAAAATGAAGGCACAACAATCTCTTGGTTGATGTAGACCTCGGAGACCACCTTAGGAAGAAATTCCTGGGAGGTACGAAGAACAGCCTTGTCTTTGTGAAACGCCAGGAAAGGCTGCTTGAAGGACAAAGCCTGCAGTTCAGCAACTCTACAAACAGAGACAATCACGTAGCGAAAAGCTATCTTCCAAGTCAGGAGACAAAGAGGAATGGTAGCCAATGACTCAAAGGGAGGCCGCTGCAAGACTCCCAATACCAGATTAACGTCCCACTGAGAAGTGGGATGCTTAAATGCAGGGAAAGCATGAGCGTCACCCTGAAAGATTATCTTGACATCCAGAAGGATGGCGATGAGTCTCTGAAAAAAGACAGAGAGAGCAGATGTCTGAACCGTCAAAGAACTCAGGCTAAGGCCCTTGTTCATACCATCCTGTCAAAAGGACAGGACAGGACAGTCGGCAGATCAATCTCTTGTGAGGGCAGATACCTGTCCACACACCAAGAGTGGAAGATAGACCAAATCCTGTGGTAGAAATCATAGTGGCTACCACTGCAGGAGAGAAATCCTTCTTCCTCGAAATTGAGGATTCAACTGCCAAGCCGTCAATCCCAGACATTCCATGTTCTCTTTCCACAGGTAGCCCTGCAAGAAGAGATCTGGTCTGTTTGGAAGCCGAAATGGTTCACACACAGACAGGTCCAGCAACTCCAGAAACCAGGGTTGCCAGAGCCAGTACGGAGCAACTGGAAAACATATAGGCTTGAGGGAACAGCCAAGGGATCGACAGAGCATCCACTACAAGAGCCAGAGGATCCCTCCAGCAGGAGCAAAAGGTTGGAACCTTCCTGTTGTCTCTGGTCGCCATCAGGTCGATCCATGGGAGTCCCCATCTCTAGACGATGAGGTAGATCACCTCCTGGTGAAGCTCTCATTCGCTATTGTCCACTGTGCGTCAACTTAAGTAGTCGGCCAAGACATTGTCTACTCCTGGAATATGTACTGTGGAGATGGCAGGAACATGTTCTTCTGCCCAGGTCAAAATAGCCTTGACCTCCAACCAAGATGCTATACTTCTTGTTCCGCCTTGCTTGCTGATGTAAGCCACGGCCATGGCATTGATGACTGGACACGAACCGAACATCCTTCGAGATGAGGCGACCAGGACCTCAGAGCGTGGAATATCACCTGGAGTTCCAGAACATTGATGGGTAGGAGAGACTCCTCTGCTGACCACTGACCCTGGACATTCAGGTGACCCAGGACCACTCCCCAACCAGATAGGCTGGCATCCATTGTCACCATAGGCCAGAATGGAATTACGAAGGGTCTTCCTTTCCATAGGTTAGAGAGATCCAGCCACCAAGAAAGTCTCAGCTACATATGTACGGGGAGAGAAACCAACAGCTTCACGAGATCTGGATTCCCCTTGCAAACCTGAATCACAAACCTCTGAAGTTCCCTGGTACCATCGCAAATGGTACCACCTCTATGGTGGAAATCAACGTCCCAACCAGAGAGGTCAGTTTCTTGGCTTGAATGGACTCGCAAGCCAGGACTGAGGAAACCTTGCTGGTGATCTGTTGAACAACATCTTCTGTCAGAAAGACCATGCCCTGCACACTGTTTAACAGTAGACCTAGAAAGACCAAGCTCTGAGATGGAATCGGGTCCAGCTTGTCCATGTTCAGAGCCCACCCATGATGGGTGAGAGTGTGGATGCAGTCCTGAACCTGTTGCTGAAGGAGTTCCACAGACCGGGCCATCAAGAGTAAGTTGTCCATGTATGGAGTTACTCGGATGCCTCTCTCATGCATAACAGAAATGAATGCACCCAGGACATGCATGAACACCTGGGGGCTGTGGTCAGACCAACAAGGAGAGCCAAAAACTGGAACTGCCCCTTGTCGCAAGCAAACCTGAGGTACTGCCGGCTCTCCTGATGAATAGCGATGTGCAGGTAGTCATCTTGCAGATCCATAAATTCCCCCGGGCACATCGCTGCAATCACCAATCTTAAGGACTCCTGGTGGTAATGAGTCTTGACCATTGAGATCCTTGAGATACAGAATAGGATGGCAGCCTTCTTGGAGACCATAAATAGGATGGAATAGAAGCCCAAACCTATTTCTGGGTCAGGAACCGGTTTCAGAACTTCCTTGTCCAAAAGAGTCTGGATGGCCCCATTAAAAAGAAAAAGCTTTTCCAGTCCCTGAGGTGAGTGAGAATAGAAGAACCTGAAGGGAGGAAGAGAAGTGAATTCTGTACTCTTCAGAAACCACCTGTAAAACCCATGGATCCACCACAGTGTCTGTCCAGACACTGAAAAAATGGCACAGATGGCCACCCACTGGCGCGTGTGGTCCAAGGATCGGCGAGTCATGCCAAAGAAGGTTTGGTGGATTTGGGCTTGGTGGAGGACTGCTTGGGCCTCCACTGTTTGGGCTTGGTAGAGGAGCGCGGGGCCTGAGGAAACGCCAGGGTCACGCCAGGCACCTTGCCCTGGCAGTACCTATGAAGCTGAGGCTTCTTCTTGAGAACCAAGGGCAACAAGGTGCTCTTGCCTCCAGTAGCCTCACTGATGAGAGTCTTCAACACTGGGCCAAAGAGGGAAGTGCCCAAAAAGGGAAGAGAAACCAAGGATTTCTTGGAAATTGAATCAGCAGACCAGATTTTAAGCCACAGGGAAAGCCTGGCAACCACAGACAGGGCAGAAGCCCTAGCGTCTAGCCTGATAATGTCAAAGATAGCCTCAGTAACATAATGCTGAGCTTCAGAAATGTTAGCCAAAAGCCGCAACAGGTCAACTGTGGGGGCATCCTGACAAACAGCATCAGTACGCTGTTCCGTCCATACAGCAATGGCCCTATTCACCCAAGATGAAGCAAAGGTAGGTCTCAGAGACACACCTATGGTTGCAAATGTGGCCTTCAGAATAGCCTCAAGCTTCCTGTCAGTCAAATCCTTGAGCGTAGAAGCATCCGCTACAGGCAGAGCCGTGGATTTGGAAAGCCTAGAGATAGGGGCATCAACCTTAGGAGGGAAGACCCACTGAGCCAAGACCACCTCAGAGAAGGGGTTCAACTTAGCAAATCTGTTAGGCAGAGGGAGACGTTTGTCAGGGGTCTTCAACTCATCTAGGACAACCTGGCCAAAAGTGGGATTAGGTGGAAAGACAGTATAATGCTTCTTGCACCTTTGGAAGACGTCAGAAGTTCACCCTCATCTGAGTCCACCAACAATTCATCATCAGAGGAATCAGACACATCAAGGAAACCCTAAGGTTTAGAAGCCAGAGACCTAAATAATGCAGGGGGCTTCCAAGCCTGGAGGACCCCCTGAAGGTGAATAGGGAACTGTGACAGAGTAGATTTTAACTCTTGCACCCAAGGTGGCTCTTGGACATGGCTGGTAGGCCCTGGTGGAGACACAGGGGCCACAGCACATGAAGGGCATAAATGACCTGAGTATTCTCTAGGGAGCCCTGATTGACATGAGGAGCAGTGCGCAATGGGGGCCACGGACACCCATAGTCTTATGTCTAGCCCCAGGTCCCAACGGGTCTGACAACCTGACAGGAGATAATGTCTGAAAGTATAAGGAATAAACCAAATACTGTATCCCAGATTGATAATTCACTCCAGAAAAAGCTAAAATACAATTATCTGGCAAGCGAAGGGTTAATCTGCTGAGGAGATAGGAAGAATCCAAGACCTGCATAGGATACTCATGAGAGGAAAGGAAGAAAATGGCATCCGAACCAGGAGCCAATCAGAAAATAGCCAGCAAAACGGGCATTCATGGGAAATGTAGTTTCCCCTCAAAGTACCCAAAAACATTGCCCAAAGCCCCCTGAGCCCTCCAAGACACTCACAACATGCCCCGGATTGTAGGACAAGGGCAGACAAGAAGAATGAGCCATCTCTGAACTCGGTACGTGGAGCGGTTGCAGAGATATGTCCCAAATGAAAAAGTGTCACATAGAGATCAATGGAGTAAATGCGGTAAAGCACGCATATAAACAAATTTTTTGAAAAGTGTTCCAAAAGTTGGAAAACGTATAGTAAACACATGTATGTTAGTAGAAAAACACAGACCCCGAAGGGAAATGTGTGAAAATGTCCCCCAAAGCACCCAACATGGCAAATAAGGGGTTAACTTACCACAGAGAACCCAAAATACTATAAAGACCCCAAACAGACAAACATATAAACCCAAATGAGTGCAGGAGTATGTGCAGGGACTCCTAAAGGAGACCCCTGTGCAGAGGAGAAGCAGTGGGATAAGTGGACCTCAGCACTCAAAGGGTTGCTCACCTTTTTTGCAGGTCTTCTGTCTTCAGATTACCAATTAGGAAAGAAGAAGCCTCGGTGGGCTTCTCCTAGGGAAAAGGAAGTCAGTAATGGTAATCTGCCTAATGGGAGATTTCTACACCCCATATCTGACAGAAAATAATAAAATAAGCTAAAAACTAAGCAGAACTGTTCTCTTGCCTATCTTGTTCAAGGAACAGATCTAACTGAAGATGGATTGCTGGTGACCAGCTAACAAGGGAAGGAAGGCTCCACCCTGCATTCTTTCCAAGAATTGTTACTGCCTACTTAAAGGGGCAATTGCCTTCCCAGAGTTACCTGTAAGCTATATTGGACGACAGAGGAATAAGTGGATTTCTCCATGTATATTTATGTGTTCTCTAAGTACAGGATAAATGTACATCTTACATCATCTTTATTCAGTAATCTATAATTATAAAAATATAACAGTAAAATGGAAATATGTTAATCTATTATGACAGGAATAGACAACATCTGGCTTCCCAACTGATGGAGACTACAAACTCCTATCATTCCCAACCAGTCAACAGCTGGTTAGGGATGATGGGAGTTGTAGTCTCCAATAGCTGTAGATCCAGAGGTTGCCTGTTCCTGACAACGGTTCCAGTATAACACCTGCCTTGAGAATAGCAGATATGGTACATTACTATTTACTAAAACCTCAGAGACTGCCCTGTAAATAATTATGCCGACAGATTTACATACCTGTAAATGTCTTTTGCTCCACTCAAAGGCTTACATTATAACCACTCGTCCTTTACAACTGGTCAAGTTGTCAGATAATTCTTCAGGGGAACTATATGAAATTGTCACATCAGTTCTTCCTTCTTAGAGTTGTAGTGTGGCAGTAGCTGGATGGCCTCATGTTACCCACTGCAGCAGCTCCCAGTCCGCGGACAAAGCTAGGTGGTAAGTATATGTGTTTCTATAGCTACTGTGAGAGAAGGCTGGGGGTTCAGTATGTGTGATTCTGTTGCTACCATAAGACAAGACTGGGGGGTTAGTATGCAGTGAAAAACTAGGAAAAACACTACTTTATACAAGAAGATGAAAAGTGACTTTTTCTCACTTTTTCTTTTCTTGGGACAAAATAGTCACCCATTCCTAGTCATTACAATAAGTCTACTTACAAATAAACAGGGTCTTCTTGGTGTAATTCAAGATCTTAATATAGATGGAAAGTTAAATAATTACTTAACCTTGATGAACCATTTATTTAATAGCAAATATTGTAATACATAAAATCAGTAGATTAGACACAAGGTCACATGGATGTTGAAAGATGACTGAGAACATTTCAGCACAGAGAGCTATCACAGGGCAAAGGGTCAAGCCCTGGCAATATATAAAGGAAGATCTGATACATTTACAGAGAGCTAATCATAATGAGAACTCCACAAGGCTTAGAATAAGAGAGAGAGTAAAACATAGTAAATGCACTAGAGAATAAATGTCACATAGGGAGAGAACAAATAGGGTTTTATGCTTTGCAAGTAGGGATGACTTCAAAAGTCATAAAGTGATTCCACTGTATTTTATCACAGTGACTTTCATGTACAATGAAAGACTGGCACCAGCCACATTCACAAAGAAAAAGGAATAACAGAGACACAATTTTGAAGCAAACCAACAACATTGATGCTTTGGAGACATCTCTGACACTGAAGGGGTTTAAACACCCATTTTAAATGAATGTGTACTTTGGCAATGTTCGTTTGTCACCAGGGTTGTAGCTGGTTTACTTCAGAATTGCTCCTCTTTTAGTTTGTGCACATGGCCCCATTAAATGTATGCATGAAAAGTCAGATTTCAGCTTAATCCCATGAGTACTGTAAGAGAGCAATTAATAGATTACCAGGTGTTCTCAAAAAATACAATATAGTTCTGCATCAATTTCTGACCCTTAGCTGGTTTTCCATCAAAATCATGGTTCTCAATCTCACAACTAAATTTAGTATGATGATATAAAGTCCATCATTCTAAGGATTACCAGAAATGAACACTCTTTTAGAAAGTACCTGTTTCTACCATTCTGATCTTATTTCCATATGAACTACCATTCTGGAGTTTTCTCTCTGCCCTGCCATTTTACACGTCTTTCTCAAACATAGTATTGCTGTTCAGGATAGAAGCATTGCCACAATATGAAGCACAGAGAACAGATACTGCAGTAGGACTACATGACCCTGCCCTTTCCACTCAACAGCATGGTAAAGGCATGGACATCTAAACAAAAAAGCAGAATATAGAAATACAGACACTAATGTAGTAAACTGAACAGGAGTAATTCTGGGGCAAACAATATGCACAATAGACAGCAAATGCCTTACTGATTTACATAGTGTTTTCAATATCTTGCATGTTACAGAGGTAATTCAAGGGATTAAAATCCCATTTCAGTAAATGAGAATTTGATTATTTATACTTGTGCCCTATAGAGAATTTTCCTTGCAGCAGAATTGCTCCAGTTCTGCTTAGTAACTCAATATGAAGTCATACAGAACAGAGAGGGAACAGAATAGTCTGGGAAGAAAATATATGCCGAGTGATAAGCAATGAAATAATAGCAAGATGTATTATGATGGCCTGGAAGAAATACAGATGTGAGATGAAGAACAAATAAATGGCTGCACAAATACAGTAATGTAATATAATAGGTTTGATAAAGAAAATGTATTAAAAGCGCAGTGGAGGAAGAGAGAAAAATGGGAGAGAAATACAAGACAGATGCCAGATATAAATGAATACTTAACACTGTATAAGTCTAGGTAGTCTTGATTGTGAATGTGAAGTCATAATTGAGACGGATAACTAACAAGTAGGACATACTGACATGAGGTCTGAAAACAGGCATATAGATGTCCAGAAGGCTCAAAAGATAATCTTGCAAGCAAGGTGCCAGATACAAAACAAACAGCAAACACTTTACAAGTCTAGGTAGTCTAGATCAGTAGTTCTCAAAAGGATTTTTTCTTATGGATACCAGTGTGGACACAGCAATGTTTTGGTGGCCACCACTGTAGCCATAGCCAGGTTCTGGTAGTCTCACTAGCAAATCGCATGAGCAAATTTTAGAATGTAATTAAGACATACAAAAAAGTGTGTATAAATATGTGTAACAACAATAAATCTACATCATAATACAATTTAAAAATTCCATAATCCACATAGGATTTAAAACTTCTCCATAAAAAAGGTTCTTAAAACTCATGAGTTATTGGGGATATATATATATATATTGACACCCCCCCCAGTCATGTGCCATTGCCCTGGTAGCCAAAGAACCACAAATACTAACCCTCCAAACCTTATCCCACTGCACTGGTTGCCTAAGAGCCACACATACTGATCCCTCAGCCTTGTACCAATGCCTGGTAGCCACAGACCCACACATACTGACCTCCCAGTCTTGTGCCATTGCACTGGTAGCCACAGAACCATACATACTGACCCCACAGTCTTGCACCAATGCACTGGTGGCATTAGAACTATGCATACTGAGAACACTAGCCTTGCCCCACCGCACTGATAGCCATTGAACCATACACATACTGACCCCACAGCCTTGTGCCATTGCTCTGGTATCCGTAGAATCACACATACTGTCCACCCAGCCTTGTGCTACACAAATTGACCCCCATCCCACAGAATCCATGGAACCACACATGCTTACCCCCATCCCTATCACACAGTAGCCACAGAACCACATATACAGACCCAACTGCAATCGTAGTCATACACTCAGAGGTCTTGTTCCACTGCCAGGTGTAGCCTGCCTTGTGTGCTCTGCTTCTCTGTGGTGGCACTATGCTATGTGACATATGAATAGCTGCACTAAAGCAGCTGGGGCAATTTGAACATGGACTGGCTAGCTGAAGCAAAATCAAATGGGAAGCCTCAGCCAGTAAGGATAAGGATGAAGTAAAATTCTAGAACAGCTGCCACTATTACTGCTTGCAGGGCTATTAGCTAATTTTTCATGGTGGCCACACATGACCATGCTGGCAATTGCATGCCTCCACCATGGCCACACCAGAGAAATGCTGGTCTAGACTGGGAATGTGAAGTAAGACTAAAGCAACGACTAACAAAACGACATACTGGAGTGTGGTCTGAATACAAAATTCACCTTTTTTTCTTTACAGATGTGTGTCACTGACACTAAGCTCTGTGGATCTCTGTTTCCAGAGATTCTTCTGGTGAGATGAACATCATAACAAGACAGTGAAATAATGTAACGCTGTCACTGCTTTGTATTCTATATGCTATATTTTGATATTGTATTATTTCTATATTGTATCTGTATACTTTCTTTGAAAGCCCCTAACAGATCAAACCAGATCAAAGGAGCTCAATGTCATAGGTGCAAAAATTGCAAAATGAACAGGTGAAGATGAAACAAAAGAAAACAAAAAATACAGGCAAATTGACTTCACTTATTATGCACCTACAGAATATGTACAGTCAAAATATAGGGTTGCTACCACTTTAACTCTTTGGGTGCCAGAGGGGTAAGCACTGTGTTGCGCACCCCTCTGGCACTCAAAGGGTAAATCCATTGGCTGCTAGAGATATCGAGATATCTTCCAATACAATGACCCAAAGTGCATTGTAGACATCTCTAGCACTGATGGATTGATTCTTTTAAGACATAAATAATCTACTGAAGTATTCAACATGCAGTGACCACAGTGTGTTACATGTCATTACACCTCAATGAGGCTGATGTACATAGAATAATAAGGATAATTCTAGAGCAAACCAACTGCCCCAAAGGGACAAATAACGTTCCTCCAAAGTACAGTTGAACTTTACAGTTGAAGAGGGCTGTGCAGTGCGCAGCAAAGCAATGTGTTGCACAATCCTCCGACACTCAGATGGTTAAATGGGAAGTAAGTTGCTAGAAAGATCTCATTGATTAACAATTTGCTGGAAATCTATGTAGCATTCAATGGGTTAAAAGCCTAAATGAAAGCAAAAAGAATATTGAGCATTTTAAGTTGTCTCCTATAATGTGGCTGGTTTGAATGGGTTAAAAGTACCATTTAAATCGGTGATAATGTTTACTTGCCTTTTATGGGGAAGATGGTTTGGCCCAGAATTTCTCCCGTTTTTAGGACATCATCCTCAATAACGTTTATCACTTTCGATACTGATTTCTCCTTCTTTCACAGAATTGTACGGTTTGCACATGGTATAACAAATGTATTGCTCCATCTCTGCACGATGTTAAACAACCGTCACTGACACGGTACCATAACTTTGCCTTTCACTAGCGATCATTCCTTCATCAAACAAACACTTGTGTGTTCCCTTAAATACAAAAGAAACTGCATTCATGCTGTTTGGGCAAATAGGATTTAATTTTTTAAACAATCTGTGAATTTGCAGAAAACAACTAAACTTTCTCATGGGATTTTTGTGAAGTTGGCTTCTTCTAAACACAGTCATTCTATTAACCATTAAGCTACCCAGTGCATGCTATTGTACATGAATACACGCATAGAAGAATTCAAATAATATATAATTTACAGTACATACTGTACATACACAGGCTGATAGTTTCATAGCAAGTTTGTTCCATATTTGGCAAATAGGAGGCCAATGTGTTGTTTGAGATATGGAGAAAACCCAACAAAGTTAAGTGACAGTGATCTATGATGCTGTTAACAGCTGGACAATGCTATCTTCCTCAGTCCATAGATTATTTGTGACATATGTCATCCTGTCAGCATGCCTGGAGTACTTTCAAGTGGATATTCTGGCAACCATTTGTAATTCTAAGCATATATGCTTATGTTTTTTTTAAGAAGAAAACTGTTAATTATCAAACTTTATCCATTAAATTATTAGAATGATAGAACTCACCCAGAGTAGATTATACCCTAGATCTAACCCTTTAAAGACCAGATTGGTGCACAATTAATTGCTTCTGGTCCTTAAAGTGTTAATTTTACATTGTTTTTATCGATAATATTAGGTGAACGTCTACTTGGGCTAGTGCTGTCCATTTTTTTCATTGAGTATGCTGTGTCTTTCATACACTCATGTCTGACACCCTAAGAAATTCATGTAATATAATGAAATCTATGTAGTCTACAGGTTGGCAATAGGTCATCATATATTTCCATATAACTCTGCCATGTTTGCAAACTGCTTGACAGCTCTCTCCTGTAGTATCATGGCACATTTCCACCTAGGAGCAAACTGACAGAATCATGATTTAGATTAGGCATCTATGTATCAGTTTCAATGCGGCTGACTTAGAAGTGTACTCAGCTGAATTCATGCACAGTACATATTGCAGTGAACACCACCTGCTGACTACTAAGGGTTTAATACTGTATCCCATAAAGAAGAATAAATCAGTAATTAGCAAGAAGGGTTTCATGCTAAGTTTATAAACTTGACATTGTTTTTATTAATGCACACACAAACACACACTCTGCTTCAAGTGGATAAAACATGTGAAAGGGCAGAATACAAACCATATCCCCAGCTTGCTGAGGATGCCTTTATCCTGCAGTGGACTGGCAAACAGCTATAGCTTTATCTTTTTTTAATCCTCCTAAATAATAATTAGTAGGGATGTTTGTCAGAAGCCATCATGCGCAGTAGAGACTGCCCAAATGCACAGAATGCTGGGAGTTCTGTGCTGGGAGCATTCTGTGCTTTCGGAAGTCTCTACAGTGCATGACTTCATCGGAGGCAGGACGCAGAGCAGGAACGGCCTCTTAACCCTTTTAGTGCCAGAGGGGTACACAACGCACTGCAAAGCAATGCATTGCGTACCCCTCTGGCACTCAAAGGGTTAACATCACCCAGAGGGTGGCAATAAAGAGGAGTTATTCAAATTCCCTCTACACTGCCTGTCCTATTGTTCCAATCATGGGGCCATGACTTTTTAGACCCTCAGGCCACTCCTGTCAAAATCTCTGAAAGGAGATGCAGGGGCTACAATGAACATACTAAACACACTCACTCACACAAAATACACACACACAAAATATGCAACGCTACACACAAAATGCTATATGCACAACGCAATACGCACAATGGTATATACACAGCGTTATATGCACAATTTTACTCTCAAAATGCCATACGCAGTAAGCACAATGCTGTACTAAAAATGGTACGCACAATACACACAATGCTATACACTATACGAAAAAAGCAATACGTACAACGCAGAATGATATGCACAATATGCCAAACGCTATACGCCAAAGCAGTATATTCCAAACACTAGACACCACACGCTATGTGCGATATGTGCTGTACTCAATATGCTATATGCCAAACACTAGACGCCTAATGCTATACACTAAATGCAATATGCTATACACAAAACACCATATGTACAGCCAGCTTCTCTACCATACAGATATAGAAGGGCCTGCAAGGTATCTAAAAAATACAGTTGACACTTTGAAGCTTGTCCTCTACCTGCCGTGCCCTCCAGGGGCCGTCATTCCTCTGATTCACATGTTCTCTCACTCTGAGTGTCTATCTTTGGTGTTAGTCATATTCCCTATGCTCTAATTGGTTAGGGTGGGATTATAGGAATCATTACACTATATACAGTTTTCTATTATCATTTTTGTATAGATTGTTTTGTGTCTATTTTTAATGATTTTTCAATAGAGTCTTCCCTTCTCTAATCACAGATCCTTATACACTAGATCAAATTTAGAATTTTTCTGGAGTGTAATGAGCGTTTCCTCTGTCTATGAGGACTTCTTTTGTTCTAATGATAATTATTTCATTACTTTAAATCCATTTGTCTGATTCATGTTTCAGGTCTAACCCCCAGTTCACTGGTTTAGTGAGATCCATATGCCAAGTTAGTTTGCTAGTTTAGAACTATTTCTTACTTTATATTCCAGGCCTTAAGAGGTTAATTAAGGCTTTTACAAACTGTTTCCAACTGATTTTTCCTCTTGTGGCCTGTGGGGGTGGTTACATGTTACTTACAAAGCCTGACTGAGCTTCAGTTCTTTAGAGCCTACCGGAGCCTGGCGAGGTAGGCGGAGGGGGCATGACAAGGCCCGACAGGAAGGAAAAAGGGAGGATGTGACGAGCATCAGGAGTTTTCGGCCGCGAGGGATTGTGGTCCTGCAGCCATCTCCAGTCTGGAGTGGCACGCAAGCCCGCCCACCCCTGCTGTGTGCCTTTTGGTCCACTGAGGTGTGGTTCCTTTCGATGCAAGGGGTGTTGGGCATGTGGAGGTGTGGGGCCCGTTGGTGGCCAGATGTGCTGGCTGTTCTTTGTCACAGCTTGGCGGGTGCTTGCTGGGCAAGCCAGGTGGTTGTGGTGATGGTACGGGTTGAAGACTCTTGGGCATGTGACCCAAGAGGCAGGAAATTACGACTGGTGGGCTATTACTTGCCATGTTCGAATAGCGCAAGGTCCGATGGTGGCATGGCCCCCAGTCAAGTAGTGTGATGTTCTAACAAGCACTAAGATGTTATATTTGTTATGGTAATGTATATGTTATATTGATGTTATCATTTATTGCGGATGTTGTTAATAAATGTTAAGTTAATGATACTTATGTTAATAAATGCTGTGGCCTTTTGACCCATCCGGATATCCTTTGTGGTGTTTTTATTAAAGGGGGAAAAAGGGGTATGGAGATCGGGATGACTTGACGGTGCACTTGTCATGTACAGGTATCCACTCAATGCAGACACACAGGGCAAGTACTCTTACACTTTTTTAAACATCATTTGTTACTTGTTTTTAATTGCATACATGAGGACCTTCAGACATTCAGCAAAGTATATAAAAGGGTCCCCCCTTCAACATCTTACTATAACAACTCATCAGGGAGCATTTTTTAATTTTATTATCATTTTTTTTTCTAGATAGGGACTTTTAAGTGTTCAGAGTAGGTTCTTGCCACATTTGAGGACCCTTGGCACAGTTGGCAAGCTTATACCTACTTTTTGGCCAAAAATGTTGGCACCAATTCCTCATAATTATCCACAGTGTTATTATATATGCCTAATACAGGGCACACTAGTCACAAGTATACTGGAGGAGTGCAGGTTTATTGTCTGTCCTATGTTTACACTAGCTTGGGGGACTGGAGAACCCTCTTATTCCTTGCTGCACACTTCAGTTACCCTGATTCTTTCAATGGACACTTCATATACAAATGTTTTTAATGCACTAATATATATATATATATATATATATATATATATATATATATATACACATATATTGTTATGCACTAAGGTGAGTTAGCGCCGATAGCTGTCTTTCCATATGCCAAGTTAGTTTGCTAGTTTAGAACTAGATAATTATGTAAAAATGGGACAACTTTCAAACTGCAGTTGTATTTGATCAAAGACTTAAAGGGATAGTAATACTTCGTTTTAACTTTATTTTATTTTGTAGGCATTAAAAAAACATGAAGAATGATATAAGTCTTATCTCTCAAACCTTTATGGTTTATGAGATATTCACAAGCAAAGTTCCCCTCCCCGCCCCTTTTACCTAGTGTAAGCCATCTCTTCTCAGATGTGAGTCTGGTTGTATGACAGTACAGATAACAGAAGGGGACAATTTTCTTTGTATGAAAACAATGAAAGCCCTTCCCCCCTTGACAAGTTTTTCAGCTTTTTCCATTATCTTAATTGAAGATTGTCCCTCTCTGCAGTCTACCTGGGCATCTCCCTTCTGATCTGGTTGAACAGGGGGGGGATACTTTGTTTGTGAATATCTCTTAAACCATAAAGGTTTCAGAGATAAGACTTATATCATTCTTCATGTTTTTTTAATGCCTACAAAATAAAATAAAGTTAAAATGAAGTATTACTATCCCTTTAAATAGAAAGAGGTACAATAACAATTGTTCCTCAAAGTTGCTGAAAAAACAGCACATGCAAAGTCATATATTTTGAGTATATTTGGTGTGTATAAATGTGCGTGTGTGCAAGGTTTTTGGGGAGGATGTCTGTGTGTGTTTCAGAGTGTGTGTGTCTGTGTTTATATGTGTGTGAGCATATGTTTGTGTGTGCCCATGTTTGTATGTGTGTGTATATGCATGTTTATGTGCATGTCTGTTTGTGCAACAGCAAGGGAGAAAAGGAGCAACTCTGTCTGATTCCCTTTTAATTTTAAAAACTATGACTTTCTGACCCTATCACACTTACCACACTTCTGGAATACTCGAGAATTGCTTACATATAGTTAGTGATATGTCCCACTAAACCATACAGTTGCAAAACGTATCTCAAATACTCCCAGGTAACAGAATAAAATGCCTTATGTATAGTGTAATATGTTCCTTCCTCACTGGGGTGTTGAGCAATAAACCTTCTTTTTCTTGACTACGTTTAACTCCTAAATGGCCAGGTATGCAGGGAAGTTATCTTCTCTTAAGGGCCACTTTGATCGTTGTCAGCATGCCGGCATGTGTGAATTGCGACCTGCAATGGTGTGTCTGAATGAGACCATTCTGGTCTTGAAACTGTGAATTTCAGACCCCGTTTTTCCTTACAGGGCTCCTGCAGGGCAATTTAAGTAAAAAGTATATGACATTCCAGGACCTTCACTGGTCCTTCAGGAAAAAAAACAGTGATGGTCCTGGCACAAGGGTTATTAAGGGTTTAATAAGTTAAATAATATGTTTTTGTTTATGTGAAATGTAATAAAAATTAATTTTAAATTCATCCGTGTGTGTGTGTGTCTATGTGTGTTTCTGTGTGCATGTGTATATGAATGTGTATTTCTTGGCATGTGCGCATCTCTGCTGCATTTGTATATGTGTCTGTGCATGTGTCTCGGTATAGCTGCATGTTTGAGTCATTCAATTTAAAAAATATGTGGGAACTGTCTTAGAACTAGCACTTACGACTCTGGTGCTGCAGACCTCTTGTTTGATGTTTCCCTTTCCGACTGTTGTGGGCTACTTTTGCAGAATTATAATCTTCCCATTCCAGTGTGGCTGTGGATGCCGCCCCTTTGGCAACTGGTTTTATTACATTAGAGTACCTACCACTGGTGTTGGTTACTGGGCCGAAACAGGAAGAAACTCTATTATTAATCTGCCATCAGGAACACGAATGCCAAACAGTATGCTGTTTCCCAGTCGGTCAGATTCAGAATATTAAGGACAGAGCAGATAGATTATTGAGAGGGGTTAGAAGCAATCCAACTGGGTTGGTACATACTGGTACCAATGACAAAGTAGGAGGTCCCTAAAGAATGATTTCAGGGATTTAAGGTGCAAGCTCATGACAAGAACCTCTAGGGTAGTGCTGAAATACTACCTGTGCCATTGCATATAGGGGGATCAGGGAGCTTAAGGGGATAGTAATGTCTTAGATATATAAAAAGTAATATTGTAGAGAATAAAGAAAGAAATCAATCAATTCCATTCCTATCTCACAAACCTTTATGGTTTGAAAGATATAACGTTTTAAAGGTCCCCCCTCCCTCCCTGACATCAGCTGTAAGCCGACAGCAGGATATCCTGGACCGGCAGTTGGCTCTTCAGCAGAGCTGAGATACCAAAATCTAAAAAGGGACACTTCATTGAAACTGTCTGCAAAGTGTACTTGCAAACCAGGCACACTTTGTAGACCATTCCATTGAAGAATTTCTTTTCAGATTTTGGACTTTCGGCCCTGCTGAAGAGCCTCCTCAAGCACAGATCTCCTTCTGTCAGCTTTATAGCTGACATCAGGGAGGGGGAATGTAACGGAAGCTGAGAAGGGACCGCGTCGCCTTCCGCCGTCGTTCCTGGGTCTCTCCTTCTCGACGCAGATAAGCGCCGTCGGATGCACCAGTTGCAGTATGGACGGTCACTGGAAACAGCCACAGGATCACTGGAAGCAGGGAAGCAGGGAAGAGTCCACGTCGCCGCCTGACAGTCCACGAAGTTAGGACGCAGGAAACTGGCAGCAGGCGGTCAGCGATTCAGGATACTTGGCGCAGATGGGTATCAGAGTGGATACTTTAGACCATAAGCAATACAAGACTCCAGGACTCCTTGTTCACTCCAAAACAGAACTCTCTTTATTGTCACAAACCACAGATATTTATATACAGCACAGTACATTGGGTCACATGGGGAACCTGATACAATAGGGAACTTGATTAAATCAAACACATCAGACAAAAGGCAAGGGCTGACACAATGAGAGCATTCACAGAGGTAATCAACTCACAGCATAATACAAAGGGCTGGCAACAGAGTTTCAGGCTATACAATAGGTGACTCACAGACTGAGGGGTGTGAATGGATTAACACACACAGCAGGGGGGTCTCAGGACAGTTCTCACTCCAAGGACTTGAGTGGCCAGAATATTCATTTCCTTAACAATGGCCAGGGGTTGAATAATTAAGCAAAAGGCTTGGGAGTCTGCAATACATAATGAAATAATTAACCCCTCACTGCCTATTCCCTTGGAGTAAACCCTCAACATACTACATACAATAACTAAAACGTTCGCCATACATTAAACATACTATGTGATCCAAAGTCAATGAATTTAAGTCTCTTAGGGAATAGCTGGCCAGTTTGTACGCCAAGGCACAGCACAGAGTCCAAACAGTAATAAATGTCCATAGTCTTTGAATTAATAGTTTGAGGTCCAGACAAGGGCTCAGTAACGGGTAGGATCCGTTACATTTCTCCCCCTTTTTGTACCAAGCCAGCGGGGACCGTAGTAAGCGCTGGCTTGGAGCTGTAGGAGAGCATTGAGGTTGTGAGCCACTTGTCTGGACAGTTCATTAGTCTGGAGGCCTTGGTCCTAGGCCAGTCTTAAAGGAGGAGCCCCTTGTCCTGGGCCAGGGAAACAATGACTCAGCCTGGTGTCCTGTGCCAGGAGAAAATGCAAGCCCCTTGTCCACGCCTGGAAATAGAAAACAGGTCTCTTGTCCTGGACCAGGGGTACAGTCTCGGTTCTTAATCCTGGGCCAGGGAAATTGGTGCCTGGTTGTCCTGGCAATCATCAAATTGGGTGGCCTCTCCTGGGCCATGCTCCATGCAGAGCTAGGGTTCAATGTTCCTGGGTCTGGGGCCAGGGGCTCAGGGTCCAAAGCCAGTCTATAAGGGGGATCTTCCTGGGGCAATTGTGTCTCTGGCTTCTGTGCATCAGAGTGTGGGGAGAGAGGCATATCTCCCCCTTTTAGTTGGGCCACTGCCCCAGAGAAACAGGAGAGGATGTTTGTCCCACTCTCCTGGGCTGGGGCATCGTTCTGGGACACATTCCCACCCCCCAGGCAGAGCTCAGGAAATTCAGGGGCCCCAGCAACATCCCTGATGAGGACGGTGGTCCCACTCACCAGATCAGGGCCCAAAGGGGAATTGATGGGGAGCGCCTTCTTGGGGCTTCTGGTGAGCTTGCTCCCACTCACCAGTGTCAGGGCAAAACAAGGGGTGGTGTGCTCACTCCTACACACCACAGCAGGGGGTTCACAGGACCCGGTGAATTTGCTCCCATCCACCAAGCCAGGGGTCACAGGGAAAGGGAACACAATCGTTGGGCTGGGGATGAGGATTGTTGATCCACTAATACCAGCCAAGGTTTCACATGACCTGGTGCACTCGCTCCCACGCACCAAGCCAGGGGTTACAGGGGGACTGGAGAGCTCGCTCCTACTCTCCAGCATGAGGAACTTGGGGCAACATCCAGGGTTTCCAGGGGCAGTAGCAGCACTGCAGAGTGGCAGCCTGCTGTACCCCTCTTCTTCTTGGCCCCTCACATCAGGGCCATCTCTTGTCTTCTGGAGGAGGGCAGTCTCAATCCTCCTCGCAATCTTAGTCACATACCTGGAGAACACACTCTTCCCCTTCTCCAGGGCAGTAGCAACAGGGGACGGACTGGGGCTGCTGGTGGGGACCTGTATCTCCTTCACCACAGCAGGGGTTTCCCAGACCCTGGTGAGCTCGCTCCCACTCACCAGGTCAGGGTTTACAGGGGGGCTGATGGGGCACTCTTCTCCACCCATCAGTTCACACAACAAATTCACAGGAGGGCCAGCAGCGCTGCTCTCTTCCGGTCCGCTGGGGACCTCCTCTTGTAGGCCATCACTTTCCAGGGCCTTCTCTGCCTTGAGGGAGACCGCAGTCCCATCCCTCAAGGCGGCATCCTCTGTGGCCCTGGAGAGCACATACCGCTCCACTTCCAGGGTGTTTTCCAACCCCACAGGGGGCATCATCTTTGGGCTGCTGGTGAGCTCTTCCACACTCACTACAGCAGGGGGGTCATAGGGACTGATGGGCTCTCTCCCACCCATCAGTTGGGACATACAATCGCTGCTGGTGGGGACCTGCATCTCATCCACCGCAGCTGGAAAGACAGGGGAAGGGGCAACATGCCTATCAGGGGAGACGTCTGTCCCATCCCCTGATGCAGAGGCATCTTCTTGGCTGAGAAGGAACGAATTCCCACTCCTCAGCTCAGGCAACACACAGTCCAGGGGCAAAGGGGTATCAGGAAGGACAATTTTCCCACTTCCTGATGCAGGGGCAACAACAGGGGCACTGGTGAGGAACGAATTCCCACTCACCAGTGTGGAGTGAACAGGGGTAAAACAATCCTGGCCCTCAAAGTCGCTGAAGTCCTCCTCAGATGCGTTACCCCCCCAGTCTTCTTCTTCCTCTCTTGGTATCCCCTGAACTTTCTGTAACCAGCCCAGGTACATTCTCTCCAGGTTCCACTCGCATCCTGCCAGGATGTCCAAATTTCCCTGGCAGTCCTCAGGAATGTATCCCCCAAAACGGTCCTCTCTCTTGTCCCGAATCTCCCAGTATCTGCTGGAGTCAGGGCAGCCAAAAGTAGAGTCCATGTTGTAGGCGTTCCATACCAGCCCTTCGATGTCCCATCGCAAGCGGCCTGGGCACCAGTCGAAGAGACCCTCAGATCCATATTCCTGGTCCAGGTGCTTAACAAAGTCCCAGTACTCCTCCTGTACTCTGAGCTCCTCTGTAATGCACGCATCCAACTCTGGGACGAAGTCGTAGATAACATCACCCAGCCAGGTCCACCACTGTACTCGGATGGTGTTATAGCGGTCCTTGTATGCTCCCAGAGTGTCCGCCAGCACTGCTTCGTCCGCCATGTCGTCTCCGATGCAGCCTATGTCAAAGGAGAAATCCCACCGCTAGCCACCAATGTAACGGAAGCTGAGAAGGGACCGCGTCGCCTTCCGCCGTCGTTCCTGGGTCTCTCCTTCTCGACGCAGATAAGCGCCGTCGGATGCACCAGTTGCAGTATGGACGGTCACTGGAAACAGCCACAGGATCACTGGAAGCAGGGAAGAGTCCACGTCGCCGCCTGACAGTCCACGAAGTTAGGACGCAGGAAACTGGCAGCAGGCGGTCAGCGATTCAGGATACTTGGCGCAGATGGGTATCAGAGTGGATACTTTAGACCATAAGCAATACAAGACTCCAGGACTCCTTGTTCACTCCAAAACAGAACTCTCTTTATTGTCACAAACCACAGATATTTATATACAGCACAGTACATTGGGTCACATGGGGAACCTGATACAATAGGGAACTTGATTAAATCAAACACATCAGACAAAAGGCAAGGGCTGACACAATGAGAGCATTCACAGAGGTAATCAACTCACAACATCTAATACAAAGGGCTGGCAACAGAGTTTCAGGCTATACAATAGGTGACTCACAGACTGAGGGGTGTGAATGGATTAACACACACAGCAGGGGGGTCTCAGGACAGTGCTCACTCCAAGGACTTGAGTGGCCAGAATATTCATTTCCTTAACAATGGCCAGGGGTTGAATAATTAAGCAAAAGGCTTGGGAGTCTGCAATACATATTGAAATAATTAACCCCTCACTGCCTATTCAGTTGGAGTAAACCCTCAAACATACTACATACAATAACTAAAACGTTTGCCATACATTAAACATACTATGTGATCCAAAGTCTATGAATTTAAGTCTTTCTCTTAGGGAATAGCTGGCCAGTTTGTACGCCAAGGCACAGCACAGAGTCCAAACAGTAATAAATGTCCATAGTCTTTGAATTAATAGTTTGAGGTCCAGACAAGGGCTCAGTAACGGGTAGGATCCGTTACAGGGAACTTTAAAACGGTATATCTCTCAAACTATAAAGTTTTGAGAGATAGGAATGGCATCAATTGATTTATTCTTTTATTATCTGCAATATTACTTATTATTTATCTAAGACATTACTACCTCTTTAATGCATGGCTCAAGTATTGGTGTAGGAAGGAGGGTTTGGGGTTTTTAGAGCACTGGGCTGACTTTGCTCTTGGGTACATAGAATTGATGGATTGCACCTAAATGGTAGGGGAGGCATTGTGCTAGGGGAACCAATGCTAAAAAAGGTCAGAGGAGTTTCTACACTAGGAAAGGGAGGGGAAAGGTATAGATAGAAAAACTGGGTAGGTAGAGAAGGAACTGGGTCCAAGTAAATGATCATGGAGGTGGGGATAAATGTAGCCAATAGGGAAAAACTATTAAATGAAGATGTAGGAAAAAGGCATGTAGGGGGTAAAATATGTGAAGACTTCAGAATTAATTGTATGTTGGAAAATGCAAGAAGTATGGTAGATGAAAAGGGGGAGCTAGAATTGTTGGCTGTTAATGAGCATTTGGACATAACTGATATAGCTGAAACATGGTGGGATGATACACATGATTGGGCTTTAAATATAGAGGGCTATTTCCTGTTTGGGAGAGACAGGATTCATAGAAAAGGGGAAGGTATGTGCTTATATTTGAAATCAGAGCTAAATCCAATGTTAAGGGGGGGGGGTATTAATGAGGAAACTGGCCATAATGTAGAGTCCTTGTGGGTAGAAATTGAGACTAAATATGGCATCAAAGGTTAAAAAAAAAAAAAAAAAAGTGTTGGTGGGCATATGCTACAAACCACTAAATATTGATGAGAATGTTGAGCCCCAACTGATTTTACAAATGAGGGAAAATGTGCAGTTTGTGCATACTATAATTATGGAAGATTTTAACTATCTGGATGTCAACTGCAAAAATTAGACCTGTCAGAGTGCTAAGGGAAGCAGGTTTGTGAGCATTATTCGGGAAAGCTACATGTCACAAATGGTGGAAGTGCCGACAAGAAATAATGTAATAACAAATAATAAAGACATGGTATCCAATATTAAGGTAGGTGAACATTTGGGAAATAGTGATCACAACATGGTTACATCTGAGATCAGTTTAGCAAAGCAAAAATGTACAGGTTCATCCAAAACTCAATTTTAAAAAAGGTAACTTCAAAATTTTAAGAGCATCAATGCAACGCATAGATTGGGATAACTTATTTAAAGGCAAAAATATTGAGGAAAAATGGTCAGAATTCAAAACTGCATTGCAGAAATGTAGCCAACAGTATATATCAGTGGGGAACAAATGCCAGAAAAGTAGATCGCAGCCAATGCGGTTAACTGCAAATGTAATGAAGGAAATGCCAAGGGGAAAAAAAAACATTTAAATTATTTAAATATGAAGGAATAGAATATTCTTTCTTAAAATACAGGGAGTGCAACAAAGATTGCAAAAAGGCAATTAAGTTAGCAAAAATAGATAATGAAACTGGAATTGCAAGGGAGAGCAAGACTAATCCAAAATAGTTTTTCAAATACATAAATGGAAAAAATTAAGAGAGAGTGCACTGGACCTTTCAAAAATGAGATGGGTGAGTTGATTAGACGTTCTAAACACTTTCTTTGCATCAGTATATAAAGGGAACAAGGAATGGTAGAAGACCCTCATTAAGAAACAAATAAAGTCATACTATTATTAGATATTGGTTAACACGAGAAAAGGTCATGAGAAGACTGAACAAAATTAAGACTGACAAAGCACTGGGTCTTGATGTTATATGTCAAAGGGTTCTTCAGGAACTCAGTGCAGTGTTAACAAGATCCCTCATTTTACTCTTTAAATATTCTCTAACCACAGGCTGAGTGCGATAGATTGGAATAAAGCCAATGCAGTGCCTCTATTTAAGAAGGGAACTAAAACAGAACCTGAGAATTACAGACCAGTGAGTTTGACCTCTGTAGTGGGAAAACTGCTAGAAGGGATAATAAGGGATTATATTCAGGATTACACCACAAAAAGTAAGATTATAGCAGGAATCAACATGGTTTTATGAGGAATAGATGATTCCAAACTAATCTTTTCGGATTATATGAAGAAGTAAGTAGCAACCTAGATAATGGCAAGGCAGTTATATCTAGATTTTGCAAAGACATTTGATACAGTGCCACACAGGAGGCTGAGATATAAAATAAGGAAATTTGGGCCAGGGGATAACCTTTGCAATTTACAGAAAACTGGTTGAAGGAGAGGGATCAGTGTGTGGTTGTAAATTCACAATTTTCAAATACAGTTAAAGTTGAGAGTGGAGTACTGCAGGGTTCAGTTCTTGGTCTCCTGTTTTTTAACATGTTTATAGATGACCTGGAAATAGATATAGAAAGCAAAATATCAATATTTTCAGATGACACAATTTTGCAGGGTAAAAAATTCAGAACAGGATATTTGTGTTCTATAGAGGGATTTACATAAAATGCAGATTGGGCAACCAAATGGAATACGTTTAATGTGGGAAAGTGTAAAGTCATGCATTTGGAATTAAAAATTCCCAATGCTGTTTATGAACTTAATGGAATCATTTTAGGGGACTCATTTCTAGAGAAAAACCTGGGAATCCTTGTAAACTACAAACTTGGAAACAGTGACTAGTATCAAATAGCAGTAGCAAAAGCAAACAAACTCCTGTCTTGAATAAAAGGGGTATCGAAGCAAGAGTGGAAAACATAATTTTGCTATTGAACAAATCATTGGTAAGACCTCCCCTTAAATATGCAGCGCAGTTTTGAGACCCAGTTCTGAAAAAGGATATTCTAGAAGTGGATAGAGTACAGTGAAGAGCAACAAAATTAATCAAGGGAATGGAGGACTTGACGTATGAGGAACGACTAGACAAACCTGGTTTATTTACTCTAGAGAAAAGATCTCTAAGAGATCTTATCACAATGTACAAGTGTATGAAAGGTCAATACAAGGATCTCCCTGGTGAGCTATTCATTCCAAGGCCTGATCAAATAACCAAGGGACACCCCTTGATATTAGAGGAAAGGAAGTTTCAAGTTCAGAGAAAGTTTTTTACAGTAAGGTCTGTTAAATTATGGAATTCCTTGCCCAAGGATAACATATGGCAGATACAATGAAGCTTACGCTGAAAGGCTGAAATTTACCTTTGATATTTCCTTTTCTTCTGTGTCCCTCCACGGCACAAAAAACGTGGGCTTGTCCCTCCTCCCAGCTGGCGTAGGACCAATCTCCTTCTAAAGCTTTAAAAGGGCTTCCCGCCCCACTCTCCACAGTCAACTTTTGTCAGAGCTTTAAGAAAACACAAAGAGGTTAAAAGGGACGGGTGTGCCGTGGAGGGACACAGAAGAAAAGGAAATATCAAAGGCAAATTTCAGCCTTTCTTCTGTGTCCGTCCACAGCACAAAAAACGTGGGACATACCAAAGCAGTGTCCACATGGGAGGGAAAAAACATTTATATGCATTAAGTGAAACCAACTATATTGGAGTCTTACCTTCTAGACTGTGATCCAGCTTGCAGGACTTGCCTGCCAAAGCTAGCGTCCACTGAAGCTTGAACATCAACTCGATAATGCTTAATGAATGTAGACAGCAATGACCATGTGGCTGCCTTACATATATCTTCTGGCAAAACCTCCGCTCTTGAAGCCCAAGATGTAGAAACTGCTCTGGTCGAGTGGGCTTTGATAACATTAGGAGGATCTAGGCCTGCTCCTAAATAAGATATTCTTATACAGTCTTTAATCCATCTGGAAATAGATGCCTTAGAGGCTGCAGTTCCTTTGAATTTACCAAAAAAAATGGACAAACAAACTATCTGATTTCCTAAATTGCTTAGTTCTCTGAAGATAGATAGATATACCCCGAACTAAATCTAGATTGTGCAGCACTTTCTCTTCCTTCGTGCTAGGATTTGGAAAGAAGGAAGGTAACACAATCTCCTGATTAAGATGAAAGGAGGATACCATTTTAGATCTGAATTTAGGATCAGTCCTCAGCACTACCTTGTCCTGATGCAGCACCAGATATGGAGATAGTGAGGATAACGCCTGCAACTCACCCTACTGGCGGAACTAATAGCGGTCAAAAACACTACTTTCAAAGTAAGATTCTTTAAGGAAATTTCCTGAAGAGGATCGAAGTCAGCTGATGTAGACAAATAATTAAGGACCAGATTCAGATCCCAAGGGGACATCAAATCCCTCAACCTAGGCCTAACCTTAGAAATGGCCTGTATATATCTTTTAACTAGAACATGGTCGGAGAATTGTTCTGCCAAAACAGCCGAGATAGCAGATAAGTGCACTTTAACAGAGGCTGGCCTCAATCCTAGTTGAAAACCCTTGTGTAAAAATTCAAGGATCTGAGGGACTCCAACAGATTCTCTAGTCAGGTTCTCCTGCTGACTCCAAGCTGCAAAAATCTTCCAGATCCTATCATAGACTCTGAATGTGCTTGCCTTTCTTCCCTTGATGATGGTATCTATGACAGCATCTGATAATCCTTTCAGCTTCAAGGATGTCCTCTCAGCCTCCAGGCTGTTAACTTCCAGAAGCAAGGATTCGGATGCTCCAGAGGTCCTTGCTGGAGAAGATCTTTCCTGAGAGGTAAGGGAAAAGGTTGCTCTATGGACATGTTCACTAGATCCGAGAACCATACTCTCCTTGGCCAATAAGGAGCTACTAGAATGATGTTTGCTCTGTCTTTCTTTATCTTCTTTAATACCTTGGGGATCATGGATATTGGAGGGAAGATGTATGCTATGCTGAAGTCCCAACTGAATCTCATTGCATCCTGTCCCAGAGCTAGCGGATGGTATGTTCTGGAAAATAATTTCTTGCATTTCCTGTTGTGAACTGATGCCATAAGATCCACTTCTGGAGAGCCCCATTTCTGCATTATCTGATGAAAGATTCTTGTGTTCAGGGCCCATTCCCCCTAATCCACTCGATTCCTGCTCAAAAAAACCGCTTGCATGTTCTCTTCTCCTGGTACATGAGACACCTTTATTGCTGCCAGGTTTCTTTCTGACCACCTTAAAAGTCTTACTGCCTCTTTGTTCATTGACTTGCTTCGAGTTCCTCCTCGGTTTCTGATGTACATGACTGCCACCAGGTTGTCTGATGTGAACTGGCCTTCCCCTGAGTAAAGGCGCCCACCTTATGAGACAGTAATATACCGCTTTCAGTTCCAGTACATTTATGTGCAGGATTTTTTCCTCTTGTGTCCATGTTCCCTGAAGAAACAGGTCCCCCCAGAAGGCTCCCCATCCTTCCAGGCTGGCGTCTGTCTGTATAAGCTACCATTTTCTCTCTTTCAACTGGAATCCTTTCATGAGGTTGCTTGGCTTCATCCACCACAGCAGTTGAGATTTGATCTGCTGCGGAAGGTGAATCCTCTGTGACCTGTTATACGGATCTTTGTTCCATTTCTCTAGAAAGAAATTCTGAACCGGTCTTAAATGCAATTTCGCCCAAGGAACAACTTGACTGGAAGATGCCAAGACACCTAATAGCTGCATGAAATCCTGTGCAGTAGGGATCCTCATTTTTCAAAATATTGAGACTTTCTTTATGATGCTCCGGATCTGTTCCTGAGATATACATGCTATTGAACTTCTGGTGTTGAAAGTTATCCCTAAAAAGGTCAACTCCTGAGAAGGCACCAGATGGCTCTTTTCCCTGTTTATTAGCCAGCCCAGGCTCTCCAGTCGGGCTATTACTCTGGCAGTAGACTGAACTGCCCGGGATGCAGAATTCGCCAGGATAAGAATATCGTCCAGGTAAGGAATCAGAATTATTCCCTCCTCTCTGAGCTTTTCCAATGCCACTGCCAAGGTCTTGGTTAATATTCTTGGAGCTGATGATAGGCCGAATGGAAGAGCCTTGAACTGGAGATTCTCAAAGGTGAATCTGAGGAACTTCCTGTGGGATGGAATGACTGCAATGTGATGGTACGCATCCTTCAAGTCCACTGTGGTGAGAAAACAATCTGGATGGACCATATTTAGAATCGATGCCACTGTTTCCATGTTCTTGAATCTTCTGTACTGAATAAAAGAGTTCACCATCTTCAGGTCTAAGATGATCCTGATTCCCCCTGAAGACTTCGGAACCTGGAATATTACTGAATATATCCCTGATCTCTTCTGGTCCTCTGGGACCTCTTCCACTACTCCGCTTTGGATCAAGGAGTGTATTGCTTCTCTCATCATTGATCTCTTGATAGCATTTAAAGGCAGCCTGGATGTTCTGAAAATATTTTTTCTCGGAATAGTCCTGAAATCCAGCGGGGACCCTGTCTCCAACTTCTGCAGCACCCATCTGTCTGAATTTGCTTCTTCTTGCCAAATGTGAAGAAACTGCTGCAGTCGACCTACTATCATACTTAGAGACAGGGCCCGCTGACCTTCAGAATTCTTTCTTGTATTGACCTCTTTTTGAAGCTTCTTTCTTATATCCTCCTCTGTTGGATTGTGTATAACCTTGCTTCTTCTGCTCATAAGATCTCGACTGATAGCGTCTGCTGTCGCGAAAGGACTGCCTGCGGCTTCTATAAGACGTTCCCCTAGAAGGCGATGATCTCAGTTTCCGATCTTGAGGTAAAAAGGTACTCTTGCCACCCGTGATCTTCTTGTTATGTCTTCCAGCTGTTCTCCAAAGAGCATATTACCAGAAAATGGCAAAGTCACCAACTTATTTTTTGATGAGGCGTCAGCCCCCCAGGGTCTCAACCATAACGCTCTTCTTGAAGAAATAGATAAGGAAGAAGCTCCAGCAGATAGTTTTACTGCGTCCAAAGAGGCATCACATGCGAAGCCTACTGACTCCTTGATAGTAGCCACTTCATTCATTAGTCGTGACCTGGAAACAGATGATTCTATCTTATCTTCTAACTCCGTTAACCATATCCACATTGCTCTTGAAACACAGGCCATAGAAGTAGCGACCTTCATACTCTGGCCTAAAACAAAAAACTATTTCTTCTGAGAGTTCTCCATTTTTCTGTCCATACAGTCTTTCAATGCAGAACCATCCTCCATTGGAATCATGTTTTTTTTTGAAAGTTGTGAGACCGCCGCATCTATCTTCGGGGAGTTATACCAGGCAGCCGTCTCAGAATCATCAAATGGATACATTCTCAAAAACTTCTTTGAAGAAGATACTCTCTTGTCTCCTTTGGCCCATTCCGCTTTCACTAAATCTGAACTGTGAACCGGAAACACAGGAACAGACTTCTTGGCTCCCAGGAAAGCAGTGTCCATAACGTCTAACTCCTTTTAAACCTCAGTAAGACCCAAAGTCTTCCTGACATGCTTCAGGAAGGAATCCATTTTTTCTAAGTTAAATGAAGTTGCTTCATCAGTAATTTCTCCCTCTTCCTCAGAGGGGTAATCCGAAATGGCCTCAAAGGTATTCTCCTGATCCTCCCAATCTATTCTAGTAGATGTTCCTTCATCTGGATCTTCTGTTCTCTGTCTCTTCCTAGGGCCAGCTGCTTGCTGCATAGAGCTAAATGTCTCTTGCATGGAAGACTTCATCCATGCTAAAAAATCTTGAAACTGCGTAGGCATATTCAGATTAGATTTACTGGAGCAATCCTGACATAGTTTAGCATCTGGAACAGCAGGCTTCAGCTCGCATAAAACACAAATCTTGGGCCTTGAAGCCTTATCTTCCTTACTCTCAGCAGTAGTTTTTTCCTTAGAAGAGGAGGGCTTAGGAGTAGTGGCCATAGCTTTAAAACTTAACCTTTATTAATGCTATTCTAAAACACTTCATATACAGGCCATACAATATCAACAGTGCAAGATCAGAAGTGCCCCTTTAAATCCTGGCTTGCGTTTCACCTTGGAACGCAGAGGCCAGAACACATTGCCGCCCAAATTTGACATAAAAAAAATGAATGCAGGAACTTACCAATCCTCTCCGGCAACGCTGCCACAACTGAAGCCGGACTGGAAGCCACAATCCCTGGTCTCCAAACCTCCTGGTGAGCCTTGCCGGTACTCGGCATTTCCCAGGAACCGGAAGTCCCGCACGAAGATCTCGCGATGAGAGAAAGAGGAAGGGCAGCCGACACGGCGTTGCAGATTCCTCCCTGGGCCAGCACAAGCAACAAGGCCGAAGGGGAGAACAGGACTGAGGACGCATTCACCCTGAGTCGGCCGAGGCAAACAAGACCGAGGGCTGAATACTGACGCGGAAGAAAAAAACAAAAAAGGTATGTGTTCACTAAACTCACTCCTACCCAGCTGGTAGGACCAAAAGGACTGCGGAGAGTGGGGCGGGAAGCCCTTTTAAAGCTTTAGAAGGAGATTGGTCCTACGCCATCTGGGAGGAGGGACAAGCCCACGTTTTTTGTGCCGTGGATGGACACAGAAGAAAAGAACACAGTTAAGCATGGTGGAGGCTCGGTGACGCTCTGGGGCTGTTTTGCATCCTCTGGCACTGGAAAACTGCAGCGCGTGGAAGGCAAGATGGACTCATTGAAGTATCAGGAAATCCTAGAAGAAAACGTCATGCTGTCTGTGAGAAAGCTGAATCTTGGGCATCATTGGACCTTCCAAAAAATTTTACCAAGGCTTGGTTGCAGAAGAAGTCCTGGACGACTCTACCCTGGCCATCACAGTCACCTGACTTGAACACCATAGAAAATCTCTGGTGGGATTTGAAGAAGGAGATTGCAGCACGCAAACCAAGAATATTACTGAACTGGTGGCTGTTGCTCATGAGGAATGGGCTAAGATTCCTCATGAACACTGCCAGAAGCTGGTGTCTGGCTATGCATCGCGTTTGCAGCAGGTCAGAACAGCAAAAGGGTGTTCTACTAAGTACTAAAGATGCTTGCCATGAAGGTGTGGAATAATTTTGAGACTGGAGAAGTCATAAGTTGCATTTTCAGTTGAATTTGGGGAAACCACTTGGAAGCATTTGTTGCGTCGAACTATTTCAATTCCTTTTGTTTGATTTGTTCATTGCAAACAGCTGAAAGTCTGTAAATTTTGTCTATAAACCTGATTGGTAATGGGGGTTGAATAATTTTGATTAGAACTGTAACATACCTGGTATCTTTCAAAATTAGGTTAGACTGAGATTTTTTTAAATATGTTTCTGACTGTTCTAATCCAGAGGGTCGTCAATCGGTACACCCAAACGAAAGAAATTAAGCTAAATGTTCAAAAAAACACCTTGAAGAGATCTGAAGCAAACCAGATGCACCATGGAGCTTTGTTAGTTGGCACTGGAGACTTCTCTAACATTAAGGATGGTAATAGTCCCTTTAGGTCAAACTGAATTGTAGGGATTTTTTATTTCCTGCTATGTATAGTTGGTTTGCTACATATTTCTTCCAAGCTTCTTCTGGACTAATAAGTGTATGGATCATTGTTTCTCTGCTATAGCATTTTCATGGACTCTCAAGAAAACCCCACACATCTCAAAGGTCCCTTGCTTCTGTCACTGGCACACTGAGTGCAGGGAAGAGTCCACAAAAATGCTATGTGACATACAGAACCAATATACATTTTAAAGATTGGAGAGTTGTCTTCCTCCCACCACCCCCTTGGTTCTTCTTCCTGTCTGCTTGAGGGGAAAGGGAGGCCCACTGACCAATAGAAGTGGACCTCCATTTCCCCCAGGAGGTGGGAAAGTGGAGGGGCAGGTCAAGGAAAAACAGTTGGAAAAGGGGTACGTGTTAGCAGTATAAAGAGGGGGCATTGGGGGCTAGGTGTCAAATCTTTTACTTGTGCTTCCCTTTGACCATATTTTCTTATTTCCTAGTGTATGCAATTGCAATGGCATCCACTACAGGGGGTCACACTTAGGCCACAGTTTTCTCTATCCCAAAATGTTGTTGTCACTTAAAGCCAGCAGTATGGTGCTCCCTGGCCCATCCAGTGTGGCTTAGCCAAGAAGGTTACAGAATGGGTGAGGCACTTGACCAGTTGTCAGGACACCCTGATGGTGGGCTGAAGCCATGTAAGTACAGAGGTAAGTGGGAGGCATGACAGATTAGTTGTGACAGATCAGCTGTGTCCAATTCGTCTTCTCAGTGAGATGACATAGCCACCACTTGGGGGCAGGGTATGCATTACACAGCACTGGTGTCTGAAGGTTCCTCAAACTCATTCCCCCACTGGCAGATAGCTTGGTGCAGAAAGTTGCCGAGTGGGTGAGGCACTGGCCCAGTGGTCAGGACACCCTGAGGGTGGGCTGAAGCCATGTAAGTACAGAGGTAAATGGGAGGCACGACAGATTAGTTATGACGGATCAGCTGTGTGTAATCTGTCTTCTCAGTGAGTTGACGTAGCCACCACTTGGGGGGCAGGGTATGCATTACACAGCATTGGTGTCTGAAAGTTCCTCACACTCATTGCTCCACCGGCAGATAGCTTGGTGCTGGTCATGCAACAAACTGCGGATATGAGTCTGAGGTTCTACACTAAGGGTTGGGTCTTCCTATGGGTCCCTGAATAAATAGGTCAAAACCCTTTAACTAAAAGTTGTGACATTTAATTTGTCACCCACATCACTGATTGAGTCTTTATTTCACTGCGTTATCTTATAGCACTGGTTTTGTGGGGATTATGGTATGGGGGAGAGGGCAAAAAAGGAGAGTGGGGCATAAAAAGGTAGTCAAGGGCACTGGTTGTCAGAGGAGCTGGGCACACCATGGAGAAATCAGTCCACGCTACTGACAGTGCAAAAAATGGGAAGGAGCCGGGCACAGAATGGAGAAGTCAGTCCAAGCTACTGATGGCTGCCCAGATCTGCAAAGTGGGGATTATTTATTTACTGGAGCAAAGCGAAAATGGGGGTCTTGTGGTGCATTGGGCAAGAGTAGTCACATGACACACAGAGGTAACTTGTTTACTCAGTTACTTCCTAACCCCTGTGTTAATTCCCTGCCTTTGGCCTTATCCCACCACCTCCCTCTCTTCAACTGCTCCCCATTATCTTAATTTCAGCAATCACTGTTGCTTTCCTTTATCCACCATCCTGTCTCCAGGAATCAGTTTGCTACCTTGAGACTTGCTTTGCTCTTAAGGTGCTAAGCCCCACATGCACTCCCAATCCCTTAAATAAAATAAAACACATGACACATACTGATTGTGGCAAATAGAAGTCATTTATTGATATTCCTACCATTACAGACTAAATGGTGCTATGCACCAACCCCAAATGCGGCATTCCCCAAGCCAAACAAAGCCGGTAGCCAAGCCACGCCTGCACTTGGCCACCGCCGCAGCCGGACCTCGCAACACCGTAACCCAAACCGCGTCCGGCTGCCCGTACTGTTGGAGCCCTTAGCTCCGCACCCCCTTTTCCTTGCGCATACCTGGCACTAGCCACCTTTTCTCTCGCCCTTCAGCACGCCTGACCACAAAGTCAGTGCCTGCCGCTGTACCGTAACCCAACCTGGTGGCTAGGCCTGCGCCCTTCCTGCCATCGCCGAGCCTGACCACAAAGTCAGTTCCCAGCTAGGCCCACACAAAAACCGTAACCTTATGGGTGCTTTCTCCTCCCCTCTGGCTCAGGGAATGCCGCATTGCCGCAACCACCTCCCCCCTTTTATGACCGCTGCTTCTTCTCCTTCTGACTTCCTTGGCGTTTGAACTGGTCGCCCTCCAGCTTCGTACCTTCTTTTGGGCTGGGTGGGTGGGAGACACAAGGAACACAGGTTAGTAGTAATGTGAGGCCAGCCTAGCTGGCCTCACCTATATACACCTCCACCTGGCAGGTGTGAAAATCCCACCCCCCTCCTTTTCCCGCCGGCCGCAGAGGGACCAGCCTGACTCACCTATTGTCCCTCTCCACGCTGGCCCCCCTGCGGCCGCCATTTGCCGTGCCTGGGGGCGAGCACCTTAATGGCGCTCGCTCCCAGTCAGTTGCTCGCTTATCCTAAGGTGCTAAGCCCCACATGCACTCCCAATCCCTTAAATAAAATAAAACACATGACACATACTGATTGTGGCAAATAGAAGTCATTTATTGATATTCCTACCATTACAGACTAAATGGTGCTATGCACCAACCCCAAATGCGGCATTCCCCAAGCCAAACAAAGCCGGTAGCCAAGCCACGCCTGCACTTGGCCACCGCCGCAGCCGGACCTCGCAACACCGTAACCCAAACCGCGTCCGGCTGCCCGTACTGTTGGAGCCCTTAGCTCCGCACCCCCTTTTCCTTGCGCATACCTGGCACTAGCCACCTTTTCTCTCGCCCTTCAGCACGCCTGACCACAAAGTCAGTGCCTGCCGCTGTACCGTAACCCAACCTGGTGGCTAGGCCTGCGCCCTTCCTGCCATCGCCGAGCCTGACCACAAAGTCAGTTCCCAGCTAGGCCCACACAAAAACCGTAACCTTATGGGTGCTTTCTCCTCCCCTCTGGCTCAGGGAATGCCGCATTGCCGCCACCCAAAAGTCGGCAGAAACTCACCTTCCTGTCGCCTTTTACCGCCATCCCATTTGCCACTTCTCAATTGCATCCTGCAAACCTGAATTAAATATATCCAACCCTATGTCTGAGAGGTGCACTCCATCCTCTCTGTACAAACCCTCGCAACTATAATGCAACTCTGTATGTGCTAATGCGAACCCCCCCAAAGAACACACAAACTTCTCCATGGCTCTATTTACCCTATGCCTAATGCGCTCGATGGCTTTTATGGGGTGTGAACCTCGCCAAACCAATCTGGGGACAATGCTGGACCATACCACCGTAGCCTCCGGCCACTGCGCCTGCACCTCTCCTATCGCCTTCTGCAGTGCAAAGACCAAGTCCAGTGATTTTAACGTGGTCAAGTCATTGCCCCCAGTGTGTATTATGATGAGGTCCTGCTTACCCCACCGCCTATGCGCAGTCGTGACCAATAATGGCCAATCTCTCAGCCTCATCCCCCTTTTCCCGAACCAGTGAATGTTTGCGCGTTCTCTAGGTAGGGTCAGCTGCTTGCCGTAACGTCTAACTTCCGCCCTCTTTTCTGCCCAGTGAACAAATGAGTGCCCCATAATCAGAACCGACGCTCTCTGACGTCGCTCTGCAAATACAAAAATCTTCCATTACTCCTCAATCCATAACTGGCCTAATGTACTTCCTATAGACCCCTGATTTCCACCTCCCTATCCTCTTAATCTCCTCCCCAGTCAAACCCTCTCTCGCTCCCTCAGTAGCTGCGCCAATCCTAAATGAATGGGATCCAAACCTACTAGGATCACATCCCATCTTCTGTAATGACCTTCTGAATACGGCCCTGAACTGGAACATTGTGAGCGGCCGCCCGTCCCTATGAACTAAAAACAAATTACCCCCTGCCGGCCGCACTGCCATATACTCCTTGACTGCCGCTACTGGGCATGTCAAGTCCCCAACCTCCCTCAGTGACAGCCACTTGCCCTTTGCCCCCTGGTCCGTTTTAGACCTATGAATGCAACATAACACTGCCTTATCTGTACACTGCACCAGCCTATGTAGAAGGCCCTGTCCCTCCACTTTACCCGAGGGTGCCACCAATTCCCCTAATCTAAAAGCCCCCGCAAATGCCAGCGTAAACGCCGTCCTAAACAACACCGCCTCGAACTGATCCTGACAAACTAATCCGAGCACACCCACCAAACCAACCAGCCTACTCCTAGTTACAGGCTGCCGCTTGTCCCCTTGAACCACTTCTTCCCTCCCCCAGCCTCTCAATATCCTAGATACCACAAAATCCTTAGTGGGGTCACTCCTCCCCTTTATCTTGGAAAAAAATGCTATCCCTGCCAATGCCCTCTGCATGCTAGCCCTAGAACGCCCCTCCCCATACCATGCCTCCATATATTTCAACAACTTTCCCTTGTCCCCTTCTATATCACCTTGCGCGCCGCCCCCAAAACTTACCCACGCTTGCCACTCTCGCTTGTACGCCTGCCAGGATTTTGGCGCCAGAGACCTCTCAATCAACTTGTCTAAAACTCCTCTCCCCACTGCCAAAATTCAGAGGGGAAATTAGAACCAGTCCTGTCCGCCCCCGGAGCCAAAATAAAAAACCGGCCCATCTGCCCTCTAGATAACGCATCCGCAATTCCATTATCCACCCCTGGCACATGAAGGGCCCTAAACTGTATATTATGCCTCATGCAAATCAACACAAGTCTCCTCAACAACCCTATAACAGGCAATGATCCTGACGATAGATTATTAACTGCATGTACCACACTCATATTATCAGACCAGAACCTAACTGCCCTATTCCTTAGCTTCTGCCACCACAATTCCAAAGCTACCACAATGGGAAATAGTTCCAAAAACGCCATATTCTTAGTTAGCCCATTTTGAGCCCAATGTGGTGGCCATTGCTGCGCACACCAGCTTCCCTCAAAATATGCCCCAAAGCCTACTGCCCCTGCCGCATCCGTGAACAACTGCAACTCCTCGTTCGTTTGCTCAGGCTTCCTCCAAAGACATACCCCATTAAAATCCTGCAAGAACCTGTCCCATACTTCCAGATCTGCCCTTAAGTGTCTTGTCAGCCTAACCTTAAAATGACGCTTTGACACCCCCGCCGTTGCCCTTTCCAGTCTCCTATTAAACACTCTGCCCATAGGAATAACCCTACACGCGAAATTCAAAACACCTAGCAACTCCTGCACCTTGCCCAGTTCCAATTTCTTTGCCTCCCTAGCCTGCTGCACCAACTGCCTGGCTTTTACCACCTTATCCCTTGGGAGCCTACACTTCTCTTCCTCTGTATCAATCTCAATACCTAGAAATGATAACCTTGTACACGGCCACACAGTTTTATCCTCTGCTACCGGTACGCCTAAATCCCCAAGTAGTGCTAGCAATTCTTTCAGCAAACCCAGGCACCTTCCTGACCCTGTCTCCCCTATCAGCAGAAAATCATCCAAATAATGCGCTACTGTTCCTGCCCCGCTTCTCCTGACCAGGGCCCAATGTATGAACGAACTAAAAGCCTCAAAGTATGCACATGATACCGCACAACCCATAGGCAGGCACTTATCTACGTAAAACTTCCCCTTCACACAACAACCTGTATACTTGAAACTACTTGGATGCAGTGGTAGTAACCTAAATGCCGATTCTACATCCACCTTTGCCAACATGGCACCCGGCCCTACGCCTTTCACAATCTCCAGCGCTTCATCAAAAGACTGATACTGCACACTACACAACTCCTTTTCTAACGCATCATTCACTGATCCTCCCTCTGGATATGATAAATGCTGAATAAGCCTAAACTTTCCCCTCTCCTTCTTAGGTACCACTCCCACTGGAGAAACCACTAGCCCCTCAATTGGGCAACTATCAAATGGCCCTGCCATCCTACCCAGACCTACCTCTCTGTCAATCTTTTCCTGCAGCACATCTGCATGCGTATATGCAGATTTTAAATTCCTCCCTTTGCCGACCTTTAACAATTCCTCCCTCACCGGAATAGCAAAACCTTCCTCAAAGCCTCTCAAAAGCCAATCTGCCCTAGCCTTGTCAGGATATTCCTGCAACATGCTAGCCAACCTACCTACCTGCACTGGCGACCTCGCCAGTGCCAGGCTTACGAAAAGGCTGCTTACTCTCCACCTTCCCCCCTTGTCTACAATCCATCACTGCATGTGTACCCCCACATGCCTTACACGCATGCCTAAATCTGCAAGCAAACCCCCTAGTACACTTTTTTTCATTATAAGCCCAGCATACCGCCTTCACCCCAGACCCCTGCCCAGGCCCTTGTTTAGCATGCGCAACTGGCTGCCCTGACACCTTCCTATTCACTGCCCCCATTACCACATTTGTCCATATATCCATATCTTTTTGGCCAAAACTTAACGACTTACACTCGGCCATCTTAGTCCTGAATTCCCTGTCATAATCTAACCATACCGAACCACCATGCTTAGTGCACAAATCCACTATTAAATCATTGTATTTCCACAAGTTCTGAGCCTCCTCAGGCTTGAACTCTACATAGATACTAGCAAACACTGAGAAGCCCCTCACCCACTGCAAAATCCCTTTATATCCTTTGTTCCCCCCCTTCTCCTCCTTACCCCCCTTTTCCTGCTTCTCCCTCACCGCCTCCCTAGTCAGTTCAAATACACAGACATACTTCCCAGCCCCTATCTTCTTTTGAACCTTTTCTTTCACATGCGCATGCAAAGATGTAATTGAGCATGCATATGTATCCCCTGCTGTAGCTAGTTTAACACGCTTCTTAATCCCCTTTGTTCCCTTCTGTTCCTTTGACGCCTTAACACCCTTCACACATTTTTTCATAAATTTCAAAACGACACCTTCCTTAGAGTCATCGTCTGATGAATCAGACGAATCTGACTCCTCAGAGGATGAATCCTCCCCCCCCTTTGACATTGCATCAACAATTACAGTGGACTCACCCTTGCCGCCATTGATCACCTCCTGCGGACCTTCAGTCACTGCATGCTCCTTCGTCTGCTCCAGCTTGTCCTCTTGAGACTCTTCCCTCCTGTCTGCCGCCTCCTGGCCCTCCATCGCCTGTACTGGACCAGAAGACACCACATTACTGACATGCACATCCTCTGGCTTACTCCTAACCCCCACACCCTGACTATACACACCCCCCCTGTCCACCCCCCCCCTAGGCTGAACTTGACCTCCTGGATAAGCCAGGGGGTTCCCCTCCCCCTTCATTCCCCAAGACCCCGGCCCCCCAAAACCCCAACCCCCATTACCTCCTGGACCAAAGTTCCCCCAGGGAGCTCCATAAGGGCCAAAACCCCATGGCCCCATCTGAAGGTGCTGTGGCCAACCTTGCCAGGGGACACTACCCCCCCTCCATGATCCCCCCTCACCCTGCTGCCAAGGACCAAACCCCCCTTCCCCAAATCCCTGACCCCCCTGAGAACTTCCCTCCCCCCACCTAGGGAACCCTCCCTGACCCCTAGCACCCCATGTACCCCCATATCCATACCCCTGCCTGCCACCACCCGCTGACTGTCCTCCGCTACCATTCCCCTCACCTCTACACAAACCTCTGCTCCGTTTGGCTGGCACCGATTTACCCCCGGCGCCCCTCTTGCCCAAGGAGCGAGCGCCCGGCATCCGGATACCCCCCCCCTCCGAGGATGCTGCCCTGCGTCCTGCGCATGCGCCGGCAGCATCCATGTGAGAACCGGAAGTCGCGGACGACGCGACTTCCGGTTCCCTCACTTCCGCGGCTGCGTCGTGAGGAGAGGACAGGGGCATCCTCTCCCCCGCCGAGACAGCCGCATATTCATCACCAGACCCCAAATCCGGGGCGGTGATGCGGCCATCCTCCTCCTCCCTCTCCCGCCTGGCCCACCAGTCCCTGGCCACCTCCGGGCCGAAGCCCAAGGGGACAGCATCCCCATTCAACACCCGCTGAAGAACAGCGGGGTCTCCGGCCAAACAGCCCGGAGCGGGAGCGGAGAGGGACATGGGGGCAGAGGGGAGGACAGGAGGAGAAACCAGACCGGGAGACAGAGGAGACGACCCCACAGACGGGGTAGAAGCGCCAGCGATAGAAAAAGGAACAGAGGGGGACAGACGCTTGCGCCGCGGCCTGGAAACCAGGGCCGCCTTACCTGCCGCCAAGGGCTCTTGGCGGTAACGTTTTGGCAGGGAGATTCGGCGTTGCGGCAACAGCTTCTTTCTCTGCTCCATTTCCAGCTCCAGTACAGCACCTGAAAGACACAAGGAACACAGGTTAGTAGTAATGTGAGGCCAGCCTAGCTGGCCTCACCTATATACACCTCCACCTGGCAGGTGTGAAAATCCCACCCCCCTCCTTTTCCCGCCGGCCGCAGAGGGACCAGCCTGACTCACCTATTGTCCCTCTCCACGCTGGCCCCCCTGCGGCCGCCATTTGCCGTGCCTGGGGGCGAGCACCTTAATGGCGCTCGCTCCCAGTCAGTTGCTCGCTTATCCTTCTCTCCTGCTCCATTGTCTTTCCTTTATCCACCACCCTATGTCTCCACAAATCAGTTTGCAAGCTTGAGACTTGCTTTGCTCTCTCTTCTGCTCCATTGCTTTTCTTATCTTCATTGATTGTATTTCCTCCATTGCTTCTCTCTTCCCTCTGCTTCTTTCTTGACCCATTTGTCTTTCCCAGTATATTCTCTTTATCCACTGTTTTGCTCTAAAAACCATTTGTCTCTTGTCTCCAGTGCTGAGGAGAGAGGGATAAGGAAGAAGAATGCAACCCAAACAGCAGTTCTGGCTAGATCACAGTAACAGTTGTAGTAACCTACCTGGCTGTTCAGAGTATACATAGTGGTTACCTGTTTGAAGCCAGCATATGCAGAAGTAGCCCAATTGATCAGAGCCTAACTCGCAATACTCAAATTAATCCCAGTCTTATTCTACAGCCTGCGGGAAGTCACACATCTAAAAATACACAAAATGATACCATAGAGACTTGTTCCACTCCAACGTCACTATCAAGAGAGGCTAGGCGGGAATAGCGGGGTGGGTGCCCAGGTCAGAAAGAGAGGACAGGGAGGGACGAAAGGTGACCAAATGCTATGTGTGGATTGGCTGCAGGGAGGAGCACCCCTTCCAACAGCCGATTAACGTTTATCCATACTTCCAAATCGTCATTTTTTTTTCTAGGGGAGACGGTCCTATTTTTTGAGAACCAAATCTCTCTGGCCCTCATTTTACGGTGGTGCTAGCCTTTTTAGAAGATAAGAACGTGTAATGTTTATATACGTGCATCATATTGCTCTACATCAATAAAACTCACATTTATGGTTATTAAAACAGTACGTATACTTTAGTCATTAAACATAAAACATTGTCAAAACATCCTGACAATAAAATAGTCTTCAAAACATTGCCGTTTTAAATATTAGGAGGTACGATCGTTTCCTGAGGTCTGGCCCACACAGCTTGTTACACTGTACACCGGCGTCATTTTCCAGCATTGCTCTACCCCTGTTCTACACCAGTATGTCGTGGCAGTAATGCACTTAGGCTTTACATAGCTGGCCGCACAGACAGAAGAACGCAGCACAACACTACCTCTCTTACTCTCTGAAAGCGCGAATCGTTTAGCTCCGCCCCTTGTACAAATTCACATGTTCACCGTTGTGCATAGGCAGAGAGGAATGTCCAGGGACCCCGCTTTTCTATACATGCTGCTAGACAGTACTATTTATGGCTCAGAATAATGAAGGGGTAGTAGGAAGTATTTTATTGGGGAAAAACTACCGAGCTTTCCAGCTAATGTGGGACTACAACTACCATGAACTTCGGCCAGAATTTTGATGGCTAAGGATGATTATGGTCATAGTCTAACACTAACTCGTGAGCCATATATTGTTCACTCTCTGAGGTAAAGTGCAAATAAAACGGTCTGACCTGTCATTTCATTTTTTTAGTGGGTGCTGAGAGGAACTTGAAGAACAGAATAACCTAGCAGGTCAATGTTAACTGCAGTATGTATGTTTGTGTTTACAGAGAGTGTGTTTGTGTCTTTATGTATTTTATTGTGCGTCTTTTTCTGTTAGAAAGTGTCTCAGTCTTTCATTGCACATTTTTGTGAAGGAGACTGGGTCATATATTGTCAATTGGTCCTCAAGAGATAAACCAAACTTGTTATACTACTTTTGATCAACACCCTGGATTTTACAGCTGTATCCAAGAGCTGTCTCTAACCTCCAAGAAGTGAAACGTATACAAGAACACCTTCCTGTAGACTGGCATAGCAAACAAGTTGAAGGTATTTGCAGCACTCAAGGAGTTAAAGGAACAACAGCATCTAAATATGAACAGGGAGTTATGAAAGCTTAGTCCCTTGAGTGCCAAAGGGGCAAGCAATGCATTGGGCAGCAGTGCAGTGCTCAGCCCTCTGGTACACAAAGGCTTTAATCTTCCTGGGCTTCATGTCAGATGCAGAAAATGGCTCTTTTTTCTGAGGTCTAAAATCCAGTTTTACACACATGCTCTGAGGGATTACTGCCTTCCTGCGTTTCCCTTTCCATTGCTACAAATGAACGGGCATCATAGCAGCTCAAGGGGTTAAAACAGAACTTTGACCTCCTGTATAGTTTAGTTAATTTGTTTGGACTGCTAGAGATTAGCTTTAATGTGTAATTTCTTTTTAAAACATATTTTAAAAACTTGATTTTAGTGCCAGCAAAATCTTTCTCCGTGCGGTACAAGCTGTACTGCATGGCTTATAACTACCTTCCCACTCTGCTTTAAATCCCACCCTTAGGCATTCGTCATAAGTTGGGAATCAACAATGAAGCTTACTTGGAGGGGGAGCTCTGCCAATCAAACACCATGTCATGAACATGGCAGCAATCTCCCTGTACTTCCATGGAAAGAAGACCGGGCCAAATTGGACAATAGTAATATTTTTATATGTTTTGTTTATGACATTTGACTTGGATTAACGTGATACAGTGATATTGGGGTTAATTTTACATGAAAGTTCTGCTTTAACCAGCACAAAATATATATTACACTTTTGAATTCTAGAGAAGTCTAACTTTCTAGAATTCAATACAGAAAAGTGTAATTTTACACATTAAAATCTTGCTCGCTGTAGACTGATGTATGCACATTGGACATCTATTTAATAGTTAAGGGGTAAATTGTGACAACAAAAAACATTGTCATTGGCTACTGGGTTAAAGTTTTGAGTATACCCTTTTGACTATATCTATATAGTAACTGTGTGTATCAGAAGAACTTACCTAGGTAGGATATTTATTTTGTTGTCAAATGCATCAAAACACGTCATATTCTGTACACAATAGAAATGTGATTTTAAAGTAAAAACATATCAATTCACTAACTTACAGTACATAAACATTTTACATAGACAGACAGCGACTAACAAAAGTACTAATTTAAAGCTGTGTGAGCCTTTCTGTAAAAGATAAAAAAGGAAGAACAATCTAAGGGGGAAGGGGAGAAGAAATAGACATCAACACCACAAAGAAAGAAGTTTCAGGTAGGAAAATCATGGGGGATCAAATGTGATGTTCCTCCATAAGTCCCGCCAATTTGTCTCTACCATGGAGTGTCTTTCAAGATCCTGAACTTTCCCCACTTCATCTAGAATATTGTTCGCCACCACCTGACAGGGGAGGAGTTTTCACCTAAGGGATACATAGCACTGTGCTGAAGTACAGTATTGCACTAACTACAAAAATGGTGCTCAAAACAAACCCTGGTACCTTTGAACATTTCCATAGACCTACTCAGAGTAACTAAGCCTCGAGAAAAATGGAAGGCCTAAAAATTCAGATACCCCTTTGTATACATCCATTTTAAAAGGACATTTCTATTGGAAGCAGTCCATAGACTCTTCTTCCCCAGAACACTCTTCCCATGGACAACCACAATCAGTGCATCTACACTTGAGATTCCCCCTAACATAGAGTTTCCTATGGAAAAAGTGCCAGACTACATCTCTAAACTTGGAGCCCTACTCTAAGTATATTGTCTGGACAGTGGAGAATAAAAATGAGAACTCAGAACTCTCCAGTCAGCTTATTTCCTAGAGAATGTTCTGACCTTTTCCATAGTTACCTCCCATTGTCTCAAGTATTTCAAGCAGAGGGATAGCCATGTGACACTAGCCTACTCTTTATGCGACCACCTGTTTCCCATGTGTCAAGGAAAGGAGAAACCCATCCTCGGAAAATACATGCCCATCTAGGCTTCTTTTCCACAAAGAGGTTTCTGTAGTTAAATTTAAGAAAAGTAGTTAAAAAGATACAACAGGGTTAACCTATGCTGGCCCACCATCACGCCTGGGAAGGTATGTAATAGTTCTCTTAATAAAATTACATTTATTTCCCCACAACATTTGGAAAAATAGACTGTAGTTTCTCATATAAAGAGATTCTGACAAAAAGTAAACATAGCTGACATACAAAAAAAGGAAGCAGAAAGGGTTGACCTGATCAAAACCTTTCCTTTAAAGACAGTTTCCACCTTTTCTACTTCTCTTCTTTGACAGAGGCAATCTTCAGTCTCAGATTCCAATTCATGAGACCATAATCGCCTGTCACAAAATAGATTCCCAAGATCTTAATTTCCGATTGGGGGGCAGGGAATACATCCGGGAGGGGGAAATCTTCTCCCTCCTTACCTATCCAGAAATCTTCACTCTTGCCATGAATGACTTTATACCCAGAAACTTCAGCGTATGCATGGACATCTGTTTTCAAAAGGTCCACCCCACGTGATGCAACCATTGTGACATTGTCTGCATAGGCTACACATCTCAATGCCTGGGCTGGACCCCGAGGGATCCCTGCCAAAATCCCATCCTCCATCCCCCTCAAGAGGGGGGTCGAACACAAAAACATATAACAGGGGGCTAAGCGCGCAATCCTGCCTAACCCTTGAGCATATCCTAAAACTTTCACCAAGCCAGCTTTTCATGAGAGGAAAGCTTATGCCCCTTTATACAATGTGGACAACCAATCAATAAATATCTGTGGTAGACCATATCTGTCAATAATTATCAGTAAGTACTGGTGGTTGACCCTATCAAAAGCTTTGGACTGACCCAACGCCAAAAGATACTTACACCAACCCTCAGTCCTACACTGCTTCAAGGTCTCCCGGATGTCAAGGACTGCAGTAAAATGCTGTGACCTTTAACAGTGCAGAAGTGGGAGGGGGAAAGTAATAAGTCTGCTCCTATGGACAATTGTCTGAAAATAATTTTTGCCAAAATCTATCTATCAGTGTTAAGAAGGTCAATTGGATGCCAGTTCTCTAAGAGTGTAGAATCTTTCCCTTTTGACAGCAGGATAAGAGCTGACTGACACAAGTAGGGAGGTAAAAAATGCTTGTCCAGGCACTCTTTAAAGACCTCCATGAGCCAAAGAGGCATCAAAAGGAAGATCAATTTGTGGGATTGGTGTTTCCCCTAATAAAGTAGAAATGTTAACTTGGTTGAACTTCCTCTCCCCTGAAAGACTGGAAAAGAAATCTCGGATGACCTGCAGCATCCCCTCCCTAGACTTAATAGGGGACCCTGAGGCATCACACAGGAAACAACTATTTTTACAAGATGCAGTCTCTCTGCTATGCAGGTAGGGATCTGGTGAGGGGTAAGGTCCATAATCCCTTCCCTGAACCAGAGAGAGGCATACTGACTATCTATTGACAGTCTTTCATAAGAGATTTAACCCTGGAAATTTCCACTCAATCTCTTGTACCCGAGATAAGCAAGTCTAGTTTCCTCTTGAGACAGAGATAGGGCCTGTGTTTATTAAGTTCCTTCCTTCTAGACAGACTTTGGAAGAGCTTGCATGTTCTAACCTTAACCATCTCCCACCACTCAGACTTCGTGTCACAGATGTCTGCTAATGACTCCTAAACCTGGAGAAAATAAAAAAAAAAGGACTGTCTTACCCACTCTTCCTTGAGAACTTCCAAATTTAGATGTCAAAGGCCCTAGTCTCTGATGAGTCATGGAAACATTCAAAGATGCAGATATAATAAGGTGGTTAGAAAACAGTTCAGGGGCTGTCTCCACAGAGTCCTCCTTCAAAAAAACTCATCTGTCCTACTCTTACTATTACCTCTATGGAACGTGAACCCTGTGTGTTTTGGGAAGTGCTTAGTATCCACATCAATCAAACCAGGAAATTAGGTATGCTGTTCAGAGAAACACTATCATATGCCAGTCTGTCTATGGCACCACCCCTGTCTTTAGGCCTAGTGAAAAGGATTTACTACGATAAACATATACTCTCCCAAGGAGATTGAGGCCCATAGATGTTCATAAGCCTGACATCTTGTCCCCCTAATGAGATATCCATTAGCATATCTATCTCTAGTAACATCTGACATGTCACATTAAAATATTTAAAAAGAATGGCTACCCTCCCGTAAGGCTCTGCTGCAAGAGACCAAAATGAGGGTCCCCATCTCCAGTCCTTTTAAGCTTTATGGAGAATGGCTAGATGGTCTAATCTGGTCTCTTGCAAAAATACAACATCAAAATCCATTTTAACAAAGTAATCATAAGCTGGAAACTGGGCCTTACTAGACTTTAAACTTGCAACATTAAGCATCACAAGGCCGATTGGTGCGTGTGCTGCCATGAGGAAAATAAAGAATTACAAACGGTTGCTGTAGCCGCACACTTTTCAAACATATATCCAATTGTCACAGTCCTTCACTGGGTGCTCTTAACTCTGCTCCTTAGCTTCCAGCCAGAGTGTCAACATACGATTTGCAAAGAAGAGAAAAGACACTCACCAGTCGCAGAGAATCTCCAATGCTTTATTCAGATTTTCATACAAAATGTTTTAACAGGCATGAATGCTCTCCGGCCATCGAACGTTTCTGGGGAATCCCCCTTCCTCAGCTCGGCCACTATACAAAGATTGGCTGAGAATCACCACTTTTAAGTACCCCATCCCTCCCCCGCTGGCTTCCGGCGTGTGAGACCCGCTCCAGCACATCCGGGTCAACGCACCCACTCACGCACATCTGGGTCGACGCATCCGTGACGTCACAGGAGCGTGACCTCTCAGTCAGGTCGCCATGGAAATGTAAATAAATCTTACACTAATTTTAACATAAAGAATATGGGGATGCACACAAATATGCTTTCATTACACAAGTATATTAGCTGATTAACATTTGTTCCACAGTATGCACTATGCAGTATGGGGTTGCATACTATGGAACAAATGTTATGCCTGGTAAAACACTTTGTATGAAAATCTGAATAAAGCTTTGGAGATTCTCTGCGACTGGTGAGTGCCTTTTCTCTTTGCAAATCGAAAATAAAGAATTAGGAAACATTCCCTTTCTTACCTGCTCTCTGCTTGGACAAAAATCATCAGAACCATCTTTTAACAATGGCCCCATATGACAGGTTTTCAGATACACTTAAAACAAGGGCCTTATAAAGCTCACCATTATTCTCTTGTTTCCCCACTGCTTCCTCTTCTACTGTAGAAATGCATTCTCCTGCCAGGAGACTGTATCTATTCACAGTGGCCAAAGATGTTTCTGAGGCCTTAGACACAGAAGGAGAATGGGAATACACAGACACAGAAGAAGGGAACATACCAGGGACAACAGGCTAAAAACGTTTTTTAGAGGGATATTGCCATCCCTTTCCCTATCTCCACCACCAAACATTTCCTCTTCCTCATTACAAGGGACCAAGGATTAGAGGGTCTCTTATTTGCAGTGATGTCAGCATTCTCCATTTCTGATCCTGAAACAGAAGTGACATCAGATTCTTCCACAATGTGAAATAGGGGTCCCAAATTTGCTACATTTTGTGTCCAGAGGAAGGGTCATAAGGTGGTCGATGGGGTGGTAGAGACAAGGAGCAGTATTAGAAGGGTTCTCTGGGAGGGTTAGCTGGACTATAGATTCTGATGGATTGGTAGGGGTGTGTCACGGATCCCCAGGAATAAAAAAGACTCAGAAGGTATAGTTAAAACACCTTTATTAGAATAATATACAGAACTGAGCAGAGGGTGACTAGAGAGGCTAGACACTCTATCAGGAATAGGAGACAGCTTCCAAGTCAACCACACTGCTAGAGACTAGACCAAAGCCATGGTAGTCTCAGTAGACCAGATAGTCACAGAATAGACCCAAACGGTCTCCCCTAAGGATGGCAACAGGGGAGACTACTGACTCACACCTGCAGTCAGCAAGGAGAAGGCCGTCTCCCAAAAGGATGGCAACAAGGGAGACCACTGACTCACACCTGCAGTCAGAAAAGCTAGAGTCCGCCAGATCCACAGGTCTGCACCAGATAGGATGTCCACTAGTCAGGAGGCAACACAGAGAGGATAGTTGGACAGAGCCCCAGGTCAGCACCAGATTGGATAGTCAGACAAGCCAGGGTCATACACGGAGTGGTTAGTCAGCCAGAGCCACAGGTCAGCACCAGATTGGATAGTCAGACAAGCCAGGGTCATACACAGAGTGGGTAGTCAGCCAGAGCCACAGGTCTGCACCAGATTGGATGTACAAGCGATAAGGTAGCTCACAGGAATGATAATCAGAAAGAGCCACGGGTCAGCATCAGATTGGATGATCAGACAAGTCGGGGTCATACACAGGAAAACAGGATACAAAGTACTAGAACTGCACTGGCCAACAGGATCCAGTTCCCTTTAAAATCTAGCCAGGAAGTAGGTAGGTAGAGACTTACATGACCAAACTTCACAAGACTGAGTCCTGCGTCAATACGCAGCCTTGCGCCAGAACGTGACGCATCGAAACAGAGATGCATCCACTACAGCCTCCAACCCTGCATCATTTTGAGCAGCTGTGCCATCAAGGGAGAGAGCACGGACAGCCACTGGAGCCACCAAGCACGCTTAGGCCGGATGCTCAGAGCGACATTCGGAAAGACGTTGAAGCGTCATTCCTGGCCCCCGGTTCCCAGCGTCGCCCAATGCGGCGGCTCTGGAATTAAGGTATGCTGTGACAGGATGGCTCTCTTTAAACAGATTTCATCAGGGACAGAGGGCCTAGTAGGACCTGGCATTGCTAGATCAGAATGTGCCTCCAGATTATGCCAGGCCTCTGGGCATTTCCTATAGGAATTCCCTAAGTTCCCACATAAATTACATCTAATCTCCTTACCTGCGATTTCTGATGCCCAATTCCATCACAAGACAAAAATTTTTAAGCCATCACAAACAATACTTAAATGTTTTAAGGAGCCACAATTATGGCAGGCATGAGATTTTCCTGGATAGAAGCATTGTAGTCTATCTCTTCCAGTGAAAAAGGAATTTGGCAAGTGCTGAGTGATGTTATTAAACTGACAAAGCTTCACCTGTATCTTCTAACTCCTCCTTCCAAATTCCCTCTTCATCAGAGAACCTGCTTATAGGGCTTCTGTCATCCCCATACCTGCTAAGCCAGACCAAAATGTCAGACTGTAGTATCAATTAATTCCTCGACACTACAGTAACATTCTAACTATCTGGTCTTGACACAGGCAATGCAAAAAATTTTGCCCATCCAGATCCAGGCTTTTCTCTACTTCCAACTTGCTCCAAAACATATCAAGAGACTGAGGTCTCACAAAAATGACATCAAAGTCCATAGCCCCCACATGTATCAAAGCAGAAAAATCCATATTCTCAAAACCCATAGACCCCCTCAGAAGACTAGTGATTTCCTTTCTTTCTGGTAATACTTCACCTCCAGTGTATCTAATACGGGCCACATTCCTTCGCATAGGTACATCTGCCTGAAGTGGTTGTCCAATGTACCTGGAAAAGTCAAGGGTTCCTGTACTCCAAGCATTAGATTTTGGCCCCTTACAAACACTAAGAGGCTGTGATCTCGTAAGCTGGACTTAGGGTACAGCTCCTAATAAAATGTCTGTGTGGGTTTGACAAGAAAGTACAGTATGAGTGGTCCCAGTCTTTAATTCTCTAGAAACAATATGTATTGTTGCAGTTTCAGGGGCCAGAATTAAAGGGGATGGGTGACCTGGTGACAAACTATCTTCCTTAGGGGTCTCAACATTTTGAAACCTACCTTCTTTATTTCTCAGTGTTCTCTGGGGCAAAGTAATAGGGGATAAGTGGGGAACAAGAGCATGGTCTTTATTTACAAAATGTAATTTTTTTTTTAGAAATCATTCCTGTCTCTGCAGACTGTAGGGACGTAGGCAATGAATTGCTGTATGTACCGTGAGCCTCAGGTACTGGGATTGCAGCAACAACTCCTATGGACTCTCTCACATTTCCCCCACTTCAAATATACTAAGATCATGGCATGGCTTACCATATTCAAAATATACTATTGTACTATACTATATAACAAAACAGCACCTACCACAATCAATTATAATTCTTTTTAATTAACTTAAAAGGTCATATTGGGGGATGGTCGAAAAAAGTTTGCCAGTAAGAGAAAAGTGAGAAAATGGCACATTTTCCCTTCAGTGGGAATTCCTGTGAAAAGATGGGAGTTGCAGTCAGGCAGCATGAGGAGAGCCTAAAGTTTTCAACCAGTTCTGTGACCCCCAACCTTGTTCTACTCTAGACAAAGAACTACACATATTGACCTCCTAGCCTTGCCACATTACGGTTGTAGTCGTATGCCACAGCATTGGTATAGCTGCAATCATACATACTGAGTGTAACTCACCAGAGGGAAATTGAGTTACATTGAGAAATGTATTTGTTTTAGCAAAAATGAGGACATTTTAGAGGTTTTATTGGTACGGAAATATTGTGAAAAAAAGCAGTAAATCAATTGTTTTCTGCCAAAATTCTGCTCGAAAAAATGGATTGTGGCTAGAGTTGCACCTTTCCACAAAAAGTGATTTCGTAAAAATAAAAAAAAGAGAAAATGACACATTTTCTGCCAAAATTCTGCTGGAAAAAAATGGATTGTGGCTAGAGTTGTACCTTTCCACAAAAATAATTTGGCAAAAATGTACATCTGGTGTTGGCTGTTTTGTCTTGTCCCTAGAGGAATTGTCTTGCACTTCATGGCTGGACTGCCAGTTGGACAGGATCAGTATGATATGCTTTAACCCTTTGAGTGCCAGAGGGGGTACATAACACATTGCTTTGCAATGCCTTGCATACCCCTCTGGCACTCAAAGGGTTAAGATATTTCACGTCTGTCTACATCACTTGTGAGCTAAGCGAGATTGCATCCAGAGATTGCACACTGTGTAGGATACCATTCCTATAGGGCCTGCTAAATACCATGTCAGCTTTTTTCCTAGTAGAGTATCTCTGAACAGCATTTTGCATATGCATATTACCCTTGTGATTGGTCACCTTAAGGGTACCCCTCACGTACAAGTGCATAGAGAGATTACTAGCACTCTACTGGCACAGGAAGACTAAAATATATATATCTTGGTTTGGTGCAGAGAGGAATTACTTAGCACTTTGTGGCTGGACTCCTATAAGGCAGAATCAGTATTAAGTGCTTTAGGATATTTTTTCTCTGTATTGTTGTTAGTTGAGGATCTCTGATTGTTACTTTCCATGGGCTCTTTTTTGACTCCACTTAAAAAAAATATATATTTTTTTTAATTATTGAATTTTGATCAAGAGATCGTCTGGTATAGGTACACTAAGAAAGTAGTTATGTTTTAAAGAGGTGATCTATTGGGATATTTCTGTATAGTAAAATCACTGTGCATGTGTATCAACATCACAAGATGGGGACAAGTAATCTAACACAGGTTCCCATTGGATCCTGTAATGGCCTTCAGGTGAGTGTCCCCAAGACCCCCCCCCCAATAAAAAAAATGCCCCAAAGTGTTCCGTGATGTCTTGGGTGATATCAGCCACTCTGTGGGAAAAAGGCATGATGTCTCCCAAGGGAGTCACACTCTAGGGGATTGAAATCCCTTGAATTCTAGAAAGATCTCATTGCTTCACCACACTGTGGAGAGCTCTCTAGCATTCATTGTTTTAAAAGCCCAGTTTAAATCAATGAGAATTTTCATTTGTCTCCTTTAGTGCATTTGGTTGGCTCCCGAACTTAATCAGTTTTGCATTTCCAAGTATACTACCACATTCCCATTGATGCAGATTTGACTTTTTACCCCATGAATGTTTGCGAGATCTCCAATAAATTTGCTTAAGACCTCATTAGCATTCAAACAGTTAAAAGTCTCATTTAAATGAGTACTCATTTTTTGATCCTTTATGGTATAGCTGGTTTCTCTAGCATTTCTATATTTTTCAGTACATCATGCTCAATAATGTTTATTGCATTTGATGCTGTTTTCCTATTATTTACTGGAATTTTACAGTTTCGTGTGTAGTACCTCCAGTTGTTTTGCACCAGGTCCTAAGAATACTAAATTGCTTTCACTGACATGGTACTGTGACTTTGCCTTCCAATAGCTATAATTCCAAAATCAAACAAACACTTGTGGTTCCTTGAAACACAATAGCAAATGCATTCATGTACTGTTTGGGCAGGATGGACTTGAAGTCTTAAACACTCTGTGAATTTGTGGAAAAACTAAACTGTCTCATGGAATTTTTGTGAAATTGGATTTTGCTCAACACAATCAACTTACAAACCTTCAAGCTACTAAATGTATTTTAAGCACATTAATAAACACAAAAAATAAATTAAAGAAAATGTAATATACATACATACATACACACATACACAGAGTGATATATTTAAACGTTGTAGGTTTGTTACTTGTTGGAAAAGAAGGGGTCAGTGCGATGTTTGACAAATGATGAAAACCCAGCAAATTTACGTGACACTAATATGTGTTCCTGTCAACAGCTGGACAATGTTTCTTCCTCAGACCACTGATTCTGCTTGATGTTTCTCATCCTGTGAGCACGCCTGGAGTACTTTCAAGTGGATATTCTGGCAACCCATTACAAGTAAACATGCTTATGCATTGTTTTTTTCTTAAAGAAGATATAATATGAGCCTCCATGTCTTTATAAATTAATTATTTCTCTTAGTAGACAAAATTATTTAGCTTGGTTCTCTAGATTGGTGATCTGCACTCCCTCAGGTAGCTAACACCCTAGATTAAACTGACCAGTATTTGTTGGCATCAACATGCTGGTAATCTGCTATACAGCTTTCTCCTTATGTATCAAGGTAGAAATGTAAATTGCACTATATGAAAGATCATTAAATGTTTTCCTTGATACATAGATCAAATATTTTTCTCTTGATTCACTAAAGATTTGCCTTGATACATAAGTGCCTCTACCAATTATGAACACTTTCTTCCTTGGACCAAACTGACAGCTATTTGGTCCTATAGAGGACCAAACTGACAGCTTCCATATGCAATATAACATAGTAATATAGATAATGAGGTAAAAAAAAAAGAACTTGCATCTGTCAAGTTCAAAGGAAGGCAGATATAACCCTATTAAAGCTATTTCCAGTGGAAGCCCAAGCAGGTAAAACAATTCCTTTCAGACTGGCAACTGTAGTCAGATATTTTATATGCTTTGAAACCAAGTGTCATAATTCTCAGTAATTTTCTTTCCTAGAAATGTATGCATTACTTTTTAAGGAAATGGCAGAATCTGCAAACACAGCACTGCGAGTCAAAGAATTCTGTGGGTTCACTTCCATTACTGTAAAATATCCCTTCCTTTATTTTTGTCTAAAGTGTCTCTCCTTGAGTCTTAATGGATGGCGTAAATGGTTCCTCTGAGAAATCTTTGAATTGACCTTGAATATAGTTGCAAGTTGTAATCATATCACTGCAACGTGTACCCCTCAGGCACTCAAAGGGTTAAGCGACCACTACCTCACTCCTCCATGCAATGCAGTCTTCCCTTTCCTCACTCACGCGATGCAATCATGCACAGTAGAGACTGCCCAAATGCACGCAGTCTCTACTGCACATGACGGCTTCTGACAAACATCCTAGAGAATTATTATATAGGATAGCACCCTTTTGGCTATTGAAGTGGCTGGGAGACATGTAGTGTGTATGAAGCATGTTTGTTTCTGCAGCCCAAAAGTATAACATTACATTTATCTATATACAACCTCATCTGCCACTTTTCTGTCCATTTCCTATGTTTATCCACACCATTCTGCAGAGAAAACAATAATCCTGCTCTGTATGTATTTCCTAACACAGTTTAGTTTCATCAAAGATTGAGACATTGCTCACAATACCCTATTCAAAATGACAGTTCCATTTACTGTCTTTGCAATCTAGCATTTAATCAATTTTCTATCCATGCGAAGAGATCACATCCCAAACGGAATTGTTTTATTTTGTGCAGTAACCTGTTGAGGCACAGTATACTACATTAACAGCAATACCCCTGTCCAAGTTACAAGTTACTATGTATTCATAGAATACAAATAAATTATGGTGTCATGATCTGTTCTTCGTAAAAACATGCTGACTCCTACTAACAACATTGTTGTTCATCATACAGTCCTTAATAATATCAGTTAGTAACCCTTCTAATATCTTAATCAAATATACAGTAGGTGAGCTTTAAAAATTATAATAATAAATAAATAAATAATATAATAATGTGAAATTAACTGCTCCAAAGCTCCTATCCAATACCAAGAGTGAACCTTATACCAAAACATGTGGGTCAGCACTATATAAAATATAATATAACCTTTCACAATACATCAATAAACAGTGCTTGCATAACACAATATAGTAATTCACAATAATAACAAGACATATACAGGGTTAAAAACTAATTAAGTACTTGCAGTTCTCGGGAGGAATTGATTTTCATATGTTTCACTCTCGAGATAGGTGGGAGACAAATATGTGAAAAGAAAGAAAAATGCAAAACATACTCTGATCTGTGTTTAACAATACATAAAAATCACCAACAAATTGTGATATAATCTTTTATTATAATTCACTAAGGATGTTTGTCAGAAGCCGTCATGCACAGTAGAGACAGCTGTGCGCGCTGCAGTCATACGCAGTACTGACTGCACGCGCCATGGCTGATACGGAGCAGGGCGCTACAAATTCAGACCAGAGTCCTCTCTGAGCACCAATCAGTCCCAGGAGGTGCGCAGCGAGGACTACGGTCTGAATTCAGAGCAACCCGCTCCGTATCAGCTGCAGCGCGGGCAGTCAGTACTGCTCATGACTACAGCGCCGCCAGTGTTGGCCCCTGTACACGGGCTTTAAAACTAGTCTTCCATAATATAATAAAAAGTCCTAAATAAGTTATGTCTCTTATTAATAATTCTAATTGGGCTCCTTGCTAGTCTTAATATGATGTTTGGAGAGCATATATTTCAACTAAGAGGAAAAAATTGTTTCTTCAAACTCACTTTTAAATAATTATGCTTGACTGGTAAAAAGGGATTGAGTCAAACTATTATAGTATGTGGGGATATGAATCCAGCTGCCCTAACCCTTTCAATGTCCTCCCTCCTTAGCTCAACAGTCTCCATCTTGATCACCAGAAAACTGTACACTCACAGTAAGCCATGTACATGTATTTCTGACAACACTGACATTTTTAGTTACTTTGCTGATTAGTTTATGTAGAGATGAGCAAAACATCAGAAATACAGATTTCTCTGATTAATTTTACAGCTGATTTGCTACAGACTGAATCTACAGAAAGGAGAAAGAACCAATGTTAGAGAGGAGGGGAGAGAAAAAGAGAGAGAGGAAGAGATTGAGAGGGGAGCAGAGAGAGAGGGAGAGAGAGAGAGAGACACCATTAGCAGTTTGCTTTACTCACAGAATAAATAACAGTATCTTTAGTAGATGCAACACAACAACCTTCAAGATTAGGTCCTATATCTTCAAGGTTTGTACTTTCCTCATGGCTAACCTTAGGCTTATTAAAAGTCCTGAGACACTCCTAGAAAGCCTAATAAATTGTGTGGTGGGAAATATTTAACATCAACACAGAGACATGAATAACTATCCTATTTATAAATAAAACTGTAAAGGAAAAGTAGTCATGAGACCCACATGAATATAAAAATACTAGTGCCTTAAATATTCATGATAAGGTATAATTTATTTGCATATGCACTTAAGCAATATTAGTAAGAATCGAGCTGTATGATGTGCATAACTATAGGGTTATTATATTTCCCTTAATCTACTCTGATGGGAGTATAGTTTGTAAAATGCTTGGGGCAGCATTATACAGCCTAAAATATGTCTCCTGCCAGCAATTTTGGGGGTGTCGGAAAATGGATCTTCTGGACTGACATGTATATACAACCCCATATATTATTAGAATCCATTGGAAATCCCAGCTGTAGCAGTCTTTGGGGGCAGTAGGTCACACCCCATGTGAATTTGAACTCTAAGACTGGAAGAAATTTTGGGAAAACTTTAGCATGAAAATAGCATTATAGCAAATTAGCAAAAAAGTGTGGTGCAGGAGAAGAAAACAACAGGCTCAAGGAACAATACAACTGATAGCTGTTTCCTGCCATAGAGATACGTCTGTCAAAACTTTAGTTACCCATCATAGGCAGACACTACATTATCATCCTTGTCCAATGTATTACAAGCTAATATTCCCTAAAATCACAATTATAGCAGTTATATCTTATGGATATGGGGCTGGGGATTTGCAAGTACAAAGTCATGGACAACCAAACATCTCACATTATACATTAGTGTAATGGGCACAGAAGTATTGGACCGATAGCTGCCTCTGCTGACGGATTTCACAGTCCCAACATCGACTACCTGAGGCTGGTAACATTGGGGTCTCCCTGTAACTCTCTGTGGAACCAGAGAACAGTTTGCTCTCTCTACTTTGAAGAGCAGAGACAGAAACTACCCTCCTTTAACCCTTTTGGTGCCATATGTATGTGCATTGCACATCCCTGTGGCAGTGAAAGGATAGAATATGCTGAAATGCAACTGGATAAAATTGCTATCTTTAGATAAAGTGTTTGTATTGCACTGTAGTAGTGTGCGATTCTGTGACATTTATTTTTTTATATAAAATCTCACTCATAATTTTGATAATGAAATTTGCTGATGGCAGGAGTTAAATACTGGTCTCAGTGTGTATCAAACAGCATCTTACACACTAGTCCACAGACACAGGCACATATTAAAAGTTGAACAACTGCAAATATAACATTGACCAAGGATATATCAGAAACACAGCTTGCCCAATCATTCATTACCATCTACTCACACCTGCTCACCTCGCTAGTGATTTGTGAGCGGATAGCAACTGATGCTTCACCAGCTGGGTGTCTGATATGTTTTTGTTCAATGTTATATTTACAGCTGTTCAATTAGCATGTGTAGTAGTGGTGAGATGCTGGTTCTATACTGCTGTCAGGCCGGTTAGTCATGCGCAGTAAAGACTGCCCGAACGAAGGCCAGATGTATGTTTGTCCAATGCAGTCATCCACAGTAGACACTGCCCAAACACACAGAATGCTTGGAGGTGTAGTTCTGTGGTAGTACACCTGCCGTGTGCTTTTACACACTTTGGCCCGTGTACAAGGGCTTTTACACTAGTTACCTATAGTGAAAAAAGGTTGAGAAACACTGCCTTGGTGCATCTCTCCTCTGGTGCTTTAAGCACAAGACTTGGTGCTTTAAACAGCCCCTTCAAACAGGACTTTACAACTCCTCTGCTTGTAATACAGTTTACTTCTGCTTCAGACTGTTATAACTAGTACTTTTAGCTGTAATAGTGACTTTTATACATTATATACATATTTTTTTACATTCAAATCTGCAAAAACATATTCTACTGTGTCATACTCTACCACACAAAACAGCAATGCAGTAACTTAGTTATGTAGAGCACAACTCACTCATAATCAGGTTACTGTTGTGTAAAATAACACATAATTAGCTGAATTAGCACATAATTCCCTAACAAGGACAGCAGCATGGAGGCTGATATACTAAGATGAACATGGCTAGATCAACTCTGGGGTAAACAACTGCACTATAAGGAGACAAAAAAGTCCTATTAAATTGGAATTGTAACCCCTTGTTTGTTCTGCATTAGCTTCTTATATACAAAAAGACACCTAATTGGTTGCATAGTACAAAACTGTATAGATGCATTGTAATGCAATTTGGTTCTTCTGTGATTCCATTCTGCCTTTCACATTATGAGGAATCATAAAATGTACAATAGTGATTGCTAATCTTTTATATCAATATCCATTTGTTAAAATGTTAGTAATGTCCAAGAAAAATATTTATAGTTTTTAGTGCTTAAAAAGTTCAACTAAATGCAACAAATTCTCTCTCTCAAACTGCTATGGTTCGACAGATATTCCTAGTCAAAGTTTCCCCCTCCCTCCCCTTTCCCTGATATCAGTGCTGTGCTTATTGAAGGGGAATCCTTTCTGGGGACCAACTGGCGTCTCTGCAGCAGAGCAGCAATCGCGTTATTTAAAAAGAATGAATTAATTGGAAAGGTCTACAAAGTGTGCCTGGTTTGCAAGCACACTTTGTAGACCATTCCAATGAAGTAATTTGTTTTAAATAACGGGATTGCGACTCTGCTGAAGAGCCTACTTGTGTCGGCAGACACAAATCTCCTGCTGTCAGCTTTACAGCTGACAGCAGGAAACGTCAAACGTTAAATGTGAATATCTCTCAAACCATAGTGTTTTGAGAGATAAGATTTGTTGCATTTAGTTGAACTTTTTAAACACTACAAAACTAAAAATATTTTTTCTTGGACATTACTAACACTTTAAAGTGGAGCTATCACCCTATATAAAGTCCCCCCCATTATTAGGCATATGGTGATATGCCTAGAAACAGTGCTATTATCACTCACAAGTACAGCGGTATAAAGAAATCCTTCTTCTTCTGAGATCAGCAGCCAGACTTGCACACAGACATCTTGGCTTAGAGGCATCTGTGTGCCTGTGCTGTCCTTCCCGGCCTCCTTCATGGTACCTTAAGGAAACAGGAAGGGATTGACTGTGCAGATGCCTCTAAAACAAGAAGCCTGGTCATCAGTCTCAGAAAAAGAAGGATTTCTTCATAACGCAGTACTTATGTGCGATAATAGCACTGTTTCTAAGCATATCGCCATATGCCTAATTATTGGGGGGGACTTTATTTAGGGTGATAGTTCCGCTGTAAAGTGGAACATTCACCTAAAATAAAAATTTGACCATGGGTTTTAATCATTAATACAAGATTAGCGCTGGGTTTGTTTGTTTTTTAACTCACCTACTAGTGGAGATTTGAAGCCTTCAAATCAAGCCTTTAAAACTCTGTTTACCTCAGTAGCATGGTAAATGGGGTTTGCTGTACGAGGTCCCTGGGGCAACTGGGAAGTCCTGAGGCATCATGCGGGACATACAGGGTACCGCAGAACGCGGAAGTGACCGATTTGAAGGTTTCTCCACTTGTAGGTGAGTTAAAAAAAAAACAGCGCTAATCTTGTTTTAATGATTAAAACCCATGGTCAAATTTTTTTTTTCACTGAATGTTCCCCTTTAAATATTAGCATCTCTTTACACAGATATAGAGGTGTATTCAGTAAACTAAAGATGTGCAGTTCTGGACCAAACTAAGTGCACAGTTAAGGAGAAATTAAAATTGCCATATTTATTAGTGGCATTAAAAACAGGGACAGTGATACAATGTTGCATTACACTTTAGTACTGAGTTCTCTGTATGATGCAATGAAGGCAGGCTTTTCTGCTGCAGGATTAGTGCAATTTAGTATCACTGTTTTTTAAAGTGCCTAATAGAAAATTCACTGGAAACATAAAATCAGAGAACTTCTACATGAAACTGAAAATAAAATCAGTGAATATGAAAAAATAAATATGTACTGGCAATTAGACTATATGTGTTATTTATTTACGGGATATATAAAGTAAAAAAAGTGGATGATTGTCAGTTTAATCTCTTGAATGACACATATGACTCCAACACATTGGAGCATACCAATTAGGCTCTGGAGAAGAATTATTTGTCCACTGTGGTGCAATTGATTTGCTCCACAATTGCAACTCAGTATCTTAATTCATGTCATAATTTTTATGGCATATAGCAATCTGATAATACCTCAACCAAACCACTTACTTTAGTGTGGCCTGATCCATAGGAAATATCACTTTAGGAAAAGGAATGGGAGAAAATAAACACATGGGATTCTGGCAGAAAATCAGAGAAAACTTAATATTGCAGCACACTTACATTTTATTACAGGCTGATACTGCTTCTTCTTCACTCACCCAATAAAGACAAAACTTAAACAAATTTGTCTGAGATAATGTACAACATTTACTATTGTTCATGGGCATATTCTCATCTCATTCTCTATCAGTGGGCTACTTGTTGCACAAGGACAAGTAACACAACTATGGGACAAACCAACATTACATTACTTTAGGTAACAAACACAAATTCCATAAAGCCCATTGATTTAAATATTTTTGACCCCTTAAATCAGTGGTTCTCAACTCCGGTCCTCGGGACCCACTAACAGGCCAGGATTTGATGATTTCCTAGTTAGAGCAGGTGAGTTAATCAATACGACTGAGCCTCTGATCACCACACCTGTGCTCTAGCAGAGAAAGTCCTGGCCTGTTAGTGGGTCCCGAGGACTGGAGTTGAGAACCACTGCCTTAATTGATGATGGTCACCAATATATGGCTTAGTATTGTGTTGAAGAACTCTGTGTCTAGCATTCAAGGGGTTAGAAGTCCTGTTTAATTCAATAACAATGTTTATTTGTTCCCTATGGTGCAGTTGGATTATTCACTTTAATTATGTCTTCACATGTATAGGTCAGAGTGTTTAATCTACTGGATGACAAAATAGATAATTAGTCTGAGACAAACCCATTTGCACTATAAGGGAGACATACAATTCCCCTAATCACCCTGATTTAAATGGAACTACCAAACCATTGATTATTAGTTCTCCACCTCATTGAGAAATACTTTACTATAGACTTCTTTGAGATTCAGTGGGTTAAAAGACTAACTGAAATTAATCGGGATTGTGAAATGTCCCCTAAGGTGCTGTTGATTTCCTGCGGAATTGATCTAATGTTTCTTAATACAGCAGCCTGTGTGTTAGTTACATACATACATTTATGCAAGTGCATTGTATTGGCAAAACGTATCTATCTATCTATCTATCTATCTATCTATCTATCTATCTATCTATCTCTGTCTGTTGATCTGTGTCTGTCTTTCAGTCTGTGTCATTACCTATCAATCTACAGCTGACATGCTGTAGACATTGAATTATAAATATATATTTTTCCACACAAACATCTCTACAAAGTTTAACTAACATGAACAAACATACATCCCTCACCCATATCTTCAGCATCCTCCCTAACACTTGTAAGTGGGGAGGGGCCAGCAGCTCCTCCCATCTTACCTGTGTGGTGCAGTCCTAGAACTGTTCCAGGCTGCCTATAAAAGGATCACCTTGGGATGAGAAATCTGTACCCTCTTTCCCCTCTTCAGTAGTGCTCAGCCTGCAAGAGGATGGGAACCTTCCAAGGGATCCCCTTGTGGATCCTACTGCTCATTTTGAGCCCACTGAATGGTACGTATACTTACCCCATTCATCAATAAAATTATTTAAAGGGAACCACTATAAAATATATTATTAAGACATGCACAGTATTGTTCTTAATGAGAATAATCATTCCAGATCAAAAAAAAACAACAAAACTTATATAGGATAGGCTGCTGTGTACTCACATATGCATTCCCTAATGGTATCATCCACTAATATCTCTATTACCTTTGCTGGATGGCTGTTATATGCCTGAAAGGACCAAGAAACTTGCATAAGTAATTTTGGAGCAAACCAACTGCTCTATAGGACACATATAAAATGTCCCCAAATTCCTATTAATTTAAATTTGGCTTTAAACCCATTGAATGCTAGAAAAATCTCCAATTGATTGTGTGAAGCAATGCAATAGACATACCACTAGTGTTTAAAGCAAATACATGTTTTATTCCCCCTCCTATGGTTCATTTTTTTGCCTCAGAATTGCTCCAGTTTCTCTTAGTACATTAGCCTCAAAAGGACTCTAGGGGCAGTTGTCTGCCCTGTCATAGACCCAATAATTCTGCTGGTTACAGCAATGCAGTTTACTAAAATACATGGAAGAACATTTAGCAGGAGGAGAAATATGAAAATAATAAATATGAGCAAATCAATCAAACTATAGCAGTCGAAAACAGACATCTATTATAACTGTTACCCAGTAATGTAAATTTATTTTTTAAAGATTATGACTTAAATTTTCCTGCATGAATCACAGGTATAATTAGCAGATTCAGTGGGACAGGTGTATGAAAGGAAACATTTAAAGCAACGGCAAAACAAGTGTCAAACAGAATCAGTGTATCTTTGAAATTAATGATATTCATATGTGTGTGCAATACATTCTTACAAAGTAACATTATATTCTGATTTCATTCTTATAATTTTGCAGTACTGGTAAACCCTTTGAGTGCCAGAAAGGTACAAAACAAATTGTGTACCCCTTTGGCACTCAAAGTGTTAAACAATTTGCAAGCTGCCAATTATATAACATACCCATGTGTAGTTTTATGTCATCTGATATAGGGATTCCAGACAAATTGTTAAGCTCAGACTTATATAGGATATACTTGGAATCCTTCTTGTGTGTACTGCAAAACCATAAAAACGAATGCCTGGGTGCTAGTAAATTATTAGTGAATAATTAATGTAAATTCTATACTCACAGATATTACTTTTAGTTCATACCAAAAATAAACACAAAAGGCTGCCAAAACGAAGTTACGGTCCGCCCTGGGACCTTCATCAATATATCTTTAAGAAAGTCCCAGTGCAGAATGAAACATTGATTCAGGAGCCTTTTTTGTATATGTTTTGTTATGAAATAAAAGTAACAAATTTAAAGACGTGAGTGCAGTAATTAGATTAAATATATACATATATAGATTAATAGTTCAATAACCCTGAAACTAAAAGTGGGCCTGTATCTTTTTAAACGCCCTATACATTGTCCTCTTTGTTGCAAACATGTAACAGTTTTAGACATTTTTTATTTTGTAGTTGGGCAATGTAATCCCAGCATAGCTTTATTCTCTGAAATGTCTGCACAATGAATTGCTCACATGTTCAGAAAATCACCTATCTCTATCTTTTTAAGTAGTTAATGCCAGTTTCCACTAGAGGGGTGGATTAAATTAGTAAGGAGGAATAATCATGCATATCCTTTCCAGATGAATGCTTCCACATAAAGGTGATAAGTCCTATTTAAAAAATAAAGGACATCATGTATTAAAAAAAAATATTGTAGACTTTTCAATTTTAATTAATTGGCAAAAGTAAAAGGTCCACTATAATGTCACATTTCTTTCTTTTAAATGCCTGGGTTAATGTATACATACTCATAAACCTGTACATTTTTTATCAATGCAGAACTCTGTAAGCAGCCTATATATGTCAGAAACCTTTTTGGTTGTACAGATTTGTTTTAAATAAATAGACACATATATTTCTAGGTATATATATAGCAGTGTGTGTATGTGTTTGTGTATCCGTCCTTGCACATGTATGTGCGTCTGTGTGTGAACAAATGTGTGTGCACGATTGTGAGTGTATGTGCGTGTTTATGTGTGCACAGTTCTGGAGCACACTGACTACATCCCCCAGTGATTTACATTTTGCTTTTAACCCCATGACTGCTGAAGAAGTATCCAGTGTATTACTACTTGGGGGCTTAAAAGCACCATGGCAATCAATGGGAATTTTTATCAATCACTTTATGGTGATTGCAGATGGTTTTCTGGTTTTCTCCAAAATTACTCTTCTTTTTCTTTCTGCATACAATTCATAAAGTAAAAGAAGAACCCTCTGGCACTCAAAGGGTTAAGAGGCCGGTCCTGCTTCCTGCTACCGACGCAGTCATGCACTGTACAGACTGCCTGAAAGCACAGAATGTTCCCAGCATTCCTACACCTCCCAGCATTCTGTGCGTTCGGGCAGTGGCTACTGCGCATGACGGCCTCTGACAAACATCCTAGCAAATTATTATATAGGATGTTCAAAAAGGTACTGGTACACAATTCTCATGACTATGCTTCTAAGTGCAGATCCTTTATTTAAAGCAGCAGAAAACTGTGTTTAATAAAAAACTGAATGCTACAGAACTTTTCCTGCTGAACAAATCAACTTTGCTCCTACTGTTCTCAGTTGTTTTATTGAAAAGTTATAATAGTTCAAATTATCAACAAGTGAATTACAGCATGATTACTTCCTGAAAGTTTAAACTGACAGCATGAAATGTCAGTTTCTATCACATTCTATAGAGTAGTTTCAGCAGTGACTCATCTCTGCTAGAAAATGCAACAAAATAACTAATTGGAATCTGTCCACTAGATTGCACTGTTGATGAATAAAGAAAGCTTTTAAACCATAAGAACTCTGAAAATATCCATCTCTCAGCAGTGGAGTTTACCTTGGTTTACTAAACAAAAAAAAACATACAATATATATTTTTTCATAAAAGTTTACATTATTACTTTGTCTACTGCTTAAACTGAGGGTATGCCATGTGCTGGGATATTTTTTTCATTCAAAAATTTATTACAGCTTCATAATTATTAAACTGCAATATTCTATTGTGGAAACAAGGTGGCACTCACTTACTATAGAGCTGTGGTAAAGTTTCCTGCAGAGTGCAAAATAAAAAATATTGGCTCTCTGGCACTTGATGCTGGTACTTTAAAATAAAAGATAAGCATGAGAGGTGATAACTTTTGAAAGATCATATCCCAGCAGTGGACGTTCTGCTTTGCTGAAAAGCAACTATAAAATCTATATTTTTTGTTATACCTTAAATATGATTCCAGAAGAATGAATATTGTATTTTGTTTTCTAACATCTTTCTTTTCTTGATACTGCAGCTCTACAGTATGACTATGGCATGGATCAAGTTGTTGATTACAGTACTGATGATGGTAAGCCTGGATTATTACTTTTACTGGTCTATCATTTAATAATGAATCCAATACAGAATAAAGGAAAATGGAATAGTGCAGAACTAACACAATTTTATGGTTTACATTTTTGACAAATATAGTAATTGCTTTTCAAAGCTAAATGGGTTCATGAAAGTGGAACAAACCTAAAACAGTTGCAGGAAACCTTTGGCTCACTACAGTTCCCATTATTGGGGATGACGGGAGTTTCAGTCTCCAACAAACAATGAAAAATTCTGGGGCAAAGCAACTGCTCCAAATGTATAAAAAAAAATCTGTTTTGAAACAGATAGTATGCATTTGTTTTGCCCTAAAATTACCCAACATTATACCCGAAAGATATGCCCCCTTTCCCCATATTAAAGAAACATGGCTACCAGGGCCTGAAATTGGTTGCAGAGGCAGTCATAGATCAATAATAGAAATACTACAAGAATAATACAGATGATGAACATGAATAAATAATTTCTAATTATGTACTTGCATTGAAATTATGTTGTTATTAAAATATTTCATCATCTATGTTTTTATATTGTATATGTTTACATGAGCATCCAACTTTATTAATTTATATTATTCTTTCAATTTTCACTATTATTTTCAGTTATAAATGGGAGTCCAGTCCTTTCTATCATTCCAGCTATGTACACAACAGCTCCTGTGAAAGGTATGTCACCTAAAATTCTTATGAGTATGAGTTATAAATGGGAGTCCAGGTATGTCACCTAAAATTCTTATGAGTATGAGTTATAAATGGGAGTCCAGTCCTTTCTATCATTCCAGCTATGTACACAACAGCTCCTGTGAAAGGTATGTCACCTAAAATTCTTATGAGTAAAATTATTTTGTAGATGGCAGCTGTATATTACCTTTTTGTTTACAAGTACACATATATTTAGACTAAGAATTGTTCCAATTTGTGCAATAAATAAATCAATGATAAATTCACCATATCATATTTGAGTTAAATGGTCTGGAAGAGAAAAACATTTTTTACAGTCTGAGGGACCTTTAATGGACCAATTTAGATTTTCTTAATATACAGAGCATTTGATACAACAAAGGATCCTTCTCGAAGTGCCCACTTGAAGAAAAAACCTCTATAGCTTTGAAACCTACATTAAAAAGGTCTAAGAAGCTGTTCATTTAAATGCATCACCAACTACACCAAACCATGTAAAATGACAAATATAATGCACAAAAAATAGGTCATTTTTAAACAAGATAGATTTTCGCATACCATAAGGGCTATATGTGCCTTGTGTAGATTGATACCATCTAATCAAATGAATTGTGCAAAAGCTGCTGAGCACCTCTAAACAACTTTGTTAAAGTAAATGGCTGCTTTGGGCTGAATGTGTCAAGGAGTGGGCTGAATGTTTTTCTGAGATAAGCCATCTAGAGCTGATAACCAACGTCCATTGATTATATGGGGTTCTTTGTTTACTTAACATGGAAAGTTATAGATAATCATAATCATGGACAATAAGAATGGCTACATTTGTATGTATAAATGTGGGTGTATAGCATGTGGCTTTTTTATATCTCCCTTCCTATGTCTTGTAAATAATCTACAGTGATCAACACGGCTCACAATAACAAAGTGTGCAGCACCTGGGGAAACTTCCACTTCAAGAATTTTGATGGGGATATATTCCACTTCCCTGGAACCTGCAACTATGTGTATGCTTCCCATTGCAAGAGCCCATATGAAGATTTCAACATACAGATTCAAAGAACAGTCACTGACAAATTCCCTGTTGTTGAAAAGATCACCATGAAGCTTGAAGGACTTGTAGTACAGCTAGACCACAATACTGTCAGTGTTGATGGAAATGTGTAAGTTGTTTTTCTATTTTAACACAAAATTTAAATGAAATAGCAGTTTTCTTAAGCACTCAAAGATGTGTTTTCTTTCAATCTGTATATAATGAATGTAACAGTAAACTAATTAAGAAAATTCACTGGTGATAACACAACATTTGATTTTTTCTACAAATGTTACCTCACGTGAAAGAATCTAATTATATTATGTTCATTTCATAGACAACCAAGCATGATCTAATATTTTTCTACAATTGATGATTCTAGAAGTAAATACTATATTAAAAGAGTTATGAAAAAACATGAGCAATTTGGAGCAAACCAAATGCACCACAGGAGAAAAATAAAAATTTACCAAATTTATTTTGATTAAAATTGGAATTTTAACCCAATGAATATTAGGTAAGTCTCCTGTGCATTGCAGAGCAAGACCTCTCTAACATTTATGGGGTTAAAAAGCACCATTTAAATCAAAGGAGATTTGCCTATGCTATACCTGCTCTTAAAGGGATAGTAACACTTCGTTTTAACTTTATTTTATTTTGTAGGCATTAAAAAAACATGAAGAATGATATAAGTCTTATCTCTCAAACCTTTATGGTTTATGAGATATTCACAAGCAAAGTTCCCCTCCCCGCCCCTTTTTCCTAGTGTAAGCCATCTCTTCTCAGATGTGAGTCTGGTTGTATGACAGTACAGATAACAGAAGGGGACAATTTTCTTTGTATGAAAACAATGAAAGCCCTTCCCCCCTTGAAAAGTTTTTCAGCTTTTTCCATTATCTTAATTGAAGATTGTCCCTCTCTGCAGTCTACCTGGGCATCTCCCTTCTTATCTGGTTGAACAGGGGGGGGATACTTTGTTTGTGAATATCTCTTAAACCATAAAGGTTTCAGAGATAAGACTTATATCATTCTTCATGTTTTTTTAATGCCTACAAAATAAAATAAAGTTAAAATGAAGTATTACTATCCCTTTAACTTATTTTGTGCATAAGGCTCTTTATTTTATGTTAATAACATTCTTAAATGTGTTTTTTATTCACGGAGTTGGGTAAAAGACAAAAAGGACAAAAATCCTCAACTATTTTCATATATGCATACCTATTTTTTTACCTTATTTTAATCGAAATAATCCTTTTTGACTGCCCCACTTTGAATTATTTTCTGATAATACAAGCAAATACTTATATACTAATGTATACAGAATAACCACAACAAAGATGTCCTCAACACATTATTAGTGATCACAATGATATATGTGGACTTTAGATTAGTATATAGAGTAAGACTGTATATTCTTCCTTTTCTTTTTTTTTTTTTTTTTTTTCTTTTTTTTTGCATTCTGGTAAATCAGAAAGCTTATCTGGTATAATTTATCTGCTTTCAACCATTCTTAGCAAGCTAACAGATGCTTTGTTTATCCAGAGTACAACTACCCTTCAGTGGTTCTGGTGTTCAGATTGGAAAGTATGGAGTCTTCCTTAAAATTACTTCCAAGATTGGTCTGGTGTTCATGTGGAATGATGATGATAGTCTCCTGGTAAGAAAAACTTTGCTCATTCTTTATTGTAGTGAAGTGTGTTTAAACATTGTTAAGTAATACATATGTGTGTTACCTTATGTAGCTTGAGCTGGATGAAAAGTATGGCAATCAGACTTGTGGATTGTGTGGTGACTACAACGGCATCTCCATCAACAATGAGTTCTTTGCCAATGGTGAGTATTATAAAACGTTACATTAATTTGAAAATCTAGATATCAGCACTAGAATACTGTGGTTTAAGAAATGCATTTTCAAAGATTAGTTCTAAAATTGTCTCTGACATTCTTAGAAATATAATATCTGATTAAATACATACATTTACACTCATCAAATTGTGCAATCTTTTAATACACCAAGGAAACAATACCTGGTACAAAACTATGAATTGTTACTAAAGGTTATTTCCCTTTTTGTAAATTATTAACCTTATCCGAACTGGGAAATTTTATTACAGGAGTCCAGATAACAGAAACTCAATTTGGTAACCTTCAGAAGTTGGATGGACCCACTGAACAGTGTGCAGATGTATCAGCAATCCCCAAAAGCCAATGTACAGACAATGTAAGTGAAAAAAATTCTACAGTTTCAATTTTTCTGATGCTTGATAGCTGTATGAAAAATATCCCTCCAAGCAATACTGTGCTAAATATTATTAAAAAAAAAACAGAAGTATTACATTGGACTTTAAAGTCACTACTGTGTTGTACATATATTAGCTATTACTTTCAATAATTAAGTTTACATTTAAACATTTTAAACTGAGAAGTGTATAGCATTATCCAGTTTGATGTAGCAACACAGTGTTGTCTGAGCCAAAAATAGAAGAGTTTCCAACAACTTCAAATTAAGAAATATGATTAAATATAACTTAAATCAAATCCAACAGCATTTATAAGATACAAGTTTGATACTAGTGTTACAACAGATGTATTGGTATAAAATACACTGGGGGTAGATGAACTAAGGTGTGATAAAGAGGAGATAACTTCTCCAGTGATATGAATTTTTCAGTTCCTAGAGTGCATCAGCGCCATAGAATAATATAGGATCTGGAAAAGTGATATCACTGGAGACATCTTATTTTCTCTTCATCACCTCCTTATCACCCTGTAGTGCATCTCTCCCCAGGAGGACAAATAGTGTTATCCAACTGCTTAGCTGTAATAATAATAATAATAATGATAAAAGGAAGAAGACTTTTTTAAATGCAAAAAATATTAAAAATTGTATGCTTTCAGGATTAAATATTAAATGGATAGGAACACAAAATATGTAAAGAAATATATGTGGCAGACTTTATCCTCCTGAGCAAAACAAGGATACACTCACTGCTGAGAGGTGTTTTATTCAAAAGTTATTACAGCTTAAACTTGCATTCTTTCAGGTGCGGTATCTCAATGGACTGAATTTTCATAGTGGTGCTGTTGCTACACCATCCTATGGACAGCTCTGGTCAGATGACCATAAACTGTGTAAGATGATGTAGCAACAGCGCCACTGTAAAATTTCAGGTCTCTGGCATACTGCACCTAATAACTTTTCAATGAAATACCTTTGAGCAGTGAGAGTACCCTTGTTTTAGTCAGGAGGATAAATCCTATAAATATGTGTATATGTATATATATATATATATATATATATATATATATATATATATATATTTTATTATGTAGTAAACGTTATCATTCTTTTAATAACATTTGCTGTAATTATAAGTTCATGCAAAAATGTAAAATTGATGTGCTCTTTATTCTTAACCCTTTGAGTGCCAGAGGGGTGTGCAACGCATTGCTTTGCAAGGCGTTGCGTACCCCTCTGGCACTCAAAGGGTTAAAGTCATCTCTTATCATGTGCCAGATCTGTAATAGCCTAATTTTACTTCTACTAACTCTAGGAGAACATCTGTGAAGGAATCCTGTTGGGTTCGGCTTTCCTAAATTGTCGCACCTTGGTTGACGTGCAGCCATATATTGAAGCTTGCGTGCAGGACTTGTGTCGTTGTGATAGCAATGTTACTGAACTTTGCTTGTGTACCACATTTGCTGAGTACTCAAGACAGTGTGCTCATGCTGGAGGACAACCAAAGAACTGGAGAACAAAATATATATGCCGTAAGCTTTTTCTTGTACCATAATATTACATTACTTCTTCTGGTTCAAGTCCAAATATGGATTTTTGTAGGTTGTGATCTTCTTTGAGACAGAATTAAATAAAGTTATTCACCAGCTGAATTAAAAGCTTATAAAAAAATTAAAATCTGTTATACCACAGAACATTTGCATATCCTGAGTGACAGAAACTTGGGTTTAAAATATTTCCATTATAAGAAGGGGTTGTTGTAGGTAGGAAATTGACATTCATTCTATTTAAATATTCAGGGAAAACCTCAAAGTACCAAAGTACATTAAGCATTCAACAAATTTATTGATTCACAATTTATGTCATTTTAAAAGCTGATGCATCATGCTTTATTAACAACTGATGGTAATTTTACCCCTGAGATGATAGATACATATCCAAAGCAGAGAAAAACTACAATGTTATGGAGGGCTCCTATAGTCTATCACAGGTAATATGTATCAAATCTGGCTGGATAGATAACAATAATAAAAAAGAGAATCAATAAAAAAATAAGGATACAATAATATCAATATTCAGGGATGATAAGAGAAATGAAAAAAACAAATAATAAAACATACAAACTTCATAAATATGTCTGCTTTAAAATATGTGTCTTCTTGAAGTATGATCACTCTTTCTTCATAATGCTGCTCGTTCAAACAGAGCTGGATTACCACTCTGTATAAAATAAACAAACGAAAGAGAAAAAAGAAGAACAACGCAAACAGTTCTCTGAACGTAGTATTTCTTCATAAAAGTGATCCTTCACCAACACCCATAGGATTTTACTCACATCAGATGGAGGCCACAACTTGCCTCTCAATTTCGGTGCATATGCTGGTTAACACCCCAGCTCGGTGTATTTCATCCCACACTTTAAAATTGTAGCTGTTTAATGGACCACCGCTTACTCGGGATACAAGAGTTTTATATATGTGGAAACAGCCACTCTAGCCCAGGGCCATATATTGCCCAAGACAATCCTGGCTGAACCTTCTTTTCTCTTTAAATCCCTTTAATAGTAAAATGCTATAGGGTGGTGTTTAGAAACACTCCTATAGAGAAGCAATAGAAAAGCTTATAAAAAAATTAAAATCTGTTGTACCACAGAACATTTGCATATCCTGAGTGACAGAAAATTGGGTTTCAAATATTTCCATTATAAGAAGGGGTTGTTGTAGGTAGGAAATTGACATTCATTCTATTTAAATATTCAGGGAAAACCTCAAAGTACCAAAGTACATTAAGCATTCAACAAATTTATTGAGTCACAATTTTGGTCATTTTAAAAGCTGATGCATCATGCTTTATTAACATCTGATGGTAATTTTACCCCTGAGATAATAGATACATATCCAAAGCATTGATTCTCAATGCACTGGAGAGCTCTCAAGTGTCCCAGGGAGAAAATATCAACCAATCAAAATAAAATCATCAAACTGTCAACTAAGGGTCAAGCAAAGATATAATAAATAAAATAGTGTCTCTAAAATCTGGAGGATAATGTTGATGTTTTGCATGCTTAACTCATTAACAATGAGTTGGACACCTTTCTGTCCCATGAGTGAGTATTAAGAAAAGCACACCTAGGAGTTATTGATCGTATATGAGATTGTTTTTCTTCTGATTTGTAATATTTGTTATTCTTGCCACAGCCATAAACTGTCCTTCCAGCATGGAATATCAAGAATGTGGCTCCCCTTGTTCAGATACCTGTTCTAACCCAGAAAGGAGTGTTCTGTGTGAAGACCACTGTTTGGAAGGCTGTTACTGCCCTTATGGTATTATCCTTGTACACATAAATGCTCAAAATCTCTCTCTTCTTCTTGGTATCTGTCAAATAACAGAAAATTTCTCTTCAAGTAATCCTATCTAATATATAAGCTTAATTTTTCATTTTTAAAACATTTATTGTTACATTTGTGTATATTAATATCCAGAAGTATTAACCTTTAAAAATTGTAAACAATGATATATTGAAACATGACACATTTGCTTTCCATAGGAACTGTACTTGACGATATCAACAATTCAGGCTGTGTTCCTCTGGAAAAGTGCTCATGTACATTTAATGGTAACACATATGCCTCTGGAACATCATACACTACCCCTTGCAGTACATGGTAAGAAAGAATTGTGGACACTTTAGAAGTCCAAATTTTTCATGATGCTATTTCTACTTAAAAAATACATTATAAGAGAAACCACACTGATGGAGTCTCAAATGTACATTTAAAGGTCAATTACCATAATTTACTAAGTCTGTTCCAATGGAAGCATACTTAGTAAAGAAGTCTTATCTGCTCTGTGCAACCTCAGAACAGTTCCAATCATTGTTTTGGTGGGTCAGAAAAAGTGACCAACCCTATGCCTGTAATGCAAAAATGAAGTTTGCCGCTCCCTGCTACATTGCTAGATATGCATACAAATTACTGATAGACCAGCTGTGTCAAGCTGTCACATTCAATACAGAACATATACGGAGAATTGTAACATGCAGGATAGGAAACTGTACTGTGCAATCCAATGGCAGATATTGAAAGAAATGCCTAGAGGAGTTTCAAGGGTCTACTTTCAGATGCCTGCTCAACACCCTCTCCACCCAGGGATAACAATGCAGCACTGACTTAATCATTGTTTTTCCACTGTAGAGAAAGTATTCCTGTATGGCACTTTTCATATGATAGTTTGATTTAAACATTCTTTGAATAAATCTAAGAATGCCTGTGCTATAAACTAACTAAAATGAAAAATGACATCTCACTGGATACTGTACCCTTTACCTCAATTCCAGTTATTATAGTCATTCAGGACTGTTTAACAACAAACTCCCCTCTTTGATTAATATATATGAAATATATCATAATGGGTTTATAACAAACACATACCCATATCTACTTTATTCTCTGAAACTACTTGAGTATTAATGTAATTAGTGTTCAGCCAACTAATGTGCTGCCTAATGGAGGAATAACTTTGAGAATGAATGTTTTTAAAACATACACAGAGGTACTGGCTATATGTGTCCAAGCACGTAGTAGGAGAAAGGAGACATTCCACCAGAGGTGCTATATCAGATAGAATATACAAGTATTTTTACTATAATGATGTGATGTAAAATGTAATATTTTTTTCAATTTATACCCCATACAACCAAAGTAGACCCCACACAACCAATTATATATCTGCATTTCATGTGACTAATTAAGAAGTAATAAATCAAGTTAGTAATGTTAAGAATTAAGCAGTAATTTTATCCCCTGTGGGTCAGAGAGGTCTCAATTCTAAACCTAGCACTATTTGTAGTGGGTAATCATATCCAGCAACTTTTGGGCATCACAGTTAAATACATCACAGTTTTATCCCTTTGGCGTAAATACCTGATTGTCTTTCCTGCTGGTTATCCAACCTTATACTAAAAAATTGACAGCAAACAAATTACAGTCTAAGGTTAGCATTACTTGCATCAGTGCCGCCTAGCAGTTTCTTTAGTTAACTATACTTCTTTGCTTCATTTAGTGTGTGCTCAGGAGGGAAGTGGGATTGCAAGAACGTGCCTTGTCCTGCCACCTGTTCCATAGAGGGAGGTTCTCATATTACCACATATGATCAGACTCATTACAACTTCCATGGAGACTGCAACTATGTATTGTCCAAGGTAAAGTGACAAAAAGGCTGGCAACCTTACAACATATATAAAACTCTAAATAAATATTCTTGTTTTGACCAGATCACCAGTTTAATGTGCAAAGTTCATTAAATGTATATTTGACAGTTCAGTGCAACCCTACAGTATTTGCTTTTCATTTGTGTACAATGTTAAAGCATCATTGTGGCCATATCTGATATAATCATATTTTTTTGAAAAAATATTTATGATCTTTGACTTTACAACTTGGATATTTGATATTTACCCACAGGTGTGCAGTGGTGGCACTTTCACAATTCTTTCAGAGCTTCGAAAATGTGGTCTTACAGACAGTGAAACATGTCTTAAGGGTGTTACACTCATCCTACATGGAGGAGAAACTGTGAGTATCCAACAATGTAATTTTGTACTATAAGAAACAAGGACTATACAAATGGCCCAGTTATTTGTTTGTAAGCATTTTCCATTTTACACCTACTGTTAAACATCATAACAGTCAGTTAAAATATTTTATTGAATATTCATTTGGAACTACAGATATTCCTTAATCATAATGATTTGGTCAATATACAGGCATCCATTTTCCTTTTTGCAGACTTTTATTTTCTCCTGCATCCATCTTGATCTGGTCCTGCATAGCCTGTGAATGTAATTAAGATACTAGTACAGATTAATTCTGTTATATATTATACATATTTCAACAATAATTAGTTAATATTATTTATTTCTGCATATAACCACTTGCATATATTTATACATACATATATAAGAAGCTAAATACATTTTACAGGAAACAACATTTGTGTTTTTTAACCCTGACAGATTGTAGCAATTAAACCATGCGGCAGTGTGTTTGTAAACAGTGTCTATATACAGTTGCCCGTATCAGCTGGTAAGATATATATGTCTTCAATATTATAATTTTTAAATGATGGTAACATGATAAGTGTTTAAATCCCTAGTTTTGATATACAAGACAAGATTATGCTTTCATTCTCATGCATGTAATTTTACTGTAGCCCTAAGTAGGAGATCCCTATGTCTGTCTATATTTGTTGTAATTATTGTACATTCATTTGCAGCTAATGTCACCATCTTCAGACCTTCCTCATTCTACATTGTTGTTCAAACTAACATGGGAGTCCAAGTAGTGGCACAACTTACTCCCTTCTTGCAGGTCTATGTAATGCTGGATCCATCCTTCAAAGGCCAGACATGCGGTAAGAATGTTTCTGATGTTTTATTATTTCAGTTTAACGAGCACAATATATTTTGGGAACTCTTCTAACTGTTTGATCCTCTCAGGTCTCTGTGGAAACTTTAATGACAAACAGTCTGATGACTTTGAAACCATAAGTGGCGTAATAGAAGGAACTGCTGCATCCTTTGCCAACACATGGAAGACCCAGGGTGACTGTCCTAATGTTAAGAATGTCTATGAAGACCCATGTTCTCTCAGTGTGGAAAATGGTATGAAACAAACTGAAATTCCATTCTTTCTTTCATTTTGAATTCATAGTGATGTCCACTGCACAATTATGTATGACTATCAAAAGACAGAGAATATTTTAAAAAATATATATCCTCATTTGTTTTTTTGTTAACTGGCTGCATACACTTTTTTGTTATTTTTTTGGAATTGTTATGGGGTTTGTTTTGTATATGATAGTTACTATGCATGGAGGTAAATAGCTCAATACCTAAAATACATTGTTATATTACATTTATACAGAAAATTATGCCAAGCATTGGTGTGGTCTTCTAACTGATCCATCTGGCCCTTTTGCTGCATGCCATGCACAAGTGAATCCACAGCTCTACCAGACAGTAAGTGTATATTAATTTTGTCACAAAGAGAATAGTTTTTGCTAGAATTAAATTATTCTGTACCTGATGTCTACTGTATTCCATCCACAATGGGAAACGTTTTATATCTATCTATCTATCTATCTATCTATCTATCTATCTATCTATCTATCTATCTATCTCTCTCTCTCTCTCTCTCTCTATATATATATATATATATATATATATATATATATATATATATATATCTGTGTACAAAGTCACTGAGTCCAGGCACTGAAATGTTAACTGTCCACCTCCAATATATCTTATAATAACTATTTGAGGCACAGATCTCTATGAAGCACCCAATCTGATAGTGGACAGGTTAAAAATGTAAAAGAGAAAAATAAAGGCTAAGCGCTCCATATCTCAATACAAAAATAATATTTATTAATCTAATACAAGAAGAGAAAATATATATTAAAAAGACTCCAAAAAATTACTGCTATGGATAAGCTGTTTCTGGTACCAGAACTACAAAATAACATCATAAAAAGTTCATGTTGAATCTGAGCAAGGAATCCTGTGAATACAGTTCTATACCCAGTGCATTAATAGATGGATCTATCCATAATAAGCGGGCAGGTTTAAGAGTATGATGATATTGGCTTACTCTCCCGTCCTCCCAAAATAGGATATCTCTGCTTGAAGACCAATGTAACAGCTTTTAGTATCACTCACGATCCAGTCAACTCTACTTTTACAGGTGAGTACTCCAGATTTGTTGTTGTCTTAGCAGCTGCAGGTCTTGATGTCAGCGGGTGTTGATGTCATCGGATAGAGTGCCTAAATATAGATGTATATAGGAATATCTCCCAGCTCCGATCAGAATTATGCAACTGGGTAAAGTTTTTGGACACTTGCTCTTATTATTCGAGAGTCTGTTAAAACCTATGCATTTCGTACCAAACACTAACAGACACCAATAATAAGAGCAAGCATACAACAACTTTACCCAGTTGCCATAATTCTGGTCGAAGCCCGGGAATTATTCCTATTTGCATTTATATTTACGCACTCTGCCCACTGTCATCAAGACCCGCTGACATCAAGACCTGCAGCCGCTAAGACAACAAGCACATCTGGAGTACTCGCCTGTAAAAGTAGATTTGATTGGATCGTGACTGATACTAAAAGCTGTTACATTGGTCTTCAAGCAGAGATATCCTATTTTGGGAGGACGGGAGAGTAAGCCAATATCATCATACTCTTAAACCTGCCCGCTTATTATGGATAGATCTATTAATGCACTTGGTATAGTACTGTATTCACAGGATTCCGTGCTCAGATTCAACATGAACTTTTTATGATGTTATTTTGTAGTTCTGGTACCAGAAATAGCTTATACATAGCAGTAATTTTTTGGTGTCTATTTAATATATATTTTTCTTCATGTATTAGATTAATAAGTATTATATAAAATACAAAAGTGTGGAACGGGCGCCAAACAAACCAAGTGGAAAAACTCTATAAACAAATAAAACAAACAGAAACTAATATCGCTACTATCCTATGACCTGTAGTGTAGCAGGTCTAAAAGTATGTGAGCAAAATATTGGAATATGAATGAGAGCGCTATCAGTTTCTGCATAAACATTTAATAAAGAATCATACATATAAAAGCAACAACATATAGCATAAATAATATATCAATCAAAGACAGCCAGTAGTGCTATAATGGAAGTCAAAATGTAGATGTAAAATTAGCCCAATCTCTAAGTGGGAGACATTTGTTAGCTTGCTTTATATTTTTCTGGTGTCTGTCAGACATTTGGAGTCCATTATTTGCACATTTGAGGTTGGACTAATTTGACATCTATATTTGGACTTACATTATAGCACTACTGGATGTCTTTAATTGATATATCATTTATGCTATATGTTGTTGCTTTATATGTATGATTCTATATTAAATGTTTAGGCTCACATATATATATATATATTGAAATTAGAAAAGCACACATATATACTGCAATTAGAAAATGCAATACAAAATTACAAAAACAAACTTTAGAACCTTGTTTATCTTGTTAACCCTCCATTTCAAAATGTATTAGGTCATTCTCACATAGGTCTTCAAGTTGCCTTACAAGGCATAGTTTATATCAAGTGTTGTCAATAAGACACAGATGATAGTATACATATGAGTCAGCTAGAAACTTAGTAATTGTTTAGACAGAGCATTTTCCTGATGGCTGGTTTGATAATTATTGTCACAATCTTGTAATAACAATGGGAATTACATCATATTTCTAACTTGTGAGTTAGTTTACTAATCATTAATTTAAAGCCTTTTTTGTTTCTTAAAAATGTATTGTCTAATATATTTATTATCCTGATTCCCTTTTTACATCTCTGAGTGTCTGATACTAACACAGACCACATTTGAAAGGGTAACAGGATGATGATGATATATGGCAGCAGCATAAATATAATAAACTTGTTTACTCTCCTTTATAGAACTGTATGTTTGACACTTGCAACTGTGAGAAGAGTGAAGAATGCATGTGTGCTTCCCTTTCATCATATGTCCGAGCTTGTGCTACCAAAGGAGTCATACTTTATGGATGGAGAGACACAGTCTGCTGTAAGTACTGAAGGGAATAATCAATTAATTGTTTAATAGAATAAAAGCTTCAGGTTAATGCGAGAAATTAAGGACCATACTTTGATGTCCATCTGATGAGAGATAGGAATTATAAAGTAAAAAAATATATAAAATGATAACAGTGACTGAATTCTGAGCTGATTTCTATTGTCCTAAGGAGGCTGATGTACTAAGAAGCACTGGAACAATTCTTGGAAAAACTGTAGTAAATTGTTTTCTTAATCCATTGTTTAATGTTGGAGAACTCTGTTGCATTCCAGGAACTAAAACCCCTATTTAAATTATGGGAACTTGAAGAATTTTTATTTGCACCCTGTAGAGTCCTGTTAGTTCCATTAGTTCCAAGGGTGAATGGTTCCTCTTAATCTAAGTATATAATCTGCTAAAGTTTGACTTCTCTTTACAATAAAATGGCACCGTACTTGTCTTACATATTCAATTTAAAGCAACATTAAATGGAAAAATAATATAATCAAATGTATTTTATTGATTCTGTACCTGTGTTTTTCAATGCTATTTTATTATTTAATTTAACAATCACCATGATATACGCTCGTTATAATAAGTGACTATACAAAATAATTTTGCTTCCTGTGCAGCCAAATATATGTACACCTGCCCAAAAACATTGAACTACACCTATTCTGTGGACACCTGCCAACCAACATGCAGATCTCTCAGTGAGCCTGATGTCACATGCAATATCAGATTTGTTCCTGTGGATGGCTGTACCTGTACTACGGGCTACTACATGGATGACAGTGGCAAATGTGTTCCTGCTTCTTCATGCCCATGTTACTACAAGGGAACTGCAGTTCCTTCGGGAGAAGTTGTCCGTGAGAATGGAGTATTGTGGTGAGTTGGAATTCGCCAAAAATTTGACTGAATCTTTTCTAGTCAACAACATCCCTTTGCCATGTGCAGTATATACTTGCTTTGGTGTCTGTATAATGAAAATATATTTCTGTGGTTCTGAGACATTTATAATTGAGGGGGGGGGGTTCATATTAATTTTTGTTTTTAATATGCATTTATTACATTTTCATAGTCAACAACTGTTCTTTATTTTCCATTCAGTATAAAACAAATCCTAAATAAGTCCGTAACAGCAACAATACAGACTTAATAAAAGGTAGGGGTAAGCGCAAAGAATAAAGGAAACCAATGGCACCACAGTGGAGAAATAAAAATCCCAACTGATTTAAATTGGGTTTTTAAACCTTTGAATGTTCGGACGCCTCTTTTGAACTACAAAGTATAAAACATCCCGTTAAATCAATAAGAAATATTATAATTTTATTTTTGTCTGGTGCTACTTTGTTTATTCCAGAAATTATTTTCTTTTCTTTTGCCAAATTCTGTAAAATGCACTGGGGCATGTGTATCAATGGTTATTTTTCATCAGTTCCTTCATTGCTAGTGACATCCCCAACACATTGCAAACACATAAAGAGCAATTATTTTGCTCATCGTTACCAAAACTTTCCCTTGATACATATGACCCACTGTCTTGTGTTTCTGCTTCAACATATTTTATTCAATAACAATGCTTTTTCAGAAATGAACATGCAGCATTGACAAACAATGTTTTACACACATTTTCACCCTTTTATTTTATAGTACTTGTACTCAAGGTCAGCTGAGCTGTATTGGAAGCCCTGAACCAGGTAATAAAATATAAAGTGTATGTTGCTTTCTCACTACATTAACAAACACCACATTAATTTGTTTTCTGTTAATTTCAGACTATGAGCAAACTATTGCAATTCCCATATATTTTTGTGTTACACAAGTCGCAGCTTATTTGGATATATGCACAGATCTATTTGAACAAAATATATTTTGTGCATATATTGTGCCAATGCTAATAAGCAAAGGGGGGAGTGAAATATAAAGATCACTTTTTATGTGTCAAGTAGTGGACCCCCTTAACTAATTGAATGTTATAGAGGTGCGCACCATATTGCTTCACAAGGTGTAGGAGTCCTCCCAACTGTTTTCCTTTCAAGCTTATAGTAGCATCATCTAATTCTGACCTTATGTTTAGTTTCAAATAATGTTATGTGCTCTCACATAGGTTCACACAGTTCTAAGTAATTACACCTCCAATAACTGAGCACAATACTTTGTTTCCTCAGCTAACTTCAGTTAATGTACTTTTCACTTTTGAATTCACACTTTCAGCAAACATATTGTGTGCACCAGATCACAGGGGAAACTAGATAACTAGATACCAGAGATTAATTTTGACAGTAAAACTTTTTCAGCATTAACAGTGTCCATTCACAATAAATTGTGGCACAAATGTGCCCAATTGTGTGTACTGCTGTAGGCAATATTATAAGATCATTGTGGAGGCAAACAAATGAATCATTTATTGGTTCATTCATTTTATGAGTACACTTCCCCATTTATTACCAGTAATAGATTCCCTTCCATTCTTATAATTTTTTGCTCCTCCCTAGTATGTGTTTCGCCAATGGTTTATTTTGACTGTGCAAGTGCTGCGGCAGACAGCATAGGAGCTGAATGTCAGAAGAGTTGCCAAACCTTGGATATGGAATGTGTGAGTATTATGCTTCGAGTCTATGAAAATACAAGTAACAATATAAAGAATGGTTAAACATTTTTGGTTATATATATTTATATATTAGATTCATAATGGAAGGCTTTTATAATTTTATATACAAACAGTCAAGCATGCAGTACATGAACATCACAATGGTATGCATTCAGTTTGTGAAATAACAATCCTTAAGTTCATTCTTTTACAGCCAGCCATCTTTCTGTTGAAGTGAATAATTTTTTGGTCACTTCATTTTAAAAGTACCCTTTTTATGTTATCTACAGTACAGGACAAAATGCATCTCTGGTTGTGTGTGCCCAGATGGGCTAGTGGCAGATGGAAAAGGAGGATGTATTGAGGAAGAACAGTGCCCTTGTATTCACAATGATGCCACTTATCAGCCAGGGGAAATGATCAAACTGCAATGCAATACCTGGTAAGTCTATAGTTTTAAAAAAACAATGGATTGTTTAAATAATAGCTTAACAGTTGAAGGAGGAACATACAAGATACCTAATTTACAACTCTATTTTTACAGTACTTGTAAGAACAGGATGTGGACATGTACCGATGAACCATGTCTGGGGACCTGTGCTGTGTATGGAGATGGGCATTACATTACTTTTGATGGGAAGCGATACAGCTTTAATGGAGACTGTGAATATACTCTTTCTCAGGTGAGGCATTCCTAATATATATATATCTATCTACATATATACATACACACATATATGAAAGCATCACTAGGGATAACACTAACGATTTTCTGGTTACCTGGTTTAATTCAGGATCATTGTGGTAATGATGATGTAGGCAGCACTTTCCGAGTCATCACAGAGAATGTCCCCTGTGGCACCACTGGTACTACATGTTCAAAAGCAATCAAGGTCTTTCTGGGGGTGAGTATTACCAACATGTATTAAATATTTGATGGTTTTGATTAATAAAGCAATACAGATTTAAACTTTATGTTTAAGTATGAAAATGCTGTGCCTAATAGTTTGTGATGTCTCTTGTGATGTCTCTTGTGATATCCCTTTATCCAAAAACAGAGCTTTGAGCTTATTCTCACCGATGATCATTTTGAAGTATTAGAAAAGGACATTGGAGCTACTGTACAATACCAAGTTCGACACATGGGTATCTTTCTTGTCATTGAGGCTGACAATGGGCTAATCCTTATGTGGGACAAGAGGACTAGCATCTTTATAAAGCTCAGTAAGGACTTTGAGGTAAGGTTTATTTGTAAATGATTCCACTTCAATAATGCTTTGCTTAAGACTTCATTCAGGTATTCGACCACAGCTGACTCTTTGAAGGCATTTGTGAAACAAATCTAGAGTGCTAAGCATAATCATTATTGCCGATTATGAATAGTTACTCTGTTGAGTGTAGGGAGACAGGCTGTATACAAATGAGCATAAGAAAATGTATTTTTTTCTGCTCAAGCTATTGATTATCTTTAGCAAATAACCTTTCACTGTACTTACAGCACAGTGTTACGTAGGAGGCTGTATTTGTTGATATTACAATTAATTTAGAAGATATAAATAGGTCAATGTAAAATGTACAAATTATTCAGTGTAACGTCATTTCATAGGTACCCATCCAGTTCTGTAAGTTTTGGCTAGCAAAACCTATCAAACAATACAGAAGGTTAGGAGTATATACATCTGCACCAGAATGAAAACTTTTACTTTGTAATATGATTGTTTAAATGATGATTGGGTGAAACTATGTATTTACTTTCATAGGGCAAGGTGTGTGGCCTGTGTGGTAATTACGATGGAAATGGAAACAATGACTTTACTACAAGGAGTCTGTCTGTAGTAGGAGATGCATTTGAGTTTGGCAACAGCTGGAAATTCTCTCCAACATGTCCTGATGCCACAGCAAGCAAGGATCCCTGCTCTGTCAACCCATATAGAAAGTCCTGGGCACAGAAGCAATGCAGCATCATCAACAGCGAGGCATTTTCTACTTGCCACCTTCAGGTATGTATGATATTTTACGGAACATTTTAAGGACCCTATGCACAAATGTAAAAGAGCAATTATGGAGAAAACCAACTGTACCATAGGAGGCAAATATAATTTCTCAAAAATTACTATTACGTTAAATTGGGCTTTTATACCACAGAGTGTTTGAAGTGTCCAAAGAAATATAATTCAATTAGTTGGAGACCTCATCAGCATTCAAGGATTTGAACATCACCTTATGTTATTGGGCATGTATATTTGTCTACAACTCTGGAGTCTGCAACTCCCTAAGAAAATAAAGGCTCATAATCTAGTCTGTGGGTGGCTTGTTAAAATTAATCAAATCTACAAAAAAAAGCTTCCCCAAAAAACTGCAGGCAAAAAACTTAGTATAAACACTCACTAAGTAGATCCTGTAAAAGCAGAAAATTTATTGTATCAAGACAAATCACTAGCAAACATGCTAGATAAAATACATTTAACATACAATAAATATAGAGGGAATGATGGACAGTAAATGATAACACGCAGTAGTTGTTATTCATGACAACTCTAGCATCATAGACCAAGGTCTGTGTAATGGAACACAAGTTGAAACCTGTCAAACAGGATATAAACAGCAAAAATCAGGATGAAGCAAACTCTTACCATAAAATCTTGGGTATAATATGCATATGTGTATAATATACAGTTGTACATTATACTCAAGATTTTAGGGGAATACAAGAGTGCCTATGTACACTATGCAATCTTTTTTTCCCTGTCACACACAAAAAAATTCAATTGCCACACTGCTTCCCTCCCTCCCCGCTTAGCCATATCCTCCTCTCCCCTTCTGTAGCCCAATTTCGTCAGCCTGACAGGGTCCAGACAGCATGCTATGCACATTGGATCTATGGTATTGCCCTGCGAGGACCTTGCGGTCCTCGCAAGACATTACTATTGACTAGGCAGAAGAGGTCCTGACAGGGCAATGCTGGAAGTGGGCAATCGATACAAGCATGCTGCCTACTGGGACCCTGCCAGGCTGCCGAAACTGGACTACAGAAGGTGAGAGAAGGATGTAGGTAAGCAGAGACAGAGGGAAGCAGTGTGTCAACTGAATATTTTTCCCTAGAGTACAATACATATCCCCAACTTCACATAAGGTGAAGAAGGGCAAAATTGTGCGTATTATTTGCAAGATTTTACGTTAACTTAAATAGTGCTAATGCAGCCTAATACATTGCAAGAAATAATCCTTCAAGAAGAAGGTCAGCGTTCACTGTAGTCTCCTTAAAGAGGACCTATCATCACCTTCCCTTTGTGTAAGCTTCTATTTTGAAATGATTTGCCTGATTCCTCCTCCCCATTAACTTATTACACTCTGGTGGAAACTGATAGATTCTAGCAACCTAAGGAGGTGGAGAGAGTTGATGTTGCAGCCAGGTGAGTAATTAATTATGCATGCTTTATCTGACCGAGTAAGAGAAAAATCACAGTGCGATTAGATTCCCACACTACTAAATCAAAAAGCTCTAAAACTATTAACCCATTTGTGAAACAAAAAGCAGAAGTTAAAGCAGTTTAAATGCATTTAATCAGGCTACAAGCTGTGTAGGTAACAGGTCCACTTTAAATGTAAAAACAGCCTGACATTTTGTATACTCATTGTATTCTTCCATTGGTGCATTCCAGTAAAAACACACAGTAAGTACATGAAATGCCTATTTCCTGTTTGACATATTTCAACTTTGTGTGCCATTATTTAGATCTAGGCATATGATTGTCATTATTGTTATAATTTATAGTCCTCAATTTCTTCTATGTATATTTAAGGTTAAATGTATTTTGTCTGTCATTTGCTAATTGATTGTCATGACACAATTAATTTGCTACTTTTATTGGATCTACTTGGTGAGTTCTTGTTAGGTTTTTACCATCAATTTTTTGGGGGGAACTTTTATGCACATTTGTTTGTATTGGTCCACATGGTATACTTGGTTTGTCCTAACTTTCCTCCACTTTCTTTTATACATAGAGCCCTAAACGATCAACAAGAGACATGGTATTGAACATGAATATGGCCCCTAAATTCTATGAACAGAAAGTAAAATAGAATATTACAACATGTTTCTTTTAAATTGTTATAGGTTGACCCATCAAAGTTCTATGATGCTTGTGTATCTGACTCCTGTGCTTGTGACACTGGAGGTGACTGTGAGTGCTTCTGTACAGCTATTTCTGCCTATGCCCAGGCCTGTGGGGAAGCTGGCATTTGTGTTTCCTGGAGAACCCCAACAATCTGCCGTGAGTACCACAGGATACCATTATAGCAAAGACATATGATATGTAGTCTATTAAGCATTCAATCATTGTCAAAAAGAGGTAGCCATTTAAATATACGGCACAGTGACTTTTCAGCTACAGGAACATTATTTTTCATTAACATATTTTAATTCAGTTTTCTAAGTGTAATGTTTTTATATTTTCCTCTAGCACTCTTCTGTGATTACTACAACCCTGATGGGGAATGTGAGTGGCATTATAAGCCCTGTGGAGTTCAGTGCATGAAGACCTGCAGAAACCCCACTGGAAGATGCCTTAATGAGCTGTCAGGTTTGGAAGGTAAGAAGAAAAAAGCAATATTCCAGTAATCTGCAGTTTCCTTCATGTAGTGAGCACTGTTGAAGTATGCCTCTAGGTTACACATGCTCACAGCAAAAACATTCTACAATACATCTGAATGGATTTTAGGGAAACACAAGTTGTTATTGGATTTTAAACAAACAATTTGCTGAAAACTACAAGAGAGAAAAAACAACTTCAATAGTATATAGTGATACCTAACTGCTGTTTGAAGGGCATCTCTCTAGATAAGTTCTTCTGTAAGACAAATTAAGGTACTTATACTTATATTTTGTTATTGTTATATTTTGGGAACTTCATTAATTTGTTTTCATGTCTTGAATTTGTCTTGCCTATTAGGTTGCTACCCAAGTTGCCCAGACGATAAGCCCTTTTTTAATGAGGATGAAATGAAGTGTGTGGCTCAGTGTGGCTGCTATGATGCAGAAGGAAATCATTACCCAAGAGGAACCATAGTGTATACCAAGGAAAATTGCCAGTCTTGGTAAGCTCTTTGGGTAGTATGCAACAAATTACCATATGCCCAAAAGGAAAAGGAGGAATTCTGGGGAAAATCAACTACACCATAGTGAACACTTATAAAAACATTGTTTTCAAAATGTCTCTAGCATTCAATGTGTCAAAAGTCACAGTTTGTTTGCATCAGAATTACTCCACAATTTTATACTTATGTCCCTATGTTTTAATGAGATGTTTGTTGTAATATATATATATATATATATATATATATATATATATATATATATAGATAGATACCCAATCATTTGATTACTAAAGGCATTAGACCTAATTTCCCAGATCCTTCAGTTTGTATCCTCATTTCTTTTGATCCTTTTTTCATGTTATTCTTTATTGATCTAAAGAGGTGATAAAGTAGATGTGACTTCTCCAGTGATATCTCTTCTCAGTTAATTTATTATTCTGTAGAGCCTATACACTAAGATCTCCAAAGCTGGAGAATTCTTAGTGCACTTGCTCCATAGACTAACATAGGACTTGGAGAAGTGATATCACTGAAGAAGTCATCCCCACTTTTTAACCTTTTATCACACCTTATAACCCCCAATGTGAGAAGCTGCTCACTGAAGCAGACTATTTTCCTGTCATTAATTATATCATGTTTTCTTTCCACAGTGTGTGTACCATGGCAGGTATTGATTGCCAGTACAGTAAGGAAGGTAAGGTGGGAAATAAAAATGGGATTTCAAAATATTTGTGATGTTAACAAAGGTGGAAGCTTGAAGAGGAAATTGTATTTTCAAATGTATGGCAGTTTAGAGCAAACCTAATATATCCAAATGTGATATACTAAGAAGTTATTAAATTCTAGTCCAAACCAACTACACCAAAGGGCATAAAAAAGAATTCCCAAATTTCACATGGTTCTGGAGTCATCTCTAGTGTTCATACGCTTAAAAATCTTTTATAAATCAATGGGATTTTTATTTGTACCTGAGGATGCAGTTGGTTTGCCTCAGGATTGTTCTATCACACAGTCTGTGTTCTAAAATCAATGAGATCATTGGAGTTGCTAGGTTCTTAAACATCCTGTGGCTTATGTTGTCTAACTTATTATTCGTGCACCGTGAAGCCAAATTGCACCATTACTAGTAGGGAGATTAGTACCATGACATGCCCCACTCTGGCAACAAGAACAAAAGCTTTAAAGGGATAGTATTGCTTGATTTTAACACAGTTTAATATTAAACATATTAAAAATATAAATGCAATGATGTAAGTCCTATCTCTCAAACATGTATAGTTTAAGAGATATAAGCTTCTAAAGTTCCCCACTCCAGCCTCTTTTACTCACTTCAGTGCTGTAGCTGACAGAAGGAGATCCTGGTGCCGGGACCGGCCAAAATAGCATTGTCTACAAAGAAATACTTCATTGGAATGGTCTACAAAGTGTGCATTCAAACCAGGCTTATATCTCTTAAACTATACATGTTTGAGAGATGGAATTTACATCATTGTATTTATATTTGTAATATGTTTAATATTAAACTTTATTAAATTCAAGCATTACTATCCATTTATGCATTATAACTGGAGCTGTAGCCTCATCAGCCTGTACCTAGAAGCACTCCTGCTTGGAATACCCCATAAGCCAGGGGAACTACTGTAACAGTCCAGGAACAACTAATTGGTGTTAGAAAGGTCATACATTGTGTCAGAATGTAATGGTGGCCTCTTGTGCCTTAGATATGTAATTTCCCTAATAATTAATAGCTCAATCGACAGTTTAACTGATCATTATTCTTTTATGATGATTATTCATTTCCTTTTTTGAATAACAGCTTGCACCTGTGAATACAACGGCAAGAAATATGAATACAATGAAGTCATTTACAACACTCCAGATACCACTGGAGGGTGCCTCAGTGCTGTTTGCAAGGAAAATGGAGTAATCCAGAGAGACACATCATGTACAACCACTCCAAGCACAACTCCATTTACCTTTACTACCACTCCAACCACTACCCCTGAAGGTAAGTCACAGATTGATATGTGGTAGACAATATTATGGAAATCAGTGCATTTTCTGTGACCAGACAATAGCAAATACATTTGTAGAGCATACCAATGCATATTTGTCACTGTTTATTTATTTACTGTAACAATTTAATTAAAAAATAATTAAAAGTACTAAACCTACATATAGAGTTACCCCTTGTTATTGTAATTGTAAAAACTGTGTATCCATGCAGAATTGATCTAGAGATAAATTAAGGTGTATTATCTAGGTGTAGTAACCTTTGGACAGCGAGATTTTGGAAACAATGTGTCCCATAATTCCCAACTAGATACAGTCTGTTTGAGGAAAACAGAAGTTGTAGTCTCAAACAGCTGGAGTTCCAGACCTTGACTATCCCTTAGACAGTATAGAGAAAAAGGAGCAATAATGACATCTGCAAGTTTTGAATACAAATAATCATAGGTGCAAAGGAAACAATGAGTACTGTTTCGGTTATACCAGCTGCATTACAGGATAAAGAAAACCTTCTCAAACTCCTATTAATTTAAAAGGGTTTATTACCCCTTCAATGCTAAAGAGGTCTTGCTTCAAAAGGTGATGAAGACCTCTCTAGCACTGAAGGCATTAACAGTTCCTAACAGTTCCTATTAAAGTATTTGTATTTGTTCCCTAATGTACGGTTGGTTTGCTCCAAAATGTCTCAATTTTTCAGCCTGTATGTCAACATCAGCTTCTATACCCACTAGATCTTTGTGCATAATAGTCATATTTTCCCCATTCTCAACAAAGCTACATCTGAAGAGAACTCCACTAATATGTAGGTGTTATAGAAATAGAGTTTAAAGCTTTTCTATATACTCCTGTTTTATTATTTACATTTACTGAGAAGTTTGAGTGTTGTCTTTGAATTCAACAACAGAGAGTTTGTCATATATGTAATTAAATCATTTGGTGATTTGCACTCATTTTTTTTCTTAATGTTGTGACTTTGTTCCATGTACAGAAGAAACTACAACAACTACAACTCCCCATGGAGACATTTTCACCTCCACTACCATAACTCATACCCCACCCACTACAACTACTACAACCACAACTACCAGCACAACCACAACAACTCCCCATGGAGACATTTTCACCTCCACTACCACAACTCCTCCTACCACTACGACAACCCCACCTACCACTACTACCAGCACCACAACGCACTGTTACTGCTATGTTGATAGAGCATATTTGCCAGGTATGTTTTAGTATTGTATATCATTATTAAACAGCATATCTATCTATCTATCTATCTATCTATCTATCTATCTATCTATCTATAGTAAAAACAAAATGGTGGAAATACAAATTGCTCAGGTGCACATTCACCTACATACAATGCAGAAGTAGAAAGAAAGTGGGCAGCACCCGTGGGCCTTTTTAATAAAGTGTTTAATAAATCAAACGTGGCAAAAACAAGGTCAACGTTTTGGTCTAAACAGACTTGATAAAGGTCTGTTTAGACCGAAAAGTTGACCTGGTTTTTGCCACACTTGATTTATTAAACACTTTATTAAAAAGGCCCAAGGGTGCTGCCCACTTTCTTTCTACTTCTATCAAAGTGATTATCAAAATGAATTCACTAAAAATGTATTAATGAATATTCACAGTATTATAGATATTAAGAACATAGACAATAATTAATGTGTATAACACATTGAACACATTTTCCATGTGAAACGTTTATTCTGCAATATAGAAAAAGGTTTACCAATAAAAATTAATATTTTTATTTGTGGGCTATACATTATACATATTTTACAGTCAAGATAAAAGGAATCTTCATTGTAATTTACTCTTTAACTTGTGTTTGCATTTTGTGTCACAGGGGATGTTATTTATAACAAGACAGATAAGGCTGGCTGCCAATTCTATGCAGTCTGCAATGAGAAATGTGAGGTTGAAAGATTCCAAGGACCATGCATAACAATCCCTCCTCCAGAAATAGTAACCACCACAACTCCAACCACAACTTCCACTTCAACTACCACACCACCTTCATTTGAAGGCTGCCTTCCATCAAGAAAGGTATATGGCCATTCCCAAATACTAAGTGATATTTGCATCATTTGCATTTTGCATATTTGAGAAGGTGTATATTATAATTAAAAGAGAATACTGTATGTTTCATTATAATTATTATATGTAATTTCCAAAAATGTAGATGCATATAATCAAAGTAAAAAACTTCAATTTCTAAAACTTTTATCAGACTATACAGAGCATTATTGTACAAGTGTTTTCAGTTTTACGCTTTTATCATTGGTTTTAAGTGCTCATGTAAAGCTACATCTACATAGTGAAAGTCCATAAGTCTCAACTAAATAACTACATTTATTTAGTATTTATTCTATTTATGTATACATTTTGGGATATAAACTACTGTGATCATTCTGTTACCAGATCCCAATAGGTTGCTCCCTTTTGGCTCTTTTCATTGTGAAATATTTGAAAAAGTGCATAATAAAAACACATATATGGACATATATGCCACGAATAGAAATGTTGTACTGATGTCTTACTGCCCTCTCATTTCCTGTTATAGATCAATGAAACATGGATGATAGATAACTGCACAAAAGCCATATGCCATGGAAACAATGTTATTACTATTGAGGAAGTGAAATGTCCAGTAGTAGAAGTAGTGACCTGCGCTAATGGTTTCCAACCTGTCAAAGTCTACAGTCCAAACGGCTGTTGCTTCCATTATGAATGTCAATGTAAGTATTTTGTTTTGATCAGTTGACAAAGGATTGATAAGAAACTATCAAACTTGAATTTGCAGTTCTAGTAAAAAGCTTGAGATTAAGCTACAGTAAAAAAATTAACAAGCTCTCAATATCCATCTGAAAACAATAAGTGAGCATTGATAGAAAAGAACATCAAGGGTTTCCATCATACTTGTTTTAAGTACTAAATATAGATTTATATTTTGTATGCATACATTCATCTGTTCTATATGTTTGATCAACAGTTACTTCCCATATACACATTTTATAAAACACATTTTTCAGCATGTTTTATACAAAGCTTGAAACTACGTACTGTGGGCTCTTCTAACATAAGAGGAAGTTGTAGATCATTTAAAGCATTGCAAAATGTGGACATGCCTATACACTACATGAAGCCAAGTCTCGTCAGGTCAGGAATTGTCAGGTGGTACAGTGTTAAGCCCCAGAAAATAAGTTATTATGTTACACAAAGATCACAGTTTTAGATTTTTTGGACTGTGACTTCTAATACCTTGTTTTTGTTGTCTTGTAGGTGTGTGCACTGGATGGGGTGATCCTCATTATATCACTTTCGATGGAACTTACTATACTTTCCTGGATAACTGCACCTATGTTCTTGTGGAACAGATTACCCCAACATATGACAACTTCCGTATCCTTGTTGATAATTACTTCTGTAATGCTGCTGATGGCTTGTCATGTCCACAATCCATTCTAATTTACTACAAGTCTGATGAGGTGGTACTGACACGTATGGTGTACCAAGGAAAAATGAGAAACATGGTAAATTGTTAATCCCAATATTACCCATATACCTTGTTCTAGTGGAGAAAATCACAGAGTAATAGTGTTAAAGTCTATTACCCCAAGATGACCCTAAAAGTAGAATATTGTTTCAGATCAATATCTACTTTTCTCACAGAATACATCACTGTTATTTTTAGTTATTAGCATATTTATGAAGCTTGTCTGGTTGCAGGATTCTACATATTAGTAATATATTAGAGAGGTTCTGAGTTATTGCTTACTTTTTCCAAATTTAAGCAAAATGTTGGTTCTTTTATAACTATATGAACTAATTACATACTAATTTACTGCTGTTCTTAATGGGAAATGTCATGACATTCAGCCTGCTCTGCTGCATTTTTTACATTATACTAACCCTTTGTGTATAGGGTGCCCAGTACAATGCATTGTATGCAAAGGATTAAGTGAAATTATTGTCATTACACTAAATTGTGATGCTTTGTTTAGTAATGTTTTGTCTTGCTATGGGGTGACCATTTTAGTACTTTTCCAACAGGTGAGGTTCAATCAGATTTGGATGACCCCAGGATTCACTGCAAATGGTATTTCTGTCATCAGCTCTGGTATTAACACTGTGGTTGAGATCCCAGAAATCAATGCTTACGTCTCCTTTAGTGGAATAATCTTTGTTATCAAACTTCCATTCAGCAAATTTGGTTACAACACACAAGGGCAATGTGGTAAGAAAATCAAGTTTCTTTCGTAGATATTAATATTTTATTTCATTGTTGTAGATATATTGCTATTCCAGTTTTCAGGAACCTAACATTTAATTTTCCATAATCATGTCTTTCTTTAACCCCTTAAGGACCAGCGGTCCTGGGGTGTCTGGTCCTTTAAGGACCAGATAGGTGAGTTCGACGTGCCGTCCCACCTGACTGATCAAGTGGGGCGGCACGTCGAACGAAGGACTGAGAGAGATCGCTCCGGTCTTGGAGCGATCAACTTCAGTCCCCGTTATTACTCACCGCGCTCCTGCAGGAGTATGTGACGTACCAGGACCGTCACTGGTCCTTAAGTGCCAGACCAGAGTGACGGTCCGGGTACGTCACAGGACGTGAAGGGGTTAAATCATATAGTACAGTTTTCTATTGTTTTACAATTTTCCAGTTTTGCATAAATTGAAATACACAATCTTGTTTAACATTCTGAGGACCATGCAATGAACTGCAGCCCCCCCACCCCCACACTCATTAAAGGGTTCATTTTCTATTCTATTTTGTCCGTGTTTCCACGGTAAAGACATTTCTTACAGCGAGAGTAACACTTAATATGCAAAAAACATATATTGTGAGGATTATTCTGCTGAGTACTCCCAGTGCTGAGTGGTGTTTTACTCAAAAGTCATTAACGCTCAGTCTTTAATTTTTTGGTGCAATATCTCAATGGCCTATAGTTTTACAGTAGAACTGTTGCTAGATCTTCCTATGGACAGCTCTGTTCAGTTGACCATAAACCTCCATAGTATGGTGTAGCCACTGTAAAATTTCAGACCATTGAAATCAAGTTTGAGCTGTAATAACTTATGAATAAAATGCCTCTCAGTACTGAGCTTACCTATGTTTTACTCATGAGGATTAACCCTACAATATATATTTTTTGCATATTCAGTGTTACTATCCCTTTAATCCTTGGAGTGTCAGAGGGATATCCAACACATTGTGTCAGAGGATTAAGGCCTTTAATTACCAAACTGTTGTTTGAAGACTGTGTCTTCCCCATAGCAAGAGTGAGGGGCAATCTGAATTCTCCCTCTCTCTGCCATAAAATATTACCGAAGTGATGCATTTTAATCAGCATTAAGAAGATTGAAGTCACTATTTCTTAAAATGAAATTCCTAAACAGTCCAAAAATAAAAATATGTGTTAACAAAAGAAGCTAAAACAATATTTACTATTTTATGCTCCTTGATTCATTAATACCCAAGGGTTCCTAGTACAGATAAAAACATAAGGTACAATTCTGGAGGAAAGTAGTTGCATTACAGGGGTAAAATATACATTCCTAAATTTCCCATTCATTTAAATGGCAATATGTATACTTTGAATGTTAAGGAAGTATCCAGCTCATTGCTTCACTATGCATTGGATACCTCGATATCCAAATCTATGAGGATTTTCATTTGTCCCCTATGGAGATGTTAGATTGCTCCAGAATTGCAGCTATTTATCTTTCAGGATTGCACATATATTTGTATTATCTTATTAAAGGAGATCTACAACTATACAGATATGAGGCTCTTAATGAGTTTAACAGAATATCTTACTAAAGGAGGAGGTAATTCATACAGCAGCCAGGTGCATGCATTTACATATGTTGCATATTATATGCAGTTACCTGCCATTTGCTGTGCACCATTTTAGATCTACAGGTTGCTTTCACCTCTCCACCATAAACCAATTCCTAAGCAAGTTCTTAATTTAAATATATAAATATAAATATAGAAGGGCATAGTCCCCTTCAACACATATACATTAAATAACATGTCTACATTATATGCAGTGTTCTCATAATACATATAAAATACACAATGCTGTTTTCCTCTCTTGGTTATTTTGTATTTGAATCCTTAATTAAATACTTCATACATTACTATTCTTTTATGCAATTTTCTTTTTCCTTTGAAAAAAATGTTAGCAAGGACCCATGTGTTTCTAAAAACACATATTCTTCTTGTGTACAATGCAGGTACCTGCTCTAACAATATGACTGAAGATTGCAGATTGCCAACTGGTGAGATCATTCAAGATTGCTCTCGAATGGCTCACTACTGGAAGGTCAATTCGACTAGTAATCCATACTGTAATGTGCAAACTACAACTACCACTACAACTCCATCAACATCTACTACTTCTACTACCAGCCCTCCAACTACTACTACAACAACCTGCACACCTTCTTCTCTCTGCAGCTTGATCATAAGCGAGTAAGCAATATATCTTGAATGTGTTGTGATTATTTGATCATAATAGCTTCACTGTCTAAGGTGTTTTATTTGTCTTAATAGATGAGAGTAGGTACCGTTTTAGCCATAGAAACACAGGAGGCAAGAATTTAGTAAAGTTGATACCTTTATTGGGTAACTAAACAGCTTTAAAATGCGAGCTTTCAAGACCTCTTAGGTCTCTTCCTAAGGCATGTTATACCATGCCTGAGGAAGAGACCTAAGAGTTCTTGAAAGCTTGCATTTTAAATCTGTTTAGTTAGCCAATAAAACTATCAGCTATACTAAGTTATTTGTATTAATACTTTCTAAGAATGGTTTTGTTTATAGGTTACATTTCTTGGAAGCATATTTGATTTATGCTGAATGTAGGGACTTATGCAGAAAGTAAAAGGGGAGCAACTCTAGAGAAAACCATGTATAATTCAAAAGGTTAAAAAATATATAACTAGTCATTGGAGGTCCTAGTGGCAGATGGGACACATCCAGCACAACTGGACCCTCTGCATGAACATTACACCCCTGACTGCACCACTTAAGCTTATTGAAATGCACCTATGGTCCATAGCCTCACTGCTCATCAAAAGACAGTATTAAGTGATTTTTTATGAAACTTTTTCTTTGAAGATGAGTCATATGTGTCCTCATTCTGCATTAAGATATGCCTTTATCCTGGAGATACTTGCTAGATGGAAGTGCATACAAAACCTGGTTCTTAATCAATTGTTTCTTACTGTATTATTTTGTGGTGGAAACATAAGTCTATATGCAGATAGGAAAATAGGAAAAGTCTGTGGAAAAACAAATGTAGTATAAAGGATAAAGGAGCAACTGATTTGTACTAGAATTGCTCCTCTTTTGATTTTTGCATACAGCCCACTGAATGAAACATATGTACTCAGTAAGTTAATGCAAGAAAGTGAATCATGTTTCTTTCTGTTGCCTTTGAAGTATCTTTGCTGAATGCCATACAATCATACCACCAACGGCTTACTATGAAGGCTGTGTTTTTGACACCTGTCACACCCGGACTGAATCAGTGGAATGTTCCAGCTTAGAGATCTATGCAGATTTGTGCACTTCCAGTGGAGTCTGTGTGGACTGGAGAGCAAGGACTGAAGGCCGTTGTCGTAAGTGACACAGAGGAGAGAATCAGTCTCCATAGTGGGTCATAGTTGTATCTCAGTAGCCTCATTGTTACTAGTTGAATATTTGACAAAGTATAATGAAAAGAAGTGGATGTTTTGTATAAATCTACACTAAAGAAATATAATATCTGTTTTTATTTGTTATATAGCATTCAACTGCCCTGTTGGAAAGGTTTATAATCCTTGTGGCCCACTTCATCCTCCTACCTGTGACAAGTAAGTTATATGTTTTAGAGAATGTTCTGATTTTTAAGTAAATGCAGGATGATCTCCTTGGCTCTAATAGTAAGTGGCATCACAGGAGTATTGTTTGCAATGCCAATAATCTGACTAAGCAAATGCAGCATACATTTGTTTTGAACAAAGTTGTATGGAACTGGTGGAATTAGCTAAATATAAAGTTTTTAGGTATTTACTTAATGTCAACTTCTTCAAAATTGATGAATGCTGGAGATTGTATTAATTAATTAATTAATTCATTCATTAATGCGGTTGATGGTTGATGCTCCTGATATTGTCACATTAGTTTACAAAAAATATTACATTATTATGATCTACATGTAACTCCTTGATACCGGGGACTTCTCAGTTACAGAAACCATTAAGATTAACATTCAAACATAGTCATTTGTGACTCCTCCTTTCTTTACAGTGACCTGTCTACCAGCACTTGTTTAACAGAAGGCTGCTACTGTCCTTTAGGGTCTCTGCTCTTCAATGCTTATTCTGACACTTGTGTTACAACCTGCTGTAAGTATAGAAAAAAGATCATATTACTTAAAAAATGAATTCACTGGCTTCAACCAGAACATAATTTTGGTAATCTCATACCTCGGACATTAGAATGTTTCCATTGCCTCTCCACATGTATACAGGCAAAAATGCAGGAAATCTGATCTCTTATTGTGCATACTTCAGAGTTATTCCTGTATTAATGGGGCTGAGCACATCGGTTCAGAACAAGCTATTACAATAAGAAAGATCATAAACAGATTGCTATGGTTGGCCTGTTAAAACACAAAGCCATCTGATTGTGATCAGACCGAAAGTTTCAGACCGTAAGCTCAGGTGACCAATTTGGTTATGCCCATCTAATCAAGTTAGGCCAAGCACACAATAATAAATATCACTTCAAAACAGATTGCATGTTTTCTTACAGATATATTTTATTCTGCATTGTTACTTTTAGGGTTTTGTTTACTATAACAAACATTGCCTTTCCTAAAATTGAAATATAAATCATTCTTAGACTGTGTTCTTTTTTGTTTGAAACATTTATATAGCTTTTTTACTTTTCTATAAATTATTATTTAACATTCTACACATTTCACTATACTACACATTGGACATGCCTTAGCTTTTTAGGGACGAGAGGCGCGTGCAGTACATTAATTTGTAAACAATAATACATTTATGTAGCTCTTCCAGGGTTAAAATGCAAATACATTCAGCAATGATCACACCATTTGAAGAAAGTGTGTAATTACTTAAAATTTAATTAATTTATTTTTATTTTTTAGCAACTTGTTTTGGACCAGAAGGAAAACCCATGAAGGTAATTGAGCTTTATTTGATATAAAGATAAATCTTGGTGAAGTAGAGGTGTATGGATACTTCTGTTGCCTTCTTACAAATCGTAAGGTCCAGTTACAATGGAACTGTTAATGGTCAATCAGGTCTAAAATTTCACACTATTAATAAAATAGAGTAGGCTATTGCACTTTGTCATGAGAATTACTGATACTCAGGGTATTTTTCACAAAGAAAATGCTAACAAATTTGGGGCCAAACCATCTGCACTGTAAGGAAAAAATGAAACTTGTTAAATTGGATATTTAAACCCTTGAAGGAAGGGAGGTATTCTATGCATTGCTGAAATTAAGAGTATTAAGATTCCCATTTAAACAATGGGAATGCTTATTTCTTACTAGTGTAAAAGCCCATGTACACAGGACAAGGTCCAGGTAATGATAACCCTTTGAGTGCCAGAGGGGTACATAACGCACTCAAAGGGTTAAGGGGCCTCTACCTCACTGCTCCACGCGATATAGTCTTGCCTCGCCTCACTCACACAATGCAATCATGCGCAGTAGAGACTGTCTGAATGTGGGCAGTCTCTACTGCGCATGACTTTATCGTGACAAACATCTTAGCGAATTATTATATAGAATGGTGAAGTTAGTTAACCTGAGAATTGCTAAACATTTGTTTGATGCACGATTGGTCATAGGTGACTTCATTAAGTGTGTAATACAGTGTTAATGTTATTACATGGCTCTCTTACTTCTCTTTACATATATATATATATATATATATATATATATATATATATATATATATATGTACAAAGCTCAAAATTTCCACTCGCCAGTAGGCAATGGCGAGTGAAAATTTAGCCCTGGCGAGTAGAAATTCAGTCCTTGTCGGAATGTCTTGGCTTGCAGTGGAGAGTAACCTTTCAGGTCTGGCTAGTAGCAAAGGACTTAAAATTATAAGCCCTGTGTATATATAGTGCAGTTTAGACCTTAACCTGTATATTTGAATATTTCTATGTTTCAAGTAATTTCTATGATTTGAAGATGTGGTTAATACTAACAACATAACCACTCTATTCACAGGCTGGTGATACTTGGCTTAGCAACTGTAACAATTGCACCTGTGAGACAAATTCCATCACTGTGAGGTGCAGCCCAATAATATGTGAAGAAGAGCCTGCAGAAGAATGTCAGCTTGGATATAAACTAGTTACCATTCAAGGAAGTTGCTGTAAATCATATACCTGTGGTAAGTAAAAACCATGTATCCTCTTTTTAACCCAAAAATATTAACCCTTTAAGTACCAGGGGAGTGGGAAACACATTATATTATGCACTAAGGCACAATCCTAATCTTTGGGACCTGCAGACTTGTCTACTTCTTTGATTAACAGACTTGTACCCAACTGTGGCCTGTATTTGATACTAAAGGATTAGTGTTCCTCTTCCCGAGTGTACTACAATATATCTAATAATATAGATTAGAGACATGCCGACCTATAGCAGTAGTGATATGATAAAAGCTTTCCTGGCCTATACAGAAGTGGATGAGAGTTATGGTGGGAATGGGAATCACCTCCACCACTGACACAATGTTTTTTGGTGGCAATATAGTTGTTACTCATGAACTTTATGCTGCTTAATAGTCTGACTCCAGTCCCCTCAGCACATGAAATGTCAGAGCAAAAACAGGCTGATGTGTCCTCCATTCGGGGTACTGTTTGGAGTGAGGTCATAATATGTGCTACAGACTGTGGTGAGGGTGGTAGAAGTGGAAGTATCAGCAGTGATTTTGGACATCTTGCTGTTCCACTTCCTAATGGTAGCCACTTAAGCCTCATCTGTGGAGTTTTGCAGTCAAGATCATTCTCTACCTCCCTCACTGAAATAATGAGTCTGGAAGTGCTTCTCCTTGGTAGCAAAGACTGTGCCATCATCCCCAACTGAAAGGTGCACATTCTGTGCCAACTCTGTCAAGGGTGGAAGGCCTCAGCAGTGTGGGGGGCTACATGAGGCCCACCAGCAGTTGCCATTTTGCAACCCCATCCGTCCCCACCAGCCTTTGGCTGACATGAACTGATGGATGGTGTAGTGTGGCATCAGCTGGAGGGCCTCATGATGCCAGTTGTTGAGTACCTGGCTGTATGACAAGGTGGGTGATAAATATATGTATTTCTGTAGCACTGCGGAAAAAGCTGGTGCGTTCAGTATGCGTGATTCTATATTTACTGTGGAAAAAGGTTGGGGTTAGTATGTGGTGGAAAAACTGCAGAATCAAAAAGTGCAATTTTTTCACTTTTTCACGCACCCTACCTCTGCACTACTAGTTAGCTGTTGTCAGTAAATTCCTTTTCTTCCAAGGACTGCATTGTTAGTTTTTATAGAACAGGACAGACCCATGTTAGCGTCAGAATCACCACAACTTTCAATACAATAATAAAGTGCTCAGCAGCTAGTTAAGCACCCACTGCTCCTCAATATATGATTGTCCCTCATGTTCTTGTGGGTGTTCGAGTGAGTGTATGTAACTTTGTACCCCTTGTCTGTTTTTCTTATCTTGAATTGTTGATGTATTGTTTGCCTGAATAGTGTCTGCCACTCAGTAGTGATTATCTGTCACTTATCGGTCAAAATTTGTTTTTCTTTTTTACTCTTCCTTCTAATTTCACACCAATACCCAGATAGCAACTGGCAGTGGCTCCAAAACTTATTTCAAGCAACTCCAGCTTACTCGCCTTTCCGGTCTGTGTACACTAAGTACAGCTAAAATTCAGCTGCTCTCACTCTCTCTCTCTGTCTCCATTTGTCTCTGTGCTTGCAAACCAGCCACATTTTTTAGACCATTCCAAGGAAAGTCATTAGTTTTAAATAACGCAATTGCGGCTCTTCTGCAGAGCCTCCGCGTCAGTCGACATGGATCTCCTGCTGACAGCTTTACAGCTGAAAGCAGGACACATTCAAAGTTTGAATGCATGTGTCTCTCAAACCATAGTGGTCTGAGAGATACATTTTTTTTGCATTCAATTCAACTTTTGAAGATTTACAAAATGCAAGCTATTTATAATGGGGCATTACTAACACTTTAATCTGAAGCACAGACTGACAACATGTGGCACATTGCAGGAATACAAGGATAAAACTCTGTAGGTGTGGGAGGGAGCAACTTTATCATTATTTTGAATGCAATGAAAAGGGAATAAAGTGGGAAATTGGTACATTTCTCCAATTTTTTTCTACATGACAAGAAGTGCTGTTTTTCATCTTTTTTCTTTTTGAGGCAGAACTTTTTAAAGAGGTTAAAAACCCAATTTAAATCAGTGTCAGTTTTCAGAATGTTTATTTGTTTCTATGGTACATTTGATTTTCAAAAATGTTTGTATTGTACACATGGATAGAACTGTGTGATATTCCATTGCAAATAATAGTTTTTAATCAGTATAACAGCTTTTTTATTGGTGACTCATATGAAGAATTCAATCACAACCAAACAGAGTTTATTCATCTAATAACTATTCTACTCTTTTCTCAACAGTACCCATGGATGTCTGTGTAGTACAAAATGCCTTATATCAGGTAAGAATAGTTTTTCAGTCACTTTGGGCATAAAGAAAATAGGGTTGATCAGCTGTCATTTTGGACCATGCATGGCTTATATTCAGAGTGGCAAAGGGACAAGCAAATCCTTTCAGTGCAATGTATTGCTATACTAACATTTCTAGCACCCATTATATGCTGACTAGATTGTTTTATGATATGATTAAACAAAAAAAATGCTTAATGGCTTCATGGAACTTAAATATTAAATACAAATTATATTAGAATATTATTGAAAATTAACAAATCACAAATGGAGCTAAAAAGACAACTGGAGAGCAAAACAGAAGATAAAGATGAATTTCACTGACAATTTAATACTCTTTTTTTTTTCCCCAAATTACAGCCAGGACAGCAAATTGTACCTTCCCCAGGCTCATGTGAACAATGCATTTGCACAGATGAAAAAGATAGCCAGACGTTATTAAATAAGATTCAATGTAGCACCATGCAGTGCAAGACAGACTGTCCACTGGTAGGTTCCACTTTATCTGTGACAATATTACAGAATAATAAGTACTTTTGTCACAAATAGCAATATAACTAAACCTAAAACTCTTATTTCTCATTGCAGGGTTACCAGTACAAGGAAATAAATGGCCAATGTTGTGGTGGATGTGAGCAGGTGGCTTGCATAATGGATATGGATAATAACCCTGTTGTTATCATGGTACGTTCTAATTTCAGAAGATGTTAAGCTATTTCTTTTAGTATATATTTTATGCTAATAAAAGTGAAAGATCATTGAAGTATCTCTACTGTTAGAAAAAATGTATAGACTAGATTTTTGGCAATGTGTTAAGATTTATTCAAATTTAATTTCCATTTCAGAAGTGCACTCTTAGCATTGGTGAACTATGAATAAAGAAATTCCCATATAAGCTGAGATGATACAAGTTTATGTAGTTTAATTATTTATAGAATTTAAAGAGATCTAAGAAAAGGCTTTAAACTTTTTTTTAACCACCCCAACTATTGAACTATTTAAAGTGAACCTGTTACCTTAAATATAATTCTGCATATTTTAAAACGTCAATAAACACTTTGTATGTATTATATTAGGCATAAAAAATATTCATACATTGATTTTGGTATGGTGAGCTCCCTGAGTGTGGCATTGCATGCTAATTTATACTAATAAACTCAGTGCAGCACAAAGCTTAATTAGCACATGAAACCATACCAAGAGAGACTCTCACTTAAATGTTTTCAGAAATAAAATTATAACTATCTTCTAAAATATGGGCTTTCAACATGTGGCCCACCTGAACCCAAGATGTAGCCTGTCTGAGATTTGTTTTAACAAGAGCATTTTTTTCCCGTTAGTTAACACACATTAATTAATAGGCCACTAGGACCTACCCACTTGCCCATCAGTACCATTATGAAACTGACACCCTACAGTTCTCCAGCATAGTTCAGTCTGAAAAATACCATTATTCTCATTGACTTGATCAAAACTGATCAGTAACTAGCACTAGGCCTATACAAATTCACATTTGTATGAATAAAGTTAATTAGACTTTTTTATCCTGCTTTTGTATTACTGCTAAAAGAAATCAACATTTTTGATTAGTAAAAAGGCTATAATTCGCCATTGTTATCCATTAAAAAAGTAAATGTGGCCTTGTCACACAAATATCTTACAATGTGGCCTATTGTGAAAAAGACCTGGACAACCCTGTTCTAAACCATGCACCTGCTGGTCTTTTTACTAATTTTAATTCATTTTCAAAAGTAAATTGATGGAGTCAGGAACACTTTAAGCAGGAGTTATCAAAAATTCTAGAAAGATAAATGCCACCATGGGAGTTCCTAGGTAGAGGCAGATGGGACTCAAATCATAAGACTTAGTTTTATAGCACTGGATTATCCTGATAACCCACTAATTATCTACTACTCTGCTTTTCTCCATAATAGTAATGTTGCAATTAGACTGCACGGGTCACAAAAATTTATTTGGAGACCACAATCCCCAAGTCTGTTGGAAAACTAAAGAGTCCCCTGAATGTCATGACTTGTCTGGTCTCACATTAATATTTTGGTTTGTTTTATAGCCTGGTGATACATGGTATTCTCCTGTCAGTAAGTGCACCTATTATGAATGCAACAAAACCAAAGAACACTTTGTTGTCGTCACCATAACACAGTATTGCACTGTGCTCAATGCCGATGAATGCGCTCCAGTAAGTCTTTATTTTTCATGTTATCTTTCTTGTAGAATATATTAGCCAATGAGACATCTCTTGTTTAAGGATCATTTCACTTTGAGTCAAAAGCATTGAACATTTTTATCTTATAGTGATTTATGTCTCACAGGGATATGAATACACAAAGGTAGATGGAGAATGTTGTGGCAAATGTAATCAAGTGGCGTGTACTATGAAAGAGAAAGACAACTCCACTGTAACTTTCAAGGTATGTTTTTTTTTTCATTGTAAATCATGAAAAGTCAAAATGTATCAGTATAGAACCGGCAGGAGAAGGTGGGCCCCATAGCCTTTGAGGGCCCTTCTGACACCGCCAAGTATCTCTAATTTCTTTTGTAATCCCTTCAATTATATTCATTTAATGCATGGAAACATATATAGATATTAACTTCCTTAATATGGCTTTTAAATTTTAGTCATTACTAACATCTTTCTCTTTGGATTATTTCAGCTTGGTGATATCTGGACCCCACCTGATGAACTTTGTGTTCACTATGAATGTTACAAGATTGATGACAAATTTGTTCCTACAGCAATAAAGACAACCTGCCCCACCATTGCCTGTGAAATTGTATGTGACTATATATATTGAATTTATTGAACTGTGTGTCACTTGATAGAATATGGTAAATGTATAACAATGGCATGTGGAAAAGCAATATTATTCTTTATCATAGGGTTATGAATACAAGGAAAGGTCTGGACAGTGTTGTGGAATATGTGACAAGGTGAACTGTACAAAGCTGATGCCTGACAATACAATTAAAACAGTCAAGGTAAATATTTATACAACACATAAACTTTAGATTATAATGATACGATCAAGAGCAAGGCACCATACCCTATTAGGAAAATTGTTTTAGATTGTGTAAAAGGGTCATTACTGTTAATGGGACATTTTGATAATCTGAAATTATGGGATGCTATCATTTTAAAAATATTTTCTAATTTGGATGCTCTTCATCTGCATTTCAGCCTGGAGAAACATTTACATTACCAGAAAACAAATGTATCCTGTATACCTGCACATCTAATAAAGAACTGGAAGAGAAGGATATTTGCACGTGTGAAGAGGTTGGTTTTCATTCTGCAAATTATGGCTATGTTTAAACATTAAGGAGTCATGCTGCAAGTGAAATCAAATGAATGAGTATTCCATTATGTAATAATACCTTTTTTATTGGACTATCATTAGATTTTATGGAGACAATCTTTTGAGAGATAAACTCCCTTTATCAAGAATGTATGCTTTAGACTTGATAAAGAGTTTTTATCTCTTGAAAGCTTGTCTCCATAAAAGCTAATGTCCAAAAAAAAGGGTATTATTACATACTAGAACACTCATTAATTTGACACATATATGCACACACACATATATTTTTAAACAGGGTAATTTTTTGAAGACAAATGCACTGGTACTATAGATATATGCATATAAATGTGTGTATATATATATATATATATATATATATATATATATATATATATATATATATTAAAATAGGGAATAAAAATATCTATTTTGTAAAAATGTTACTTCATTTTATGTGTGTGGGCAGGAGGAGTATGTCAAATAGCATATTTTTAGTTTGGGAGAAAAGTATACTATATGAGATTACAATTTTTTTTTCTGGAAAAAATTTGTGATAGGAAAAATCAAAATGCATATATGGAAATGTGTGTCAAGAACAGAAACTGGTCATTGACATTTTACTGGCTTCTTATGTCCTTTAACAGAAATGTCCACCCGTGGAAACAGTGACCTGCAATAATGATTTCCCACCAGTCAAAGTATACAATGATGGAGGCTGTTGCTTCCATTATGAATGTCAATGTAAGTAGGTTAAATCAGGATTAATTAGACACTATACCAGATTTGAGTTATGCTGTAATTCTAGTAGAAACTTTGTGATCTCTCTTTAGTAAAATATATACAAACTGTATCCATTTTAAAATGAGGATTGAAAGGATAGAGAATTAAGGCCTTCCCATGTACTTGTCTAAGTATCAAAATATAGATTTATGCATCTATCCTTCTCTTCCATATGTCTGATCTGCAATTACATCCTCTGAAACACATTATCAAAATATATATTAATATCTATATGTGTACAGTAAAACATTTACAATGGGGGAAATATGTTTCGTTAATTATGATTTTCTAAATTGGGCAACAAGTTTTAACATATGAATACATGTTTAGAGCATTTTTAGGCTCATTTAAGACATGTGTGCATAAACCTTATTGAAATAAGTAGAGGTTAGCAATCTAAATAAAATCCCTTTGTTTTCCTGTAGGTGTGTGCAGTGGATGGGGTGACCCTCATTATATCACTTTTGATGGAACATACTATACATTCCTGGACAATTGCACCTATGTTCTTGTGGAACAGATCACTCCCAGATATGACAACTTCCGTGTCCTTGTTGATAATTACTTCTGTAATGCTGCTGATGGCTTGTCATGTCCACAATCTATTCTGATTTACTACAAATCCGATGAACTGGTGCTGACACGCACATTATACCAGGGAAAAATGAGAAACATGGTACGTTTCAAGCACATATAGACACCAACTTTTGTGTAACAGAGTTCCAGACTGAATAATATGAAAAGTACAATGTTGTTTTAAATTAATTCCTTTGCTTTGTACATTTTAAATACATTACTGTAGATTTTCTGCTGTATTTGTTTGAAGCTGGACAGGTTGCAGAAATTTGCTTATACGCATAATAGTAGAATGGTTATGTTTTTCTGCTCTATTTTTCCACATTTTAGTAAATTGTCAGGACTGATTCTGTGATGTTTTTTCAAATTTACTTGTTCTGATGGGAAACGACAGCATTCAGACTGGTCTACTACAGCTTTTATAAGCAAAACTTGAAATCCCAGTTTTAACATAATTATAACACTCTCTACCCAGAGATAAACAATTACATATGAGCAAATTGTTACTAATAACAGTCAGTCCAATATACTTTATTTTACTCTTTGTATGCAATGCATTGGGCACTTCTCTAACAATGAAAGGGTTGGTAGAGATGATTATCATTGCAATAAATTTGTAAAGTCATTTTACAGTTACAAATGTTGAAATGTGACCATTTTAATTATTTGCCAACAGGTGAGGTACAACCAGAAGTGGCTAATCCCTGGATTCACTGCAAATGGCATTTCTGTCACCAGTGCTGGGATCAACACTGTGGTTGAGATCCCAGAAATCAATGCTTACATCTCCTTTAGTGGAATTGTGTTTCTTATCAAACTGCCATTCAGCAAATTTGGTTACAACACAGAAGGACAATGTGGTAAGAAAAACACGTTTCTTACATATATTGTAATAAGTTTATTGTTTCTGACAATTTTGTTATAAAATCCCATCTCTATTTTGGTCCAGTTTATGGGAAACAATCATTTATTTTTTCATAGTCACTATATCGTTAAACAAAGACTTTAGTAGTGAAATGTGGTTTCTGTTTCAAAATTTTGACAGCTTGCAAGAAATGTAATATATCTATTTTTACTTCATTTACTTTTAGCAGATGTTGTGCTCATGTATATGCACAACAGTGCATAATCACTATAGTGCATACAGATGAATACATGTAGCTATTGTAGGACTTTAATACCAGCCAGTAAGCCCTGTACACCAGTCGTATAGCAGGTGTATGAAATGGCTGTATTATGGTGAAAGATTTTACCACTGAATAAAGAACCTCCTCAAAACACCCACATACTGCTCTCCCGATGGCAAAAAGCTATTATAAGGGGCCACTTTTTGTTGTATGTAGTTTAATAAACTGGCTTTAAGCAGGAGGAGGAAACCATACCAGCACCTGATTTTAGCACAGACTGAATGTCATACATTCATCCCACTGACCTATTACTACCCAAAGTTTAATAGCACACACAGAAACATATATTTATGACAGTTTCACTTGAACTTTGCTTACTAAATAAATCATGTACTTTGGGCTTAAGGCAGAAAAGAAAGTGGAGCAACTTGGGAGCGTAACACTATATCTTAGGGGACAAACAATCATTCCCAAATACCCATTGATTGATTTAAATGAGGCTCTTAAGTCCTTGAATGACAGAGAGGTCTTCAACACATTGCAAATGAACATTTAGGATACCTCTCTATCATACAAGGGGTTAAAAACCCTAATTGAATTTGGTGAATCTGGATTTCTCCACTATGCTGACATTGGTTTCCTCTAGAATTGATAAACTTTTAATTGGTGCAAAAGGCTCATTATATGTTGTATTCTCTACAAACATAACGAGGCTGATGTACAAAGAACTGGACTGGAGCAAACCAACTGCATCACTGGGGACAAATAAATCTTCCCCAAATATCCATTTGTTTCAAGCATGGATGCTATAAAGAAGTATCCAACATAATACTTTGCAATGTGCTGAAGAGATCTCTAGCAATCATAGGGTTAAATGCACCATTTAAATCAATGAGACTATTCATTTATTCCTTGAACTGCAGTTTTTTGAACCAGGATTGCTAGATTTCTGTACATCAGTACATCTTAAAACTCAAAATGTTGCAGTTTCTCTCTTTTGATTCTTTTATTTGAATCCGTCTTCAAATAATGAATGCATTATTATTGTGTTATTCAAATTCATATAACTTTTAGCTATAAGCATCTGTTTGAAGCTGGACTTTCTTTGGAAAAATGTACTATGCCCATTGGATAGCCAACACCTCTTGCCTCCCTTATTCTTTTTTTTTCATAGCAATTAATGGCTGCATTTTCTTCTCTTGTCCCACAGGTACCTGCTCTAATAACAGAACTGAAGACTGCAGACTGCCCTCTGGTGAGATCATTCAAGATTGCTCTCGAATGGCTTCTTACTGGAAAGTCAGTACGACTGATAAACCATACTGCAATGTGCCAACTACAACTCCCACAACATCAACAACTACTACCAGTCCTATAACCACTACCCCAACATCAACAACTCCTACTACTAGTCCTACAACTACACCACCAAGTTGCCCACCTTCATCTCTCTGCAACTTGATCATAAGCGAGTAAGCAATCTCATCTGCCATGTTTAGTGATAATTTGTTAAAAATAGTTGCACTGTTTAACCCCAGCAATTCAGTGATGTATGGTGTTTTATTTTCTGCAATTCTTTCTTAAGATGGGAATATATTATGTATTTATCTGACATGCTTGAGTATCCTGTATGTAAGGCAATATGCATAAAAAAGGAACACATTTGGAGCATACCATCTGCACAAGAATGAAAATATCCATTGAGTTAAATTGTGCTTTAAAGCCCTTAAATGCTAAAGAGATCTACAATGCATTGTGCCACATTGCATTGTGAACCTCTTTAACATGCAAGAGTTTCAAAACCTTATTTAAGTCTATGGGCATTTTATTTGTCACCAGGTTGTCCTAATTTTAGTTGTCTCCAAACTGGGTTGCTCCAGAATTACTCTTATTTTACTCTCCACATATGACCTACAGAATACAACATATACACTCACTATATTATTCACAAAAGTAATAAGATCCCTTCTGTTGTGTCTGAAGGGTCTTTGCTGAATGTCATGAGCTGATCCCACCAACAGCTTACTATGAAGGCTGTGTTTTTGATGCCTGTCGCACCCGGAATGTGTCAGTGGAATGTTCCAGCTTACAGGTCTATGCATCATTATGCACTTCCATTGGAGTCTGTGTGGACTGGAGAGCAAGGACTGAAGGCAGTTGCCGTAAGTGACACGCCAGAGAAAATTTGCCTTTTTAGTGGTGGCATAGTTGTACATTTAAGCTACTTTGTTTTTATTATTGCCAAAATATATTAAAATAAATGGTAAATTTGTTTGTGGAGCCTTAACGTATAAAACTACAACTAGAATTGATGATCTCTCTTTCTTTTTGTTAAACAGCATATAGCTGCCCCACTGGAAAGGTTTATGATGCTTGTGGCCCACTTCATTCTGTTACCTGTGACAACAAGTAAGAAATCTGTTTAAGAGTGGTTGCTGATTCTAAAGTGAATCATGAAGTGCTGGATGTAACTGTCAATATACACACCTTTTTGATACCATATCAGTAATCTGGTTTCTGCAAATGCAATATGCATTTATTTTGAACACAGGGGACATGAGAAAAAAATGATGTTTTTTAGGCATTTAATCTCACATTCTTTAAAACTACTGAATGCTGCAGATTATATTATGCTGATGCAGATTTTCCACAATAATTTTCAAAATAAAGTGCAATATTATAATCCGCAAGAAACTTGTTGTTTCCAGGGACCTGTCAATTGCAGATACCAGTGGGATTAACACATTGGCTTAACTGTTTGTGATATCTACTCACTTTACAGGGAAGTGCCTGCCAGCAGCAATTGTTTAACTGAAGGCTGCTACTGTCCTTCAGGATCTCTGCTCTTCAATGCATATACTGATGTCTGTGTTACGACATGTAGTAAGTATGGGAAAAATAATTGTAATTCATACAAAAAAATCACTGGTTTCTTCCAGGATCTTAAAAAATAAGCAGCTTAAATAGCCATAGGATCAAATTGTGTGTATTTCTTACCCACATACACAGACCAAATTCAGTTAATCTGATCAGGCAGCGTGCAGATTGCTTATTTGTCTTTGTGTGCATGCGGTTGTGCAGGTCAGGTTAGAGTGATTCAATACTATAAAACAGGTCATAAACAGTATGTATTTTGCCATGACTACAGATTTGTACTGAAGCATTTATAATATTATTTATAATATATAATAATATTTGTTCTATATTAGGTTTTGCTTTGTTATTATTTTACTTTAGCATGTTTCATTATACAAGCTTTCTATTATCTTTAAATATACATCCTGGTCATTCTTTATACAAAAGAATACACTGATCAATGCTAGAAATGTTTAAGCAAGTCTATAATTATCCTAATTCTATATTATTTAATTTTTAGCTTGTGTTGGACCTGAAGGAACCCCCATGAAGGTAAATGAGTGTTATTTGTTATAAATGCAATGTAGAGTGAGTCTGAACTGAGGTCTAGCCTTCTATGCTTGTAATACAAAGTGATAAAGCAATTTTATTATACAGTGTGAATTTCTCATAGAGCCATTTGCACAAAGAGGAGCAATGGAGAGGCAAACCAATGTAATAGTAAACAAATTGATTTTAAATGAGACTTTTAACCTCTTACAAAGCAATGCATTGGAGACCACTTTAGAATTCAAGGGGTTGAAATCACCATTTCGCTCAAAGGTAATTTTATCTGGTGCAGTTTGTGAAGCCCAAAATTGCTTTTTTCTTATGGTCTCTAAAGCCATCATTACTATTAGTGTAAGGCAGGGCTGGCCAATTTCAGTCCTCAAGGGCCACCAATAGTAGAGGATTTAAGGATTTACCTGATTAAGCACAGGTGAGTTAATCAGTGGCTCATTCATTTTGACTGACTCACTTGGGCGTAAGCAGGGAAAATCTTAAATCCTGTACTGTTGGGGGCCCTTGGGGACTGAACTTGGACAGACATGACATAACTCATTTGAGATGTTATTGATTTTGCTGTGAAGGTGACCTTAGGATTGAAGAAGTAATTTTACATTTGTAGTGAAGGCATACAAAATTCTAGCCTTGAACTGAATGATATAAATATTTTAAGATATCAAGTAATTTTCCAGATTTTTGGTGAATACTAATATCTGTAAGTTTTTTTGCTATGCTGAGGGGAAACAAAATAACAATATATGTACTTTATTCACAGGCTGGAGAAACCTGGGTTAGCAACTGCAAAAACTGCGTCTGTGAGCCTAATTCCCTTACTGTACAGTGTACTCCAATCACATGTGCAGTGAATGAAGAAACATGTCAGCTTGGATACAAAAAAGTTACTATTCCGGGAAGTTGCTGTAACTCATATAAATGTGGTAAGTAAGATGTATTATTTTTTTACAAAAAAAAGTTAACCCTTTATGGACCTGGGTGTGTGTTTGATGCATTGTATTATGCATGGGGTTATAATCTTAATATGTGACAGCAGCAGACTTGCTAGGATGTATGGATGAACCTACCTGAGCATATATGTTAGTATGTCCTCCACATCGATTGATACACCTATGCTCAAGTAGGGATAAACTTAAACTTTGGCCATTTTGTGGCTCTCACTGAGTAGTGTTCCTTATGCCTAGTATAATATCACACACAATATATGCAACATATCTCATAAACTTAAAAATTGCAGACTTTTTCTTCTGAGTAGTGTTATGTTCAATAGTACACAACTAGGTTATGTATTACTAATTAAAGCATAACTTGCACATGCAAGCAAAAGAGATTTACATGACTGTTCTCCAAAGAACTGGATCAATTATGAGACAAACCAAGCAGAAAGTAGCAGAGAATCAAAAATTCCCAAAATGTCCATAGATTTAAATGGACATTAAACTCCTTTGGTTGCTTTGTAGACCCAACTAATAGCCATGTTTCAATCAATTGTGGTATTCATTTGTTCCCTATGGTGTAGATGGTTTGACCCAGAAATAACCCAGTTCTTCTTAGTATATTAGCCTCAGTGGTTTACATAAAAATTATATACAACTTATCCGTGTGTTGGCATTCAGATCCCTAGGGGTAAAGCCATACGATTAAAATATTGGCGTTTGGGGCAAGCAAAATGTAATGATGTAAATGGAGATTGTTACCTCTTGAATGCAGGTGTCCAAAGAGTGCTCCACTTGAAATTTGTGCAAATGGACACATCTATTACATTCCACTGCACATAATACTTTATGGGTGTAACTGTTTTTATAGGTTACTCAAGAAAATGTTCACTCGTTAAACAAAATTAATATATCTAACATCTAATTTTCTCTTTTCTCAACAGAACCCATGGATGTCTGTGTAGTAAAAGATACCTTATATCTGGTAAGAATCTTTCTTTTTTTTGTGGATGATTAAGGAATTAAGAAATAAAGGAAAATTGTTGACCATGAAGTTTTAACTCTCTGAGTGCCAGAGGGGTGAATAAGTAATTGCAAATCACTGCATTCCTCAACCCACTTTCATTCAGTAGGTTAATACATTCTGACTTGATATTTGTATGATGTGATTTAATAGAAAAATACTTCACACGTCTCTATCACCTAAAGAAATTAAAAACATAAAAAAAAAACATCAGTTGCAATACAAAACAAACAGAGATATATAAAAACATAGTTCAAGAGCAAAAGAGATGGTGAAAATGAATTTTACTAACAAATTAATTTTCTATCTTGTTTTGTTTTTTTATTTTTCATCCTACTTATAGCCAGGACAGGATATTCCACCATCCTCGGGCTCATGTGAAGAGTGCAAGTGCACAGCTGAAAAAGATGCCAATACTTTACTAAACCTGGTTAAATGTAGCACCACTGAGTGCAGCAAAGATTGCCCATTGGTAGGTTCCACTTCATCAGTGACAGTATTACATAATAATAAATGATTTAGTCAAAAATAACAATATACTGACCTAAAACTCTTATTTTTTGGTGGCAGGGTTACCAGTACAAACAGATGAATGACCAGTGTTGTGGTACTTGTGAGCCTGTGGCTTGTACAATGGAACTGAGTGATACCACTATTGTTATTGAGGTACTTTCTTCTTACAAAGGGGTTTTTAGTCTGTATTTTCTTTTAACATGTATTTTATGCATATAAAAAGGCATTAGTGTTCAGGAAGCTTCTCTATTACTCAACAGAACCTTATAGCCTATTTTTTTTACAGTGTGTTAAGATTAATTCCAATATTATTGACATTTTCAGAGGTGCACTCTTAGTAATGGTGAATTGGACAAGTGAACATTTAAATGTATATGCATCTAAAATGATAAGAACTAGTCCAGTTTAACCAATTGTATGCTTTTAAATGTGCTCAAGACCTATCTAGTATTCAAGGGGATAAATATTCCATTTAAATCAATGGAAAGCTTCTTTTGTCACCGATGGTGCAGATGTAAAATAATTTAATTTCTTGAATGTGACCGTTAAATATGTGTTCTCCCTAACATCCTTCTCATTTAATTCTTTCAGTCTGGTAAAACATGGACCCCACCTGGTGAGCTTTGTGTCTACTATGAATGTTATCAAATAGATGGCAAGTTTGTTCTTAGAACAGTGAAGACAGCCTGCCCCACTGGTGACTGTGAAATTGTATGTAATTTTTCATAATAATTTATTGATCTGTTTGTAACTTCACCAATTATGGTAAATGTAAAACAATGACATAATAAATAAGAAATCCATTACTATTCTTTGCCATAGGGTTACGAATACATGGCTATCCCAGGAGAGTGTTGTGGAACGTGCATGAAGGTGAACTGTGTAATGGAAATGCCTGATGGTACAATTAAATCCTTCACGGTAAATGCTTCTACATCAAACAACTTATAGATTATCATGATATTATCTAGTGCAATGTACTGTACTGTGATTTATTTACATATTTTGTAGTAGGGTAATTGCTGTTAATAGAACATTTTATTAAACTGCAATTATTGGATGATATATAAATTATTTTAAAATATGTCTCTAATTATTTTGATACTCTTCATCTGCATTTCAGCCTGGAGAGACCTTTACTTTACCAGAAGACAAATGCACCCTCTACACCTGTACACCAACTAAAGAATTGATAAAGACAAATCAATGTCCCAATTGTACTGAGGTGGGTTTCAATCTGAAAGCTATATTTCTCTTTAACCTTTTAGTGACACATGATGTGCCAGGACCGTCATGCCGATTTTGGCACTTAAGGACTAGTGATGGTCCTGGCCCATCATGGGATTCTGGGATGGCAGAGTAGCTGCATGCTGCTCTGCCATTTCTGGTATTCATCAAGAAAAAAAAAGTCTAGGCTTTTTTCCTAGAGTAAAGATCTGGTACTATATACTACATATATGGAATTCTTGTCATGAACAGAAAGTATGTACTGACATTTTAGCAACCTCTCATTTCCTGTTATAGAAATGCCCACCAGTAGAAACAGTGACTTGCTATAATGATTTTCCACCCGTCAAAGTATACAGTTCAGATGGCTGTTGTTTCCATTATGAATGTCAATGTAAGTACTCTGATAGGTTAAATCTGGATTATAGACATATTTTTGATCATGCTTCAGTGAAAGAAATAAACTTTCTCAATGTCCATCTTGGAGTAATAAATACAAAATAATAGAATAGGGAAGGAGTTGCATACATTTTTGTACTGATAAAAAAATGGTGAAATATAGTCTGCTAGTTATAAAAATTGGTATTTTTTAGCAGTCAGAAACAAGCAGTATACAAATGTTAATCAACTTTGTGCACAATGTAGGGTTTGTACTGGTAATTGATAATGTTTGGTCAATTTAGTGAAAATACTGGTGTTTAGCTTATTATTCTTGAGAACTAAAATACAGAGCTAGAAACGTGGTTAGGCTTCACTGGCCTACTTGTTAATTGCCAAGCAACCTGTGATGCGCCAGCTGCTCACGACTAAAATTCACATTATTCTCAGTCATCTAACAGTGGGTTGTGAATGATGAGAATGGTAATAATACACAGCTAGAGTGTTTCAGATTGGCCAACCTTGAAAGATTTAATGTGTGTAAGCTAATAAGGTAACAACAACAAAATCACAGGCACCCTCTCCCTGGGGTCAAGTGTGCTTAATTTGGGGCATGAGGCACGTGTTGGATTCCCATGGCATAGAACACTGACAATTTTCTTTTAACTTGTGTTAACTACCAAAATATAGATTATGTATCTATTCATATATCTGTATCTTCAATGTCTGATCTACCATCCCTTCATATATACAAATGTAACTAATAACACATTATCAAAGTAGATATAATGCAAAATGTTTATTGGGATAGGCGTACAGTAACACATTTGCACTGCAGGTCATGTTGCCTTATACTTAAACTTAAGAATATGTTTAAGTAGCAGTTTCTTAAATGGGCAAGTAGTTTCAACATATAAATACATATTTATACTAATATTTCTGGCTTATTTGAGAAATGTCTACTTAAACTTTGTTAGATTAACTTTATGAATATAATCCATTTTATCTGTTATGTTCTTCTGTAGGTGTGTGCAGTGGATGGGGTGATCCTCATTACATTACTTTTGATGGAACTTACTATACCTTCCTGGACAACTGCACCTACGTTCTTGTGGAAGAGATCACTCCTAGATACGACAACTTCCGTATCCTTGTGGACAATTACTTCTGTGGTGCTTTTGATGGCTTGTCGTGTCCGCAATCTATCCTGATTTACTACAAATCCGATGAACTGGTGCTGACACGTACTATATATCAAGGAAGAATAAGAAATATGGTAAGATGAGGCAGATATAAAATTCCTATATTGTTCTCATACGTTTTAACAGGGAACAAAATCAATAAATAAAGGAGTTCAAAGCTTATTTATCCATATATGACCTGAAAAGTACAGTGTGATTTCAAATCATTATCATTCTTTTCTGACACATAAGGAGATCATATACATTTAAATATATTACTTTAGGTTTTGAGTTATAAACATTTTTATGAGGCTGGTTAGGTTGACAGAACTCTAGGACCATTTTTTCAAATTTACTGTCCTGGTGGTAAAAGAGCATGATATTCAGACTACTCTTCTACATCACGTATAAGCAAAGTTTGACATCACAGTCTTAACAAAATGACAACTGCCCTATCCCTTACTAGAAAAAAACGAAATAAAATTAATTGATTATTAGATATACATACATTAATAATAGTCAGCTCTGTATACTTTATTTAACCCAGCAATACATTTGGTTGCAGAAATTAAGTGATAAGGATATTAGTACACTAAGTCATGATACTTTGTAGAGTCATTTTACAAATATTTGTGTATACTAATTGTGATAATTATTTGCAAACAGGTGAGGTTCAATCAAAACTGGCTGGTCCCTGGATTCACTGCAAATGGTATAATTGTCACTAGTGCTGGCATCAACACTGTGGTTGAGATCCCAGAAATAAATGCTTATATCTCCTTCAGTGGAATGATCTTTGTTATCAAGCTGCCATTCAGCCAATTTGCTTACAATACAGAAGGACAATGTGGTAAGAATCTTGAGTTTCATTTTACTTTTTGTTATGAAATCTTAACATATTTTTGTCCAGTTTACAAAAATCAGTCATTTAATTTTTCATAATTATATCTTCCTCTAAATAAAACATTTACTAGTACAGTTTTCTGTTTCAAATCTTTAACAGTATGAATAAAACAAAAGTTTGTTCTTTCTTAATTTACTTTTGATGCTATTTTGTTCTGCATTAGTCTGTAAAATTAATTTCTGAACTGATGAAAACAATATCATTATGTGGCTTCCACAGACATTTACAGGGGGGTGATTGGAACTCTCTGGGGAAAGTTATACCATAAAATAATACTGACATTCATTAAGGTGAGATAAAACAGTGATAAAGTGGAGATGACGGCTCCAGAGCTATCACTTCTTCAATTCCTATATTATTTTATAGAGACTATGCACTAAGATCCCAAAAATCTGAGAAATCTTACAACATAGGTGCCATAGAATAGCATAGGATTTGCAGAAGAGATATAACTGAAAAAGGTATCTACTTCCACTTTATCACCCCTTTATCACAGCTATGTGCATCTCCAAATGTCTTTTAATAAGGAGTAAAGATATAAAAGTCAAAATTATCTAACATAAAGTGTCCAAGCAAGACAAAATGAATGTATAGATTAATAAAAGAAACTAAAACAATGTTTAATGAACTTTGTTCCAAGCAATTTGGAAGCATGCCAACTGTACCATAAGGGATAAAAAATATAAACAAACTCCAGTTGCTGCACAATACTTTGTGGATGTCCCTAGTATCTGTGGTGAGATGCATGAAGGTTTAATATGGGTCCAGATTGTCTATATTGTAACAAATTTTTACCAATTACATCATGTCATATGCACTAAGATGTCTTCTCCATCATATCCATTTGAAAGCAAAACAAATACACCAATATCACCATGCTTTCACCATGCCTTCACCGGATTTAAGATGTTTCAGTGTCTACTTTGACAATGGTTCATTTGCATATTCAAATATAGCTTAACAAGATATTGTCATATCCCTGTGGATGTGTTGCAATTTTAATGTGGTTATTCCTCACATGCTGAGCTCTGATAGCTGGCTTTGCTGATTGAGTCTACAGACACAAATTCACCAACCTGAGATTAGCAAAGTTGGGATCTTCACATGACCTTCTATGCAGCCACAGAGTATAGTTTGTTGTCTATGCTGGAAAGCACAGACATCAGCTTCCTTCCTTTAACCCTTTGAATGTCATAGGGATGTACAGCGCAATCCTCTACCCTGTTTCTCAGATGATTGATATACAAATAGAGTCAGCTTTTCTTGCTGTTGTTTGTGCTGAAGTGTTAAAGTGAGAGCATTTACGCCCCCTTCCACTTGCCCAGAGCAACACATTACCAGCTTTACGTGAACAACATATGCTAATGATTAAAGTATTTTCCCCTCCCTTTTCCTAGATAATTCTTAGGACACATGGCAAAGTGTGTTTTATCTACGTGGTGAAAAGTCACAATCAGTTCAATGAGCATTTGGGGATTTTTGATCCCCCACCCATTGATGTAATTGCATCTTTATTTTGTGCATAAGGTGTATTATATGCAATGTTCTCTCCAAACCTAATGATGCTGACACACAAAAAAATTGATATGGAGTAAACGAACTATATCATAGAGGAGAAATAACATTCCCCAAATTCCAATTTATTCAAATGGGATTTCACCCCTTGGATGCTTGAGAGTTCTCCAAGATATTGCTTTGCAGTGCTTTAAAGAACGTTTTATTCCAGGAAACAGAAAGATCAAGTTGTTATTTGTTCTGTGCAGTGCAGAAGGTTTGGACCAAAATTACATTAACTTAAATACTTGATAAAACTTTACCACTATTTCCCTCTCGTGATTATTTTTTTATTTGACACTTGTCTCAAATAATTAATGCAGTATTATTGTTTCATGAAAATTCACGTAACCCTTCTTTTTATAAAGCTTCTTAAGTCTATAAGGTTCCATAAACTTTTGCCACCTTCACACCTTATTTTCATACCAATGAATGGCTCCACTTTCTTCTTGTGTCCAACACAGGTACATGCTCTAACAACAGAAATGAAGACTGCAGACTCCCAACTGGTGAAATCATTCAAGATTGTTCTCGAATGGCTCCCTACTGGCAAGTCAATACAAATGATAAACCATACTGCAATGAGCCACCAACAACTCCGCCACCACCAACAACTCCTACTACCAGCCCCATAACCACTATACCAACAGACTGCTCACCTTCATATCTCTGCAACTTCATCATGAGCGAGTAAGCAACATCACCTGCCACTTATAATGATTATCTGCTCACATTATCTGCACCTTCAAATCTGAGTTTGAAAGTGCAGCAAAGAAAGGTGTTTCTATTTTCTGTAATCCTTATAAAGATGGAAACAGTTTATGAATTACATTTATCTGAAAAATATTTGATTATACCGCATGTAGGAAAATATGTAGAAAACAAAAACAAGCAATTCTGGAGCAAACCATCGGCACCAGAGCATACACAATTAAATTCCCATTGAGTTAAAAGTTGCTTTTTAGCATTCTGAATGCAGGAGAGGTCTCAAGTGTAATATGTTATGGACCACTTTTGCATTCAAGTTTTTAAAATCATTAGGAATTCATACTGGTGCAGCTGGTTTACTCCAGAATTGCTTCTCTTTAATTCTCTGCATACAGCCCACAGAATGCAAAATACATATTTATTAATTGACTTCAAGAAGCAGACTGATATGAACACTTTCTGTTGTCTTTAAAGGATCTTTGCTGAATGCCATGAGCTGATACCACCACAGCCTTACTATGATGGCTGCGTTTATGATGCCTGTCTCACTAGGAATGTATCAGTTGAATGCTCAAGCTTACAGGTCTATGCAGCCTTGTGCACTTCCATTGGAATCTGTGTGGACTGGAGAGCAAGGACTGAAGGCAGTTGTCGTAAGTGAAATGGAGGAAATAATCTGACAGTATTGGCATAGTTGTACAAAAGAACACCTGGCAGAGTGTTGTGTAAAGAACTGGCAATTTTGTATATGAATCCTTAACATACAATGCTAGCTACAATACAGAATGTGTAATTTTTCTCTTTGTTTAACAGCACACAACTGCCCTGCTGGAAAGGTTTATGATCCTTGTGGCCCACTGAATCCTATTACCTGTGACAAGTAAGAAATGCTGATTCTTAAGAAAATACAGTCTACTTGGTGCTAGGTTTTTGTTACAATATCAATAATATTTTCAATAAATATGTAGCATGCATTTCTTTTGAACACACGTGGTTATGAATGCAACTGGAGGAGTGAGAAAAACATGAGAAGTTAATTAATCTCCAAGTGTTCAAAACTGATGAATGCAGAAAATATTTTTATTGCAGATTTGTTTACAAAACATGTTACAGTATTATAATCTTCATGTAACTCCTTGATACCCCGTGACTCCTCAATTGCAAATAACAATAGGATTAACACTCCGACATAATAATGTGTGATACCTTCTCTCTTTACAGGAAAATGCCTGATAGCAATTATTTAACTGAAGGCTGCTACTGTCCTACAGGATCTCTGCTCTTCAATGCTTATACTGACATTTGTGTTGGGAGCTGCTGTAAGTATGGAAAAAATACTTCCTGGTACATGCGAACAAACGTGCTGATGTCTTCCAGACTCTTAAACAATAAACAGTCTGAAGATACCCATACACACAATTATATTAGAAGTCTGACCTGAGCAACTAGATTGCATGCAAATCCTCCTTACACACGAAAACACACAGACCAAAATACTATGTTAACCCCTTAATGACCCTTGACGGTCATAGTACGTCATGGGTCGATGTGAGTAAACGACCCATGACGTACTATGACCGTCATGGAATTCCGGGCTCCCCCCACGGCTGCACGCCATCCGGGGAGTCCGAAACCAGAATTTAAAAACAAAAAAATGCTCCAATGTCCTTAAGTGACCGCAAAGCAACGATCGGTCGGTCTTTCAGGGGTTAAGACTACCCACTCCATGATGTGATCAGATCAAAAATGTAAAACCAGCCCATCTAATGAAGATAGGCCATGTACACTACGGTAGATATACAACTCAGTCACTATTGACCAGATTTAACAATTTGAAATCACTTTTGTTAATGGGTACCTTTAGAATTTTGCTTTAACACATAGGCCTTTCCTAGAGTTGTAATATATGCCACTAATTCTTTGTGTCCTCTGTTTGAAACATTTATATAGCTAGTACTTTTTATTTAGTTCTTTATTGCCATTTCAGCAATATAGACCACATACAGGTCAGTTTTTGAGGAAAAAAGCCAACAAGTGACTGAAGTATTGTAATATAAGGATATCTAATAATGATTTCCTGTCTTAACTTACACGTCCTTAGCCATGACTACGTGAAGCATTAAAAACCCGATTAACATTAACTGTGTATTTTTTATTTGTTAAAAATATTTTTTTTATTATTTTACTTTCAGCTTATTTTATTAAATAATAGTTCTGTAATATTTAAATACTTGTCATCATCACTCTTTATCAATGTCAGAAATCTTAAAGCAAATCTATAATGGCTTATCATTGTATTTTATTTTCTTTAGCTACTTGTGTTGGGCCTGAAGGAAACCCCATGAAGGTATTTGAGCTTTATTTGTCACAGTGATTAAGCAAATTGTGGAGAGGGGCATGTGATGGATAGTTTTGATGAATGCTACACGAATCATGTAGAAAAAGACAATACATTAATCTTCCATGCTTTAATCACAAATAGATTTTACAGTGTTATTATGCAGTGTGAAATTCAGATGCTCAGGGCCATACAAAGGAAAAGTAAAACAATATTGAGGCAAAATAGCTTAAAGGGAGAGTAATGCTTCATAATAAAAACAGCTCTAATTAATCTTCATAGTATTTGGGCCTTGGAGAGTGTTATTTCAATTCTGTCAGAGTTGAAGAGTTCAAGAGTAATTGAATGATAAAGTATCCCCCTCCCACCCCTTCTACTGACTTAACACTGCTCAGCTTAGAGCAGCAGGGAGTGTCCAGGTAGATTGCAGAGAGGGACAATCTTCGATTAAGATAAGGTATAAAGCTGAAAAACCTGTCAAGGGGGGCAGGGTTTTCATTGCTCTCACAGTAAGAATTTTGACCCTTGATGTGATGCTGTCTGGTCTATGGACTGGATTCAACATCTGAGGAGTGGGTTCTTACACTAGATAAAAGTGGCGGGAGGGGGAAATTTTATCATTCAATTACTCTTGAACTATAACGCTCACAGTAATGAAATAACACTCTCTATGACTCAAATACTATGAAGATTATTAGGAGCTGCTGTTTTTGTGAAACATTACTATCACTTTAACTATAAGAAACACACACATTCCCATTAATTTAAATAATATAGAATTCAAGCGTTTTGGAAGCCCTGTTTAATCATTGGCTATTTTAGTTGTTTTCTATAGTGCAATTAGTTAGACCCAGAATTGCATAAGGTCACTGGTGTCAATATCACCATTAGGGTATGTAAGTCATTTCTGAAGTTATTATTTTGGCCATCAATATGATTTACTATAGCCTATGCTATTTCACTTTACATGTATAATGAAACCATAAAGGGATCTGACTGACACTGAACTGTATGATTTAAATATTTTATGGTATTAGGTTGAGAATGTGTAGTTTTTTCACTTTTTTGCCCTGACATGCATATACTAACCCCCAGCTTTGTCCCACATTAGCTACAGAACCACACATACCAACGTGTAGCCTTGTCCCAAGGAAGCTATAGAACATACATACTGCATTGGTAGCCATAGAACCCCATATGCTGTCCCCCAGTTTTCTTCCACAATAGCTGTAGAACTACACATACTGATCCTCCAGCCTTGCCCCACTGCCCATTGCTATTGGCAACATGAGGCTCTCCAGCTATTTCCAGACTACAACTCCTATAATCGTCACACATACTGACCCTCATCTTTGTACCGCGGTAGCCACAGAATCACACATACAGGCCTCCCAGGCTTGTCCCACTGTACTGGTAGCCAAAGAACAACACAAACTGAGTATAACACCACAACCTCCCCAGCAGGAATTCTGTGGTATAGGTAATCCAGAAAAAAAATGGTATTGTGTTAGCCAGTAGTGTAGATGGGATTCAGTGTAGCCATTAAAAGGTATCACCTTTATATCACTCTTGTGAGTTTTTTGCTACACTGAATCCCATCTGATATAGGTAGAAAGTTCTCATAGGAAATTTCTTAGGGTAGCAGGAAGGTGGGAATTTTATGGAGTTTTTATGCATGGAATTTCCTAAGACAAAGTGAAAATTGAGTATTTTCCACCAAGATTCCGACAGGAAAAAAATGTGAATTTTCACCTATCGCTAGCGTTAAGGAATAACTATGATTTTACATTTCTGGTTCATACTAGAGACTAATAATATAACCACTCAATTTACAGGCTGGAGAGACCTGGGTTAGCAACTGCAAAAACTGCATCTGTGAGGCTAATTCCCTCACTGTTCAGTGCAGCCCAATCGTGTGCACAGTAAATACAGAAGAATGTAAGATAGGATACAAACAAGTTACTATTCAGGGAAGTTGCTGTAATTCATATACATGTGGTAAGTAAGGGGATTAAAATGTTTTCATCTTTGATGGTTGAAGGCTTGCTATAATTTAACCCTTCTGCTCAAGAAGATATAAATGTAAATGTTTTGTGGCTCTCATTGAGTTGTGTTCCTCATCCTGTGTATAATATTACACAGAAAATAATACAAAATATTTCATATAGTCACAAATTATAGACTTTTTCTAGCCAATATATTTTCTTCTGAATAGTGCTACATCTGTTCCCTACAAAACTGAGCTTTGTTTTGCTGCAGTATAATCAATCAGATCATTATTACAGTTGCAAGAAAAAGGCAGTTGGGGGAAAATTGTCAAAAAGAGACATAATGATACACATAAACATTTAGCAACATTTCTGCTAAGTACTAATGCCAATCAGTTGACGTTTTGAAAAGTGGAGTAGAAATTGATGTGGTCCAAATCAGAATTGTGTTTCAACGTATGGAAAAGAAATTCACAATTTGTGTCAAAAATAAAGTGATAGAGTGTGTAAGCTATGTACAAAAAAATAAATTATTTAGCAACATATTTATAAACATGGATTTACTTGTCCATAAATATAACCCGTCATTCTGAATTTTAGCAACAATTCTTAAACATACACTAAAAATTGTTTTATACATTCCCTAAATTCCTGTGCGTAATACATCAGTTTCAATGGTTTACCCCCCAAGAGGAGAAATGTATGCAATTTAACTGTGTGTGTTGGCTTTAGATACCTAAGTGGCAGGGCCATATGCACAAAAAAGTGGAGCAATTCAAAGGCAAACCAGCTCCAGCATAGATGAAAAATGGGGATTTAAAACCTTTGAATGCTAGGTAGGTTTTCATTGCATTACATATCAATGCATTGATAAGCTCCATAGCATTAAATGAGTGCAAAATATGTATTTGCTCCCTATGGTAGCATTGCTTTGGCCCATAGTTGCTCTGCTTTCAATTTGTGCATTGAGCCAAGAATGAATTGTGCTGAAAATAATAGTTTTTAATTGGTGTAACAGAATTTTATAGGCTAAATTATCTGATAAGAAAAACATTTTCTCCCAACAAACACCTCATAATTAATCTTACAACTATTTTTGTCTCAAAAGAACCAGATGACGTCTGTGTAGTACAAGATATCGTATATCAGGTAAGGATCATTTTTCAGACACTAAGGGCATTAAGAAAGTTTATTTGGTCTGGGTAAAATAAGAATACATTAACAGTTAACTCCTTGAGTGCCACACAGTGCATCTCATTGAAAAACATTGCATTACTCACACCACTGGCACTCAGTGGGTTAAAATATGCTGACTAGATAGTTTTATGATGTGATTTCACAGAAAAAATACTTAACACCTCAATAACACCTAAATAATAATGAAACAAAAGTTTTATAAACACATCAGTTGCAATGAATAAATCACACATGTAGAGTGATAAAATACAGCTGAAAAGCAAAAGGAAGTTGAAAATTAATTTTACTAACAAATCTTTTGTTTTCTTTTTGTGCCTAATTACAGCCAGGACAGGATATCCCACAATCCCCAGGCTCATGTGAACAATGCAAGTGCACAGATGAAAAAGATGCCCAGACATTGCTAAACAAGGCTATATGTACCACTATCCAGTGTAATAGTGTTTGCCAGCAGGTCAGTTCCTCTTTATCATTAACAGTATTACAAAACAATAAATTATCTTGTCAAAACTAACAAGATAACTGACCTTAAAACTCATTTCTTTTGGCAGGGTTACCAGTACAAACAAATAAATGGCCAGTGTTGTGGTACTTGTGAACAAGTGGCTTGTACAATGGAAGTTGGTGGTGCCACTGGAATTGGGGATACAATTGTTATTATTGAGGTATTTTCTTCTTACAAAGGGGGTTTCAACCTATTAATTCTTTTAACTTGTATTTATGCTTATAAAACTGCAAAATAAATTGATAACCCCTTAATTGCTACAATGGAATTTCATATCCCACATTTTTATAATCTGTTAATCTTCATTCCAACTTTACCATGTTCAGACATACAGTCTTAGCAATGGTGAAGGACTAATAAATATATAATTTCCTATGTATTGGGTATGACACAAGTGTATCCAGTTCAGCCATTTATAAGCTTTACAATCCTTTGAAAAGAAGCCTCTCTAGTATTCAACCTCTAGCATTCAACCTAAAGATCTTGCTAGCACTTTTTAAATACATGTTTAATTTGTCCAGTATGGTTTAGTTTGCTTAATCCAGAATTTAGCTTTCTATATATGACCATAAATTATTACTCATTACAAATATCCTGTTTTTTTTTATTCTTTTAGACTGGTGATATCTGGACACCACCTGATGAACTTTGTGTCCACTATGAATGTCACAAGATTGATGGCAAGTTCGTTCCTACAAAAGTGAAGACAGCCTGCCCCACTGTTGTCTGTGAAATTGTATGTAACTCTTCATGTTTGTTTATTGCATTGTGTTTCACTTCAGAAACATTTGTAAATGCAAACAAAGGAATGAGGGCACACAAAAACAATATTATTCTTTACCACAGGGTTATGAATACAAGGATAGGTCTGGAGAGTGCTGTGGAGTATGTGACAAGGTGAACTGTACAATGCTCATGCCCGACAAAACAATTAAATCCTTCAAGGTAAATAATTCAGCAGCACATACATTTTAGATTATCATGACACTCTCTGGAGTGAATCACCATACTCTGTTTAGGAAACTTGTTTTAGATATTATGTAAGAGGGTTATTACTGTTAATGGGACATTTTGTTAATCTGAAATAAAGGGATGATATGTAAACCATGTAAAAATATTCAAATTATTCATATGCTTTTCATCTGCATTTCAGCCTGGAGAATCATTTACTTTACCAGAAAACAAATGTATCCTCTATTCCTGTACACCTACTAAAGATGTGATAACAACAGATCAATGCACATGTGAAGAGGTTAGTTTCATTTTTTGTTAAAAAAACACAAAGAACTGATTCTGACTATTTTTCTAGAGACAAATGTGCCGGTACTATGTAATATACATATCTCTATCTTTGTGTGCATGCATGTGTGTGTGTGTCTTTGTGTGTTTTTATGTAAAATATATATTTTTAATTTAGGAAAAAATTAGATATATGATACTACATTATTTTATTTCTGAACAAAAATGTATTTGAAGTATTTTCTGAAAGTAACCATCAGAATGCAGGTATGGAAATGTGTGCAATAAAGAGAAACTAAGTACTGAAATTTTACTGACTTCATATTTCCTGTTATAGAAATGTCCAGAAGTAGAAATAGTGACCTGCAATAATGGTTTCCCACCAGTCAAAGTAAACAATCCAGATGGTTGTTGCTTCCATTATGAATGTCAGTGTAAGTACTAATAGTATTTATCCTGAAACAGTAAAAATGTATTGATAGCTTTTGACATTAAGGCTTTCCCTTGTACGTATATTGCCAAAATATAGATACATGCATCTATTCATCTCTTCTGTATGACTCCTCTGTATGTCTGATCTACAGTTACTTCCTATACACACATTTAATTAACTCTTTAGTGACATTCCAGGTCCATCACAGGAACCTGTCCTTTAAGGATGGATGACAGACCTGACATGATGATCGCAGCGTGCCTCAGGACGCAGTGTGATCATGCCGGTGAGACTTTAACTGACTGCTCCAGGCCTGGAGCAATCAGTTTCAGTATTTCCCCGCTGTCTCCTCACATACAATTACTACTACAGTGATCACATGTGCAGGGGGAGCCACATGACAAAGGCAGTAAAAAGTATACATTGCCTTTGTCAGTGTTCTCTGCCTCTCTCTTCCTCACTGTGATCATGAAGAAGATAGAGGTAGATAGCACACATCCCCACATGAGAAATTGCAAGATGGGGGAATTTAATTGCAGGTGCTGGGGATAGAACTTAGGTTTTGTAACTGGACAACCAACTGCCACCTCTTTGTTTTACTAAATACATTATTTAGTGCAAGCCAAAGGAAATTATTTACACAGACCAATTTTAGAAAACATGTACTGAATTATAGACAAACTGTATGTGAATTTTATTACCATGGAGCAATATGATACAAAAATACACATCATATAGTCTGATTGCCTAAAAGAGGTACACAAGGGAGGGAAAAAGGGACATAGCGATTTTTGCCTCTGAGGGACACTACCCTCATAACAAGGGACATTTGGGAGGTATGAACAACCATTCATACCTTTCATCCAGTCCCTATTAAAAATGAACCAATTGAGTACAAATTATCACAGGAAAACTTACTAAAAAATAGGTTTTTTTTTCATTTTTTTCTAGTTTCTTATTACTATCAAATGAAATTGTGGGTTATACAAATAAATGTGGCATCAAAAGAAAGCCCTACTTATATTTAACCCCTTAAGAACCGGCGTGCTCGCACACGTGGCCGGCACTTTTTTTTAAATCCGATTCAGGGCTCTCCAAACAGTGTGTAGCCTCGCAGGGAGCAAACAGCAGTTTCTTAAATGGGCAATAAATTAAACATGTTTATATTCACATCATTGTGATGACTACTTGTACTGTCTTTGTATGTGCTTCTTTTTATGTGGTTGGCTTGGTATGGCTTCTTAATAAAAACAGTTAAAAAAAAAACAAAAGAAACATGTTTATATTAACTATCTTTGGTTGATTTAAGAAACTTCTACTTAAATCTGTGGTTAGCAGTCTGAATAGAATCCCTTTATTTGTTTTTGTTGTCCTGTAGGTGTTTGCACTGGATGGGGTGATCCTCATTATATCACTTTTGATGGAACTTACTATACCTTCTTGGACAACTGCACCTATGTTCTTGTGGAAGAGATCACTGCCAGATATGACAACTTCCGTATCCTTGTTGATAATTACTTCTGTAATGCTGCTGATGGCTTGTCATGTCCGCAGTCTATTCTGATTTACTATAAAACCGATGAGGTTGTGCTGACTCGCACAGTGTACCAAGGAAAAATGAGAAACATGGTAAGATAAAGAAGATGTAGAATCAGTATATTATCGTAATATATTTTGACAGGAAACAAAATTAGTAAAAGAGTTTCAGGCTGAATTATCTACAAAATAATGTAATAAGAAGAATGCTGTTAAAACTCAGTATCCGTTATTTTCTGACACATAAAGTGATGCTGCACATGTTTTTAAATACATCAATGTAGTTTTTAAGTTATCCTATATAATAATTCGCTAGGATGTTTGTCAGAAGCCATCATGCGCAGTAGAGAGTGTGCGCATTCGGGCAGTCTTTACTGTGCAAGACTGCATCGCGTGGAACAGTGAGGTAGCGGCCCGCTTAACATTACCCAGACCTTGGACCGTGTACACATGCTTTTACACTAGTAATAGATCTTTTATGAAGCTGGTCAGTGCACTGGAATTTGCTTATAAGCAATGTAATAGATTAGGTCTGATTTTCTGGTATATGTTATCACATTTGAGCAAACTGTTACTTCTTTGGGAGCTACAGAACCGATTGAGAGGTTCTAAAGGGAAAATAGCATGCCATTCAGACTCCTCTACTAGAGAGTTTATAAACAAATCTTGACATTCCAGCCTTAACAGTATTACAACCATCATATCCCTCACAGAAAAAAAAATACTTTTTACATGTACATATAATTGATAGTATTTTATAATTTGCTCTCTGAGCAAAATGCATTGGGCACACCTCTGCACTCAAGGGTAAAGTGAGATGACTGCTAATTTGTGATACTTTGTATAGTCATTTTGTGAATTGTTATGAATGCTTAAAGGTGATCATTTCAATCATTTGCCAACAGGTGAGGTTCAACCAAAACTGGTTGATACCAGGATTTACTTCAAATGGCATTTCTGTCACTAGTTCTGGTATTAATACTGTGGTTGAGATCCCAGAAATAAATGCTTACATCTCATTTAGTGGAATGATGTTTGTTATTAAGCTGCCATTCAGCAAATTTGGTTACAACACAGAAGGACAATGTGGTAAGAAAATAAGTGAATTACTTTGAAATGAATAATTTATTTTTTGTTAATTTGTTAAGACATTTTAACTTCATTTTAGTCCAGTTTACAAGAATGTAGCATTTCAGTTTTCACAATTATGTAGACAAAACCTTTAGTAGTGTAGTGAGGTTTTCTGTTTCAAATCTTTACACTTTGCATAAAATGTAATATGTGTGTTCTTGCTTAATTTACTTTTAAAACTATTTTCTTCTGGATCACAAAGCAAAATACATCTTTAAACTGCCTCATCAATAAACATTTACAGTGAGAATGAGTTTGACTTTCTGGGGAAGTGATGTATTTTGAGAAAATAGATACATATCACAGTTATCTAAACTAAGGCAATTTAGTTTATTAATTCATGAAACTAAAACCATTTTCTGCTGGACTTTTCTCCTTGACACATTGCCACCCAAGATTTAGTAGCACAAATAAAAACATATTTGCAAAATTTCCATTGAATTATATTTATTAACACATAAATATATTATCTACTGTTGACCTTCATTCAAAAAAGGAACAATTTAGGAACTCTCAAACTGACATAAAATGTAACAGGGGACATATAAAATGTAAACCTCACTAACAAATGAGGGGTTAATGCCCCTTTTACATTAATGGTATTTGGGGAATTTGTATTTTTCATTTGTGATACAGCTCTCTCTAGAATTGCTGACCATTTGTGCAAAAGTTCCATTATATGCAGTTTTTGCCACAAACATAATGAGTTCAATGCAATGTGAACTGGATTACAATACAACACATCATCTTGCAATGAGTCAGATACCTCCCTAGAATTTCAAGGGTTAAAAGCCCCATTTACATCAATGATTACTCTAGTTCTGTTTAGAACATCAACCTCAATATTTTTTGAAATTTTTCATTTTGCTGTTTTCCTCTTCTGATTATTATTTATTTGAATCTTCCAAGAAATCATTAATGCATTATTATTATTTTATGCAACGTCAAATAAACTTGCTCCTTGAAAATTTCCTTAAACCTGTTGGATTTCCAAAAACTCTTTCCTCCTTTAATCATTATTTTCATACCAATGAATGGCTGAATTTTCTTCTTGTGTCCAACACAGGTACTTGTTCCAATAACAGAACTGAAGATTGCCGACTGCCATCTGGTGAGGTCATTCAAGATTGCTCTCGAATGGCTTCTTACTGGAAGGTCAATACAAAAGATAAACCCTACTGCAATGTGCCAGCAACAACTCCCCCAACACCTCCTACTACCAGCCCTACAACCACTACACCAACGCCTTGCCCACCTTCACCGCTCTGCAACTTGATCATAAGCGAGTAAGCAATATCATCTGACATGCTTAGTGATAATTTATGCACTGTCTAACCCTAGTAATTCAGCGAAGTAAGGTGTTTTATTTTCTACAATCATATTTTAAGACAGAAATGCAGTAGTTTATCAATTATTTATCTGAAACATATTCGGTCATACTGCATGTAGGGCAATATGCAGAAATTTAAAGAGAAGCAAACCATATTTTTAACCTCTTGAATGCTAGAGAGTTCTCTAATTTGTTGCCTTTTCAATTCATTGGGACCTCTTTAGAATTCAAAGATTTAAAAGCCACATTTAAGTCAGTGGGAATTTGTATTGTCTCATATGGTGCTATTGAATTGCTCCAGAATTACACCTCTTTTACCCCCTGTACACGGCCCACAGAATGCAACTGACGTGCTGAGTAAATTAAATCAGTATAATGATTGATCAGAATTCCTTTCTTTTGTCTTTGAAGGATCTTTGCTGCATGTCATGAACTGATACCACCAGTTGCTTACTATGAAGGCTGCATTTATGATGCCTGTCACACCCAGACTGAGTCAGTGGAATGTTCCAGTTTACAAATCTATGCAGCCTTGTGCACTTCCATTGGAGTTTGTGTGGACTGGAGAGCAAAGACTGGAGGCAGTTGTCGTAAGTGACTTGGAGGAGTGAAACAAACTTGCATGTTTTTATATAGGGAACCTCACTATAGATACAATATAGAATTATAATTTCTCTTTCTCTTTGTTACATAGCATACAACTGTCCTGCGGGAAAGGTTTATGATGCCTGTGGCCCAGTTTATCCTGTTACCTGTGACAACAAGTAAGAAATCTGCTTAAGATTTTTTTGCTGATTCTGACATAAGACAGTATCATCTGCTTGGTGCTGGAAGTAAATGGCATAATGTATGAACATTGTTATGAAAGCAACTGCTCACAAACTCAAGAATGCTGAAGAGTATGTTGTTGTTGGTGCAGATATTGACACAATCATTTACAAAAAAATGTATAATATTGTAATCTATATGTAAATTATTGATACCAAAGACTTCTCAATTGCAGACACCAATGACATAAGAGTTTATAAAACTTCCTCTCTTTACAGGGAAATGGCTGCCATCAGCAGTTGTTTAACTGAAGGCTGCTACTGTGCTTCAGGATCTGTGCTCTTTAATTCTTATACTGATGTCTGTGTTAGGAGCTGCAGTAAGTACAGAAATATATATCCCAAGTTACAAAAGAAAAATACAATTCACTTGCTTCTTCCAGGCTCTCCAATAAAATAAATAGTATTAAACTAACCCATACATGCAACAGTTCTGGCATTCTGATAGTTGAAGGCTTGTCGCCAGACACACAGACTGAAATATGTACAAATTGCCTGTTTATCACTTTGTGTTTAGGGCTGAGGAGATCAGATCAGTACAAACCAATGCACAGATCATAGATTACTATATTTTGGTCTGCTAAGGCCATGCATGCAGAGATCTGATTGGGATCAGATCAGCATTTTCAAATCAATCTATAACCTCAGGTGACCAACTTGGTTAATCAATTTAATCAAGCTATACCATATACACAATGATAAACAAGCAATTTGTTCATGTTCATCCACATTGCATATTTTCAAATGGTCATATCACTGTTCGTATTGGTACTTGTAGAATTGTGTTTGTTAAAACAAATACAATCTTTCTTAAATGTGTAATACAAGTCACACGTAGTCTGTTTTCTCTGTTTCAAATATTAATATAGGTGCTATTTTGTAGCAATGGGTGGAACATTTCACATCGAAGCTGAAAAATGTCACTTTTTGCTTTTGAAGGGAAATCCCAAGAAAAGTAAAATGTTTTTGTTTTTATCTGTCATAATCCCCCACTGCAGTGTTTGCTATAGAAACAAGCACTCAGCCTTTTCTCACTGAACCGGTAGCTATAGTACCACATATATTCACTCACAGCCTTGTCCCAGGACACTGGTAACCATATAACCTCCCCCATTGTCCCATTTGCACTGATAGCCATATAAGCACATATATTTACTCCAAGCCTTGTCTCAAAGCACCGGTAGCCATAAAACCACACATATTGACCCCATGCCTTGTTCCTCTGAACTGGTACCAATATAACCTTGCATATTGACTCCCAACCTTATCCCACTGTACTGGCAGACACATAACCACATATACTGACTCCCAGCCTTGTCCCACTTAACTTGTATACATATAACCACACATATTCACTATCACCCTTGTTCTAGTTCATTGGTAGTGGTATAATTTCAAATATTTATTGACCCCCAGCCTTTTCCCACTGCACTGGTAGCCATATTTCCACACATATTGACTCCCAGTCTTTTTCCTCTTCACTGGAATACATATAACAACACATATTGACTCCCAGCCTGGAGCATGTTGGACAGCTGCTGCCAAACTACAGCTACCATCATTCCCACTACAAAGGTAGCCATACTGACCTCCCAGGAGTCCCAGCATTGTCTCACTGCACTGGTACCCATAGAACCACACACACACATGCTGAGTCTGTATAGAGGCAGACATTCGTGGGAATAGGTGTAAAATGGCAAAGTTCTCACAGGAAATGTATTGGAGTTATGTGTGGGAAATTTGGCACAAAAAAAATCACACTTTTCCCATTTCTACCATTTTGGACTTCATTCTTAAATCTAAAGAGGAGCAATTCTGAAGCAAACCGAGTATACCATAGAGGGGGAATGAATCCTCCCTTTGATTTAAATGGTTTGAAGACCTCCCTAGTATTCAGTGGGTTAAAAGTATTATTTTAAATCAATGGGAATATGCAGAATTTTAATTTGAAACCTATGTTACACTTGGGTTGCTCAGAATTATACCTCTTTAACCATTTTTAGTTCATGTTATTAATATATTAATATATCAAAAGGCAGAGACAAATCTATTCTTTATCATACTTTTTGAAGTCCTGTGTGTGCTTATGTTCCACATCTAACATACAAACTTGCTTCTGCATTAGCACACAGGCAATAATCTACACAAAACGAGAGTGCTTCCAATCTATTTTATATAAAAAAAAAAAAAAAAAAAAAATATATATATATATATATATATATATATATATATATATATATATATAATATAGAATAGCACTCACAGGTCTTTAAATATAGAAAACGTTTATTTTATCGACATTTCGGTTCAGTAAGAACCTTTATCAAGACATACTGAACCGAAACGTTGATAAAATAAACTTTTTCTGTATTTAAAGTCCTGTGAGTGCTAGCCTATTCACGATTCTACATTATATTTCCTGGAGCACCCAGGTGATTATATCTTTGAAGGTACGAGTGCTAACCAGAAACCAAGCTATATATATATATATATATATATATATATATATATATATATAATGTACATAGAATAAAGCACTCTCAGGACTTATGAAATGTGCAGAAAAAAACAAAAAAGTTTAATGTAGGATTAACGTTTTGGTCATCTGATCGTGACCTTCATTAACCCCTTAACGACCCTTGACGGTCATAGTACGTCATGGGTCAGTCGGAGTTAACAACCCATGACGTACTATGACCGTCATGGAATTACGCACCCCCCCCGTGGCTGCGCACCATTCGGGGAGTCCAGAATCAAAATGTAAACAAAAAAAAAAAAAGCTCCGTTGTCCTTTAGTGACCACCGCGTGCCTGCGCAGCTGGTCGTTAAGGAGTTAAACTTTTTTGTTTTCTCTGCACATTTCATAAGTCCTGAGAGTGCTTTATTCTATCTACATTCTATACACAAAGATGGCATGAATTGTAGCACCCAGGCACTCATCTCAGCAAGCGTGAGTGCTACTTATACACACATATATATATATATATATATATATATATATATATATATATATATATATATATATATATATATTCCTTTGGTATATATATATATATATATATATATATATATATATATATATATATATATATATATATGATATAAACATATTTAAAATGGAAATATAATTATCAATGCCCAAAAATATTGCCACAAGTCTGCAATTAATTGTTATTTATTTATTTATTTATTTGTAGCTTGTGTTGGACCGGAAGGAACCCCCATGAAGGTGATTGAGCTTTATTTATTACAATTATAAAGGAAGTTGTGGGTTGAGTAGGTGTATGGATACATTTGTTGCATTCTGCACAACACATGTAGGGCGAGTCTGAGCAATTAACTAATGTCTAAACTTCCATGCTCTTACAGTTAACCTGTTACCTACACAGCTTTTAGATTCACTAAATATATCATTGCCTAAAATGTGCAAATTTTGTTTTACAAAAAGATTAATGGCTTTATATATCTTTGATTTAGTAGTTGAGGGGTCTAATCCTAGTAGAGACATATTATTTTGCTTGATTAGGCAAAGTCTGCATAATGGATTATTCACATGTTCAGAAAATATTCTCTCTCTACCTTGTTAGGCGTCTAAAACCGTAATTTACCACGATGTGGGTGTAATAAATAGATAAAGAGAAATAATCATACACATCCTTTCAAGATGGTAGACTCCACTGGGGGAGGCCTTGGAATGGTGATAAGATCCCTTTAAAATAAAACAAATGGTATATCTTAGATTAAAAAAACATATTTCAAAGTAAAATTAATTTTTAATTAATTTTGTAAAACGATTTTCTCTGTCGATTTAAAGTCTACCTTACAACTGTTACCATCTCAGTTGAGTGGGGTCTTCCAGGCTTGGCAACCCCCTGTATCCATCAGATCATCCCTGCCTAAACCGCAGGGGATACCTGATGTGTCTGAGTCATCTGAAGAGGAACTCTTAATTCAGATGACGAGGGTAATTCTGTGGAGGTGTCTTCCCACTTTTTTGGGGACCCCTTTGAGGGCCTGATCAGGGCAGTCCTCACTACTTTGAATATTCCCTTGACATCTGAAGATCCTAAGAACCCTTCAGATGTGTTTCAGGAGCCTAAGACACAGTCTACCTGCTTTCCTCCCAATCCCACTCTTGACCGTTTGGTCTTGGATGAGTGGAAGCTTCCTGACAAGAAGCTTGCTGTGTCTAGAAAATTTGCTAAATTGTATCCCTTCTCTGAAGCGGCTTTGGTACAGTGGGCTCAACCTCCTAAGGTGGATGCCCTGGTTTCTAGACTTTCCAAGTCCATTGCTCTACCAGTGGCGGATGCATCTGTTCTCAAAGATTGGACAGATAGGAAGATTGAGGCCTTGTTGAAGTCAGTACTTCCTGCTTTTGTGGCCGCTTGGGTGAATAGAGCCATTGCAGTTTGGACTGAGCAGCTAACAGTGGCTGTCTGTAAGGCGCTCCAACTTCTGATTTGTTGCAGCTCTTAGCTAATATTTCTCAAGCCCAGCATTATGTGTCTGCAGGGATTTTTGATTACATAGTTTGGTAGGAAGAGTTCCCACCATGTCTGTGGTGGCCAGATGTGCTCTTTGGCTTAAGATCTGGTCTGCTGACACTACCTTCAAGAAGACACTTCTTTCTTTGCCTTTCTCGGGACCCTCTCTGGTTGGGCTTGAGCTGAAAGACATCATCAGTGAGGCTACTGGGGTGAAGAGCACCCTGTTGTCTTTCCTCCCCAAGAAGAAGCCACAGTCCAGACGGAATCGGCTTTTTTTGTCCCTTTCAGACTGATGTGCGTGCAGTGACCCAGGTGGTTCCCCAGGCACCTCGTGCCTTCTCCAAGCCTAAACAGCAGTGGAGACCCAAGCAGTCCTCGGCTAAGCCCAAGACTGCCAAACCTCCTTTGGCATTACTCATTCAACCCCAGTTCCCACGAATCAGTGGGTGGCCGCCTGCGCTTTTACCACTCTGTCTGGACAGACTCCGTGGCGGATCCTTGGGTTTTTCAAGTCATGACAGAGGGGTACAGGGTCCCTTTTACCTCTCTTCCTCCGTCCAGGTTTCGTCTTTCACACACTCCTCAGGCGGCAGACAAGCTTCAGCTTTTCACTGGAGTGGTTCAGACCCTTTTGGACAAAGAGGTTTTGGAGCCGGTTACAGAACCAGAACAGGGTTTCGGTTTCTATTCCAACCTGTTTGTGGTCAACAAGAAGAACGGGAGATGTCATCCTATCCTGGACCTCAAGAATCTCAATTCCGTTGTGGTCAAGTCTCATTATCATCAGGAGTCTCTGCGGATGGTGATCGCCTCCATGTCACCTGGAGAATTTCTCGCGTCCCTGGATCTACAGGATGCATACTTGCACATTGCCATTCATCCAGAGAGTCAGCAATACCTCCGGTTTGCCTGCAACCAAGGGCACTTTGTTTTCTGCTCTTCCCTTTGGCCTGTCTACTGCTCCACAGGTCTTCAATCGGGTCCTAGGTGCCTTGATATCTCTCTTGCACAGGACCGGGGTCCGAGTTACTCCTTACATGGACGATCTCCTGCTGAAGGCCTCATCTCCGGAGCTTCTGCATAACCAGGTCCAAGAATGCTTTCACGTTCTCTCCCATCATGGGTGGATCTTGAACACAGACAAGTCGGATCTGATTCCATTTCAGCTTCTCATTTACCTGGGACTCCTCTTCGACACAGTGAAGGGGATGGTGTTCCTCAAGGATGAGGTAGCTCACGAGATCACACGCAAGTATCCACTTCCTAGAGTTGGATCCGGTGCCAGCCAAGAAGTTGACGTCTCTGGTGGGGAAGTTCAGTTCCATCATGGAAGCAGTCCTGTTCGCCATGGCTCATGCGAGGGAACTTCAACAGTTTGTGATTCAGGCCTTCAAGGGTCAGACAGATCTCTCAAAGATATGAGTCTCTCTCCCCCTACATATGGAACTAAGTCTGTCATGGTGGCTCGACCTCTCGCATCTCCTGAAAAGGCAGAGCCTTCCTCATTCCCTTCTGGATGACTGTAACGACAGATGCCAGTCTGTTGGAATGGGGTGCTGTCTTGGGTCACCTGAATGTCTAGGGCCGGTGGTCTCCGGAGGAGAGTCTCCTTCCTATCAACATATTGGAGCTTTGAGCAGTCTTCCATGCTCTCCTGTATTGGATGGTCCAGTTGGAGAGTTGTCCTGTTTGAGTCCAATCAGACAACACCATGATCGCGGCTTACATCAACAAGTTTCTCAGCTTGGTTGGAGATCAAGGCTATTTTGGCCTGGGCAGCAGATCATGTTCCTGCTATTTCCACAGTTCACATTCCAGGCGTGTACAACGTCCTGGCAGACTTCTTAAGTCAACACACCATCGACAGCAGAGAATGGGAACTGAATCAGGAGGTGTTCAGAAGTGGGGTCTTCCTCAGATCGACCTGATGGTGACGAGACACAACAGGAAGGTTCCGCTGTTCTGCTCCTGTTGGAACGACCCTCAGGCTCTAGCAGTGGATGCCATGTCCAGTTCATGGAGTTTTCTTCTGGCTACATATTTCACCCTCTTCCCATGTTGCACAGGGTATTGAGAAAGCTTCGTCTGGAGCGATCTCTAGTCATTCTGATTGCTCCATATTGGCCTCGCCAATCTTGGTTTCCGGAGCTTCTGGATCTGTCGGTGGCGGAACCGTTTCGACTTCCCCACCGTCCGGATCTTCTTTTACAGGGATACCTGTGGAAGGAAGACGTCGAACGTTTGGGTTTGACGGCTTGGAGGTTGAATCCTCAATTTTGAAGAAGGGCTTTTCTTCTGAGGTTGTTGCTACTATGCTTCGTGCTCAGAAGCCTGTTTCTTCAAAGGCATACCATCAAGTTTGTTCTACCTTTCTCTCTTGGTGTGCTGATAGGGATCTTTCCCATGACTTTGATCTCTCTGCGGTCCTGTCTTTTTTGCAGGATGGGGTTGATAAGGGTCTCAGTTTGAGTTCCTTGAAGGTTCAGACTTCTGCTCTCTCTGTTTTCTTTCAGAGACATCTTGCCATTATCCATGATGTCAAGGTTTTCTTTCAGGGTGTTGATCATGCTTGCCCTGCTTTTAAGAGTCCCACTGCTCAGTGGGGTCTCATTTTGGTTTTAGGTGTTCTCCAGTGTCCACCTTTTGAGTCCTTGGCTACCATAAGTTTACGTCTCCTGACTCGGAAGATGGCTTTTCTCCTGGCGATTGTGTCTGTTCGGCGTGTCGGGGAGTTATATGCTTTGCACTGTAAACCCACCTTTTTGGTTTTTCATAAGGACAAGACGGTTCTTCGCACTTCTCAGGAATTTCTCCTGAAGGTGGTTTCTGAGTTCAACATTGACCAGGAAATAGTGGTGCCTTCTTTTTGTCCTGACCCTACTTCTGACAAGGAAAGGGTCTTCACTTGTTGGATGTTGTGCGCTGCCTTAAGTTTTATGTGCATCGTACTGAGTCCATCTGCCAGTCTGACACGTTGTTCGTCATTCCTGAGGGTCCTAGGGCAGGTAAGCCGGCTTCTAAGGTTACCATTGCTTCCTGGATTAAGTCCACCATTTGTAAGGCTTAAGAATTGAGGAAGAAGCCTGTGCCCTTTCGGGTTATGGCTCATTCTACCAGGTCTATTGGAGTCTCTTGGGCATACAAGAATCAGGCCTCAGCTGTTCAGTTGTGCAAGGCGGCTGCTTGGTCGTCAGTGCACACCTTTTCCAAACACTACCGTGTTGATGTGCTGGCATCGGCTGAGGCCAGTTTTGGCTGGAAGATCCTAGAGGCTGTATTGCCTGTCTAGGGTCTTTCTAGGTACCTTTAGTACTTATTAACTGTTGAGCCCTGTTGGCTCTAGTTCAGTGTGCTGTGTTACAGTTTCTGGTGTCTTTACACCGGTTTTCGTGTCCGTTGACACTTTATTTTTAGAGGGCTGTGTATGATCTGTTTAGCTCATGTATGCTCTCTTGACTTTGGGGGCACTGCACCTGGCCCTTGCCTTACATCCCGCCTCTGGGGAACTCAGTGGTTGGACATCCCAGAGTTACCAGTAACCTATATTGGTCGACAGAGAAAATAGGATTTTAGTCTTACCTGTTAAATCCTTTTCTCTTAGTCCATATAGGTTACTGGTCTCCCACCCTGTCAAGGGACCATGCTTGGATCTCCTGTGGCAGAACGTGGGAGTCCTTTTGGGTTCACGCTCACAGGAGTCTTCTTTTCCCTTTGGCTATCTAGTCAATAGTTAGCGTCAGGATCTAACTGGAGCGTATTGGCTACTGCAGGCTGAGAGGGAAGGTAGGCTCCACCCAGCACTTCTTATTCAAGAAAATTTCTTGTCTTACTTAAAGGGGCAGGTTGTCTAACTAAAGTTACCAGTAACCTATATGGACTAAGAGGGGTTTCCAGTGCATTAAAATTCATGAGCTGAATACCTCTCAGGCACTCTGAAGGTTAATAATAATGGATTAAGTAAATGTATTACGTCATGTTATTTCTCTTTACATGTGTTGCGAACCCATAAAATATCTGTCTGATATTGCACTGTATACTTTTAATATTTTTTTATAATCTGAAATAATTGCTGTGATTTTACATTTCTGGTAAACACTAAAAATTACATATGCCTTTTGCTGTCTGTTCAGAAGAAACATCACTAACAATATAATTACTCAATTCACAGGCTGGAGAGACTTGGGTTAGCAACTGCAAAAACTGCATCTGTGAGGCTAATTCCCTCACTGTACAGTGTGCCCCAATCACATGTGCAGCACCTGTAAGTGTTTCCTGTGATGAAAGTGTAGGGTTTGTTTCAACACTGCTACCAGACCCAAATCAGCCATGCTGTCAGCAGTATAAATGCGGTAAGTCAATGTAAAAATATATAAATAATTTACAGAAGAATGGTTGTTAACTTAAATCATACTGATACTATAAGAGCAGTAAAGCAGTGTTTGATTTCTCTGCCCACAGTGTGCAACACCAGCTACTGCTACAATGAACCAGTAGAATGTGATCTGGGGTACAAACAAATTGCCATTCAGGGACCTTGCTGTGTATCATATAAATGTGGTAAGTTTTTTTAATTTTTACCAATAAATCTTAATTGTAGCATGTATGGGGGTATATACTTGCTATGATTTAACAACAACCCTGTCAGAACACAGATGTTATTATGTCTGTAACTTTGACACACCTGAGCTCAAGTTCAAATATATTTCAACCATTGTCTCTCAAGGAGTAGTGTTCCTCATCCCTAGTTTAATATTAAATGCAATATAATAAATAGTGGGGGTTAAGCCCTAAGGTGTGAAGCTGAGATGACTTCTCCAGTGGTATAATTTCTTAAGTTCCTAGGTTATCCTATTATATTTCCAACCATCATATCTTCATCTGAGTAGTGCTATGCCTACTCAGTGTATAACTGAGTTTAGTTTTTGAGGCAGGAAAATCACAGAATAAATTTCAGGTATAAGAAAAAGTCAGGAAATCTGCAGAAATTCTCGAGGGAAGAAATAAAAATTCCCTAAGTCACCTTTGATTTAAATGGGACTTTTAACCTCTTGAATGTTGCAGAGTAAGGTCTCCAACATATTGCTTTTAATTCTTTGAAAACATCGTTAGCAGCCCCATTTAAACTAATGAGAATTGTTATTTGTGTCCTACAGTACCCAATGTAACACATTTGTCTAGTATCTTATTTAAATCGATAGATGTTTGGGGACTTTTTATATTTATCCCATAAAGAGCTATTAGTTTGCCAGATCATTGCTCCATGTTTAAAGGGATAGTAAAGTCTCCAAAAAAGTATAGCCCAAATGATAGGTACAATAAAAAAATGTGTAATGCCCTAATTCCTATCTCTCAAACCTTTATGGTTTGAGAGATATAAGAAAATAAAGTTCTCTGCTCCCTCCCCTTTCCTGCCATCTGATTCCGGAAGCAGGATCTCATGCCGTCAGCTATACAGCTGACGCGGGAGAAGGGGGAGGGAGCAGAGGATTTTATTTTCCTTTATCTCTCAAACCATAAAGGCTTGAGAGAGAGGAATTAGAGCATTATGTATATTTTATTGTACCTATCATTTGGGCTATACTTTTTTCGGGACTTTACAATCCCTTTAAGTTGTGCATATGGACAGAAATTACTACATTCCATTGCAAATAATAGTTATTTATTGAGAAGATATATTTTTTCTAGCTTAAACTGTTTATCTAATAATAAGAACATTTTCACCCATTAAACATAACTAGTTAATCTGACAATTGTCCTGTACTTTTCTCAACAGACCCCGAAAACTACTGTGTAGTACAAAATGTCTTATATCAGGTAAGAAACATTTTTTCAGACACCTAGTGCTCTAGGTAAAGAAGGTTGGCCTGGGGAAATAATGGACAGTTAAGGGTTAACCTCTTGAGTACCAGAGGGCAACTACCACATTGCAAAGCAGTGTGTTTCTCACCCCTCTGGAACGCAATGGGTTAATATTTGTGGACTAGAGAGATTTATGACTTGATTTATAAGAAAAATGCATAACACCTCTCTAGAACTTAAACAACTGAGAAATAAAAATTATATAAACACACCAATTGCAATGATCAACTGGAGAGCAAAAAAAAATAATTTTACTAACGAATTAATCCTCTGCTTTGTTTTTTTTTCTACCTAATTACAGCCAGGGCAAAAAATCCAACAATCCCCAGGTTCATGCGAACAATGCGAGTGCACAGATGAAAAAGATGTCAAAACATTACTAAACCTGGTTAAATGTAGCACCATACAATGCACCAGAGACTGCTCACTGGTAGGTTGCACGTCAGTGTCAGTGACAGAGTTATAGAATAATAAGCCATTCTATCAAAAATAACACTTTAACTAAACCTAAAACTGATATTTCTTTTTGGCAGGGTTACGTCTACAAAGCGATAAATGGCCAGTGCTGTGGTACTTGTGAGCCAGTGGCTTGTACAATGGAAATGGGTGATACCACTCAAATGAGTGCCACCACAGTCGTCATTCAGGTACCCTCTTCTTACAGATGTTTTTTAACTTGTTCTTTCTTTTAAATCCTTGAGGACAAGATGGGTGAGCAATGCACTGCAAAAGCAAAGCACTGTGGACCCAAAACTGTTAAGATTATTCATTAAGCTACTCAATTATTACAATATAACTTTATAGCCTACATTGTTTTATAATGTGGTAAACTTTTTTCCTACTGTACTCCAATTTTTAGAAGTACATTCTTGGCAAAAGTGAATTGGACAAGCTAATAAATATCTGATATAACACGTTTCTGTAGCTCAACAACTTATAAACTTCATAAAGTGTTTTCCACTTATAGAAGTATATTCTTGGCAAAAGTGAATTGGACAAGCCAATATATATCTGATATGACATGTTTCTGTAGCTCAACAACTTATAAACTTCATAAAGTGATTTCCACTCCAAACCAAAAAAGAGGGAAAGCGCCAATAGTGAAATACCACCATACACTCTTATTCAAGATTGAGATTGTACTCACATGGTCATATGGTCAGACGGACTGGTATCAGGCAGTCTAACTAGAAGCGCATGCAGGAAATCATCAACCCGTCTCTTCTCAGGTATGTTTTACACAGGAATACTTCCTTCCGTGGAACTCAAGCAGTGGCTTCAAATTTCAATCTAAATATGTTAAAACAATTCCAACATGTTAAAACAACCTATAACACATGGCTTGTTATATGTTGTTTTAACATGTCTGAATTGTTTTAATAAATCTATATTGAAATTTGGAGCCCCTGTCTGAGATCCATTGAAGGAAGTGTTTCTGTGTAAAGAATACCTGAGCAGAGACGGGTTGATGATTCCCTGCATGCGTTTCTAATCAGACTGCCTGATACCAGTCCATCTGACCATATGACCATGTGAGTACAATCTCAGTCTTGAATAAAAGTGTATGGTGGTATTTCATTATTGGCGCTTTCTCTCTTTTATCTAATTTGTAGTGGGAATCTTTGTGCCGTTTGGGAGAGAGTGATTCAGAGAGCAGCCATCTTAAAGGGACAGTAATACTTAAAATGTAAGAAAAAATATGTTGTAGGGTTTATCCTTCCGAGTAAAACAAGGGTACTCCCACTGCTGAAAGGCATTTTATTCAAAAGTTATTACAGCTCAAAGTTGAATTATTTAGGTGCAATATCACAGTGGCCTGAAATTGTACAGTGGAGTTGTTGTTACACCATCCTGTGGACAGCTATGGGCCACGTCTCACCTTTCAGCAGTGAGAGTACCCTTTTTTTGCTCAGTGGGATAAATACTACAATATAATATTTTTTACATATTAAGTATTACTATCCCTTTAAAGGAGAACCATCCTGTGCTGTGTCTGGTGGCAGTCACAATTCCCCAGCTGTCTTGAGGTTGGAGGGCTTTCACTCCAACATATACTTTTGTGAATGCGCACCTATAGGGTGTTGGTGGTGGTCAACACATCCCTGTCCATATTGATATACACAGGGGCGCTCACTGTCTTTTCTCCTATATTTTCCTGCATAAAGTGTTGGAGGCCTCTCTAGCATTCAAGGTTTTAAAATCACAGTTAAATTAAATTGTATGTTTCATTTGTCCCTTATGATGCAGCTGGTTTGCTCAATAATTTAGCTTTCTGAATATGGCCTTTAAATATGACTAATTACTAAAATTATTCACATTGAATTCTTTTAGCTTGGTGATATCTGGACTCCACCCGATGAACTTTGTGTCTACTACGAATGTCACAAGATTGATGGCATATTTGTTCCTACAAAAGTGAAGACAGCCTGCCCCACTGTTGCCTGTGATATTGTATGTAACTTTCAAGTTTGTTCATTCATATGTCCTTCAGATCACAAATGATGTTAAATGTAGAACAATGACAAGAAGAAATAAGAAAAACTGTAATATTCTTTACCATAGGGTTATGAATACAAGGATGTGGCTGGAGAGTGCTGTGGACTATGCGTCAAGGTGAATTGTACAATGCTGATGCCTGACAAAACAATTAAAACATTCAAGGTAAGTAATTATAGATTATCAAGATATCTAGAGCAATATATTGAAAATAGTGTAAAATATTGTGTAATGGGCTCATTGCTGTTAAAGGGAGACTTTGATAATCAGAAATTATGTTATGATATGTAATTAATCTTCTTCATTTCAGCCTGGAGAAACAATTACTTCACCAGAAAGCAACTGTATCATTTACACTTGTACTGCTAATAAAGAAGTGATAAAGATTGATCAGTGTCCCACACCTACTCCATGTCCGGTTAGTTTTCATTCTGCAAACTATATTTATCTTTAGACATTAAGATATCATGTGGAAAGTTAAGTATTTGCTTTGAACAGCAATAAAAGTATATAAGTGACATAAGCTCAGAAATACAGGGCTGTTTATTTCTGGGGTTAGTAGTGTATATAAATGTTCCTACTTTAGGAGAAAAGTGTCATGTATACCATATATAATGTATTTATTGTACCTTATATGATAATGTATTTTTATCTTTTTAAAAAAAGGTGCAATAAATATTTTGTCAAAGTACCATAATCAAAAACATGTATTGAAAAGAACATCATGAAAGAAATTGTGTACTGACACTTTATTGACCTCTTAATTCCTGTTATAGATATGCCCAGAAGTAAAAACAGTGACCTGCAGTAATGGTTTCCCACCAGTCAAAGTATACAGCCCAGATGGCTGTTGCTTCCAATATGAATGCCAATGTAAGTATTCTGTTTTGATACTGAAGGATAATTCAGAATTGATAATAGAAAATATCATAGTTGATTAATGTTGCAGTTCTGATAGAAAGGTTTGTGATCATGCTTCAGTAAAAGATACACAATATTTCACAGTATCCATCTTAAAACAGTAACCAAGTATTGATAGGATCGGTGAATAAGACCTTCCCTGCTATCTGTTTTAAGTAACAAAAGGAAATGTATGTATCTATGCATCTGTTCAGTTCTTCCACTTGTGTGGTCTACGGTTACTTAAAGGGATAGTAATGTTTCACAAAAACAGCAGCTCCAATAAATCTTCATAGTATTTGAGCCATAGAGAGTTTTATTTCAGTACTGTCAGAGTTGTGGTTCAAGAGTAATTGAATGATAAAGTTTCCCCTCCCGCCCCTTTTACCTAGTATAAGCCACCTCCCCTCAGATGTGGAATCTGGTCCTGGGACCAGACAGCTAACAGCAAGGGACAATCTTCTTACTGAGATAACAATGAAAACCCTGCCCCCCTTGACAAGTTTTTCAGGTTTTTCCCTTATCGTAACTGAAGATTGTCCCTCTCTGCAATCTACCTGGGCATCTCCCTTCTGATATGGCTGAGCAGTGTTACATCAGTAAAAGAGGCAGGAGGGGGATACTTTGTCATTCAATTACTCTTGAACTACAACTCTGACAGAATTGAAATAACATTCTCCAAAGTCCAAATGCTATGATGATTAATTAGAGCTGCTTTTATTATGAAACATTACTATCCCTTTAAGGTTTACCCATTTCATTAAACAAATTATCAAACTAGCTATAATGAAATGTGTTTATCTGGGTAGGTGTACAGTAACACACTTATAGTGAGTGTAAATGTTGTTCAGATTGAAAAGCTGACTTCTTCTAAAAATACATGTTTATAGTAACCAGTAATGGCTGATTTAAAGGGATAGTAATACTTAAAATGTAAAAAAATATGTTGTAGGGTTTATCCCCCTGAGTAAAACAAGAGTACTCCCACTGCTGAAAGGTGTTTCATTCAAAAGTTATTAATTTTCAAAGTTGAATTTTTTAGGTGCAGTATCACAGTGGCCTGAAATTGTACAGTGACGCTGTTGCTACATGATCCTATGGACAGCTCTGGTCCCGGGACCATAAATCTCCATAGGATGGTGTAGCAACAGCGCCACTGTACAATTTCAGGCCACTGTGATATCGCACCTAAAAAATTCAACTTTGAAAATTAATAACTTTTGAATAAAACACCTTTCAGCAGTGGGAGTACTCTTGTTTTACTCAGGGGGATAAACCCTACAACATATTTTTTTTTACATTTTAAGTATTACTATCCCTTTAAGTAACTTCTAATTAAACCTCTTCTTGAAATAAAAAAGGTCAGAAATCTGAATAAACTTCCTTTAATTTCATTTTGTTGTCCTGTAGGTGTCTGCAGTGGATGGGGTGATCCTCATTACATTACTTTTGATGGAACTTACTATACTTTCCTTGACAACTGCACCTATGTTCTTGTGGAAGAGATCACTCCCAAATATGACAGCTTCCGAATCCTTGTTGATAATTACTTCTGTAATGCTGCTGATGGCTTGTCATGTCCCCAATCCATTCTGATTTACTACAAATCGGATGAGGTTGTGCTGACACGTACTTTGTACCAAGGAAAGATAAGAAACATGGTAAGATGAGGCAGATATAGAATATTACCCTCATATATTCTGATATCAAACAAGATCACTGATTAAAAGAGATCCAGGCTAAATTAGCCCTAAGTTAAAATGTAAACTACAGTTTTGTTTAACATCAATATTTCTTCTTTTTTGACACATAAACTGATTTTAGTAATTTTTAGAGTTTCAATTGTTTTTTAAGCTACTCAGGTTGCTGGAGTTTGCTTTTAAACTATATAGCATTGTGGTTAAATGAGATTATTATCCTAAATTGTTATGCGTTATATACAGTAGTCATTTTGTGAATTGTTATGAATGCCGAAGAGTGATAATTTCAATAATTTGCCAACAGGTGAGGTTCAACCAAAACTGGCTGATCCCAGGATTTACTGCAAATGGCATTTCTGTCACCAGTGCTGGCATTAATACTGTAGTTGAAATCCCAGAAATAAATGCTTACATCTCATTTAGTGGAATGGTATTTGTTATCAAGCTGCCATTCAGCAAATTTGGTTACAACACAGAAGGACAATGTGGTAAGAAAATAATGTTTTTGTTTTGAATATGTATAATTCTTTTTACTTTTGTGGTTATTATTTTTTTATGAAATCATAACTTTATTTTGGTCGAGTTAACAAGAATCTATCATTTCATTTTACATAACCACATCTACCTTTAAGCAAAGTCTTTTCCAGTGCAGTACAATATTCTGTTTCAAAACATTGGCACTTTGTGTAAATTATAAACCGTTTTCACTTTATATTTACTTTTGATAGTTCTTAAACTTGTTTTGGGCAAGGCACCTCTTCAATCAGTCAAGAATGTTTGGTGCACCCATAAGATATTTTAGATCAATTTCAGGGACTAATGAAGGGTAAAAATACATAAATATATATTTTTTGGCTTCTCAGTCAGAATACAAAAAAAAGACATGCTGTGCATAAACATTTCAGTAAATGCACAACTAAAACTCAGCATTCCTATTTTTGTCAAAGTCATTATAAAAATTAAGGGGTACCCTAAGTGGATGCCCATGGCACATCAAAGTGCCATGACACCCTGGTTGAGAACCATTGGCCTAGCTCATTGCATTGAAATAAATGTGAAGAAAAAAGTTTTCCCCATCAAACAAAGGTTTTCTCTGTTTTTCTACAGCCAAATGAAAGGGTGTCAGGCTCTCACAGCATACAATTCCGTGTTTGTGAGAGGAGAAAGCATCACATTTTTGAACTAGAAAAAATAGGCAAATAAAGAGGAATTGAAGCTTAGTTTAGGGAGTCTTTTGGGTAGGACATTTGTTCTCTGTATTATGGGAGTCTGGGAGCACTCTGGGTAGAACAAAGGAGGAAAGACACAGGCAGCTAGGGTCCAAATTGCATTCTGATTTTGCTTTTATTGTCATTGTGCTGGTGAAGTTTGGGGAAAGAAGTTGTTGATTTTGTTTATAATATATGATTTTTTCTTTTTTTTTTGTACTGACTGTGATATGATAGGGTGGACAACTTAAAAATAAATACATAAATCAAAATAAAAAAAGTTAATACATAAATAATTAAATAAATACATTTGGTGACAGACAGCTGACTGGGAGCCTGATGTGAGCTCTGTGACTGAGGCAGACTTTATAGAAAGCAGACAACATTGAGAATTTTGTCGAGGGCTAAGGCATGACATCCCACTCCATCAGTTGTATACTGTAGAAAGTAAAAACACACAGAGTAGTTGAGTAATGTCCAGCAAACGCACAAGGGGGAAGGGAAAAATGGAGCAGTGCAGGGACAAGGGAGTAAAGTGGTTGTTCAAAAACTTACTGCAGCAATGGTTGCTGCAGGGTGTGCAATAAATGATGCTGATGCTTCTCCTCCCGGGGTGGATGCAGTTTGTCAGGGTTCCACCAATTACACCATGCCAGTCCCTCACTACTACTACCATAAGCATCTGCCACGTTGTAGGTAGAAATGTATTTTTTTTGTATCACTTGACATTCCTATGAATATGTGCCAGTGTCACGTACCAAAAAGTTAGTGCTCTCTGCATTCTAACAAATTATTCAAGGTATTTGTTGCTGTATGACTCACATCTTGACTTTCAGATACTTATTTCTCCCCTACACCCTCAGAAGAATTAATATAAGAAACATAGGTGAAAATGTGTTGGAATAGGAGTAAAATGTGTTGAATAGGAGAAATATATGTTGGAATAACTGAAAAATGTGCTGGAATTGGCGAAAAGGAGGAACATTTTGCATTGGTGAAAAGGAGAAAAAAAAATTGTCAGTTTTTCATGAAAAGTCATGCAGGAAATTTTTCTCACTTTTTGACCACCCATAATTGCTGTCCAAAGTTTATTTGTACAAATGAAACCATACAGTTTCCTTTGAATTGAGTTTTGACTAACACATACAAAGTATCTGCTGTGGGCCTAATGCACCAAAAAAGATGTGCAATTTGGGAGTATACCAATTGCACTACAGGGGACAAATAAAAACTAACAAATTCCTATTGCCTCACAATGCTTTGCAGTCATTTTTAGCATTCAGGAGGTTTAAAATCCCTCATTAAATCAGTGGGGTTTTGATGAATTTCCTTTATTTCATATGATGCAGCTGGTTTGATCCAGAATTTCTCATAATTTTTTTTGTGCATAAGACCCAATACATGCAGTCTTCATCTCAATGTGACTGATGTACTAATAACTGGATTAAATCTTAAGCAAACCAGATGTGTCATAGGAAATTAAAAAAATACAGATTTTTTTAAATGAGGTTTAACCCCTTGGATGTGAGACATATTTTTAACACATTACAATGTATTCAGACCTAGCATTCAAATGGTAAATACCCCATTTAAATAAATGATGATTTTTATTAATCTCCTGCAATGCAGTTAGTTAACACCAGAATTACTCCAGTTCTGCTTAAAACAAACCACAATGCTTGCTGAAACCTAATGTTTTATTACTTTCTTATTTTGATTCATTTTTACTTGAATCATTCTTGCCATATTGTTTTTGAAAATTCATATCACATTTCTGTTTTGAAGAGCCCTCTCTTAGGTCATTCGATTTTCAAAAATTCTTGCCTCTTATATTCAATATATCCATAACAATGAATGGCTGAATATTCTTTCTGTGTCCCACACAGGTACCTGCTCGAATAACAGAGCTGAAGATTGTCGACTGCCCACTGGTGAGATCATTCAAGATTGTTCTCAAATGGCTTCTTACTGGAAAGTCAATACAAGAGATAAGCCATACTGCAATGTGCCATCAACAACTCCACCAACATCAACAACTTCTACTACCAGCCCTACAACCACTACACCAACACCTTGCCCACCTTCATCTCTCTGCAACTTGATTATAAGCGAGTAAGTAATGACTTATAATGTATAATGATTATTGGTTTAGAATAGCTGCACTGTCTAACCCCAGTAATTCAATGAAATAAGATGTTTTGTTTTCCAGAATCCTTTTTATGATGAACAATTGACTATGAATTACATTTATCTGAAGCTGTTTGATTATATTGTATATAGGGTAGTATGTATAAAGAAAAAGAATATCAAACCAGCTGCACAAGAGTGGACGAATGAAACATTCTCTTGAGTCAAGTTTGGGATTTAACCCACTGAATTCTAGAGGTATCCAGTACATTAACTTACAATGCATTGGACACCTCCTCAGCATTCAAGGGTTTAATTAGCCTTATTTAAATCAAAAAGAATTTGTATTTGTCCTCTATGGTACTCCTCTTTTACTCTCTGCATATGAAGCAGAATGCAAGCAACATTCACAGCAATTTACTCAAAACAGTGATTCATCAGAATTCCCTGCTGTTCTCTTTGAAGGGTCTTTGCTGAATGCCATGAGTTGATACCACCACAAGCTTACTATGAAGGATGCGTTTATGATGCCTGTCATACCCGGACTGAGTCAGTAGAATGCTCCAGCTTACAGGTCTATGCAGCCTTGTGCACTGCCAGTGGAGTCTGTGTGGACTGGAGAGCAAGGACTGGAGGCAGCTGTCGTAAGTGACATGGAGGAGAGAATCTGGCTCTATGGTGGTAGCATAATTGTGCATTATTAGCTACTTTGTTTTTAGAAGACTAAATGGTAAAGTATAGTGTAAAGAACGTATGATGTTATAGGGTACCTTAATATTCAAAAATGCAATATGGAATTATAATCTCATTTTCTCTTTGTTAAACAGCTTACAACTGCCCTGCTGGAAAGGTTTATGATGCTTGTGGCCCACTCTATCCTGCTACCTGTGACAACAAGTAAGACATCTATTTAAGAGAGTTTGCTGTTTCTGATATAAATACAATATGACCTACTTGGTGCTGAGAGTAAATTGCATTATCAGTTTGTTTGTTACATTATTAATAACCTGAGTAATGCAAGTTCAGCATACATTTATTTTGAATAGTGGTGGATATAAATACAAATGGTGAAATGAGAAAAAGATTGTCTTCAATGCAATTAATTAATATTGCATTTTCAATACCGATGAATGTTGATTATTCTTTTGTTGCTGTTGCAGTTAATGACATATTTTTTTTACAATATTGTACTCTACATGTAACATCTTGATAGCAGAGATGTCTCCTTTGCAGGTATAAATGGGATTAGCACTTATGATACCTTATCTCTTTACAGGGAAATGCTGGTCAGCAGCAGTTGTTTGACTGAAGGCTGCTACTGTCCTTCTGGGTCACTGCTCTTCAATGCTTATACTGATGTCTGTGTTAAGGGCTGCAGTAAGTACAGAAAAAATTACCTCAATAAAAATAATCTAATTCTCTGGCATCTTTCAGGCTCTTAAAAAATAAACAGTAGGGATGGGCCAAAAGTCCTTTTTCAGTTTGTGTGAATTTTCATGGGGAAAAAACAGTTGCTTTCTCTTTTTCGCAAAAATTTTTGGAGATGAAAAATTTCACTACTGCCTTTGCCTCTGTTTTTATGGTCATGATAATTCCAGCTGCAATACTGTCTTTTACTGTCAGTGTCACTGTCTACAAATCACGTATACACTCCATGCAACTGTCCAGAGAGCTGGCTAGCACCAGTGCTCCTTAAATCCAGCAACTTCTGCTCCCTGCTTTCTCTTCCAAAATTGCAATATTAATTTTACAGTAAAGTACAAGAGAGATCTTTTAGCTTCAGAATCAACTGTTTGCAAACTGCAATAAAGGATAAATCAGCAAGGGCAACACCAGAGTCTGCCACTCCACAGTATGTGCTTGCCCCTCTTGCATTTGTCCCTTAATGTCCTTTTTCCTTTTCCTTTTTTCTTTCCTTTATCCTAATGTAAGATTGAGTTAGTGTTATATTGTGTGAAGTATCTGTCACTTTCAGCCTCGGTTATATCTCAGCTCAGGTAGGATCACCTGCCTCACTGTAACCTACCAATCATGTTTTTTTTCTAATTGTCTATTCTATTTTCATACTTCCTGCACCCCACCTATCTAGAGAACAACAGACTATCACCAATACTCCATAAATCAAGCAACTCCAGTCTGCCTGTACAATTCTGCATGTCTATTTCTCTCAATCTGTGTGTGTCTCTCTCTGTCCCTAGCATAGACTGACAGCATATGATAAACCGCAGACCTACTTTATATACCAGGTAGCATAATGAAACACTTCACATGGAGGGGAAATTAAATTATTATCATCAATGTCTATGCAGTAAAAAAACTGAAAAAAGCTTAAAAAATGCATTTTCATGCTAACTCCCACACAAGGCAGGAACTGCCTATTCTCATGTTTTCCCTAATAAACATGCCCATAAATACAAAAACTTTGGCAATATGATAGCTGAGAGATCAGACTACCTGTATTTCCTCCCTACACATAGACCAAAATGCAGGTTATCTGATAACTCAGTGTAATTGCCAGTTTATCAGTGTGCGTGTATATGTGTGTGTAGAGGTGAGCAGATCAGGTCAGAACAAGCCAAAACAGTAACAAAGGTCAATACATATAAAAACATTGATATGTTTTTGTGAATTATTAACATGTCAAGCAACCAATTTGGTTGACCCCATCTAATAAAGCTACACCATACACACAGTGCTAACCATGTAATTAATTCATTTTCAAACAGATTGCACACTTACCAATGGCCACATCACTCTGTGTATGGGTAACCATAAAATGTTGTTTGTTTTAACAAAAACAGCCTTTTGTAAATTTGGAAGTCACTCACAATCTTTGTTAGGGATATTGATACAGGTAATATATTGGGCCTTATTCATAAAGCTCAAGAGAAGCAATTCTGGAGCAAACCTGCAGCACCATAGAGGGCAATGATAATTTGACTTAAATATGAAAAAAACATTCATGGTTTTAAGCTCAGCTGGAATTTGCTGAATTTCCATTTCAAGCATACATTATTGCTGCTGGACTGCTGCAGAATTACCATGAGATTTCTTTTAGTTTATGATAGATACTTCAGAAGACACAGACTTGTCTTTTCTTGAGGATAGGTCAACAGGTAACTGATGTGATAGAATATATGGACATCTTATGGCATTTCCCTGTCTTAATTTACATATAATTTGTCCTGAAGCATCTCTACCCAAAGGGATGGATACCATTATGTTAATCTCTTGTTTATTTTAGCATTAGGTTTGCTCTTTTTATCACTTTATCTGTTTTCCATGTTTATCTGTCACTTCTCACTTTTTTTTTTTTATTTTTAGCTTGTGTTGGACCTGAAGGAAACCCCATGAAGGTAATTCAGCTTTATTTGTTATATAGACAATGCATGTTGTGGAAAGAGAAGGTGTATGGGTGCTTTTGATGCCTGCTACATAAAGCATGTAACATGTATGTGACTATGATCTCACAACAACTTCCATTCTCATAATACAAATGCAATAGACCATTTTATTATGTACTGGGCAATTAAGATACACAAGGCCGTATGCATAAATGTAAAGTAGACTAAACCAACTGCATCATTGTGAAAATGCATACATTCCCAAAAGTGCATTTTATTTAAATAGGGCTTTTAATCCCATGAAGGCTAGAGAGGTTTCTAAAGCACTGGGAAGCAATGTTTAGAGACCTTTCTAGGATTCAAAAGCTTAAGTGGCCCATTTAAATCGGTAGAGATTTTGAAAGGCACCTACGGTACAGCTGGTTTGCCCAACAATTATATATGTATTTTGTTTCATTTTGCATATGGCCTCCAGTGTCAGCATTGCCATTAGGGTATGTAAGTTACTTCTGATGTTATTGATTTAGCAATCAAGGTGGGTCCACACTGTCTATGCTGTTATCTTTACATGCATAATGAATCCATAATGAAATTGGGCTGACACTGAATTGTTTGACTTCAATCATTTTACATTTCTGGTTCATACTAAAACAACATATGTCTTCTGGTGCCCATTTAGAAAAAATATTACATTATAACCTTTCAATTCACAGGCTGGAGAAACCTGGGTTAGCAACTGCAAAAACTGCATATGTGAGGCTAATTCCCTCACTGTACAGTGCACCCCAATCACATGTGCAGAGCCTGTAAGTGTTTCCTGTGATGAAAATGAGGGGTTCGTTTCTGTGCAGCAACCAGATCCAAGTCAGCCATGCTGTATGCAGAATAAGTGTGGTAAGTAAAATTAATAATTTAAAAATGAATGGTTATTTTAACACATACACTAAACAACATTAATATTATAATATAGTTAAAGAGAGGGAGTACCATGTTAGCCATGGATAAAACAAGAGAGAGACTAGTAGTGTAAATATCATTACTGCCTAAATAAACAGTTGAGCTCAAGCATTAAAGACCACTTACAGCCATAACATGCCTCGTGAAGAGACCTAAGTGGTCTTGAAAGCTTGCAGTCTAAAGCTATTACTTTAGCCAATAAAGGTATCACTTTTACTCTACTGGTCTCCTGATTAATATAGTAAGAACTTTAAATAAGTATATGACTTTTCAATCTCTATCCACAGTGTGCGACACCAGCTACTGTTCCAAGACACCAATAGAATGTGATCCTGGATACAAACTAGTTGCCACTCAGGGACCTTGCTGTATATCATATATTTGTGGTAAGTACAAAGGGTTTTTTTAGTTTGTTTTTCTCATATTTACCAGTCTTAATTGTTTTACGTATGGGGATAGAACCCTATCATTTGAGCACACAAACTAGTATTTAAAGCCATCCTAGTCTTTGCACAGAATGTTAGTATGTCTGCAAATGTTACTGACACACGTGAGCTTAAGTTATATTCATAATGGACTAGTAAACATTTTTTATTAAGACCTATGTGTTATAGGGATTTTCCTGTTAAGTAAAACAAGGGTACGCCGACTAGTGGCAGTTCTTTTATTCCAGTGTTATAATAACTTAAAACAATTATAATAAAAGAAGCAGAGATCCAGGGAGCTTACATTTTGAATGTTCAGACTGACAGGCAGTGATAAACATGTTGCTATCACATACTATGGCTGTTGTCAGTAACTTATCTTACCCTCCTTAGAGTGCAATAGAATAACTATCTGAAAATCTGAAATATGGCCACTAATGTGGAATGCTAATGTAAAAAAAACAACAATTTAAACTGCAATAACTCTGGAAAGACACATCTCCCAGAAGTGGAGTCACCCTTCTTTAACTCACCAGGAAAAGCTAAATAATATTATGTTTCATAAAAATTTTGTATTGCTCCTTTAAACTTTACCCATTTTGAGGCTCTCAGTGAGCTATCCTTAGTTAAATATTATAAAAAAGGGACACCTCATAGAGGAGTATTTCAGTTGGATAAATATGACCCACTTCCAACTCCTTTAAATGGCTAGTCACATAATAGACATGTCTATCAAGCACTTATGTGCAAAACAGACTGTCAATGCAAGTGTAACTCACTTCCACTTGGGTTCACTCCTCTCTTATTAACCAGAGACACTCGGCTGCTCCTAGGATATCCACACTGTGTCACCCCTGGAATACCCGCAGACAGACCAAAAAACAGAAGAGAAAGAGTGAAAGTATATATTCTTAAGGTAACAGAGAGCTCAAAGTAGATGTCTTGTGGATTAAAATGTAGTAGTACTCAAGGAGCTCTCGTTACCGGTGTCTTCAACCCACTGGTATGTCGCATACAGGGATAATGTATCAGCTTGTCCCTGCTAAAGCTCTCACATGTATCTATTCCTCCAGATGAGTTTTCTGTTGTTGGTTTCAACACCAAAAGGTACCATTCAATAGAATATGATAAAATGTATATACCTCTTCAACGTGCTGAGGAAATATGTCTCATTTATTAAAAATAGATGAAAAGCAATCTTAGATATATACAAACATCTACTAACAATTAAATATTTGTTCACAAAGTTTTGTGAACAAATTTAAAATTGTTAGTTAATGTTTGTATACATCTAATATTGCTTTTCATCTATTTTTAATAAAAGAGACCTATTTTTCGCAGCACATTGTAGATATATACATTTTATTATATTCTGTTGAATGGTACCTTTTGGTGTTGAAGCCAACAACAAAAAAGTCATCTGGAGCAATAGAGACATCGGTAATGAGAGCTCTGTAAGTACTACTACATTTTAATCCACAAGACATTTACTTTGAGCGCTCTGTTTTCTAGCACTAGTTAAATAGTGCACACCGTATAATACAAAGTATCTCATAAACTCACAAAATACAGACATATCCAGCCATGATATTTTCTGTTTCCATTTAGTGAAGGACAGCTTTGTTTTTGCTGTAATATAATCACAGAATAAATTACAGGTGCAAGAAAAAGTAAATGAGACTGATGCACTAGGGATGAGAAATGGAGCAATTCTACAGATGAGAAATAAAAAATTCCCCAAACTACCTTTGATTGCAATAATTTGAAGACATCACTGCAACCCATTTAAATCAATTGCTCCAGTCCTTCTTAGAACATTTTGTTTGCACAAATCTCGCCAAGAGGCACAATGTAATCAACCTGACTGTATGCTGACATGCAGACATCTAAGCGAAAAGGCCATATGCAGAAAAGGAGCAATTCTGGGATAAACCATAGCCCAGGGTTTTACCCATTGAATTTTAGGGCACTATCCATATAGAGCAGTTCATTTGATAAATGACTGCTCCATCCTTAAATTGTGCATATGGACAAAAATGTTTTACCTTCCACTGGAAATAATATTTGTTAAATAGGAAGAAGAAGAAGAAGAATATTTTTGCCCAGCAAACAGAATTAATGTACCTAAAACCGTTCTTTTCTTTTCTCAACAGAACCCGATAATTACTGTGTAGTACAAAACATCTTATATCAGGTAAGCATAATTTTTCAAACACTTAGGGCAGTATGTTCAAAAGAATAGTGGAGGAATTTGGGACAAACCAACTTCACCACGGGGAGAAATTAATAATCCAAAAGTGCCTAGTTATTTAAATGGGCATTTTAATGCCTTAAATGGCAGAGAGGTCTCTAACACATTGCAAAGCAATGCGCTGCAAACCTCCCTAGCATTCAAGGAGTTACAATTCCCATTTAAATCAATGATAATTTTTATTTTTCCCTTATGGTGCAGTTGGTTTGCCCTAGAATTCCTCGACTATTCTTGTAAGCAAATAGCCCTTAGTGTAGTAAGAAAGAATAATTATATAAGCACATCATTTGCAATCAACAAAGAATGAATGGAGAAGGAAGGAAAGAAAGCTGGAGAACAAAAGACAAGGTGAAAATGTATTTTACAAACAAATTAATCATCAAGTTTGTTATGTTTCCACCTAATTACAGCCAGGACAGGAAATCCCATCATCCTCAGGCCCGTGTGAACAATGCAAGTGCACATATGAAAAAGATGCCAGCACATTACTAAATAAGGTTAAATGTAGCACCATCCAGTGCAACACAGAATGTCCACTGGTAGGTTCTACTTTTACACTGACAGTATTACAGAACAATAAGTCACTTTGTAAAATATTACAATACAACCTAAAACTTATTTTTTTATGACAGGGTTACCAGTACAAAGAGATAAATGGCCAGTGTTGTGGAATTTGTGAGCAGGTGGCATGTACAATGGAAAAGGGTGATACCACTGATACCACCGTTGTTATTCAGGTACCTTTTTCTTACAACGACAATGTTAACCATTTAATGACCAGAGAGGTGAGTGAAGCAATGCAAAGCAATGTGTTGCACCCCCCTCTGATTATCAAGTGCTTTGCCATGTATTCTGGCTTATAAAATTGCTAGATTATTCAAAAAGCTCCTCAGTTATTACAAGAGAACTTTATAGCCTACACATTTTATAGTTTTAAGTTTTATTACTACTTTATTCCCATTTTCAAAACTGCACTCATGGCAATGGTGAATTGGGCAACTGCGTATATAACTTTTGATGTATCTGATATGACACAGCTTTAGATAGGTCAAGATCTTAAAGGTTCCGAAATGTATTTGACCTCTGTAATGTTCAATGGATTAAAATCCCTACATGGTGTAGTTTGTTTGCTCAGAAATTTAGCTTTCCAAATACAACCTTTAAAATTGAGTAATTACTAACTTCCTTCTCTTTGAATTCTTTCAGCTTGGTAAAATCTGGACTCCACCTGATGAACTATGTGTCCACTATGAATGTTACAAGGTCGATGGCAAATTTGTTCCTACAAAAGTGATGACGGCCTGCCCCACTGTTGCCTGTGAAATTGTGTGTAACTTTTCATAATATTTTTGTTTTTAATCTACGCTTCACTTCACAAATTATGGTAAATGTAAAACAATGACACGAGGAAATAAAAAAGCAATATTATTCTTGTTTATAGGGTTATGAATACAAGGAAATGTCTGGAGAGTGCTGTGGAATATGTGACAAGGTGAACTGTACAATGTTGATGCCCGACAATACAATCAAAACCCTCAAGGTAAATAATTCTGCAATACACAAATATTAACACTTTTAGTGCCAGATAGGTATCCAAGACATTGCACAACTATGTGCGGGATACCTCTCTAGCTCTCTAGGGATTAAAATTGCATGATGCTATCTAGATTAAGGCACTATGCATTATTTAGATATTGGATAAAGTGCTGAAATAATCTGAATTAGGTACATTCTGATAATCTGAAATAATACCATGATATTTAGTCATTTCAAAACTATCTTTTAAGTATATTAACTAACTTCATCTACATTTCAGCCTGGAGAAACATTTACTTTACCAGAAAGCAACTGTATAATTTACACCTGTACCTCTACTAAAGAAGTGATAAAGACTGATCAGTGTCCCAGTCCTACTACATGTCCGGTTGGTTTTCATTCTGCAAACTTTATTTATCTTTAAACATTTAGATCTCATGCTGAAATCTGAGTAACAGCAGTAAGAAAAAATAATAGTATGCCAGAGATATAAAATTAAGTTTGTATGTGTGCATGCTATTATGGGTGGAATATATCATATTTGTATGTCTGCAGAAAAATACAGTATATGATAATGTATTTTTTGTATTTTGATAAAGAGTACTGGAAATATTGTGTCATAGAGACACAATTAAAACACATTTATGGAAAATTGTGTCATGAACAGAAACTGACTACTAATATTTTATTTCCTGTTGTAGAAATGTCCAGAAGTAGAATCAGTGACCTGCTATAATGGCTTCCCACCAGTCAAAGTATACAGTCCAGATGGTTGTTGCTTCCATTATGAATGTCAGTGTAAGTGTTCTTTTTCGATAAAGGTGTAAGTAGCAATTTATTAATGGGCCAGAAGCAAAATTAGTGCATATTTATAGAAGATAATTATGGTTGATTTGCATGCATGTACATATGTACGAATATCTTTATATGGCACCACACAGTGTACATTGTGCCTTACAACAGTAATATATTACAATAAATAAATGGAGAAAAAAAAAGTGTCACAATCATACAAACAATAGGAAAGAGCTCCCTGCCTCCAGGGGCTCACAGTCTAAATAGGAAATAGGAGATAAGCTGCAGGGTATGAGGGTGTCATGCACTGAGTTAACAAGCTGATTTTGCCAAAAGGTGGTGGTGCATTGTGCTAGTGCTCAGAAGATAGAATTTCACGGTAGACTCAAGGACAGAGGGGGATAATTCTAGATATAGGGATAGTGGTCAGACGTTGTAGAGGTAAGGAGCAAAAACTGAAAATGGTTTGAGATGGGAGAAGTGAGAGGATGTGGATGGTGTAAGAAGAAGGGCGTTATGTGCTGAGTAGAGGAGGTGGCCTGGAGCATAAGCAGAGATGAGGAAAGAGTTTTAAGGGGGCACAGTAGCATGGAGAGCTTTAAATGAGAAGACGGAATTTGTGAGTGTTATGATGATGAATAGGGAGACATGTGAGATGTCTAAGAAGGATATGAGCAAGTTTGGTTTTTGGAGAGCGTGTGGTTAATAAGTTTATCCACTGAAAGGGCATAAAGGGATAAAAGTATAGGATCCAGAATGAAGAATTGAGGCACCCCCCACAGCAGGGGTCTATAAAGGAGACATTATTGGCAAAAAACACATACAAGGAATCTTTCAAGAAACAGGAGGAAGGCCATGAAGCAGCTTGATTGTCGATGCCAAGACTGTAGAAAATCTGAGCCAGAGGAGAATAGTTTACTGTATCAAAGGCAGTGGATGACAAGTAGTATGAATATAGAGAAGATTGCTAGAGTCAAGGCATTTCTCCAGCTTTGGCTCCATTGAATAACATAGGATCTGGAGAAGTGATATCACTGGAGAAGTAATCTTTACTTTATCACCTCTTTATCACATCTTAGTGCATAACCTCCAAAGCATTTTAAGAGTAATGAAGTAAGAGTTAGAAGGGAGAAAGGTCAATAGTTAGAGGGACAAATGGGCTTAGTATTAGTCTTATTGAGTCGGGATTTAACTTGTACCTGTTTAAGTGAAGAATAGAAGGTGCCTGAGGTAATTGAGGTGTTGAACATTTGAGTGTTAATATAGGTGTAATGATCTGTGCAAGTGGTTTAATTAAGTGAGAGCGCATAGGGTCCAAGGAGCAAGTAGCGTGGGGGCTGGATAAGAGAAGCTGAGAAACTTATGCCTCTGTTACTGGAGTAAAATCATCAAAATATGATGAAGAGGATTTGGTGAGTGAGTTTAGAGACTGATGGAAGACTAGGAAACTGTGAACAGAAACAACTTTGGATTTGAAGTGGTCAGCAAAAGCCTTTTGGGTAATGTATGGAGTGAGAGGAAGCTGTAGAATTAGACTAGAGCAAGGAGTCAGAAACTGAGAAGTGACAGCAAAGGTCTGATTACTTGTTGTGGCTTAGTGTGGTATATTATTCCTGTTTAGCCTTCTGTAAGGCAGAATGCAGGCAAGACAGCACAAATTTAAAACTGATGAAATCTGCATGTAAGCAGGATTTCCTCCAGATTTTCTTAAGAAACTATTACCTAAATCTATTTTCGAAATAAGAAAAGGCTAATAACCTGACTAATACTTCCTTTACTTTTTTTGTTGTCCTGTAGGTGTCTGCAGTGGATGGGGTGATCCTCATTATATCACTTTTGATGGAACTTACTATACTTTCCTGGACAACTGCACCTATGTTCTTGTTGAAGAGATCACTCCCAAATATGACAACTTCCGTGTCCTTGTTGATAATTACTTCTGTAATGCACTTGATGGCTTGTCATGTCCCCAGTCTATTTTGATTTACTACAAATCTGATGAGTTGGTGCTGACACGTACTTTGTACCAAGGAAAAATGAGAAACATGGTAAGATGAAGCATATATCCCTGTATTACATTCTGACAGGGAACAAAATCACTAAGTAAGAGAGTTTTGATGCTGAATTAACTCCAGTGATGTTTAAAATCACTATTTCTGATTTTTTGACACATAAAGTGATCTTGCACATGTTCTTAAATACTTTACTGTAGTTTTTGAGTTACAAGATTTTTTATGAAGTAGAACAGGTTGTTGGAATTTGCTTATGAGTAATGTAGCAGTGTAGTTCTGATTTTCTGTTCTATTTATTCAAATTGTTAATTAATTGGGAGCTAATGGATCCGTTGCATTATCATTATTCAAATTTACTGTCTCTCTAATGGGAAAATTGCATGGTATTCAGACTTCTTCTAAATATATTAAAAGCAAAGTTTGAATAACAGTCTTGCTATGAAAAAGAAATAAAAACCTTAAACATATGTATATTAACCCTTTGAGTGCCGGAAAGGTGTCCAGTGCATTACACTGCAGTGCACTAGATACCTTTCTGACACTCAAAGAGGTTAATAACATTCAGTTCATTATACTTTATTTAACCCTTTGAGGCCAATTCGCTGAACAACTGAAAGTGTTATGTGAGATGCCCATTACCTGAAGTTGTGATAATTTCTGTAGTCAAAGTCTGGTTTGTTATGAATAATGAAGAGTGATCATTTTAATAATTTGCTAACAGGTTAGGTTCAACCAAAACTGGTTGATCCCAGGATTCACTGCAAATGGCATTTCTGTCACCAGCTCTGGTATCAACACGGTGGTTGAGATCCCAGAAATAAATGCTTACATCTCCTTTAGTGGAATGATTTTTGTTATCAAACTTCCATTCAGCAAGTTTGGCTACAACACCGAAGGGCAATGTGGTAAGAAAATCAAGTTCCTTACTTATATATTAATTAATTTTATGTTTCTGGTTATTTTGTTATCAAATCATAACTATGTTTATTTCCATTAGTTCCATATTTCATAATCATTTATATATTTATAAATCTGCAAACTATTTTATATAACACCACACTATGTACACAGTACCTTTCAAAATGCATTAAAGTAAATAAAATAGGTGTTCCAATGAATATAATAATTGAGGTTACATTAAATGTTATAGTCATAAAAAAATAGAGATCTGATCCCAGCCCCAAAGATCTTACACTGTAATTGAGTAATATGAGAAAAACAGACATGGTGTTGAGTACTGTGAATTACAGTACTAATTTTATCAATAAGCTGTTCTAGTGCTCTAATAAGCTATGCTAGTGCTGCAAAAGATGGAATTTGAGGGAGGTTTTTATTGAGGTTGACGCTGACAGTTCTACATCTAGGGGACAGAGGTATGGGGTTCCATAGGTAATGTGTCAAAAGTTAAAAAGGTTTGAGACAGAGGGTATAATTATGTTGTGACAAGAAGGGAGCTGTGTGCTGTGTGAAGGAAGTGACCAAGAATGTGAGTGGGGATGAGGAAAGAAATTTACAAAGAGACAGCAAAGAATTGGGTTTCACAAGTAATAAGAAGGACTTTGCAGGTACTTAATAGATAGTGGTGATTCTTAATAGGAAGCCATGAGGGAGATCTAAGGAGACCAAGAGCAGTACCAGTTTGGGAGAGAATGTGGTGATCCGTGCAGCTGAGTTTAGAACTGATAGCACAGGGGAGTGGTGGGACTTGGGGGGGGCAGTTACTAGTAGGGTGCAATAGTCTAAGTGGAATAGAAGGAGGACATGCACAATAGTTTTAGTACCTGCTTGGGAGAGTAATGACATATTTGAGCATTTTTACAAAGGAAGTGGGAGGTTTAAGCAAAGGCATTAACAAGAGTGAATAAGGAAAGGAATACAGAGATATAACCCATAGGCAGCATGCCAACAGAATGAATGCCAATTCCATAAACTTTGATGGTGAAACTGGGTGTTTTGCCAAATCTTTTTTGACAAACACTCAATCATGAACACACACCACACACACACACATATATATATATATACGCATACCCAACCTGACAGAGGGACTACTGAGGAGATGTTATTGTCAGAAGAAATAAGAAATAGAAAAGAATATTAAGAGAGATAGGAAGAAAACCATTAAGCAGCTAAACTGCAGAAACCAAGAGTGTGGAGAACCTAAGCAAGGAGTGAACAGTCAACAGTATCAAAGGCAGTGGGTAAGTCCAGTAGGAAGAGAATGGAGAAGTGTCCTTTGTCAATTTGGCAACCTGGAGATCATTTGCCACTTTGAAGAGCGATATCTCTGTTGAGTGTCGTCACTGAAATCCTGATTGCAAAAGGACTAAAAGATTGTTGGACTCGAGAAACGTAGTTATTTGGGAGAAGATAAGACATTCTAAGAGTTTTGAAGTAAAAGGGAGACAGGGTCATATAGATAGAAAGACAGTCTCAGTCAATGTTAGTTCTCTTGAGTAGGTGTTCACCTTTTCATGGTTGAAGGAAGAAGGGAAAGTGCCAGAGGAAAGGGAATTGTTGAAAATATCTTTCAGTATGAGTGTAAGGAGTTTAAAGTAAGTGGGAGGGCAAAGGATCCAAGGAGCAGTTTTAGAGATGGAAGGATTGAGGAATCTGAGAAATGTATGCCTGTTAAACTGGAGTTAAAAAGTAAAAATTGAATGAAGGGGGTTTGAGAAGAAAGGATTCAGAGACTGAGAGAAGAATAAAAAAGTTTTTGGAGAGTGTATGGAGGAAGAGGAAGCTGTGGAGGAAGGGTAGAACAAAGGATCACTACGCATATAACAAGTAGATAGATGACAAAAGAAGACATGATAAAAATACTGATCTTGGGGGCAGAAGAGAGAAATATGTAATTTGCTGTCCCATCCCTGCCAGTGCTCTTCCCAGACACAGTAGCTATATAACTCCCAGACTCAAGACACAGGCTGGATGGAATACACTGATTAGCAATTAACTTATCAGCATGTCAAACAGTTAAGAGTTGCTAGGGAGAAGCTGAAAATGTGACAGGTTATTAACTATGCAACTTAACCTAGGCAGTGTTTAGACTATATAGTGTGCATTCATACAATAGATGAAGATAGTAGAAGTATTCAGAATTATGTTCTTAACCCTAAATTAAGCACTGGTGAAGCACAAAGCACATAAGCGGTAATATTGAAGTTTGGAACTCTGCTCATACTCCAAAATTAAACACTGAAGAGGCACAATGCTTACAAGAGTTTAATATATATATATATATATATATATATATATATATATATATATACTGTGAATGCAAAAATAGCATGGATATCATTCAATAACTCACTTAGAAAACAGACATCAGTGGCCATTTCCAACCATTTCTATCCACAGAGTATGTGAGGTTATGAAGCATTTGCTAGTGTAGTATGATATTTTATTTCAGAACTTTGACAGTTTGTGTAAAATGTATGTGCACTTTCTTAATTTACTGTCGATACTAATTTCTGCCATATCACTCAGCAAAATAAATCGCTAAACTTATATAGAAAGAATATTGGGCCTTTCTTATAGATGTTCATTTACAATGAGTTATTACTGGGATTCTCTAGTGAAAGTTACGCAATAAAATGTCAGTAAAGTGATGCATTTTGATAAGGTAGATACATAGATACAAGTCAAAATCATTAAAGTCCCCAAACAAGGTAAAAATTAATAGGAGTCTAAAACAGTGTCACCTGCACTTTTGTCTTTGACACATTGCTACCCAAGGTTTACTTGCACAAACTGAAATATATGCATATGGTAGTTTCCATTAAACTGTACATAGATTAACACATATAAATAAATATCTGCCTTGGGCGTCATGCATGAAAAAGCAGCAAGCCTACCAACTGCACTATAAGGGACAAATAAAAATCCCTTAATTCCCATTGCTTCAAAATGATTTGTCTACCTATTTTTTATACAAGTGATTAAAAGTACAATTTAAATCAATTAGGCTGTTTTATTTGTTCCCTGCAATGGAGTTATGTTTCACCAGAATTACTCAGTTTCTTAGTACATCAGCCTTAATGCCTGTTGGAACTTTACATTTTTGCTATTTCCCTCTTCTGACTATTTTTATTTTAATCCTACATCAAATAATTCATGCATTAATATTGTATGAAAGTTTCTGTAATCCCTCTCTTTGGAAAGTTAATTGGGCCAATCAGTTTCTAAAAACTGTTGCCTCCTTTATTCACTATTTTCATAGCAATGAATGGCTGAATTTTCTTTTAATGTCCAACACAGGTACCTGCTCTAATGACAGGACTGAAGATTGCAGACTGCCCACTGGTGAGATCATTCAAGATTGCTCTCGAATGGCAACTGAATGGAAGGTCAATACAAGAGATAAACCCTACTGCAATGTGCCAACAACAACTCCACCAACATCAACTTCTACTACAAGCCCTACAACCACTACACCAACTCCTTGCCCACCTTCTCCACTCTGCAACTTGATCATAAGCGAGTAAGTAATATCATCTGACATGCATAGTGACAATTTGTTTACAATATCTGCATTATCTAACCCCAGTAATTCAGTGAAGAAAGGTGTTTATTTTCTAGATTTCTTTTTGATGGAAATACAGTCATTTTTAACTGCATTTATCCAAATCATTATACATAGAGAAGTATGCAGAAAACAAAAGAGGAACAAACCAATTGCTCCAGACTAGATACATGAAAATTCCCATTTTTCTTTAATCACAGATTTTAAACTCTTAAACTATAGAGGTCTCTAATACATAGTTTTACAATGGATTAGGGACTTCTTTAACATTCAAGGGTTTAAAAGTCTTATTTCAGTCAATTAAAATGTTTATGTGTACCCTATGGTGCAGCTGGTTTGCTCAAGAATGGTTCATCTTTTATTCTCTGCATACAACCCACTGAATGAAACTGACGTACTGAGCAAATTAATTCAAGAAACTTATTGATCAGAATTCTTTCTGTTATCTTTAAAGGGTATTTGCTGAATGCCATGAGCTGATACCACCAACGGCTTACTATGAAGGCTGTGTTTATGATGCCTGTCACACCCGGACTGAGTCAGTGGAATGTTCCAGCTTACAGGTCTATGCAGCCTTGTGCACTGCCAGTGGAGTCTGCGTGGACTGGAGAGCAAGGACTGGAGGCAGCTGTCGTAAGTGACACAGAGGAGCAAATCAATCTTTATAATCGTAGCAAAGTTGTACGTTATTAGAAATGTTATTAGTAACAAAGAATAATCACAAAGTATAGTGAAAAGAACTTTAATTTAATGTATAAAGATATAATGCAGAATTATAATCTATCTGTCTCTCCCTGTTAAACAGCATACAGCTGCCCTGCCGGAAAGGTTTATGATGCTTGTGGCCCAGTCCATACAGTTACCTGTGACAACAAGTAAGAAATCTATTTAAGAGTGTTTGCTGATTCTGATTTATCATTTACTTGGTGCTGGAAGTAAATTACATTATCTCATACATTTCTTTTGAATAGATGTGGTTATGACTGCATCTAGTAACATGAGAAAAAGCTGAGGTTTTCTAGGGAATTAATATCAAATTATTTATAACTGATGAATGCTGAAGATTCCTTTGTTGCTGTTGTTGCACATAATAATTTAAACAATATTTTTACAAGACTGTAATTTACATATAGTTCACCCATACCAGACACTTCTCCACTGCAGAAACCGATTGGATTACCACTTTAAATAATAGTTTATGATACCCCCTCTATTTACAGGGACATGCTTGCAAGCAGCAATTGTTTAACCGAAGGCTGCTACTGTCCATCGGGGTCACTGCTGTTCAATGCATATACCGATGTCTGTGTTAGGAGCTGCAGTAAGTATAGAATCAAAATCCCTATCATATAAAACTAATCCATTGAATTCTTCTAAATTCTTAAACAATAAACAGTGTAAATGTGCCCATACATACAACAATTATGGCAATCTGATAGCTAATGGATCGGCTTGCCTGCATTTGCTCTCCACACACAGATCAAAATGCATATCTCTCAGTGTCCTGATTGTCTGTTTATCACTATATGTGTGGAGCTGAGCAGACCTGGGGCCAGATTCTGTTGCAGGAGATAAATGTTACCTCCCATTTTTTCAAATATTTTCCTATTGAAGACTATGGGGAAAACTGGAGATAAAAGCAATGATTAAAATTATCACCTGTAATGGAATCTAGCCCCTGGTTGGAACATACCAACACTATAACAAAGGTCAATTGTTAAATCATTTGCTATGTTTTGGTTTGTTAAGGCCATGCATGTGGAGACCTAATTTGGTCAACCCCATCTAATCAAGCTTTCCTACACACAATGATAAATATGCAGTTTGTTCATTTTGGACCAGATTGCACATTTTCAAAAGCTATATTCCTAAAATTGGAATTCAAGTTGTTCATGGTATGTGTCCTCTGTTTGAAATATTGATATAGGTAAGACTTATCACTTATATGTTGACATATAAGGACATCCAATAATGATTTCCTGTCTTACATGTCAGCTGGAATGAGTACAAATTTGTACTGACACATCTATACCTAAGAGACATGAAACATTAGGTGCAGCTCTCATTTTTTCCTACATTGTCTCTGCTTTTGTTGTTTCCCATTACTTTCCAGACAATTCATTTTACACACTTATCTTTAACATATTTATTGATCATTCTTGGAAATTCATTGATTATTGCAACAAAATGTCTATAATTAATTCTAATTTCATTTTTTAGCTTGTGTTGGACCCGAAGGAAACCCTATGAAGGTAATTAATATTTATTAGTTATAAAGCCAATGCAAGTTCTTGAGAGAGGCGGTATATGGATGCAATTGACGCATGATGCACAAAGCATGTAGAGTGAGTCTGAACTAAGGTCTAACCTTCCATGCTCTTAATACGATTGGATCAGACCATTCTATTATGCAAATGTGTTTTCTGATACTCAGAGTCTTATGTATAAATGTAAAGTACAGTAAACCCCCCTGCACCATAAGGAAAAAACAAAATTTCCAACATTGCAATTTGATTTACATGGTGCTTTTAACCCCTTGAATGCAATAAGTAAAAATGGTTAAAAAGCTTGTTTAGCTTTTTACAGGTTTTAATTTGCATACTTGGTTTTAATTGGTTCCTGTGATTCACTTAATTTGCCCCAAAATTGCTCTGCATTTGTTATGATTTTACACTTTTGGTTAATAGTAAAACTTGCATGTGTGTTTTGGAGCTTGTTTAGAAAATTAAAGCTGTCACTATAACCTCTCATTTCACAGGCTGGAGAGACCTGGGTTAGCAACTGCAAAAACTGCATCTGTGAGGCCAATTCTCTCACTGTACAGTGTAGTCCAGTTATATGTGCAGAGCCTGTAAGCGTTTCCTGCGATGAAGGGTTCGTTGTTGTGCAGAAACCAGACCCAAATCAACCATGCTGTATGCAGAACGAATGTGGTAAGTCACTGTAAAAGTACATTATTAATTTTCCAAATAATTGTTGTTTTAACACTTTAAAAAAATCACATTATCAATATAAGAACAACAAATAAGTGTTTGACCTCTCTACCCACAGTGTGCGACCCCAGCTACTGTTCCAGTAATCCAATAGAATGTGATCTTGGATACAGACAATATGCCATTCAAGGACCTTGCTGCATATCATACACATGTAGTAAGTACAATTTTATTTAGTTTTAGGGTTATATTCTAATATATGATAGCTCAAACTTGCTGAGATATCAAGGATATCTGTGATCTGGCAGGACACCACTACCAGAGCACAGATGTTAGCATGTCTGTAACTTTGACTGACACACCTGAGCTCAAGGTCACCTTTTCCTAAATTTCAGCCATTTTGTGGCTCTCAAGGAGGTGTTCCTTATCCCTAGTATATTATTATACATACTATAGCACAAAATAACTTATAAACTCCCACATTACAGACTTATTTTGAGACATTATATTTTCTTCTCAGTAGTGTTATGTCTGTTAAGAGAATAACTGAGACTGTTGTTCTAGCAAAGAGATCTGGTCCAATTCTAGTGGAGAGAAATAAACATTCCCTAAATTACCATTCAATTATATGGGACTTTTAAACCCTTCAATGTTGAGTTCCCTCAACATCTTGTTTTACAGTGCATTGGAGACCTCAATGATAACCTTGTTTAATCATTTTAGTGACAGAGGGGGTACGCAACACATTTCGGTACAACCCCTCTGGCACTCAAATTAATTTGTAATTGTTCACTAAGTTGCACTTGGTTTTCTCCTGTTATTCCAACTACATCAGCCTTAGTGGTTTGTATAAAACGTCAGAAGTCCTTCCCCCTCAGTATATATACAATGTAACTGTGTGCTGAAATTTAGGCACCTAAGATAAATAGTCAAAAGGAGCATCTCAGGAGCAAATCATATGTTCTGTAGACTACAAATAAATATATCACAATTAATTTACATGGGGATTTTAATCCCATGAATGCTAGTGAGGTCTCTAAAACATTATTAGCAATGCATGGAAATATCTCTATCATTCAAGGGGTTAAAACACAATTTTAATCTATAGGATTTTGGAAAATTTATAATTTGATATGGAGCTGTTATTATTATTATTCCACATTTATGTTGTTCATTAGGTCAGCAATGTATTAAATTCCATTGCAAATGAAATATTTTTTTTTAAATGTTTTCTGCTGTTCATCGCCCAGCAAATAGATTTTGTTCATCTAACAACTATTCTATTATTCTTTCAACAGAACCTGGTAATTACTGTGTATCAGAAAATGTCTTATATCAGGTAAGCATCATCTTTAAAACACTTAGAGTATTAGGAAAAGAGAGTTGATCTAGGGAAATAATGCCCTGGTAAGGGATCACTCCTTGAGTGAAGAGGATCAAGTAACTTATAGCAACACAGTGTGTTGCTCATGCTCACCAAACTCATGAAATAGGTTAATGTTGCTGACTAGAGAGACTTGTGAGTTGGTTTATTTGAAAAATGCATAATACCTTTCTAAAACCTGCATAATTAAGAAATAAATATGATATACCATAAAATCTCGGATATAATACGCACAATTTTACCTCACTTCACCTTTTGTGTATTGGGGAGGTGTGTATTATACCCGAGAGTTTTTGATTTAAAAAATATTTAAGCCTGGCAGATCCCTTACCTCCCTCCCCCGGTGCTATCAGATGCCAAAATAAGACTTACTTTCTTCAAAATTCAAGTCCCCGCTGAGGTCCCCATGTTTTCCAGATTAGCAGGCAAAATATAAACTATGTCAATTTTCCCTGTGGGCGGCATGCCTCCATTCACTGCCCGCTTACTTCAATGGGCTTTCTGGACCTTCCAGCTATGGTATTGCCCTGTGAGGACCTTGAGATCCTCACAGGGCATTACCAGTGGCTGGAGTCAGAAGGTCCTGAAAGCCCATTGAAGTAAGCAGGCGGCAAATGGAAGCATGCCGTCCACAGGTAAGATTGACATAGTTTATATTTTGCCTGCTAATCTGGAAAACATGGGGACTTCAGCGGGGACTTGAATTTTGAAGAAAGTAAGTCTTATTTTGGCATTGGATAGCGCTGGGGGAGGGAAAGGATCTGCCAGGCTTAATTTTTTTTTCGTAAGGGGGAAAACAAGGGTGCGTATTATACATAGGCACTCTTGTTTTCCCCTAAAATCTTGGGTATAATATACACCTGCTATTATACACAGGTGCGTATTATACCTGAGATTTTACGATAAACAGATCAGTTGCAATGAGTGAAGCAAAATAGAGAAGTTTAAAAAGATAGCTAGAGAACTAAAGAGGATGTGAACATGAATTTTATTAACAAATGAACATTCGGTTTGTTGTTGTCTACCTAATTACAGCCAGGACAAGATATCCCACAATCCCCAGGCTCATGTGAACAATGCAAGTGCACAGAAGAAAAGGATGCTAGAACACTACTAAATCTGGTTAAATGTAGCACCATCCAGTGCAACACAGAATGTCCACTGGTAGGTTCTACTTTATCAGTGACAGTATTTCAGAATAATAAAATATCTTGTCAAAAATAACAATGTAACTGAACGTAAAACACTTGTTATTTCTCTGTTCCAGGGTTACAAATACAGAGAGATAAGTGGTCAATGTTGTGGTACTTGTGAGCCGGATTCTTGCACAAGGAAGATGGGTGATACCACTGTCATTATGAAGGTACTTTATCCTCAAAGAGAGGTTTTATCCTGTTCTTTATTTTAGCCCTTTGAGTGCCAGAGGGGTGCACAACACATTACCTCTCTGGCACTCAAAGGGTTAACATGTTTTTTAGGCTGACCTCCACTGTTATTACAATACAACTTTATAAAGTACACTTTGCTTACAATTAGCTTTCTTTCTTTCTTTCTTTCTTTCTTTCTTTCTTTCTTTCTTTCTTTCTTTCTTGATAGATAGACAGCTAGATAGATAGTAGATAATTATTCTTCCTTTCTACATTTCAGCCTGGAGAGACCTATACACTGCCAGAAGATCCATGTGTATCATACACCTGTACATCTAAATATGAAGTGATAACAGTGAGAGAGCAATGCTCCATCCCTGATGAGAAACAGTGTTTGAAGGTCAGTTTTGTTTTGTTTGCTCTATATATCACAGCCCTTGTACAATATTCTAATAATATCTAATGACAAACAATCTCTTGCATTCTTGTATATATTTTAGATAGAAGGTGTTTTTGATTGACCTGCAGTCAGATCATCTGAAATTAAAATTTAAAATGTAATCTATTTAGATAATAATTTTCAGAAGTGCCTTCTTAGTAATGGTGAATTGGACAAAAGAATATATAAACTTTTATAATACTTTGAAGTCCTATTTAACATTCAAGGGGTTGAGAGCCCCTATTAAGTGAACAAGGTGTTTCATGTGTTCCCATATACAGTTCATTCTCTCCAGAATTTATCTCTCTGAATATGGCATTTAATAAGACTCATTACTAACAGCCTTTTCTGAATTTCTACAGCCTGGTGATATTTGGACCCCACCTGATGAACTTTGTGTCCATTACGAATGTTACATGATTGATGGAAATTTTGTTCCTACAAAAGTGAAGACATCCTGCCCCACTGTTGCCTGTGAAATTGTATGTAACATTCATGTTCATTCATTGATCTATGCTTCACCTCAAAAAATGGAATAAGGAAATAATAAAAAATTATTCTTCATCATAGGGTTATGAATACAAAGAAATACAGGGAGAGTGCTGTGGAATGTGCATCCATGTGAACTGTACAATGCTGATGCCTGACAATACAATTAAATCCTTCAAGGTAAGTAATTATGCAGCACATAACTTTCAGATTATCATGATGCTATCTAGAGAAAGACACCACACTCTTTTTTTAAGAAAAAGTTGTAAATATTGTACAGTAGGGTCATTGCTGTTAATGGGACGTTCTGATCATTTGAAATTATTGGATAATATGCAAATAAAAATAAAAAATTGTAATAATTTTGAATGTCTTTATCTGCATTTCAGCCTGGAGAAACCTTTACTTCACCAGAAGACAGTTGTGTCCTTTACACCTGCTCACCTACTAAAGAAGTGATAAAGACGGATCAATGCACCAAACCTACTCCATGTCAGGAGGTAGGTTTTGCATTCAGAATGCATGCTGAATGTTGGCATAAATATATATCCCTGATACAGTTAGATAGATAGATAGATAGATAGATAGATAGATAGATAGATAGATAGATATTATATATACATATACACATATGTATTGAGTGTTGAAATTTAATCTCATGAACAGATAATATGTAATGATGTTATATTGACCTTTCATTTCGTTTTATAGAAATGCCCAGCAGTAGAAGCAGTGACCTGCAAAAATGATTTCCCACCAGTCAAAGTATACAGTCCAGATGGTTGTTGCTTCCATTATGAATGTCAATGTAAGTACACTGTTTTAATGATTGAATCAGGATTGATAAGAGACTATACCAGACTTAACCTTTTGAGTGCCAAAGAGGTATCCAAAAGCACTGTGTAGCACTGCAGTGGATGCCTCTTTAGCACTCAAAGTGTTAAATGATAAATGTAGAAGAATGTTTTGTGATCGCACCAGTAAATTATACACAATCACTCAGAATATTCATTTTGAAATAGTATCCAAGTATTGACAAGGGAAAGAACCACTTAATGTGTAAAATAAATATATATTGTAGGGTTTGTCCTTCTGAGTAAAACTGCACAGAGTAAAAGTTGCTCATAGTACTGTCACTGATGAGAGGTCTTTTATTCAAAAGTTATTGCAGATCAAATTTTATTTTTTTTAAATGCATTTTCTCATTGGCCTCAAATTTTACAGTTACATTGTTGCTACTCCTTCGAATGGAGGTTTATGTTCAACTGACCAGAGCTGTCCATAGGATTGTGTAGCAACAGCGTCCCTGTAAATTTTGAGATACCACAATTAATAAAAATTAAGTTTGAGCTGTAGTAACTTTTGAATAAACATTTCTCAGCAGTCGTAGTACCCATGTTTTACTCAGGAGAACAAATGTTAAAATATATATATTTTACATATTAAGTGTTACTATTCCTTTAAGGATTTCCCTTGTACTTATTTTAAGTACAAAAAGTATGGATTTCTATATCTGTGTATCATTCCTTCTCTTTCATTTGGCTGATCATCAAGTTATTATATGAATATTTGATTAAATACATTATCAAAGTGGATATAATGCATTGTGTTTATCAGGGTAAATGAACAGCAGCACATTTAAAATGGTGAAATGTTTTTCAGATGTTTAACTAAATTATTAATTGGGCAAGGAGATTCAACATGAATTTATGTTTCTAAGAGCTAGCTTTAAGAAACTAGTACTTAAACCAATGCTTCAAATAAAAAAGAGGTTAGCAATGTGAATTAAATGCCTGTTATTTATGTTTGTTTGCCTGTAGGTGTGTGCACTGGATGGGGTGATCCTCATTATATCACTTTTGATGGAACTTACTATACCTTCCTGGACAACTGCACCTATGTTCTCGTGGAAGAGATCACTCCCAAATATGACAACTTCCGTGTCCTTGTTGATAATTACTTCTGTAATGCAGCTGATGGCTTGTCATGTCCACAATCCATTCTGATTTACTACAAATCTGATGAGGTGGTTCTGACACGAACAGTGTACCAAGGAAAAATGAGAAACATGGTAAGATGAGGCAGATATAGAATTGCCATGTTACCCTCATATATCTCTACAGGTAAAAAAATTATTGTGTGAAAGAATTCCAGGCTAAATTATCCCTAAGTTGAACTGAAAAGTACAATTTTGTTCCAAATCAATATGTCATTTCTGAGAGGTAAAATTATCTTGCGCTAATATAGTTTTTGCATTTGAAGTAATATTAGAACGTGGGCCAGTTAGCTGGAGTTTGCTTTTAAGCAATATCATTGAGTGGTTGTGATTGTCTGCTTGATTTTTTCACATTAGTTCATTGGGAGGTACAGGGCCAATTGCCTGACAATTGTTCAAATTTACTGTTGTTTTGATGGGAACATAGTATATTCAGACTGCTCTACTGCAGTATTTTCATCAACAAGCAGAGCTTGACATTCCTGTTCTAAAGTTAAACCTGACATATTCCTCAATATAATAAAAACTAATTGTAATTAGATATACATGTAATAAAGTAAATTCTGTATACTTTATTTAACCCTTTGATTGTAATGCATTGGGTACTCTTCTGGCACTAAAAAGGTTAATCGAGATGACTATCATTACACTAAGTTATAATACTTTATATAGGCATTTTGTGATTTGTTATGCATGCTGAAGGGTGATCATTTGAATCATTTGCCAACAGGTGAGGTTCAACCAGAACTGGCTTATTCCAGGGTTCACTGCAAATGGCATTTCAGTTACCAGTGCCGGTATCAACACAGTGGTCGAGATCCCAGAAATAAATGCTTACATCTCCTTTAGTGGAATGATGTTTCTTATCAAACTTCCATTCAGCAAATTTGGTTATAACACAGAAGGACAATGTGGTAAGAAAATCAAGTTTCTTATATATTACTAATTAATTTATTTTTCTGGCTGTCTTGTTATGATATTTTAACTTTAGTTTCACAAGTGTATGAAAATATGTCATTTCATTATTATAATCATATCTAGCACTAAAACAATCCTCAATATACCAATGTATTTTCCTTTCTTTTTTATTTGTAAATTTTGTACCTGTTTCCTTGGTAAAACTGAATAACTCTACAATTTACCAGGTGCTATTTTGTTTCCTCTACTTACATTTGTTTTAGTAGATTGCATTTGTTTGTTAAATAGTCATCATGGCGAGCTGGTTGTTATTTTTTTGTCCTGACAACATCTGCTTAGCTTAAGATGTTCATAATGAATCATTTTTATAATGTCCGTAACAGTTAAATTGTAATAATTCCCAAGCCACACCTTAAAGGGGATCTATTACCCCTATACAAGTTTTTTTGTGGTAAATCAAAGTTTATTAGTTTTTTTAAAGACTATCAATGCAAGGGGAAGGGGAACAAAGGACAAAAGGGAAGGGGGGGTAAAGAAACTGAAATTTTGAGATACAGTGCAATACAGCAGTCACAGTATGGTACAAAAGATCAATGAACAAAATAAGTACATATAGCCCAGAGCAAGAAAGCAAAATTCCTACAAAAACAGGGCTGCAGTATGCACAGCACACCACAGAACCCTTGTTCGTGGGTAAGGGGAGGTAAAAGAAGAGGAAATATCAGAAAAAAAAGGGGGAGAAAAAGAATAAGAATAGAAGTGAAAGATGAAGAAGAAGACTGCAACAAAACAGATTCCTGAGCAAAAAGAAAACAAGATGGAATGAAAAGAGTTGACAGAGGTATAGGGCCAAGCGGTTCACTTCAGGAGTCAGCCGCACCCAGAAGGAGTTGCGTCTGCTGGTCCTCCAGGAACTGCATCCACGCAAACCATGTATCGAGGTATCAGTCTCTATGATTATCAGATTGAAAGACAAGCTCCTCCATAGATTGAGCACTCTCCACCCTCGCGACCCACTCATGAACAGTCGGAGGTGATGTTTTACCCCAGTGTAGGGGTATAAGTGCTTTGGCTTAATTCAATAAGTGCTTAACAATCGACTTATTATATCTTGGAACAGGTACAGTGGTGTGATGCAACAAAAGAGAGGCAGGGAGAAAAAAGGGATGAGGAGAATCAGTGAATATTTGTAGGATTAAATTAATTTGCAACGAAGGTAGAAATGGGGGGACAATCCCACCAGATGTGAAGTAAGGTACCGGGAGCTGTTGTGCTCCTCCAACAGACATCAGACACAGCAGAAGAGAAGCAATGTAGAAGGTCCAGAGTCCAGTACCACTGGGTGAGCAATTTATATGACATTTCCTGAATCTTATTGTTCAGGGAACACTTATGTGTCAGCAGGAAGATCTTTTCCCATTGTGAGTCACTTAAAGAAATCTGAAGGGCATTTTCCCGTTTCCCTACAAAGGTCAGTAGGGAGTTGTCACCATGGTCACGAAGCATGCTATATAGAAGGGAGATACCATGAGCAGGAAGCATCGCACCACGACACAGGTTTTCAAAGGAAGTGGTAGGTCGTAAATGGTTATGCTTCTGAGGCATAGAACGAAAGAAATATCCCAACTGGATATAATGGAAACGATCGAGAGCCGTCGGGAGTCTTTGAGGTAGGAGATCCAATAGGGGTTTAGGTTTAACACCGGGGGCCAAGAGGTCTGCCAGAATGGGTGAACCATCTAGAGAGGTGCCGAGAAAGTCACCGGGACTCAGACCTGGAAGAAAGTCTGGGTTATGGTGCAAGGGTGTCAGAGGTGATGGGTAGGTGGTGAGGCAATACTGTCTGGAGGCAGGAACAAAAACAGAAAGCGTAGCAGACATCAATGGGTGAGCAGCAGAGAGCCGCTGAGTGTGGTGGGGACGTATCCAGGGAAGTACATGTATTGGAATATGCATCCCTTCTGCCTCTACATCAATCCAAGATTTACAAGGAGGCCGAAAGGTCCATTCTAAAAGACGAAGTAAGTGGCAGGCCCTATAATAAGTCCGGAGACATGGCAGCTCCAGACCACCCTTCAACTTGGAACGTGTCAAGAGATCAAACCGAAGTCTAGATTTCCTTCAAGCCCAAAAAAACCGCAGGAGCATCGTATGGAGAGAGGAAAAAAAGGCCAATGGAAGCTTAATTGGGAGTGCCTGGAACAGGGAGAGCAACCGCGGGAGAACATTCATCTTCAGTGTATTAACTCTCCCCGTCCAGGAAATGTGCAGAGGGGACCATGTCATGAAGTCGCGTTGCAAAGCCTCTAAGAATGGAGGGAAGTTACGTTGGTAGAGCTGCGTGGGATCCCCAGTTAACCACACCCCCAAATATTTGAGTCCATCCCTGCACCACCTAAAGGTGAAGGAATCAGACTGCCACTTCACCTCATCCAAAGGTAAGTTGATGTTCAGAATCTCTGATTTTGAATATTGATCTTCAGATTCACAAGAGAGCCATAAAGTTCGAACTCCCTTAGAAGAACTGGAAGAGAGAGTCTAGATTTAGTAAACATAAATAACAGATCAGCAGCAAAACTGAGTATCTTATATTGTACCCCATTAACCGTCAAACCTCCAGTGTCATGGTTCTGCCTCACTGCCTCCATAAAAGGCTCCAGGGAAAGGACAAAAAGCAGCGGCGACAAGGGGCAGCCTTGTCTCGTACTGTTAGAAATGACAAATGATTCCGATAGGGCTCCATTTATCCGTACTATAGCCGAAGGGCGGGAGTACAGGGAGGAGATCCACGCCAGCATATGTGGGCCAAAGCCCACATGCCGCAGGACCTCCATCAAGAAAGTCCAATCAAGCCGATCAAAGGCCTTTTTGGCATCGGTGGATATAGAATGAGATGAAGTGATACGGGCCCGATGGATCAAATTGACCTCCCGAATGGTACAATCTCGGGTCTCCCGTCCCGGCACAAATCCCGCCTGGTCCGAGTGGATCAGGGAGGGCATGAACTGCATAATGCGAGTAGCCAAGATTTTAAAAAAGAGTTTAAAATACACAGTGAGCAAGGAAATGGGCTTGTAGTTGCAGCACTGCTCCACATGCCTCCCCTCCTTTGGTATAAGAGAAATATTAGCCGAAAGAGTATGCAGATGAATAGAATGGCCGTCCAAAATAGAATTGAGGGCCAGGACCATATGAGGACCAAGGATCTCCTGACAAAGTTTGTAATACTGAACCGAAAGGCCATCTGGGCCCGGGCATTTATCCGATTTAGCATGTCGTAGAGCCAACTTGAGTTCCTCCATAGAGGTCGGTCGTTCATGAAGATCAGGGTCATCTGCGGAGAGTTTGAGCTTCAAGTGCAACCATAGATAAGCAGATATCTTAGCCTTCCATCTTTCAATGTGTACAGTGTAAGCCAAAGTCGGCGCCAGGTTATATAAGCTAGAGTAATAGGTAACAAATTCCTTAGCAATATCAGAGGGGAGTTGAAAGTCCTCACCCTGTAAAGTAGCCTTGTGGGATTTTGGAACATAGGTCAGTAAGCTTTGCAGAACGCGCCTTCTTAGCTGCAGAGGCGAGTCTATTGAAATGACCACGCACCACACACTGGAACTGACGGAGGACGGTCATCATGGAGGCAAAACACAGGTGTTGCCGGACATTAGGGAGGTAGATAGATGCAAGAGTGTACGTTTGGTCAGCAATCTTACTCTTGACAAAAACATGTCTACCCTCAGGGTCCAGGAGATGGGCAGTTTACATGAAGGGAATATGTTTGGAGATCAGAATTACAGTACCCTTTCTCTTGGAGCATGAGTCATTACTACAAAAGCACTGAGGAAAGTCACGAGAGGTCAAGCGAGGTGGAGCAAAGCTGGAAAAAGCAATGGAGACATGCTGCGCTCTAAGGTCACGAAATAAGTGTGATCTCTTTTCTGGAATATTAAGGCCCTTAACATTAAGAGTCAAGACCTTCAGGTCAGCTGGAGTATAGGAGGAACCCACAGACATCACAGAAAATCGGCTGAAGGATAGTCACAAACTGAAAGGAAGAGCGAAAGCGAGAAAAAAAAAAAGGGGGGGGAGAGGAAAAAGGGGAAGTAAAATTGGTAAACCTATACTCTGAAGCACCAATTGGCTAATGAAAGAAGCATCCAACCCAAATATAGGACGGGAGCCACGTTCAAGCCAATAGAACAAGGGGCTTCGGTATAGGGCGAAATGTCAACGGGAAGAAGAGAACTGAGGATCCCCTAAAAGAGGGGCCACAAAGGTACAGGGAACCAAACCAGAAAGGCGAGGTCCACTGTCTTCCCAATATAATAGTACAGCAATATAACAGGTATAGTACTGCAGTCAAAAAGTGCAAACACAGTAATATCAAAAACAACAGTCCCGCTATGGGTAAGAAAGTAGGCAACTACTGTCCAGTCGCCACTAAAAGCGTAGAGACCAAGTAGTCGGGGCCTTAATGTAGGTCACGCCACCACCAAACTTCCGCCCCGCATCCCAGTGTAGGAGGACCCGAATTCACACTGAAAGTCAAGTACCTCCCCCACCGGGCAACATATGTATCAAGAACCCCCAGTAAGGACAGATAAGGTAGGGAAAAGAGCAATCCATTTTCCATGAGACCCAGTGGGGAAGGCCCCACAAAGGATCTCAAGGAACATACAACTTATAGACATGTTACAGCCCATTCCCCCACTGCACAGATAGCAGAGGGAACAACACTAGGGGGAACCCCCCGCCCACTGCCCGAGTTCAGGAGAAATATAGGATGAGCAGAATGACCACAGAATACATTATTGATCAGAAACCCTCCCACCACCCACGAGATCGCCAGTTGTCTGAGAGCCCAAAGCAGTACCAATCCAGGGGGTGCCACGGCACCCCCGAAGACCGCAGCACAACAGGCCCCAGAGCGCCACCCAAAAGGAGGGTCAAGGGAGATACCCTAGGTCCCAGCAAAAACACCCCATCCAGGCGAGAGACATAGAGCCAGCACCCCAATATAGGCAAAGCCAAAAATTACTATAAGTGGAGCTCAAATGCCAGATTAAATAAAAAGAGATTTAGAGAGAGAAAAATAGTCCCCCAGGGGAAAACTCATGCAGCCCCATCTCCTAACAGTAATATACAGGGAAAGTAACAGCGCAGTGCAAAAACCGCGGTATGTGATGAGAAGGAACATCAGAGTAGAAATCCAGGCATGGGCAGCAAGGGGATAAATGCATTGTTCAATCTCCGACTGCACAAAGAGAGGAAAGAATGCAGCACTGGGGTCTGTCTGCCCATCGCCAAGAGAAACAAGGCCCACCAAACACAGGGATCAGGATGATAAAAAAGTATAACCTAGATGAAGGGAGGGGGAAGCAGGGAAACTGACCATCACCAGGATAGGTATCGATAGGCTACCCCTCATGGAAGAGGATCAGTAAGGTAGATGCTATGGGGCCAGCTTCACACATGGGGTCATGGGGAAAAAGGGAAAAGCACAAAAAGGCTAGAGAGGCAGGGCTCGGGTCCCAGCATGAGGTATGGAAGGGGGCAACCCGGAGAGGGAGCAAAGAGACCGAAAAAGTGCACACATTACAGTCTCAAGAACCACCCCTCCCCAAACTGAGTAGAAAATGAAGGCCCCTGAAGGGACCATGGGCAGGCACAGAGTGCACAGTCCAAAGTCCCTCCTCCCATGGGAGAACAGCAAGAGAGAGACTAGAGGTACTTGCAAGATGTAAGGGTCCACAGGATCAGCACCACCAGGCACGCAGTAACACCACTTAGGAGGTAATCTGTAGCTTTAAGCAGAGTGCATCAGGCAGTTGTGCTGCGGTGTGGAAAGTCAAGAGTGCCATTGGTAATTCCAGCCGAAAGGATTCCAAGCAGCAAACTGTAGAAAAAACAACATATGCACATATGATTCTTTATGTTTATTTGATGAAAATATACTCTCATACATAGCGAGCTTTCAATATTGAATTTATTTTCTCACTCATTCCATAAGATTTTCTAAGTTTTCTACTTCATTTTGTTTCAGGTACTGATTTTTCTTTTAATTGATTGATCATTTGAGTCTATATGATGTCCATTTCCACATATGTTGTGTATGTTTCTAAATTAAAGCCATCAATTTCTATGCAATGTTGAATTTAAGAAATACTACACAGTCTTCTGCACTGCCATTTTTGTTTTTATATTCCATAAATAGATACAGGTCACAATTATAAAGTCTCCAAAAGGCAAAAATGAGAGCATAATGTTACCCTTTCTGGACCTGAAAGGGTTACCAAAAGAAACAAGTTACTTTATACTGCTTTTTTTCTGCCTGGTTCATTGCTACCCAAGGTTTACTAGTATACATTTAGTTTTATTCAGATTCCTATAGCTTTCCTCTATGGAAAGTTCCTTAAGCCCACTTTGCATCATTTATTTAGTATTTTCATAGCAACGAATGGCTGGGTTTTCTTTTCTTTGCAACACAGGTACCTGTTCTAATGACAGAACTGAAGATTGCCGATTACCCACTGGTGAGATCATTCAAGATTGTTCTCGAATGGCTGCTTACTGGAGGGTCAACACCAAAACCTGCACTACGCAAACACCACCTCCATCAACTCCTACTACCAGCCCTCCAACTACTACAACAACTTGCCCACCTTCTGCTCTCTGCAACTTGATCATAAGCGAGTAAGCAATATCATTTCACACTTAACGTGATCATTTTTTCATAATAGCTGCTGTAAATCATGGAAGAAAGGTGTCTTATTTTCCATAATCCTTTTGTTAAGTTGAAAACATTTTACAGATATCATTTACCTGAAGCATATTTGATTGTACTGTATGCAACACAGTATGCAGAAAGAATAGAGATCCAAACCAGCTGTACCAGGGTGGATAAATGAAAAATCACATTGCATTAAATTGTGTTTTAACACCTTGAATGATACAGAAGTCCCCATTGCTTGCAGTGCATTGGGTACCTCTTTATTAATCAGAGCTTAACAAGCCTCATTTAAGTTATAGGGTATGCTTAATTGTCTGCTGTGGTGCAACTGGTTTAATCCAGAATTGCTCCACTTTTACTAACTGCATAGGATACCCAGAATGCATCCAAAAACCACAGCAAATTATTAATAAAAGTGACTCATCAGAATTACTTCTCTTGCCTTTGAAGGGTCTTTGCTGAATGCCATGAGCTGATACCACCAGAAGCTTACTATGAAGGCTGTGTTTATGATGCCTGTCGCACTCAGAATGTGTCAGTGGAATGCTCAAGCTTACAGGTCTATGCAGCCTTGTGCACTTCCAGTGGAGTCTGTGTGGACTGGAGAGCAAGGACTGAAGGCCGATGTCGTAAGTAACATAGAGGAGCAAATCAATCTTTATAATCAACTATTTTGTTAATAGAATCACACCCGTCAAAGTATAGTGAAAAGAACTGGCTTTTCTGTGTAAGGGAAATCTTAATGCCAATCCTATCTATATATATATAAATGGCAATAATTTACTTTATCTCTGCAATAACCTGATGCTAGCATCAGCCAAGTCTCAGCAAAGAGATGGCTGGGGTCTGGTGATGATTTGGATGGGAGGGGCAATAACCAAGGACAAAGTTTCCCCCATCCCTATTTACTAGTGGAAGAAGGCTGGGCTGTCAGATAGTATAGTATATTTTTGTGGCTACCAGTGGAACAAAGCTGAGGTGTCAAACAGTACCTTCTGCCACGCAGTGCAGTGTGGTTCTATAAATATGAGTGGAACAAGTCTGGGCTGTGTTGTTCTGTGGCTACCAGTAGAAGAAATCTGGGCTGACAAATGGTGTAATATGTTTCTGGGGTTCCTTTGTCTGCAAGGCTGTGTAGTGTGGTTCTAAGAATATGAGTGGGACAAAATTGAGCTTTGCTGTTCTGTAGCTACCAATAGAACAAGGCTGGGTTGGCACACAGTGTATGGTTCTGTGGCCACCGGTTGACAACTGAATATTTCTCCCATCTCCCTGCTTCTTCTTGCAGAGGCATTGCAGTATTTATTTTGCTAGTCTACAATATAGAATTTATAATCTCTAATCTCACTTTATATTTTTTTAAATAGCATACAACTGCCCTGCTGGGAAGATTTACGATGCTTGTGGTCCACTGAATCCTGTTACCTGTTTCAACAAGTAAGACATTTGCTTTAGAACGTTTACTTAAGTGTAGTAAATATTTATGATCTGCTTTGTGGAGGAAGTAAATTATATTATACAAGATTTTTTATTACAATATTAACTACTACTGTCTGCAAATGTGACATTCATATATTTGTTTTGACCAGATGTGATTATGAAAGTATCTGGTAAAATAATGGCATTTCTAGGTGACTAATTAATCCCAAATTGACATCATTTTCTTGATACCAAAGAATTCTCCTTTGTAGACACTAATGGGATTAACACTCAGACACAATGGTTTAAAACATCTCCTCTCTTTACAGGGAAGTACCTTCCAGTAGCAATTGCTTAACTGAAGGCTGCTACTGTCCTTCAGGGTCTCTGCTCTTTAATGCCTATACTGATGTCTGTGTTAGCAGCTGCTGTAAGTATAGCACAAAACATCCAAATACATAAACAAAACAAATCACTGGCTTTTTCCAAACCCTTAAACAATTATTAGTCTAAACACACTCACACATATGACAGTTTAAGCAGTCTAATAGCTGTGGCATCAGATTGCCTGATTTTTTCTTCCGATAGACCAAAATGGAGGCAATCTTATCTCTCAGTCTCAGCCAAATAAGCTCAGGCTACCTAGTTGATTGGCCCAATCAATTGAAGCTATTCCAAAATACCACAATAAGCATGCAATATGTCAGTTCACCAGATTTTAAAACGACCGTACAACCTCTAAAATGATAGCCTTTACCATAATTAGAATGTAAATTACAAATGTCTGTTAAATATCACTATTGTCATTGACTTAATAATTAAATAAATCTATATTTTTGAATAGCTGATTGGCTATAATTCACTATCATTATTAATAAAAAATAATGCAGCCTTTACACTTATGGGTTTCTGATAATGTGCTCCATGATTGAAAAACTTGAATGAGCCCATTCTAGATCAAAACAGCTGCAACATAGGAGTTAATGAAAGTTTCCTTTGATTTAAATGGAACTTTTGCAGTGCATTGCAGAATGCTGTAGCATTCAAGGAGTTAAAAGCCCTATTGAAATCAATTGGAATTAATTTCATACCTATACTGTAGTTTGTTTGTTTCAACCTTGTGTCATTAAATGCACCTATTTTAAATTATGTTTTTTGTTGTTCAATCAGTATCATTGTTTTACACTGGATGTTTTAGTAGTTGTGAAATATAATCTCAACAGAGCTTTTGTTCTACAACCTGTCTGATAAAATATGTGTAATTAATTACCCATGTCCAGAAAATCATGTCCCTACCACCTTATTGGACTGCTGGTCCCTATGTTTCCAGCAGAGGGTTAGAATTAATTAATGAGGAGGAATAATAATAATGCAAATCCTATAAAGATTGAAGCTTCCACAGAGGAATGTTGACAGGTCCTCTTTAACTTACGTGTCCATTTCCATGACTACAACATCTATTCCCTAATGGATAGGTAACCAGAGGTGCATATTTGTCTATATTGTGTTTGAGTTTCTTATTTGTTTCACCTGTAGGTAATTTCAATATCCAGAATTTCAATTATCTTTATATCTTTAACATGGAAATACATTGATTACGCACAGACATTTTAAGCAAGTCTATAATTATTTATAATTTTATTTTTCAGCTTGTGTGGGACCTGAAGGAAATCCAATGAAGGTAACAGCTTTATTTATTATAAAGGCTATGCAAGTTGTGGAAGGGAGGCAGAGGTATAACTAGAAGCCTCCGGGCCCTGGTGCAAAAAGTGCCAGGCCCCCCTCCTACCACATTGGCCCCCCTCGATCACATTGATCCCCTCCAAAATACCCCTCAATCTCCACAATGCCCTTATCTCCTACCTCCTACCTGTAGCTCCGGTGCGGTCCTCTTATTAATGCAGAGTGCTGGGAGATGATGTCATCTCCCAGCGCTCTACATTACTAGAGCGCCGGAGGGAGATTGAGGGCACCAGGTGGAGGGGTCGCAAGGGGCGGCGGTCCCCTGGAGTGCACGGGCCTGGTTGCAGGTGCAACCCCTATAGTTACGCCACTGAGGGGAGGTATATGGATGCATTTGATGCATGTAACACAAGCGTGTAGTATGAGTCTGAACTTAGATCTAATCTTCCATGGTCTTAATACAAATAGCTGAGGCCATTTTATTACATATGAATTTCGGCTACACAGCATCAACACCTTATATATAAATGCAATTAGTGCAAACCCTTTTAATCCCTTAAATGCTACAAAAATCTCCAGTTTTGTGAAGCAAAGCTTTTTAGACTAGAATGAAACAGATTAAAAGCCCCATTTAAATGTATGGGAATTTTAATTGCTCATGGGGCAGTTGGTTTGCTCCAGAACTGATCCACTTATTTCTTTACTACGGCCCCCGATGTCATCATTGCCATTAGGGTGTGTAGGGCAGTTCTGAAGCTTTTGAACTGGTCATCGATATGGCTGAGTACTGAGTATGCTATTTTCGCTTTATATGTTTATATATATATATAAATCTTTATATATATATATATATATATATATATATATATATATATATCTTTATAAGTGAATTTATTGTTTTGATAAATACTAAAATCAATATTGTGTGAATCTACATTGTCGATTCTGCCCTTAATTGGGCTCTGAAATCACTGTTATGTCCCTGCTTCTGTCTGTATTTGCTGTAGTGATCATATTCCGTAGTGTATGCCCTTAACTGCAGCCACTGACATTACAATTTAATGTCACGTGTCTGCCGTGGCACATTTGTACATCCTACCCACTGTCTTTTAGTGCCTTTGTAGAAAAAAATATGACAATTTAAACACTTAATTCACAGGCTGGAGAGACCTGGATTAGCAACTGCAACAATTGCATCTGTGAGGCTAATTCCCTCACTGTACAGTGCACTCCAATCACATGCGCAGAACCTGAAAGTGTTATCTGCAATGAATCGGATGGGTTCTTTGTTACACAGATACCAGATCCAAATCAGCCATGCTGTATACAGAATTTATGTGGTAAGTCAACTGAAAACAAAAGATTATAAAAGAATGGTTGCTTCAACACTTTAATTACCACAATAATATTATGTAAAATATTAATTAAGGGTTTGACCTATCTATCCATAGAGTGTGAACTCAGCAAGTGTGTCAAGGAACCAATAGAATGTAAGCTTGGATTCAGACTAGTGACCACTCAGGGACTTTGCTGTCCATCATATGACTGTGGTAAGTATAAATATTCTATGCTTCTGAATAGGGCTGTATCTGTTCAGTATATAAATTAGCTTTATTTTTGCTGCAGTATTAATCACAGTATAACATGTATCTGCAAAAGACAATAGGGTAAATGTATCAAGCTAGTTTCATGCAATAACAGGCACTGGACTAGATCTATTGTCCCCATGCATGACCAATGTGAATTTTCTAAAATCCTCCCCTTGATGTTACTTGTAGCAAGGGGAGTCCAAAGGAGCAGTCTGTGGCTGTTTCAGGGTGGTCCTTGCCTCCACTCTTTGCTTAGACCAACGTACTATGCAAACTGTAGAGGAAAGCCCAAAAAGTAGAGTCACTCTGCAGCAAACTGTAGTATAGATGGCAAATAAATATCCCTTTAATTTACAAGGGATTTGAAACTCATAAATGTTAGGGAGGCCGCAGTTTGTTGGAGATCTTAGTATAATTAAAATTTTAAATTAATGGAACCTTGGTCAATTATTAATTTTTTTTCTATATTATGCAGATGGCTTGACGCATTACTGATTCATATTCATATTTAAATTGTGCACATGGATAGAAGTGTATTATACTGTATTGCAAATAATAGTTTTTAATGTGTAGAATGGCTGTTTTCTAGCTTAAGAAGGAAGTTTTCAGTCAGCAAATACAATGTATTAATTTGATACTACTCTTTTCTCAACAGTACCCGAGAAAGTATGTGTAGTACAAAATGTCTTATATCAGGTAAGGATTATTTTTGAGACATCTAGGGCATTACAAAACTATTACTGGTCTGGGGGGATATTGATCATGGAGTCAAGGGTTAACTCATGGAGTGTTAGACAAGCAAGCAATCACTGGCACTCATTGTCTTAATATACTGACTACTTTTATGTTATGGTTTAATAGAAAAATGCGTAATGCCTTTCTTGAACTTAAATAATTAAGAAAGAAGAAATAAAAACATAAATTGCAATGATCAAAGTACCAATGAAGAGGAATAAAATGGCAGCTAGAGAGCAAAAGACAAGATGCAAAAGAAAATACATTTTGCTAACAAATTATTCTTCTACTTTGTTTTCTTCCTACTTACAGCCAGGACAGGAAATCCCACAATCCCTTGGCTCATGTAAACAATGCATGTGCACAGATGAAAAAGATGCCCAGACATTACTGAACCAAGTTAAATGTAGCACCATCCAGTGCAACAATGCTTGCAAACAGGTCAGTTCCACTTTATCAGTGACATTGTTACAGAAAAATAAGTTACTTTGTCAAAAATATAAATATAACTGAACATAAATCCTGTATTACTTTGTGGCAGGGTTACCAATACAAACAGATGACTGACCAGTGTTGTGGCATATGTGAGCAGGTGGCTTGTACAATGGAAATGGGTGGTACCACTGTTGTTATCCAGGTACTTTGTTCTTATACAGGGGTTTTTAGCCTGTTCTTTCCTTTAACTTATATTTTATGCTTATACAACTGCAAGATTATTCAAGAATCTCCTCAGTTAATACAAAAGAACATTTTTTTGATAATATGTTAAACTTACTTCCAACTTTATGTCAATTTTGAGATGTTCACTCTGAACAATAGTGAATGGAACTAGTGAACATCTAAATTCTTATGTAACTGATATGTTAAAATGTTATCTAGTTCAACCATTTATAATTTGCAATGCCTTGGAGACTTCTAACATTCAAGCTCATTTTAAACAAACTGTTTAACCCTTTGAGTGCTAGAGAGGTATCCAACACATTGCGTTGCCCCTATGTGCACCTGATTTAGCTTCTTAAATAAGACTCTTAAATTTGAGCAAATACTTATTTCCATCTCTGCAAATTCTTTCAGCCTGGTGATATCTGGACTCCACCTGATGAACTTTGCGTACACTATGAATGTTTCAAGATTGATGACAAGTTTGTTGCTACAGCAGTGAGGACAGCCTGCCCCTCTGTTGTCTGTGGAATTGTATGTAACTTTATTTTACTCATATTAGCTTTTTGCACTGTGCTTAATGAATGATAGTAAATGTAAAACTGTGATAAGCGGAAATAAGAAAGGCAATACTTTTCTTTACTATAGGGTTATGAATACAAGGAACTGTCAGGAGAGTGTTGTGGGACATGCATCCTGGTGAACTGTACATTGGAGATGCCTGATCATTCCATTAGAACCCTCCAGGTAAATTATGCAACATATATATTGTTGACTATATTGATACTATGTAGTGCCAGGTACTATGCATTTTAGAAAAATTGATTCAGATATTTAGTAGTAGGGTCACTGCCAAATTCAAATAACAGAAAAATATGGAATTATATGTAAATCATCTAAAATATTTTTTTTTATTATTTTGATGCTCTTCATCTGCATTTCAGCCTGGGGAAACATTTACTTCAACAGAAAACAATTGTATCGTTTACACCTGTACATCTACTAAAGATCTGATTACGACAGATAAATGCATCAATCCCCCTCCATGTTCGAAGGTTGGTTTTCATTCTGCATATTGTTTTACCATATATTATTTATTTATTATTAATGTATTTATATTTTTAAGATATTAGTGTGGATTACAATACATATGCATGTATGTGTGTGTGAAAAGTCCACCATATGATAATGTATTTTTTAATTTTAGAAAAAAATGGTAAAAATATTTTGTGAAAGTGACTTAATCAAAACACGTGTATGGAAACTTATATCATGAAGTGAAATTCTGTGCTAACATTTCATTGACCTCCTACTTCATTTTCTAGGCATGCCCAGCAGTAGAAACAGTGACTTGCAATAATGGTTTCCCACCAGTCAAAGTATACAGTGCAGATGGCTGTTGCTTCCATTATGAATGTCAATGTAAGTACTCTGTTTTGATAGATTCATTCGTGATTAATAAGAAATTCCATACTTGACTTATGTTGCAGTTGTAGTAGAAACTTTTGTTATCACTCCTCAGTAAAAGATACACAAGCCCTCTCAATATCCATCTTGACACAATAAAGACGTATTGAAATGATATGGCTTTAATGCCTTCCCTTAATTACCAAAATGTAGATTTATGTACATATGCATATATCAATTTCTTCCATATGTCTGATCTGCAGTTACTTTTCATATAGAAACTTGGTTAAACACATTATCAGAGTGGATATTATGCAGTATGTTTATCTGGACAGGAGTACATGAAACCATTTAAACTCGGGGGAATGTTTTTCAGAGTGCTAAGGTGATCTCTTCCTACTTTAAGGAACTGTTACTTAAAGGGATAGTAATACTTAAAGTGTAAAAAAAATATATGTTGTAGGGTTTATCCCCCTGAGTAAAATGAGGGTACTCCCACACAACATATATTTTTTACATCTTAAGTATTACTATCCCTTTAAATATATTCTCAGATTGGCAGAGTTCCATTGTATGAATACATGTTTATAGTTAATAGCGGTGGCTGATTTAAGATGCATGTACTTAAATTTCTTCTTGAAGTAAGAAGAGTTTAGCAGTTAGAATAAAATCTTTTCTCCTGCAGGTGTCTGCAGTGGATGGGGTGATCCTCATTATATCACTTTTGATGGCACTTACTATACTTTCCTGGACAACTGCACCTATGTTCTTGTGGAAGAAATCACTCCCAAATATGACAACTTCCGCATCCTTGTTGATAATTACTTCTGTAATGCTGCTGATGGTTTGTCATGTCCGCAGTCTATTCTGATTTACTACAAAACTGATGAGGTGGTGCTGACACGAACAGTGTACCAAGGAAAAATGAGAAACATGGTAAGATGAGGCAGATATAGCATACCTGTAATACCCTCACACATTTTAACAGGGAACACACTGAATAAGCCACAGGGTTACATGAAAATGTTGTTGTTGCAAATCAATATATCTTCTTTTCTGACAGATAAGTGATCTTGCCCATATTTCAATTGCATTACAATATTTGTTGAGTCATAAGCATATTTATTAAGTGAAACAGATTGTTAGAGTTTGATTATAACAGTTACAGTAGTCATGGGCATCAGCAGAAATTTTTTCAGGGGGCAAAGCCATAATAGGGCCCCAGGTCAGCCTACACAGCTCCTATGCCTGTGCCCCTGGGCACCTATGATAGTAATGTGTTTCTCATTGTCTGCTCTATTTTTCCACATTTAACAAATTGTCAGTTAATTTGCTATCTGCTTGACAAATTTTCTGTGTTGTTGTTCTGATGGGAAAATAGCATGGCATTCTGACTGATCTATTACAGTGTTCATAAGCAAAGGCTGACTTCCCAGTCTTAACAAAAACACATACTATCCTTTACTAGAATAAAAAACACAAAAACAATAAATTACTTTTAAATACACATATATCAATAACAGTAATTTATTTAGATAGTATTTAAAACTTTGAGTGCAATTCATTAGGCACTTTTCTGGCACTCACAGGGTTAAGTTAAGTGACTATCTTTGTGATACTTTCTGTAGTATTTTTGAGATTTATTATAAATGCTGAAAGGTGATCATTTTAATTATGTGCAACAGGTTCGGTTCAACCAAGAATGGTTGATCCCAGGATTCACTGCAAATGGCATTTCTGTCACCAGTGCCGGTATCAACACGGTGGTTGAGATCCCAGAAATAAATGCTTACATCTCCTTTAGTGGAATGATGTTTCTTATCAAACTGCCATTCAGTAAATTTGGTTACAACACAGAAGGACAATGTGGTAAGAAAATTGAGTTACTTACTTATTTATTAATAATTCATTTTTTTCTCTGGCTATCCTGTTATGACATTTTAGCTTTAGTTTTGCCACAAAACTACCACAAACACAAATATATTTGCACATAGCAGTTTTCTTTAAACGGTCAGTTTCTTAGGGCCTATAAATAAATTATCTCCTATGGGCCTAATACAAAAAAGAAAAGATGAGCAACTCAGGAGTACACCAACTGCACTATAGAGGACAAATAAACATTCCTAAATTCTCATTGATTGTTGCTTCACAATACTTTGGAGACCTCTTCACCTTGCAAGGGGTTAAAAACCCCATTAACATTAAGTTGGTCTCTGGGAATGTGGATTTCTCCACTATGTTCCAGTCGGTCTGCTCCAGAATTGTTCATTTTATTCTTTTTTGCAAAACAGCTGTTCTGTATATTTCTCCCCGAAAACATAGTGAGAATTATGTACTTAGAACTCAAGTAATTCTTGATCAAACCCACCCCACCATAGGGGACAAGTAAAAATTAAATTCCATTTATGTAACTAGTAGTTTAACACCCTGGATTCCTGAAAGGTCTCTAGCAGATTGATTTTCAATGTGATGGAGACCTCTAGCAAACAAAGGGTTAATAGCCCCATTTAAATTAATGAGAATTGCTATTTGTTGCCAAAAGTACAGTTTATTTAGACAAAAATTACTCCAGTTCAGCTTGATACATCAACCCCAATACTTGTTGAAACTTTACATTTTGCTGTTTCTCTCTTCTGATTATTTTTTATTTGACACTTCTCTCAAATAATGAATACATTGTGTTATGGAAATTTATATAATGTTTCTTTATGGAAAGTTCTTAGACACCATGTGTTTCCAAAAACTCTTGCCTCCCTTTATTCATTTTTTTCTTGTGTCCAACACAGGTACCTGTTCTAACAACAGAACTGAAGATTGCCGACTGCCCACTGGTGAGATCATTCAAGATTGCTCTCGAATGGCTTCTTACTGGAAGGTCAATACCAAAACCTGCACCGGCATACCACCAACTACTACTTCCAGCCCTCCAACTACCACACCACCAAGTTGCCCACCTTCATCTCTCTGCAACTTGATCATAAGCGAGTAAGCAATATCATTAGTGGTAATTTGTTCACCATAGCTGCACTTTCTAACTCCACTAATTCAATGAAGCAAGGTGTTTTATATGGCTAAATCTTAAGATGGAAATACAGTAATTTATGTATTTAATTTATGTGAATCTTATTTTATTCTGCTAGTTGTAGGACAGTATATAAAAATCAAAAGAAGAGCACTCTAACTGCCCAAAGGTGGACAAATGAAATTCCCATTGAGTTCAATTTTAGTTTTTATTCCTTGAGGACTAGAGAGGTCTACAACACAAGGATCTGTTCTGCATATAAAAGTGCCCCTCTTTTACTATCTGCATATGACACAAAATGCAATGGGTATTATCAGTAAATTAATTGAAGAAAATAACTAATCAGAATTACTTCTCTTCCTTTTGAAGTGTCTTTGCTGAATGCCATGAGCTGATACCGCCAACGGCTTACTATGAAGGCTGTGTTTATGATGCCTGTCGCACCAAGAATGTGTCAGTGGAATGTTCCAGCTTACAGGTCTATGCAGCCTTGTGCACTTCCATTGGAGTATGTGTGGACTGGAGAGCAAGAACTGATGGCCGTTGTCGTAAGTGATATAGAGGAAATAATTTACCTCTAAATTGGTAGCATATTTTTCATTATTCGCTAATTTGTTACTAGAAGAATACCTGCCAAATTACAGAGAAAATAATTGTGAGTTTGTATATGGGGATCCTTAATACAGTACAGAATTCTAATCTTCCTTTCTCTTTTTCAAACAGCTTACACCTGCCCTGCTGGAAAGGTTTATGATGCTTGTGGCCCACTGAATCCTGCTACCTGTGACAACAAGTAAGAAATCAGTTTATGAGAGTTTGCGGATTCTGATGTAAATACTGTATGATCTTAGTGCTGGGAGTAAATGGCATTATATAAGAATTTAGTTACAATATCAATAATCTGGGCTATACAAATACAGCATACATTTATTTTGAACAGAGTTGGTAATGAAGGCAACTGGTGGAATAAGAAAAAACTGAGATTTTCTAGGCAATTAATTAAACTGAAATTCTTTACAAACTGGTGAATGTTGACTATCCTTTTGTTGCTGGTGGTGTATATAGTATTATGACACAATACTTTACAAAGAAATTTTAATATTATAGTCTACCTGTAACTTTTGGGATGGACACTGACATAGCAGTTCACAATACCTCCTCTCTTTACAGTGATATAACTTCTAGCAACAACTGTTTAACAGAAGGCTGCTACTGTCCTTCAGGGTCTCTGCTCTTTAATGCTTATACCGACGTCTGTGTTAAAGGATGTGGTAAGTATTGAAAAAAAGATCTCAATACATATAAAATGAATTAATTATCTCCTTCTATATTTTAAAAGTAATGTAAGAAATTTTTAGTTCACTGAGTGGGTAGTAGATAAGTGGAGTAGCCTACCAGCAGAAGTTAATACATTGATGGAATTTAAGTATACATGGGATTGGCGTAAGTCTGTCCTGAACATAAAGCAAGCCCAGGGTCCAAATAAGGTTTGAGTTTTTTACAGTAAGAAAATGGCCAGACTAGATGGACTGAATAGTTCTTATCTGCTGTAAAATTCTATATTTCTAAGTTGGGTTAGGAGCTGCTATTTCCCCTTTTAGTGACTGAAGTATTGATTTGTAGGGAATCTAATAATTAATTATTGCCTTAATTTGCCAAGACTATAGATTTGTACTGAAGCATGTAAACCCTAATGAACAGATAAAACTAGCTTTTTTGTTACATTGGGTTTACCTTTCTCTATTATTTCAACTTTTGGACATTTCACAATATTTTTCAATTAATTGCTATCAATACATTTTATTTGTTTTTAGCTTGTGTTGGACCTGAAGGAAACCCTATGAAGGTAATTGAACTTTAATTGTTACAAATATAAAGCAAGTTGAGGAGAGAAGTGGTGTATGCATGCATTTGTTGTATTCTACTCAAATCATGTAACATGAATCTGAACACTGGACTGAGGCAGGGAGGACCAAGTTCAGTCCTTTATGGGCTTCCAGAAGCCCAGAATTTAAGAAATTGCCTGTTTGAATACAGGTTGGTCAGTCAAAATGAAAGAGCCACTGATTAACTCACTTGTGATACTTAAATACCGGTCTGTTGGAAGCTCTTGGGGACAGCACTTGGGGACCTATGAACTTAGGTCTAACTTTACATTCTCATAATAAAAATATATTTCGCAATTTTATTATGTAATTCAAATTTCTGATACATAAAGTCAGGGGCATAGGCATTTAAGAAAAGTAGAGCTATTCTGGGCAAAATCATTTGCACCACATGGAACAATTACACATTCCCAAAACTGCAATAGATTTGAATAGTGCCTTTAACTACGTCAATGCAAAGTACTGAGGAGTAATGTGTTATAGATCTCTTTAGAACTGGTAAGGTTAAAAGCTCCATTTAAATCAACAAGGATTTTAGTTGTTTCCTAAGGTTACGTTTGTTTGCCCTATATTGCTCCTTTTTATCCATATTGCTCCTTTTTATCCATTTTGTGTCTGGTCTTCAGTGTCAGCATTACCAAGAGGGTACATAAGACAATTCTGATGTTACTGAACTCGCTGTAAAAAGTGACTTCGCACTGACTATGCTATTTCTCTTTGCATGATCGTAATGATTTGAATCCATAAAAAATCTGTTGGACATGTAACTATATTTGAATATTTTTTTAATATCAAGTAAATGCCATGATTCTACAATTCTGGGTAATAATGAAAGCTATATGTTTTTTGATGTCTGCTTAGAAAATAAAATGACATTATAATCACTAAATTCACAGGCTGGAGAGACCTGGGTTAGCAACTGCAAAAACTGCATCTGTGAGGCTAAGTCTCTCACTGTACAGTGTAGTCCAATCACGTGTGCACAATCTGTGAGTGTTTCCTGTGATGAAAATGAAGGGCTCATTGCTGTGCAGCTACCAGACCCAAATCAGCCATGTTGTATGCTGACTGAATGTGGTAAGTCAATTTTACAAAACAACAAAAGTAATTTTGAGAAGACTGGTTGTTGTAACAATTGATATTAAATCACACTATTACCATGAGAACAATGATAAAAGTTTTGATCAATCTACCTACAGTTTGCAACAGCAGCTACTGTCCCAGTGAGCCAATAGTATGCAGCCGTGGATTCAAGCTAGTTAAAATTCAGTTGGAGGGAGCTTGCTGTCCATACTATGAATGTGGTAAGTACAATGGATTTCCATTTTTGCAAAACAATATTAATTGAGTTAGACATGGGGGGGATCCTAATATTTGTGAACCTCAGACTTGGTATGATCTTTAGAAACTCAGGCTGAGAACAGAGAGAGTAGTATATTCATCAGTTTGAGTGACATGCCTCTGCTCAAGTTCAGCTATACTTAACCTTTTTGGTGGTCCCAAAGTTGCAGCATTCTTCATTTCTAGTATTGCACACATTATAATGCAGACTATCTAATAAACTCACATTACAGACATTTCCAATCTTTAAATTTCCTTCTGAGTATTGCCATTTCTGTTCAATGCAGAGCTTTGAAGCTGGAGCAAAACAGCTGTGCTATGGTGGGAGAAATAAATATTCCCCACATTTTTATGAATTTAAAAGAGCTTTTACCCCCTTGAATATTAAAGAAGGCTCCAGTGGTTTGCGCCACATTTGTTAGTCGTCACTAACAAATCCCAGGTTAATGGGGACTTTCATTTTTCGTCCTGTAGCACTTGCACCTTCTCAGAATTGCTCCAGTTCAGCACAGAGTAGGATCCACAATGGTGTGCATAAAATTCCTTAATACGCACATCTTATGCACCTTAACTGTGTTTTTAACCCTTTGATTGCCAGAGAGGTATGCAAGGCATTGCTTCGCAATGCGTTGTGTACCCCTCTGGCACTCAAGGGGTTAAATTTAGAAACCTACGAGGAAGGGCCATATGCACAAATAAATTTAAGAAACTGGGAGGCAGGCAAACTAACTATACCATAGAGAAAAATTGAACACCCCCATTAAGTGAAATGAGGATTTGGTCTAGAATGAATTGCAAATCAAAGCATTGGAGACTTTTCTAACTTTCAATTGGTTAAAAAGCCCCATTTAAATGAATGTGAAATTGGGGTCCCTGTTGTGCAGCCGCTTTGCACAAAACTTTTCTAATATTCTTCTGGGATATTACAAATCATAGTTTTTAATGGTTATAACCATTAAATGTGAAAATATCTCATTAAAGGAAAATGTTCATCCAGCAGACTGTTCATCTAACAATTGTTTTCTCTTTTCTCAACAGTACCTTCACACTACTGTGTAGTACAAGATGCCTTATATCTGGTAAGGACCATTTCTCAGGCATTACAGTAAGAGGGTTGAGCTGAAATAAGGGACAAGTAAAGGTTAACTATTTGATTGCCAGAAGGGAAAGCAGCTTAATACAAAGCAATGTGTTGCTCACATATCTGGACCTCAGTGGGTCAAAATACCGTATGCAGGCTAGATCGTTTTCTGAACTGGTTTAATAGAGAAACCCTTAATACTTTTCTAGCATCAAACAATTTAGAAACCAAAATCAGATTAACAGTCATTTTCAATCAACAAAACTCAATAGAGAGTAATAAAAAGACAACTGGAGAGCAAAACAGAAAGTAAAAATGAATTATACTAACACACGAATCTGTATTTTGTCTACCTAAATACAGCCAGGGCAGATTATCCCACAACCATCAGGCTCATGTGAAGAATGTTTGTGCACAGATGAAAAGGATGGTGTGACGTTACTAAACAAGGTTAAATGCAGCACCAAGCAATGCAGCCAAGATTGTCCACTGGTGGGTCCCACTTTATAAGTAACAGAATTAAAAAATAATAAGACACCTTCTAAAGATAACTATATTACTGACCCTAAACATGTTATTTCTTTGTGGCAGGGTTATCAGTACAAACAGATAAATGGCCAGTGTTGTGGAAACTGTGAGCAGGTCGCTTGTCCAATGAAAATGGGAGATACCACTGTCGTTATTAAGGTACTTTTTTGAGCAGATATATTTTAACCTGTTCTTTGCTATATGTATTTTATGCTTGCAAAACTGCAAGAAAATTCAAGAAACTCCTCTGTTTTTACAGTAGAACATTATAGCCACAATTTTCTTACATCTTTTTAAGCTTTATTCAGACTTTACTCTCAGTTCCACAAGTCCACTCTAAGTAATGGTGAATTTAGACCTGCGGATATCTAAATTTGTATGTATCTGGCATGACAAATATTTATCTAGTCCACTCTTTTATAGATGTAAGAAAAGAGTTTCAATTGATTGCTTTTTTTCAACCTCAACAGCTTCTAAACTATATTTAACCTCTTAAGGACCGGCCGTACGGCCAGCACTTAAGGACCATGGGGCCCGAAGGGCATGCAGCTGCTTAGAAAACCCTGAATCCCATGATATACATATACGTCATGGGTCCTTAACGTAAGGTTTCCCATGACATATATGTATGTCGTTGGTCCTTAATGGGTTAAGAGGAAACTGTATGAAACATTATTAAAAGATATATGCTACCATCACATTTGTCTTCCATTGTCACTTCTTGATGCCTGTATCTGTTATGCTTAATACATTTTAAGTTCTTAAAAATAAATGCCACTATGGGAGTTGCTAGGTATTGGATATTGTCCAAAGTCTCATATATAAATCACGATATGTTTTTGATAGCCCAGTGAGTTAACTACTTAGAAGTAATAGTCAGCTTTATAAAAAAAATTTTCAAATGGACAGTGAAAATCCATAAATAATGCATTGGTGGGTCAGACCCTTGAAATAAAAATATAAAATGAAAGTTATTTTGAAAATAATTGAACATTGCCTGTCTACCTTGCAGCCTGGAGAGACCTATTTTCCACCAGAAGACAAGTGCACCTCTTACACGTGTACTCCTACTTATCAACTGATAACAATGAAGGAAAAATGTTTAATCTCTGATAAGACGCAATGTCTGGAGGTCAGTTTTATTTATTCATCTCAAATTAGAATTCCTATTTAGAAATGAAAACAATTCAGTATGCCCCTATCATGTCAACATTTCTGAGAATAATTCATAAACTGAGGGATATGCTGTGTAAGGAGTATTCCTCTCTGAGTCAAAAACTTTGGAAATTATCTTATAGTGTTTTATGTAGGTAAAAGCTGGTACTGTGTTTGCTGTAGAAAAAGCTACAGTGTTTTATGTCTTACAGGGATATAAATACGTACAAGAAGAGGGCAACTGCTGTGGTTCATGTGTACCAGAGTTCTGCACAGTTATTATGAATGACAGCACCACTAAAGTATTGACGGTACGTTTACTATTATTTCTCTATAGTTGGATAGTATTTTGTTAATATCTTAAGCCAAGCATGTCAATGCATTTATATAGATAGAGATTTCTTCTGGTTGTCACATATTCTAATCATCTGAAATTATGGCAAATTGTTTAGAAAATAAATACATGTAGTTATTTACTGTCTTTCTTCATTCAGCCCGGAGAGACCTTTTCTCCACCAGAAGACCAATGTGTATCCTATAAATGTACATCTACATATGAAGTGATAACACTGAGGGAGAAATGTTCCATTCCTGATCAGAAACTGTGCTTGAAGGTCAGTCAGATTTGTTATATCAGCTCTATTTGCCGTTAATGGTTGCAAAATTCTGAAGCACAACTCTTGTACAATATTCTAATAATATCCAGAGCCAAGCACATTCTTTCATCTGTGAATAGAGTTTGGCTTGAACTGTCTCACATTCATGTCATCTGTATTTACTTTATAAAACAAATAATTTAAGAATACATTTCATGCACCCAACAATGGTTAATTGGTCAAGAGAATATATATCAATTCCTATGTACATTACATAATACAATTTTCTCTGATTCAAACATTCATAGACTTCACAGTCATTGAATACCTCTCCAGCACTAGGAGTTAAAAGGACTTTTTAAATAACTGGAAAGTTTCACTTGTTTCATATGCTGCAGTTAGTTCACCCCAGAATTTAGCTTCTTGAATGTGGTCCTTGAATGTGATACAGTATTAACATTACTAATATCTTTCTTTTGGAATTCTTTCAGCCTGGTGAAATCTGGACCCCACCTAATGACCTTTGTGTCCACTATGAATGTGACCAGATTGATGGCAGCTTTGTTCCTAGAATAGTGCAGACAACCTGCATCACTGAATGTGAAATTGTATGTAACTTTTTATGTTCATTTTTTGATCTGTGACATTTTTAACAAGAAATGGTAAATGTAAAACACTATCATGAGAATATTAGAAAAACAATATTATTATTTGCCATAGGGTTATGAATACAAGACTATTGCTGGACAGTGCTGTGGAATATGTGAAAAGGTGACCTGTACAATGTTGATGCCTGACAAAACAATTAAAATCCTCAAGGTAAATATTTTTTTTAGGTACATAACTTTTAGATTTCCATGATACATTCTAGAGAAGGATGCCATGCTCTATGAAGAAAAGCTACATTTTGGCTATTAGGGGCTATTCTGATAACCTGAAATTATGGGATCAGATGTAAACAATTTCAGAACTGGTTTTATAAACATTTTGATAATCTTAATCTGCATTTCAGCCTGGGGAGACCTTTACTGTCACTGAAAACAACTGTATCACCTACTACTCTTGTACACCTACTAAAGAAATTACAAAGACGGATGATTGCATTCCCCCTAATCCATGTCCAGAGGTTGGTTTTGCACTCTACAGACTATATTTTTCTTTAAACCTTTAAACATTAAGATATCATGCTGATAAATGTTACGCACAACAGTTAAGTTTTATAGATATAATATTGAAAATGACAGCAGGCAAGTAAGAGATTATCATCTTCACGATGGTTATCATTGATTTGACTATTACCTTTCTTTTATGACTGTACATTTAACACTGTATTCATGTTACAAGTGGAAATGATGTGATGGGATTTTTTTGACCTCTCGTTTTCTGTTATAGAAATGTCCAGTAGTGGAAACAGTGACTTGTAATAATGGTTTCCCACCAGTTAAAGTATACAGTTCAGATGGCTGTTGCTTCCATTATGAATGTCAATGTAAGTACTCTGCTTTGATAGGTTAAACTAGAATTGATATGAGACTATTCCAGACTTAAATGTAGTAGAAAGCATGGTGACCACGCTTCAGTAAAAGATCCACAAACTCTCAATATTGATAGGATACTGGTAGGATATGTCATTAAAGCTTTCAATTGTACTTGTCTTAATGACCAAAATATAGATTTGTGTATTCATCTCTTTCATACATATGATAAATAGTTATTTCCTATGTACATTTTTTAAACATATTATTGAAGTATATATAATGCAATGTGTTTTTACTTTTAAAGGGATAGTAATGTTTCATAATAAAAGCAGCTTTAATTAATCATCATAGTATTTCGACTTTGGAGAGTGTTATTTCAATTCTGTCAGAGTTATAGTTCAAGAGTAATTCAATAACAAAGTATCCCCCTCCCGCCCCTTTTACTGATGTAACACTGCTCAGCCAGAGCAGAAGGGAGGTGCCCAGGTAGACCGCAGAGAGAGACAATCTTCAATTAAGATAAGGGAAAAAGCTGAAAAGCTTGTCAAGGGGGGCAGAGCTTTCATTGTTCTGATAGGAAGAATATTGTCCCTTGCTGTTATCTGTCTAGTCTATGGACTGCATTCCACATTTGAGAAGAGATTGCTTACACTAGGTAAAAGGGGCGAGAGGGGGAAACTTTGCTTGTGAATATCTCTCAAACCATAAAGGTTTGAGAGATAAGACATATCGTTCTTCATGTTTTTTTAATGCCTACAAAATAAAATAAAGATAAAACGAAGTATTACTATCCCTTTAAGGAGAGATTTAAGCAGCAGCTTATTAAATGGGCCATATAACTACTACAGCTTTTCAAAACTCATCTTAAAATTCTTCTTGAAAGAACAAGCATTTTGCAATCTGAATAAAATCCCCTTTATCTGTTTTTGTTGTCCTGTAGGTGTCTGCAGTGGATGGGGTGATCCTCATTATATCACTTTTGATGGAACTTATTATACCTTCCTGGACAACTGCACATATGTTCTTGTTGACGAGATCACTCCCAAATATGATAACTTCCGTGTCCTTGTTGATAATTACTTCTGTAATGCTCTTGATGGTTTGTCATGTCCACAGTCTATTTTAGTTTACTACAAATCTGATGAGGTTGTGCTGACACGTACGGTGTACGAAGGAAAAATTAGAAACATGGTAAGATACAGCAGATAATGACTCCCTATATTACCTTCATACATTCTGGCAGGGGCACTGAGTGAAAGAGTACCAGATATATTTAGCTTCAAGATGACCTGCACAGTACAGTGTCATTTCAAATCAATATATATATATATATATATATATATATATATATATATATATATATATATATATATTCTTTTCTTACAAGTAAAGGAATCTTGTGTGGTTTTGTAGTCATAACAATTTAATATCAATCTGGTCAAGTTCTTAGAGTTTATTTAAATGCAATGCAATTGAATCCATATGATTTTCTGCTTCACACTTAAGTTAACTGTCATTTCATTGGCAGTAAAAGGACCACATTTTCCGTTGTTCTGATAGGAAAATAGCATGACATTCAAACTTTCCTACTACAGTGTTTATAAGCAAAGAGTGACTTCCCACTATAAACAAAAGAATACCAACTGTATCTTCTACCAGATTTTTTTTTTAATGGGAATAAATTCATATTAGACATGCATATACCTATAACACTGTGTTCTTTATACTTCATTTAACACTTTGAACACAATCTTTTTGGCACGTCTCTGGCACTTTGGTGAGATGTTTGTCATTACACTATGTTGTGATACTTGCTGAAAGGTGACCATTTTATCATTTGCCAACAGGTGAGGTTCAACCAAGAGTGGTCAATCCCAGGATTCACTAAGAATGGCATTTCTGTCACTAGTTCTGGTATTAATACTGTGGTTGAGATTCCAGAATTAAACGCTTACATCTCCTTTAGTGGAATGATGTTTGTTATTAAGCTGCCATTCAGCAAATTTGGTTATAACACAGAAGGACAATGTGGTAAGAAAATCAAGTTAATTATATAGTTTAATATATGTGCTTATAATATATGTGCTTATTTTCTTATGAAATCTTAACTCTATTTCGATGCACTTTAAGGGAATCTATAATTTTATTTTCCATAACCGCTAACAATGTCTTTACTCATGTAGCACAATTTTCTGTTTTAAAAGTGTGTAGTTTCCATACAATGAAATGTATGTTCTTTCCAGGTGGGCCAAAGAGAAAATATTTTGGGCCTTCTATCTGAATTATTTTTACAGCGTCAAAGATATAATCTATTAGAGCCCAGGGCAGATGGGCCACGCTTGGATGCTGGTCCCTGGCACATAATTAGCTCCCGTAGTTATGCGCCTGGTTCTTGCTTAACCCTTTAAGGAACAGAGGGGTGTGCCATGCATTGCACTGCAAGGAGCTGCTCAACCCACTGTTTGTTAAAAGGTTAATTTGATTTGGAGCTATTTTGTCCTTTCACTCATTTAAATTCATCTCTAAACCAATGAAAATAATAGAATTAATGTTATTCCTCATAGACATACATTTAATATGAGGGACAATTGGGACTCTGAGTCAAAATGTCTTCCATAAATCATCAATATGTGTTTTTATCAGGATTAATAATCAAAGTCCCCAAACAAGTTAAAATAAGAGTATACATTAATAAAATTAATAAAAAAATTAATACACTACGACTATTTGTTCCCCATGGTTTTCAGTCACCAACAGAAATATATTTTCTTATGTCATTTGATCATATAATTCAGTATTATTGTTTATGCCAATTCATATCATCTTTCCCTCCGGAACTTTCCTTAGTCAGGTGGTAGACTTAATTTCATTCTTGTATGAAATGCAGGTACCTGCTCTAATGATAGATCTGAAGATTGCCGACTGCCCACTGGTGAGATAATTGAAGATTGCTCTCGAATGGCTTCCTTCTGGAGGTCTAATACCAAAACCTGTGAATGGACATCACCACCTCCTACTACCAGCCCACCAACTACTACAACAACAACTTGCCCACCTTCATCTCTTTGCAACTTGATCATAAGCGAGTAAGTAATATCAGTAGCAGCATTGTCTAACCCCAGTAATTCAGTGAATTAAGATGTTTTATGTATCCCATTCCTTGTTAAGATACTAATGGTTTATGAATAAAACGTTTCTGAAACATTAGGTTAAGCTGTATATATAACCAAAAAGCAATGAATTAGCAATTCTGGAGTAACTCAGTTGCAATATACAGCCTCCATAGGAAAAATCTTATTGAATTAAATGGTGCTTTTTAACCCTTAAGTGCTAGAGACACCTCCAGAGCATTACTTTCCCTTAGAGATTTCACTAGAAGTCAAGAGTTTAAAGAGACATTCACTTTCTCCGCAGACCTCATCTAGGTTTACTATAATGTATTGTTTGTTACTATAAGTTAAATACATTGAATTCATTGTTGGGGCTCCTTCTGCAGTCCTTAGTAGAAGCAGTAAGGGGAATGGGAGAGTTTGAGAGGCAGAGAGAAGGCTTGAAAGGACTCAGTTTGTCAGCTGCACTCCCATCATGATGTCACACTCCACTCTTCTACCAACTGTGCGAGACTTTTAACTAACTTTTAAACTATCTGAATTTAGAGTGCAGCTGAGACAAATTGCTCCAGTCACACATTACATTCAAACTAGACTACAAGTCATGAACCACCACTCAGTAATAGATCAGTGTATGATGTCACACCTGACGTAGGACCATCATCCAAAGAGACACCAGTGAGAGTGCAGAGGCTATATACTCACTTGTGTTTAAAGGGATAGTAATATTTCACAAAAACAGCTCCGATTAATCTTATTATTTCAATACTGTCAGAGTTGTAGTTCAAAACTAATTGAATGATAAAGTATCCCACCTGTTTTGCCTAATGTACGCCACCTCCCCTCAGATGTGGCATCTGGTCCTGGGACCAGGCAACTCACAACAAGGGACAATCTTCTTACTGTGAGAACAATGAAAGCCCTACCCCCCTTGACAGGTTTTTCTTTATGATCAATGAAGATTGTCCCTCTCTGCGATCCATCCGGACAGTCTTGCTGCTCGGAGATGAGCACTGTTACATCAGTAAAAGGGGTGGGAGGTAGACACTTTATCATTCAATTACTCCTGAGCTACAACTCTAATAGTATTGAAATAACACTTTCCATGGCCCAAATACTATGAAGATTAATTGGAGTTGCTTTTATTGTGAAACATTACTATCACTTTAAAGGAGGCTTTGCTCAGTGTCAGTGGTGGGGAAGAAAACACTGACACAATACTGAATATACACCTGCAGCTTATCAGAGAGAATTAAGTCACACATTCTGTGTTATAACACTAAAGCAGATTGTTTGGGGTTGTGAGTATCCCTTTGAATGCCTCATTTAAGTCACCAGTTTTCTCATCTTTCACTTTCTGCATTCAACTCACAGAATGCAACAGATGTACTCAGTAAATACATTCAAGAAAGTGAATAATTAGAATTCCCTTCTGTTGTCTTTGAAGGATCTTTGCTGAATGTCATGAGGTGATACCACCACAACCTTACTATGATGGCTGCGTTTATGATGCCTGTCACACACAGACTGAGTCAGTAGAATGTTCCAGCTTACAGATCTATGCAGCCTTGTGCAATGCAAATGGAATATGTGTGGACTGGAGAGCAAGGACTGGAGGCAGCTGTCGTAAGTGATATGGAGGAATGAATCTGCCTCTATAATGGTGTCATAGTTGTACATTACTAGTTGCCTTGTTATTATAAGATTATCTAGCAAAGTATGATAAAAAGAACTGGCAGTTCTGTATAGGGAAAACCTTAATGTATGATGTACATTTTTTTTATCTCTCTTTCTCTTTGTTACATAGCATACAACTGCCCTGCTGGAAAGGTTTATGATGCTTGTGGCCCATGTCATCCTGTTACATGTGATAGCAAGTAAGACATCTGTTTAACAGTGTTTGCTGATTCTGAAGTATAATATGATCTACTTAGCTCTGGAAGTAAATAGCATAATATATTTTATTCAACAATCCAAGCAATACAAATACAGCATGCTTGTCTTCTGAGTAAAAGGGGTTACAAATGCGCCGATTTTCTAGCTATTAAAGGGATAGTAATGTTTAATTATAATTTGTTTTAATATTGTAGGCATTAGAAAAAGATTAACTTTTATGGTTTGAGAGATATAATTTGCTAAAGTTACCCCTTCCGTCAGCTCTTCAGCAGAGCCGAAATTGAGCTATTTAGAAATAAATACTTCATTGAAACGGTCTACAAAGTGTGCCTGGTTTGCAAGCACACTTTGCAGACTGTTCCAATTAAGTATTTATTTCTAAATAGCGCAATTTCAGCTCTGCTGAAGAGCTGCTGGACGGTCAAATGACCGGAATCTCCTGCTGTCAGCTAGAGAGCTGCCTTCCCTGAAACAGCCAGGAGGGGGGAACTTCAGCAAATTATATCTCTCAAACCATAAAAGTTTGAGAGATAAGACTTACATCAATGTTAATCTTTTTTTAATGCCGTCCGGTCAAATGACCGGAATCTGCTGCTGTCAGCTAGAGCGCTGACTTCTCTGAAACAGCCAGGAAGGGGTAACCTTAGCAAGTTATATCTCTCAAACCATAAAGGTTTGAGATATAAGACATCAATGTTTTTCTTTTTTAAATGCATACAATATTAAAGCAACTTAAAATTAAACATCACTATCCCTTTAATTAATGTCAGCTCAATGAATGCATTGTATATTATGTTATACTATATATATATATATATATATATATATATAACCCCTTGAAAAAAAGGCTTAATTGTAGACACTGTTATGATTAACACACTGACAAAACAGTTTTTGACACCTCTTCTCTTTATAGTGAAATACCTGCCAACAATGGTTTAACCGAAGGCTGCTACTGTCCTTCAGGATCTGTGCTCTTCAGTACTAATGCTGACGTCTGTGTTAAGACCTGTAGTAAGTATCAAAAAATTACCCCAATACATAGAAACATTACAAATTCACTGGCTTTTTCCAGTCTTAAACAAAAAACAGTCCAAAGGTAACCATTTGTAAGTCTTATAAGTCTGGCCTAGAAAAGGACCAAATAGCGTAAAGTGCCATGGTTTGCTACCAAAACGTAAAGGTTTATTTCTCAAAGGCTGGCAGAAAAATTAAAGCACAGTAAAATGCACAAAAGCCTAAGTGTAGTAATTTATTGTACAGAATGAAGCACATAACAATTTCATGCTATGCAATTACTTTTTGCCCATCTTGGGCAGGTCACATGTCTGGGGTCCCTTCCCCTAGCAGCCATGAAACTGTGCCCACCGAAGTAGTTCTGGAATCTCAAAAAACATGTTATATTACAGAAAAATTACTGATTCAACATATAGGAAGATTTTAATTCCTTGATGTTTGTTGCAATCTCATCTTAGGGTAACAGATCTACTGTAGCTGAGCTTTTTTGCTGCAGTTCCATTCACAGCATAATTATACACTTGCAAGCAAAAGACAATCTGGCTCAAGTACTAAAGTGAAATGGAGCAATTTTGGAGCAAATTCCCCAACTTTTTATTGATTTAAATGAAGCTTTTAACTTATGAATGTTAGAGAGGTATTTAAAATGCTTTGAAACCTCTCTAGAAGCCCAAGTCAAATATATGGGAATGCATATGTGTTCCCTATGTTGCAGTTCGTTTGCACCAGAATTGTTCCAGTTCTTTTAAGTACATCAGGCTCAGTGGTTTGCATAAAACTCACAAATAGGCTAATTGTATCCAACATACCTGTGTATGCCGACACTTAGACACCTAAGAGGCAGGGCCATCTGCACAAAAAGAGGAGCAATTCTTGGGCATAGGGGGAATTTATTCAGTTTGTTCACCCCATCATTGTTCCACTCTTTGTGTACATATATCAAATAAAATATTGTAATTATTTTTTTTTTAATATCTATATAAAGTTTTTTTTATGGGTGAAGCTATCACATGTAAAAAATACAACCAGCAAACAGAATTTATCTAACAAATATTTTACTCTTTTGTCAACAGTACCCGATAGTTACTGTGTAGCACAAGATTCCATATATCTGGTAAGTGAACTTTCAGATGCTTATGTCATTAATTAGAGGGGGTTGGTCAGGGAAAATAATGGACCATAAAGTTAACTCTTTGAGTATAAGAGGGGTGCATAACTCATTGTAAAGCACTGCATTGCTCACCTCTATGACATTCAGTGGATTAATATATGCAGAGTAGGCAGTTTTATGATGTGATTTTATAGAAAAATACCTCTCTAGCAACTAAAATTTTTAAAACAGAAATTACATAAGCATCAGTTGCAAGGAACAAAGCACAAATAAGAGAGATAAAAATACAGATGGAGATCAAGAGACAGTGAAAATGAATTTTACGAACAAATTAATCTTCTTCTTTTTTGCCTAATTACAGCCAGGACAGGACATCCCACAATCCCCAGGTTCATGTGAACAATGCAAGTGCACAGATGAAAAAGATACCAAAACATTACTAAACCTGGTCAAATGCATCACCACCGTGTGCAACACAGATTGTGCTTTGGTAAGTTCCACATTAACAGTAACAGTATTACAGAATATTAAGTAAATTGTCAAAAATAATGTAACTGAACCTAAAACTCTTGTTATTTCTTATGGCAGGGTTACCAGTACAAAGAAATAACTGGAAAATGTTGTGGTAATTGTGTGCAAGATTCTTGCCCAGTGACAATGGGAGAAACCACTGTCCTTATCAAGGTACTTTTTTCTTACTCAGGGATCTTATTTTTTTTTTTTCATTTAACATGTAGTATGTGCTACAATATTAGAATGAAAACCGCAATTAACTTTATAGCTGAACATTTCTTACCTAGTGTTAGCTTTGTTTTTACTTTACTCCCATTTTTTACTTGTAGCAATAGTGAAAATAGAACTGTGGATATATAAATTCTTTTGTATCTGATATGACAGAAGTTCATCTTGTTCGGCTGTTTATGGATCTAGGAAAAGGGTTTAAATTAACCAGTTTTTTCAACCTCAACAGCTCCTGACTATTTAAGAGAGTATTGTATGAAAAGTTATTAAATTGCAGGCCACCATGTAACTTCCATTCTCATTTCTTTATAAAAAATAAATTCCACTGTGGAAATTGCTAGGTATTAAGCCCAGAGCATCAAATTTAAAGCACCATATCTTTTTGACATCAGGATATCTAGTAGTGTGTGCTTATCTCCAATATGGTCATTTTTCAATTGGAATGCAAAACAGAAATAATTCATAAAAAATGCATTAGGTGGCTGAATCACCTGAAATTAAAATATAGAATGTAAGTCATCAGAAATTAATTGACTGATTGCCTATCTCCGTTTCAGCCTGGAGAGACTTATATTCCACCAGAAGACCAATGCATTTCCTATAATTGTACATCTACATATGAATTGATATCAGTGAGGGAGAAGTGCTCGATACCTGATCTAAAACAGTGTTTGAAGGTCAGTTTGGTTTTGTCAGCTACGTTAATGCTTAAAAAAGTATGAAGCATGGCACTTAAAGTATTATGATAACATCTAGAGTCAAGCACTCCTTCATGTATGAAGAAAGAGGGTGTTAGACGTATTAACTGTATTTCCTTCAGGAAATAATTGCTTAATTGCATTTTTATATTTTAGCCTGGAGAGACCTATATTTCACCAGAAGACAAGTGCATCTCTTATACTTGTACACCTACTTATCAAGTGATAACACTGAAGGAAAAATGCACCATCACCGATAAGAGTCAATGTCTGGAGGTCAGTTTTGTTTTATCAGCTAAATTTGACATAAATATATAGAAATGAAAGCAATTTGTGTGTCCTTTTCATTCATGTCAACATTTCTGGGAATAATTTATTAACTGTATAAGGTGTATTCTACTGTAATTAAAAGTTTTGCCATTTGCAATCTTACAGTACTTAATGTCTCACAGGGATATGAATACAGACAAGAAGAGGGAGACTGCTGTGGTTCATGTGTACTAGTTACCTGCTCAATTATTATGACTGACAGCACCACTAAATTATTGAAGGTACTTTTGATATTTTTTTTTCATAGATTGATAGTATTTTGATAATATCTAGAGCCAAGAACTGTCATCCATTAACGTATTCAGATGCTTTTGGTTGTCACATATTCATACTCTAAAATTATAGTATATCTTGTAAATTGTTTCAAAAATAATTGTTACAGTTAATTTGATTCTTTATTTCTACATTTCATGTAGTAGTTCCTGCTTATTTCCAATAATATTGCAAGTGGAATGCAAAACTCAGAAATAATGCATTAGGTGGCCAAATCATCTGAAATTAAAATATAAGTTATCAGAAAGTAATTGACTGATTACCTGTCTACATTTCAGCCTGGAGAAACCTACACTCCACCAGAAGACCAATGTATCTCTTATAATTGTACATCTACATATGAAGTGACACTAGTGAGGGAGGCATGCTCCATTCCTGATCAGAAAAAATGTTTGAAGGTCAGTTTGGTTTTGTTGGCTACATTTGAAATGAATAAGTGCAAACTTCTGAACTACAACATATGAATAATCGTCTAATAATATTTAATTACTAATTTATGTAATTATTAATTTATTAATATATATTATATATCATATGTTTTTTGTTGTCCCACAGTCATTACTTCAAAATTAAAATGTAAAATATGTAAATTAGAAAATAACTGAGTAATTGCTTGTGTATATTTCAGCCTGGAGAGACCTATATTCCACCAGAAGACAAGTGCATCACTTACACCTGTACACCTAATTATCAAGTGATAACACTCAAGGAAACATGTTTAATCACTGATAAGACACAATGTCTGGAGGTCAGTTTTGTATATTCAGCTAAATTTGGCATTCATTTCTTAAAATTAAAGCAATTCAGTATGTCCTTTTCTTTAGTGTCAACTTTTCTGGGAGCATGCTATGCACAAGCTATTTCCCTCGGAATTAAAGGTTTTGCCAGTTTAATCTTATGGTAATTTTTGTCTCATAGGGATATGAATACAGACAAGAGGAGGGCAACTGCTGTGGGTCATGTATACCAGTGACCTGCACATTTAATATGAATGGCAGCACTACTATTGTCTTGAAGGTACTTTTACTATAATATTTCTATAGTTGTATAGTATGTCATTGATATCTACAGCCAAACACTCACATTCATTTATTAACACATTTAGATAATTGGTGCTTTTGGTTTTTCCATAATCTTATTCTCTATACTTATTGTATTACATATAAATTATTTAAAACATAATTATATTTATGTTTTAATTATGCATTTCAGCCTGGAGAGACCTACACTCCACCAGAAGACCAATGTATCTCTTACACTTGTACATCTACATATGAAGTGGTAACACTGAGGGAAGGATGCTCCATCCCTGATCAGAAACAATGTTTGAAGGTATTTTTTGTTTTTTCAACTGCATTTTCTATTAAGAGTTGCACAATTCTGGAGCAAAAAAAATTGTACAGTATTATAATAATATCTAGAACCAAGCAATTGCTCCTATTTATTAATAAAGACTGGCTTTAATTGTTCCACGTTCAAATCACCTGAAATTACAATATAAAATGTAAAATGTTTAGAAAATAAATGTCAGATTGGACTAGAATATAAAAAATCCTGTTTATCTGATATTGCACAAATGTATCTAATTCAGCCATTTATATCAATCTCAACATGTTGAATATCTCTCTTGCACTTAAAAAGTTTAAAGCCCTTTTAAATAAAAGGAAAGTTGAATTTGTCATTGATGGAGCAATTGGTTTTGCTCTTAAATGAGAGTAAATTCTAACTTCCTTCTCTTTTAATTCTTTCAGCCTGGTGATATCTGGACCCTACCTGATGATCTTTGTGTCCACTATGAATGTGACCAGATCAGTGGCAACTTTGTTTCTAGAGAAGTGCAGAGAACTTGCAACACTGAATGTGAAATGGTAAGCAATGTTTCATGTTAATTTATTGATCTGTTCTTCACTTCATAAATCATGGAAGATGCAAAACTATGGCATGAGGAAATAAGAAAATCAATATTATTCTTTACCATAGGGTTCTGAATATAAGACTATATCTGGACAGTGCTGTGGAACATGTGAAACAGTGAACTGTACAATTTTGATGCCTGACAAAACAATAAAAATGCTCAAGGTAAATAATTCTGCTACAAAGAATTTTTGATTATCATTATACTTTCTAGAGTAGGGCACCATGCTTTATTTAGGAAAATTGTTTTAGATATTGGATAATAGGGTCATTGTTGTTAATAGGGCACTCTGATGATCTGAAAGTATGAGACATATAAATTATTTCAAAAATATTTTCTAATTATTTTGATGCTCTTCATCTGCATTTCAGCCTGGAGAGAACTTTACTTTACCAGAAAAGAATTGTATCACCTACTTATGTACACCTAGTAAAGACGTTGTAGTTATGGATCAGTGCATACCCACTACTTCATGTCCAGAGGTTGTATTTTCAATCTGAAAGCTATTATATTCTCTGTAAATATTATAATACATATAAATTATATATTAAAAAAATTATATATGTATGTATATATATTAATGATATTCCAGAGATGAGTGGACTAGTATGTACTAGTGTGTGTTTATGTGCATGGCTGTCTGTATGTGCGTGAGATAATTAGTTGGGGAAATTGACATAATCAGAACACCTGTATGTAAATTCATACCACAAGTAGAAATTGTGTACTGACATCTTATTGACCTCTCATTTACTGTTACAGAAATGTCCAGTAGTGGAAACAGTGATTTGCAATAATGGTTTCCCTCCAGTTAAAGTATACAGTCCAGATGGTTGTTGTTTCCATTATGAATGTCAATGTAAGTAGGTTAAATCAGAATTGATAGGAGATTATATCATGTTTGATTTATGTTGAGATTCTAGTAGAAAATGTTATGATTATGTTTCGTAAAAGATACAAATCTCTTTCAATAGTAAACAGTAAACAAGTATAGAAAGGAAGAACACTAAGGCTTTCATTTGTAGATGTCGTAAATAACAAAATATAGATTTATGTATCAGTGCAATCATTCATGTATTTCATATGTCTGATCTAGTTACCTCCTATGTACATATTTTATTAAACACAATATGAAAGTAGATATAATGTACATATAATTTAGAAACTCAACTTAAAATTCTTCTTGAAAGAACAAGAGTTTTCTAATCCAAATATAATCCCTTGTATCTGTTTTTGTTGTCCTGTAGGTGTTTGTAGTGGATGGGGTGATCCTCATTATATCACTTTTGATGGAACTTATTATACCTTCCTGGACAACTGTACCTATGTTCTTGTGGAAGAGATCACTCCCAAATATGACAACTTCCGTGTCCTTGTTGATAATTACTTCTGTGATGCTCTTGATGGATTGTCATGTCCACAGTCTATTCTGATTTATTACAAAACTGATGAGGTGGTGCTGACACGCACTGTGTACCAAGGAAAAATGAGAAACATGGTAAGATTAGGCATATATTGAATTCCTATATTACCCTCATACCTTTCTGAGAGGGAACAAAAACATTGACAGTGTTCCAAGCACAATTTTTCCCCAAGATTACCTGAAAATGGTGTTCTTTCAACTAAATGTTCCTTCTGTTCTTATGGATAAAGTGACCTTGCATGTGTCTTTAAATATATCAATGTAATTTTTGAGTTATAAGCATTTTATAAAGCTGGTCATGTTGCTGTAGTTTGCCTATAAGCAATATAGTAAAATAATTTTGATTCTGTGTTCATTGTTTCCCATTGAGCAAAGAAACAGCAGAGCAAATTGCTTGATGGCTTTTCAAAATTACTTTTGTTCTGCTGGGATAATAGTATGACATTCAGATGCTTTACTAGTGTTTTTAAAAGCAATGGCTGGAATCCCACCAGTAACAACATTACATCCATCATATGCATTAGATAAAAAAAATGTTTTGAGGAACAGAGAGATAAATAATGCATTGCACAACCCTCTGGTCCTTTAAGAGTTAAACAATGACTGATTCATATAAGATATACATAAAGCACACTGTCAGATTATTGTGAGTTATAAAATCCCTTGCATGATGATTATTAATATTTACTGTGGTTCTGATTAGAAAATTGCATGACATTCAAACTGTTGTACCACAGTCATTTATAAGCAAATATTGGCATCCCAATCTTACTAGAAAAGACATTTAAATGAAAAATTGTTATACATGTATATATTAACAACAGTCTTTATACTTGGGTACTCCTCTGGCATGCCAAGGATTAAGTAAAATGACTATAATTACATTAACCCATTGAATGCCATTTCTCTGCAGTGCAATGCATACCCCCTGGCAGTCAAAGGGTTAAGTTGTGATACTTTGTATAGTCATTTTGTGATTTGTTACGAATGCTGAAAGGTGATTATTTTAATAATTTGCCCACAGGTGAGGTTCAATCAAGAGTGGTCAATCCCAGGATTCACCAAGAATGGCATTTCTGTCACTAGTTCTGGTATAAACACGGTGGTTGAGATCCCAGAAATAAATGCTTACATCTCCTTTAGTGGAATGGTGTTTGTTATCAAACTGCCATTCAGCAAATTCAGTTACAACACAGAAGGACAATGTGGTAAGAAATCAAGTTTCTTACATATTTCTTAATCACCTATTTTAGTTTTTGGGTTATCTTGTTTTGAAATTTTAACTTTATTTAACTCCAGTTTATGACAATCTATCATTTTTTTTCAGGATTTCATAATTGTATCTACCTTTAAAAAAGCCTTTACATGTATCATGCAGTTTTATGTTTCAGAACAGTGCTAGTAAGCCTAAAATGTAATGTAAGGACCATGGGCATCTGCAGTGCATTGCAATACAATGTGTTGCTCACCCCACTTGTCCTTAATGTATGAATTTAGTTTTGGTGCTATTTTGTTCTGTATCACTCAGTTACTGAGAAGTACTGGATTGTCTTCATTAAGGGATGAATGGGTCTCTCTAGGGAAACCTTTGACATAAAACATGGACTAATTTACATGTCCTTATAATGAGTAAATAGATACAAGTCAGAATCATCTACAATAATGTCCCCAAGCAAAGCAAGAATAAGAGTATAAATTAAAGGAGCAGTAAACTTTTTTATGAAAAAATATATATTGTAGGGATTTTCCTATTGAGTAAAATAAGGGTACGCCTACTGCCGAGAGATTTACATTTCCAGAGTTATTACAGTTTAAACCCATGTTTTTTTACATTAGCAGTGCCCTCTAGTGGTCAAATTCTAATTAGATTTCCTGTTACATTCCAATGGAGAGAAAAGTCAGTGATATACAGTTCTCCATATAATGTGATAGAAACTGCCTGTCACTTCCTGTCAGAACTTCCAGGAAGTAAACACAGTAAATTCACTTCATGATTATTTAAACTGCTATAACTTTGGAATAAAACATCTGACAGTAATGGGAGTGACCTTGATTTATTCAGCAGGAAATGCTCTGTAAAATATGTGTTTTCCTAAAAAAAGTTTACTGCTCCTTTAATGAAAGAAACTAAAACACAGTAACTATTTGCTACACAAGGTGTTCTAGCACAAACAGGAACAGATTTTCTTTCACAAGTTTCCATTGAGCTGTACTTTGATAATTGCTTTTAAAACATTATGGATTTTGAGCATCACTCACCAAATAAAAGAGGAATACTTCAGAAGCACAAAAGTGTTCCATGGGAGACAAATAAAAACATTCTCAACTTACCATTGACTGATCATGTGAAATGGAGCTTTTAACCCCTTGAATGATAGAGAGGTCTACACAAAGCTATGAAGACCTCTCAAGAATACAAGAAGTTAAAAACCCCATTTAAACAAATGGACATTTCAGGAATTTGCATTTCTTCCCTATGATGCAGTTAGATAGTTACATTGCTCCCCTATTCTTTGGTGGATAAAGGCTATTATATACAATGTTCTCCCCAAAACATCATGAGGAGTAATTCTAGAGGAATCCATAAGAAAGTTTATTTTGTGTGCAAAACAAAATTGTATAAAACATAAAAAAGTACTAAAAACAAACCAATCAAAAGAAACAAACAAACAAAATATATATATACAATTCTAACTGTTTCTGGTTCACTGTCCCCCCGCGCTGAGGTAGCAGGGGGAGGAGATCAGCGGAAGGGGTGAAGATTTTCACAAGAGTGGACATCACTGCAGCAGGTCCAGTGGGTCCCTGAACTGCATGGAATGCCCAATCGTATGGGCAATGCCATGCACCATTTGCTAGTCTAATATATATATCTTAATGTACAAGTTATTTTGTTACTAGGAAAACAAAAGGGTTTATCCAGTATATGAATTCTCAGTATATGATGAACTATATATATAGCAAGCCACTGTTCTTTGACTAAATGCAATGATGTTAAATGAAAATTGTGTTCTACTAGTTATTGGTCCACTTGTTATGCTGCTCTAGGTGTTGCACATATACAAGGCAGCTGTGGCTAGAATTCCTTAATCCTTTGAGTGCCAGAGGGGTGCACAACACATTGCTCTGCAATACGTTGTGCACCCCTCTGGCACTCAAAGGGTTAATCTGCTGAGAATCATGTGAATAAGATTTTTTACTTTGCAGAGATGTTAATCTGGAGCAAACCAACTGCATCACAGAGGACAATTAAAAAAATTCCCATTTATGTAAAAGGGGTTGTAACCCCTTGGATACTAGTGAGTTCGCCAAGATGTTGCTTTGCAGTGTGCCTGAGACTTCTCTAGAATACCAAGGGTTAAAACCCAACCCCTTTAAATCAATGGAAAATTTTATTTAATCCCTATGACACAGTTGGTTTGCTTAATAATCACTCAAGTTCCTTTTAGCAGCCCCATCCTCATTTTTTGTACTTGAAATCTTGTTCAAATAATTAATTTTAATTTGATGCAAATTCATATAATATGCTATTTGGAAAGTTCCTTTGTCAGGTTGCTGTCCCATTAGTATTTTCATAGCAATGAAAGACTGCATTTTCTTTTTGTGTCCTAAACAGGTACCTGCTCTAACGACAGATCTGAAGATTGCCGACTGCCCACTGGTGAGATCATTGAAGATTGCTCTCGAATGGCTCCTTACTGGCGAGTCAATACCAGAACTTGTAATTGGCCAACACCACCTCCATCAACATCAACTACTACGATCCCTACAACTACTACAACAACTTGCCCACCTTCATCTCTGTGCAACTTGATTATAAGCGAGTAAGCAATATCATCTGTCATATATAGAAATAATTTGTTTACAATAGCGGCACAGTCTGACCTTAGTAATTCAGTGAAGTTATATATGTTTTAATTCCCACTATGCTTTTCTTAAGATATTTATAGTTTATGAATTGCATTTATCTGAAGCATATGTGGTTAGGATGTATGTATGGCCATAGGCAAACAAGCAAAAAGATTAGCATTTCTGGATCATACAATGTGCACTAGAATGAAAATCCCATTGAGTTAAATGGTTCTTTTATTGCCTTAAATCCAATGCATTGTTTTGCAAAGCAGAGGGAATTTTTCTAGCATTCAAAGATGTAACCCTTTGAGTGCCAGAGGGGTATGGAACACTTTGCAAACCAATGTGTTCCGTACCCCTTTGGCACTCAAAGGATTATAAGCTTCTTTTAAATCAAAGGGAATATTTATTTGTCCTCTATGGTGCAACACTTTTCTCCAGAATTGAATTTCTTTACTTTCTGCATAAGGCTCACCAAATGCAACTGATATACTCAATAAATAAGAACTTGGAGCAAAACAGATACCTTTATTGGTTAACTGAATGTCTTTGGGTGCAAGTTTCAAGACAACTAGGTCTCGTCTTCAGGCATAAGAAGAACGAAAGCTGAATGTCCAAAACATGACTTAATAACTCATGCACACCATTTTAAAACCTAGCTCCTGATTGCCATCCAAAGCCACTCAGGTAGCCAATAAAGGTATCACTTTTACTCTACTAATCTCCTGCATTTTCTATGGCTAACACAATACCATGCTTTACCTATTGTTTTTGAAGGATCTTTGCTGAATGCCATGAGGTGATACCACCACAACCTTACTATGAAGGCTGTGTTTTTGATGCCTGTAACACCCGGACTGAGTCAGTGGAATGCTCCAGCTTACAGATCTATGCAGCCTTGTGCACTGCCAGTGGAGTGTGTGTGGACTGGAGAGCAAGGACTGACGGCAGCTGTCGTAAGTGACAAGGAGGAAAGAATGCCTTTCTGTGGTGGTTTCCTAGCTCTACATTATAAGTTACTTTGTTATTACAAGAATGTTATTAGAAGAATGTCTGGAAAAGTAAAATGAAAATAACTGGCAATACTATATATGGAAAAAGATAATATACATAAAACTATGATGTACAATTTATAATCTCTCTTTCTCTTTGTTACATAGCATACAACTGCCCTGCTGGAAAGGTTTATGATGCTTGTGGCCCATGTCATCCTGTTACATGTGACAGCACGTAAGAAATCTGTTTGCTGATTCATAAATAAGTAAAGTATGATCTGCTTGGTGCTGGAAGTAAATGGCAATATATACGCTTTAGTTACATCAATAATCTGAGCTATACAGATTCAGCATATTATTCTTTTGAACAGAGGTGGTTATAAATGCAACTGGTGAAATGAGAAAAACCTGAAGTTTTCTAGGCAATTGATTCATGTCATTAAGGGTTGTCACTGCAAATGTTGTATGAAAAGTGTTAAAATATTATCTCTTTTTATTTATATTTAACTCTTTGATATCAGAAATTGATCAAACAACAATTGGAGTAACATAGACATAGTAATTTGTGATTCTTCCTTTATTCTTTACAGTGAAGTTTTTGTTAGCAGTGGTTTAACTGAAGGCTGCTACTGTCCTTCAGGATCTGTGCTCTTCAGTGTTAATACTGGTGTCTGTGTTAACTCCTGTGGTAAGTATTGTAAAAAAAAAATCCCAATACATAAAAATAAAAATATAACTGTTTTTTTTTCCACTCTTAAACAAAAAAGTCAAAGAAATCCATACAAACAACAGTTTTGCCAATCTGATAATCTCAGGCCAGAGCTCATTAGCATAGACTGCCACACTGTGCCGCCAAAACATAAACATTAAATACCCATAAATTATTTAACTTACAAAAATTGGCGCATATAACATATATGAAGATTTTAATTTTTTGTGAAACAACCTAAACATCTTAGGGTGAAAAATACACTTTAACCTTAAGCTTGGTTTTTTCAGCAGAACCAATCACAGCAGAACCTAACCTTATGATTTCCACAGAGGTACACAGCGAAAGGTGGTATGTGCCTCTCTGGCACTCAGAGAGTTAAAGTGCAAGCAAGCAAACAACCATGTGGCAGAAGTACCAAGGATAAATATTGCTTTTCTGGAGCAAACAATTTGCTTATTAGGGGAAAAGTTCCCCAAATTACTACTGATTTCAATTAGGCGTTTAACCCCTTAAATGCTAGAGACTTGTTAACTTTGAAGACCTTACCAACAACCCCATTTAACCCACTTTGTGCTAGAGGGGTGTCTAGTGTATGGTAAAGAAATTCAGTGGACCCCTTTCTCGTATTCAAAGGGTTAAATCAATGGGGATTTGTGCAGTTGGTTTGCTCCAGAATCGTTTCAGTCCTTTCTTGTACATCAACCTCAATGCACTTCAACCTCAAGAGTGTTCAAGAAAACATTCTGAATACAATAAAACTTTACATTTTCACTCAAAGCAATGGTTAATTTGGACCGGTGTATTTATATCTGATAATGGTTTGCATAAAATTCCCCAATAGACTCAATGCAACCTAACTGAGGGTGCTGACATATATATGTTATGTTCCAGTTGATTTAAATTGAATTTGTAACCCCTTGTATGCTTGGGAAGTCTCTAATGTAAAGCAAATACTGGAGACCTCTCTTCATTCAAAAGTCACTTTTAAATAAATGGAAATTTGGGGATCTTTCATACATTTCTTATGGTACAGTTTATTTTCCCCATAATTGCTCCACTTACTTTGTGAACATGGCAAGAACAGTATTATATTCCACTACAAATAATAGTATTTAAAGGGATAGTAATACTTAAAATGTGAAAAAATATATATTGTACGGTTTATCCCCTGAGTAAAACAAGGGTACTCCCACTGCTGAGAGATATTTTATTAAAAAATTATAACAGCTCAAACTTGAATTTTTTAGCTGAAATATCACAGTGGCCTGAAAATTTGCAGTGGTACTGTTGCTACACCATCCTATGGATGCTCTGGTCTGTAGACCATAAATCTCCATAGGATGGTGTAGCAACAGCGCCACTGCAAATTCTCAGGCCACTGTAATATCGCACTAAAAAAATTAAAGTTTGAGCTGTTATAATTTTTTAATAAAACACCATTCAGCAGTGGGATTACCCTTGTTTTACTCAGGGGGATAAACCCTATAACATATATTTTTTTACATTTTAAGTATTACTATCCCTTTAAGATGTATAACACTTTTTTTAGGTGAAACTATTTATCTCATATGAAGAATAAATGGCATCCAGCAAACAAAATGTATCTAACAACTATTCTACTCTTTTTTCAACAGTACCAGAGAGTTACTGTGTAGTGCAAGATGCCTTATATCTGGTAAGAAGATTTTTCTGACACTTATGGCAATATGAAAAGATGGCTGGCCTGGGGAAATAATGAACTTTGGAGGGCTAACTCTTTGAGTGCCATAGGAGCGAGCAACTAATTTCAAAGCACTGCTTTGCTTACTCTTCTGACATCAATGGGTTATTATTTTGATTGTTTTGTGATTTAATAGAAAAATACTTAATACCTGTCTAGCACCTACAGAAATAAGAAATTGCAGTTAAATAAACACAGTTTGCCGCAAAGCACAAACAAGAGAAAAAGATAGCCGGAGAGAGTTGAAAATGAATTTTACTAACAAATTATTCTTCTGTTTTGTATTTTTCTACCTAATTACAGCCAGGACAGGATATACCACAATCATCGGACCCATGTGAACAATGCAAATGCACAGATGAAAAAGATGCCAAAACATCACTAAACCTGGTTAAATGTATCACCACCGAATGCAACAAAGATTGTCCACTGGTAGGTTCCTTAAAAGTATTACAATATAATAAGTTACCTTGTTAAAATAACAGTATAACTGAACCTAAAACTCTTGGTATTTCTTTGTGACAGGGTTACCAATACAAAGAGATAACTGGCAAATGTTGCGGTAAATGTGAGCAAGAATCTTGCCCAGTGAACATGGGAAATACAACTATCTTTATCAAGGTACGTTTTCTTCCTGAGCAATCTTAATCTGTTCTTTATTTTAACATGCATTTTATATGTATAAACCCACAAGAGTATTCAAGAAAACATTCTGAATACAATAAAACTTTACATTTTCACCGTAGTAATGGATAATTTGGACCGGTGTATTTATACCTGATATGATAAAAGTTTATGTAGTTCAACCATTTATAGCTGTAAAAAAGCAAAGCAATGCATTGGCGATGTATTTAGCATCCAAGGGGTTAAAGTGATAGTAATAGCTGTATTAAAGTTAATGTTCAAGTCTTTTTTACTTTTTTATAACACATAGTGCTATATGGCATTACATACACATCTGTAGTTCAAGAGGTATTGAATCCAAAAATATCCCCCCTCCTGCTCCTTTCCCTGTGTCACTGATCCTCTCATGCTGTCTGGATGGAGAGCAGCGAGGGACAATCTTCAGTAAGCAAAAGGGTTTCCCTTATAGTTCCTTATAGTTATTGTATGAAGAGTGTCCCTCACTGCATCCATCTGGTCCCACGCACAGATTCTACACCTAAGGGGAGGCAGCCAAAAGGGGCGGGAGGGGGATCCTTTCAGCTTGAATAGCTCTTGAACTACAAATATGTAACTAATGAAATATAGAGCTATGTGTTACAAAAGAAAGTAAAGAAGACTCAAAAATTAACTTTAATACAGGTATTACTTCACTTTAATGATAAATGTCACCATGACATCAACTTCCATTCTCATTTGATTGCACCTGTGTTTGATAATACTTGCTTGAAAAAATATAGCACAATGTCAGTTAAAAATATTATAAATATCACCATGGGAGCTGCAAGGTTTTGGAGGATGAGGTTTAAACCCAGTATATCATGTTTAAAGCACTAGGGGAGATGCACTACTCGTCAGGCCAATGATTGTGTGTGTGTGATGTGTGTGTGTGTGTGTGTGTGTGTGTGTGTGTGTCTGGCAATGTGTGGCAATCACTTTGCCATGAAGAATATGATATACATATGTGCTAAGAATTATGTATGCAGAGGAAGGGGAGAGACTTTCATCACTTTGATGCTGACATACAGCTGTGAATGTTTTGGGGAAGGCTAGAGGGGGCTGCAGAGAAAGAATAAGCTCCGCCTCACACTTCTTCACCAGGAAAAGCAGCAGCCCTCTCTTTCCCTTTGAGTGTCAGAGGGGGTGAACTATGCATTGCACTCCCTTGGACACTCAGTTGGTTAATAGAAAGCCAGTTTGCACTAAGGAACAAGGACATATACAAAGCTATCAGCCCCTACAGAGCAAGTGATCAGCTGAGCAGTGTAAACAATACAGAGCTGATAATCAATTGATTGATGTGAACAGCACAGAGTAATGCCTGCATCTGACAGCTCCAAATAGCTTATAATGCTGCTGTATATTTAGTGTTATATGAGGCATATGCAGTATCATATTACACAACAGCACTGTGAGTTGTTCTGAGTCTTGACATGTCAGCATAGCTTCAATGCTTACATAGATGAGGTGAAATTGTTTCTGTGAGCTCCAACAGCATCACAAGCTCTTAGAGCTTAGTGCATACGTGAATAGCCATATTAATATATGAAAGCTCCCTCAGAAATATAAAAATGGCTTATTAAGTCTAATTTAAATATACAAATAAGCCATTAGTAAAGTGGACACTGAAACATCTTAAATGTGGTGAATACATACTGAATATATGGTTATGTCAGAATATCTGAGGCTTTATCACAGGAATATGATGGTCAATACATCTTAGTGCAAATAATAATATGGACTCAGGGCAAATAATAATGTTGTAATTAGGCTGCAAAACTATCAAATAATGCACTAGTATAATAACCTGAAATTAAAATATAAGCTTATTTGACTAACTGACTAATTGCTTATCTACATTTCAGCCTGATGAGATCTATACTCCACCAGAAAACCAATGTGTCTCCTACACCTGCACATCTACATATGAAGTGATAATACTAAGGGAGCAATGCTCCATTCCTGGTTATACACAATGTCTGAAGGTCAGTTTTGTATTACCAGCTATATTTGGCAAGAGCAATTCCAACATTTTAAAGCATAAAACATATATTATTATTATTATAATGTCTAAAACCAAGGACTCTCTTTTTGTTTGAAGCTATTTTAGAAACAGGATGTTTTTGATTATCTCACACCATAATAATCTGAAATTAAAGTAAATTGTAAGTAATTTAGTAAATGATTGCCCAATTGCCTGTCTACATTTCAGCCTGGAGAGACCTACGTTCCACCAGAAGACAAGTGCATCTCTTACACCTGTACATCTACTTATCAATTGACAGCTCTGAAGGAAATATGTTCAATCAATGATAAGACACAATGCCCACAGGTCAGTTTTGTTTAATCAGATGCATTTGGAATAATATTTTAAATTGACAGAAATTCATATAAAATTTTCTGGGAATAATTTATTAAGAGTGTAAAAGGATATTCTGTACCAGGTGGATTCCACTGTGAATCAAAAGCTTTGCCAACTGTAATCTTACAGTGCTGTATGTTTTCTAGGGATATGAATACAGGCATGAAGAGGGCAACTGCTGTGGTTCATGTGTTCCAGTGTCATGCACAATAAATATGAATGACGGCACTACCAGAGTATTGACGGTACTTTTAATTTTATTTTCCATAGTTTGTAATATTTTTATAATATCCTGAGCCAATCACTCTCATCTATTTTGTTTGTCATATATTCTGATCACTTGACATAAGGATATAACCTATTTACAAGATAATTGTATAATTATTTTTATGCTTTGTCATCTTTTTAGCCCGGAGAGACCTATTCTCCACCAGAAGACCAATGCATCTACTACACCTGTACATCTACATATGAAGTAATAACAGTGAGGGATAAATGTTCCATCCCTGATCAGAAACAATGTTTGAAGGTTAGTTTTGTCAGCTACATTTGGCATGAATAGTTGCAAACATTTGGAGTACAACACTGGTATAGTTTTATGATAATTTCTAGATCCAAGCGATCTATTTCCCATATAAAGTTATTTTTTTTATATGAGATGTTTTTGATTGCCTTAAATTCTAATAATATGAAATGAAAGTATAAAATGAAATTAATTTTAGAAAATAATCAGCTAATTGTCTTCTGTATTTCAGCCTGGAGAGACTTACATTCCACCAGAAAACACATGCATCTCTTACACCTGTACACCTACTTATCAAGTGATAACACTGCAAGAGACATGCTCCATCACTGATAAGACACAGTGTCTTGAGGTCAGTTTAGTTTAAATAGGCTAAATCTGGCATTCATATTTAGAAATAAAAGATATTCAAATTGTCCCACTCTTTCATGCCAACTTTTCAGGGAATAGTTTATTAACTGTGTAGAGGGTTATTCTTCACAATGTATATTTCACTAAAGCTTTGGCAACTGTAATCTTATAGCACTTCATGTCTCACAGGGATTTGAATACAGACAAACTGAAGGCAACTGCTGTGGTTCATGTGTACAAGTCCAATGCACAATAAATATGAATGACAACACAACTAAACTATTGAAGGTACTTTTACTATTATTTTTCCATAGTTGCGTAGTATTTTAATAATATCTAGAGCAAAGCACTGTCATTCACTTATGAAAATATTTAGTAAGAGGGTACTTTTGGTTGTTGAATATTCTGATAATCTGAAATTATTGTATATTATAAATTATTGAGGAAATAATTGTGTAATTACTTTGATGCTTTCTTTTCAGCCTGGAGAGACCTATACTCCATCAGAAGACCAATGCATCACCTACACCTGTACATCTACATTTGAACTGGTGTCATTGAGGGAGGGATGCTCCATCCCTGATCAGAAACAATGTTTGAAGGTCAGTTTTTTTGTCAGCGACATTTGGCATTAATAGTTCAATTCTTCAAAACTTGTATAATATTATATCTTGAGCCACGTACTGTCTTTCATTGAAGATATTATAACTTGCCTCATATTCTAATGATCTGCAATCAAAATTTAGGTCATGAAAAAATAATTGCCTAATTGGCTTTCTACATTTCAGCCTGGAGAGACCTATATTCCAGCAGAAAGCAATTGCATCTCTTACACATGTACATCTGCATATGAAGTAATAACAATGAAGGAAAGATGCTCTGTCATAGATAAGACACAATGTCTACAGGTCAGTTTTGTTTAATCAGTTAAATTTGGCATTAATAGTGACAGGTTTAGTACATCTACTTGAACGACTCTTAAATAACTTGTATGCAATGTTACTATAACATAGTTAAATCAGTTGGTTTTTTTTTTACTATATTGAAAACCTGACACAATGTTAAAATACAGAGCAATTCTAAATTTAACATGCAATTCAGTTTCCTAGGGATGTAAGTAAATTACTCTGATTTTCTTTTGTAGGGTTATGAATACCAGATAAAAACTGGAGAGTGCTGTGGAGAATGCATCAAGGTGGTCTGCATTATGACTATGAACAACGGCCTAACTAAAAGCCTCAAGGTATAATCCAGTGCAAAACCCTGTAGCACAGCATTTGCATATCATTGTGATGATGTCTAAAGCTAATCATATTGCTTCTTTTATAAAAACAATATAGAGATAGAAACACTGACTTAATTGGACATTCTAATCATCTGACATGATGCCATCATGTGTAAATAATTCATACTTCACAAAATATATTTCAATTCTGGTATTTTTATTCTCTCTTTTAAATTTCAGCCTGGAGAGACCTATATTCCACCAGAAGATAAGTGCATTGCCTACACCTGTACACCAACCTTGGAAGTGGTTACACTGAAGGAGAAATGTGCTGTCATTGATCCAACACAATGTCAGAAGGTCAGATTTTTGTTTTGCATGATACATTTAGCATTCTAGAACTCTCTTTTTGACTATTTTGGATACAATCTGATAGCCATGCTTATGGTTTATTACATTAGCAGGGAAAAACCTCAGGAATTCTCTTACACTATTTTATGTCTTAAAGGGCTATGAATACAAAAAAGTGGACAGTGAATGCTGTGGCTCATGTGATCGTGTGGCATGTACAATGGAGATGAAGGACAAATCTGTTTTAGTATTGAAGGTACTTTTACTGCTCACTTTCCAGAGGGAAGAATGTAATAAATTCTTTAATAAAAACAGATCGCAGAGAGATTAAAATTACTACAAAATTGCCCTCAGTTAACTATGCTTATGCATTGTTCATAATAGTCAGTATGTATCATTTTGCACATGCTTCTCTTTAATACCTTTATATTATTAAGTACTATGCGACCCTTGAATCACTACTCAGTGTGGCCCATGAGCCAAAGGGTTTGGAAATCCTAATGTGGGGTCAAAAATATAACTCCACTTATGACATTATTTTAAACAAATTGGAGCATAACCAATGTTTTTATTGCAAAATGTCTAATAATCAGACAGGAGATGATGATTTAAAACCATTTCTGAAATATTTTAATGTTCTCTATATTTTAGCCTGGAGAGACCTTTACCCCAGAAGAAGACAAATGCATGTCCTACACGTGTACACCTACTTATGAAGTGATAACAGCAAAGGAGACATGCCCTGCTTTTGATCCTGCACAATGTATAGAGGTATTTTTTTATTTTTACTTTATTAAAAATTAAGGCATTTGTATGCAAACTTGAACATATTTTTTTAAAACTCAAGAATTAATTATAAGTAGCTACTATGAATACTGTTTTTATTTGCTTATTACAATAAAACTACAGATTTTTTTCGTATCTTAATTGATTCCATCTTTTTCACACAGGGCACCATAAAGATGTCAGAAAATGGCTGCTGCCAGACATGTGAAGGTAAGAGCAATTTTCATCCAGTTAAAATCTTTACTACTAATGAATACAAAATAATAGAATATCTTAATAGTATCAAAAGAGATCCAAGAGTATGCATGTTTAAAAAAGAAAAAAGAAGCATGATTTCTAAATATTTTCAATTATTCCACAAACACATAGTAACTATTATACTTTCTTCTTTTTTCAAGTTCTTGAGTCAGGATGTAAGCTCCTTAAACAGTCCACACGCATCAGAACCAGTACCTGCGAGTCAGACCAGACAGTGGAGCTTTCTTACTGTGAGGGTGCCTGTACAACCACATCAATGTAAGTTGTAGCATGTGTAGGTTCATGCTTAGATAAATGAGTAAAATGTATTATATTTTTATAGGGTGATAATGATAACCTAAAATAGACCCACCCTTTAAATTAGTACTGGATTTAATGTGCAAAGAGGCAGACGTTATTTTACTGAATATTCCAAACTCCTCCCACTGTTTTATTAACTCCAAGAGGAGGAGTTTGTGGTCTTTATGTCCTCCATATGACATCCATTAATTTTGCAGAACAATCCATGCAGAATTGATTCATAGGGGACATTAGAAATTTCTACCCAGATTAAGATAATTGAGAGTTTATTATTAGGAGGTGTCAGTGTTTCTATAAAGCCCTCTATAATATCCCCAGTACTCCTACAAAACGTACCTAGCAACAGGTAGAGAGAAGAAACAGTAATGACGTGTGTTGTAAAACTAGTTGTAAAAGGAATACAAACACCAAAAAATTTAATATTTTGCTATAAATTTGCATATCCTGTACTTACAGTCAGCATAAGAAGCTATTAATTCATATGTTACATCCCTAAAATATAATCCTAAGCTTGCTTTTAAATGCATGTGTAAATTGTCCTATTCAGAGAGAATTTATTTAATGTTTGTACCGTTTGTGTTGAGAGATAAGAGTCAGTTAAGTGATTGTGCTCTTGTATTCAGAAAGGTTATATTTTACGTTATTAAGAAATATTCTAGAAAATGAATAGAAGTTCTGGAAAAGACAGGAATTGCTCTCACTATGGACATATAAGTCTAGATTTTAGGCCTTAGAAACCAGATTTTTACAGATGCTGGTCCCAACTACAGGCTGTTTTAGTGTATATATAACTCCAATTCAGTTTTAGATGTTAATGTTCTTTTAATACAGCCTGTCTGAAGCTGGGAATGCCTCATACAGACCTACAGTTTTGTATGTTGATATTTACACAGGTACTCTGCTGAGGCAAATACAATGGAACACAAATGCAGTTGTTGCCAGGAAAAGAAGACCAGCCAAAGGAATGTAGAACTAAAATGTATCGATGGAACCAGCTCCCTCTACTCCTACATCTATGTGGAACAATGTGGCTGTACCAGTACAGAGTGTGATAGCCTGCCTTAGAGTTCAGTCGCAGACGAAACAAGAACCCCATGAATATAAGAAAAGAAGAAGCAAGTGCAGTAAATCAAATAATTAATAGAATCATCAGAAGCAGTAATTTAACTACAAAGATGATAAATGAGACTTGCTGAACTCTTGACAAAAGCTAATTTTGACATCCTATTCCTTTAGAAAACACACCCTATTAATGGCATATCAGTGATATTTTGCTTTAAATCTCTTCAGATTGTTGAGGGATCTTGAGTGATACCTCCAACTGTAGTACCTCAGTGCTATATAAGTGTACCTTGTCTACATTAATTGCTAGTAGTGACTATTATGCAGTTTTTCTAAAGATGGTTGCTGGAAACCCAAGCAAATTCTATTTACTTTCCATTTGTTTTCTCATTGCTTTCTACAAAAACAAACACACAAAAAACTATTTCATTTGTTTCCAATGCAGAGAGAGATATCACAGTTACATTTTAGTTGTAACCCTTCTGCCTTTTGCAGCTAAACAGTGCAAGAGATAGTTCTTCTTTGACCTTATAAAATTTAGAGCAGTGTATTATATTTAGTGTAGCTATATCATAAATAAATATGTAAACTTCCATTAAACCAATCAGGTTTGTCTGTAAATTTGCTCTTTTCCATGTCTTCTTGATAGAAACCTATTAGAGTGAACATGGATCTGTTAGCACTGTTAATTGCTAATTTTCAATCCCTTTAATGGAAGGCTGTAAGATCATTTTGTAGAAAAGCGATATCTAATGACGTATTCCTCTTTTCTGGTTTGGATTCTTGTCTGATAATGTCTTTACACTGTATATGGCCATGATAGCCTTATTATGTAGATAACTTCAATTATTACTAAGCATTTCAGCACTTCTGTACTTCTGCTTTCAAACCTCAAGTACAAATAAAGCAACAAAGAAATACAAGTAAACAGATAAGATTCAACATAGGGATCATTATGAATGACTACTGTTTTATTTTTATTTAAGCTATTTTGTTTTCCAAAAGATATATACTTTATCAAATTGCTATTTTTTTACTATAACATTGAACTCATATTTAGAAGAATAATTATGATTAGTATTCTCAGTTCTAATTTTCTGCCATTAGTTTTGTAGGGTTGTGTGTTTTCATATCTATTTTGTAGAATGTGATTTAAATAAAAAATGTAAGCATTGAAATTATGTGTCTGTTTATGTGTTAATTGTTTGTCAGTTTCTGTGGTAAGAAAAGTACAGAATTCCAAATGGATTGTATCTTCAGTATTGAGAAATGTCTTGGCCATGGTCAATGTAACATTATTTTAGTCACAACTAGTGTTGGACTGGTACATGCAGGACACACTGGGAAAGTATATTTTGAGGATTCATTTGAAATGTACAGGAGGGATATAATAACTTAAGCATATTAATGTAAATGGATGCTTGATTCTTATATACATATTTACAAGCACACCAGTGTACTTCATAAATACAGGGCCCCATACAAATACACACACAGAGTAAAGCCTATGTACCGCGTCTGTCCTCTGTCTCTGTTCAACACCAATTAATCACCTGCACTATTATGGTCCCATAATTTAGCATTGTATGCAGTTATTTTACCCCATATAAGTGTATTTTGTAATTGTATTTAACGTTGCATTTCTATATTGAAGATATAGAGGTGCTCTCCATTTTAATTGTTTTTTGATATATATGACCAAGTCATACTAAGATCCATACTATAAAAGACAAAGTGGTCACATGACCACAAATTCTACAACATACCTCCCTCACCCTGGGGTGGCAGGTAGGAGGAGATATGCATATCTCCTATACACTGTCTGAGCCTGACACATACACTCCGGGGTGGCAGCTAGGAGGAGATATACATATCTCTTCCCCACTGCCTGAGACTGACATCCACAGGGCCAAGGGATTCGCCCCTCCTCACTGTTTTTTGTTTACAAAAAAAAAAACGTGACTGACGAACACCAGCGGCAACAACCAGTGCTCCCAACTACCGGCACTCCTTGCTTTTACTCACATTGCTCTCAACCACCCGCCCTCCTCACTATTGCACATGTGCTGTACGTCCCCATTTTCCCTCACACACAGCAATGTCTCACCACTCCTCTAATAGTTCCTTTCGATACCACAATGTCTTCTCTCCTGCGCAGCCCTACCCAGCACAACAAGCCCTGGAGCCTGCCCTCTTTCAGCAGCCTTCGCCTCACCCTCTCCATAACAATGCAGCTGGTCATGAAACACCCAAAGTCTGGGGGACACCTGGGTTAGACCCAACCGGGGCGGGCACCCAGCACATGGACAAGTGCTTTATTATATTTTTGAATCATATGTGTGGTGTCTGAGGAGCTGTCACCACAGTGGTGTGCTTCACAATGTGCTGGAGTGCTGCTGTGGTGCCTGACACCCTGGGACATCAGGTTAATGCTCATTCAGCCTCTTTTAGCTCTATTATTAGTTATTGACTACAGCAACTAGGCACATCTTAAAAACATAAGATAAGCTATTAACAGAGCTAGAAGAGGGTGAATGGCCACAAACCCCATTTTCCAGGGTGTCTGGCACCACAGCTGGAAGCCAACGGAACAAGAAGCGCACCGCTGTGTCTTCTACAAAATGTATAGTTCATCTTTTAGCTGTCTCCAAATTCTGTGCTGCTGTATATTGCTGGGGAGCCCTCAGGCAGATGTTTGTAATTAATGAGAATATTAAGTGTACAAATCACTGCAATAGTACCATATAGTGGTGTAAAAAAGAGGAGTGCTTATTAGTGATGCAATAATAAGGGAGAGAGTGCAATACATGAAAGAGCTATCATTTCCCTCGCCATCGTTAACCCTTTGAGTGCCAGAGGGCTCTGTAATGCGTTGCATACCCCTATGGCACTCAAAAGGTTAAAGCACTTTTAAAAATATTCACTTGATTATCTGCTTTAAATGAGAGAAGAAGAGGATTACATTATGAAATGGAATACAACCTTTAACCCTTTGAGTGCCATAGGATTGGATACGTCTCTGCCACTCGCAGGGTTAAACCACAAAAACCACAGAGCGGAACACAAACTACACATTCCAGACAGTGTGAGCTCAGGGCCATTTACATTTTTTGCCTGCAATTCCCACAAAAAAGGGAGCCCACTCTCCCCCTATTACAGAATATTGTGCTACAGCTCGAGAAACTTTGCGCAAACCATTTTTAGCAGGGAATTTCCCCCTTCTCACATATTCCGTCACTGTTTGTGTTTATACTGCGCTTAGGGTGACAAACCAGGTCTTTATAATGCACAGCTGGAACAAGCTCTTATCGCTGTAAGTGTATTCAAATGCACATCCTCATTCAAGCCCCCACCCTCACCATCCTCAGAATTCCATTGTACCATGGATTGTGTGTGTCACACATGTTGGGGATCATTTGCCGAGATCATGCTTTGCGACATTGCTACTTTCTGCACTGAGTGACATTTAATCGTTTGAGTGCCAGAGGGTAATGCAAGGCGTTCTTTTGCAATGTGTTGCATACCCCTCTGGTACCCAAAGGGTTAGCACTTTTAATGCCAGAGGGATACACATAGCTTTGCAGTGCATTGCATTGCGTGGCATTCTTGCAATCAAAGGGTTACTGGCTGCGACACTTAAGCTTTGCAGATTTTTTATTATTTTTCTTCTTTAGCTGTACTTCAGCTATAGCTTCGGAGCCTTAGGTCTTTCCTACCACTGGTTTCATAGGGTAATCACAAATTCAAAACATAACATAACAAATTAAAAAAATATCCTCTAAGTCTTGATTTTCCTGAGTAATGTATCTTTGGAGAAGTTATTCTAACCTGTCTTTGCTGCATGTGTTCCTCGGCACAACTCATTACACCATATGCAAAACACAAAAGGAAATAGCTATAGTGAAAAATGGAAGCACAATTCTTGACACATGAAAAATTCCTCTTTACACTGATTTGCATTTTAACCCTTTCAATGCCACATGGTATGCAATGTCTTGCTTTTCAAAGCATTACATACCCCTCTGACACTCATAGGGTTAACACCTTGTGTGGAAGAGAGGTCTTCAACACATACTGGCTCCATGAGCTCCGGATATGATTTCTATACATTCCTCTATGTTCAGCCAATTCAATGCTGTTTATTGAATCCTCATATTGGTCTACATACATACTTACTGTAGATACCAGCATTGTGCTCCTGGAATATATATGACCAATTGTAGTAAAATCTTTCACAGACTAAAATATGTTCTTTATGGTCCAGTATTCTTGGGAGCAATCAATTGACGAAAAGATTGTAGACCCTTGCATCTGAACTAAACATTGGTCTATATAGATGGTACCAGCCAGACAGACATACACGCTTGTTGAGCTGCCTTAAGTCAGCACACACACTCCATTGACAATTAAGCTCAAGGATGCCTAGGAATGGGTTATTATAAGAGCTGTGCACAGCCGAGATAATGCCCCTCTCCTTGAGATTCCTTATTATTTCTACCCATGAGTGGTAGGATGCAAGTGGAAGATGGTATTGCTTAACACACACAAGAGGTAACTTAGGGTCAGTCTGAATGTGGGCCACATGTAGGTTAGTTATCCCACAATCGTATGAATCTTTAACAAACAGATCTTGGAATTCCATAAGGGCCTCCCTTAACAGTTGCCGTTCAGATTCATCAGAGCATGCGCCTTCTATAGAAATTTGCTCCTCTACCAGTTCATTAAACCCTGGAAAGATTTCATGCTTACCTATTTCATAGGTTTCTTCCAGTTGTGTGGATAAATCATGTGAGTGGGCATGTACCTTATCCACCACCTCATAATATTCTTTGGACTCTTGCTCATCTAGCTGATGTTCAAATACGAGAGATGATTCTTCAGTCCTGCATTTACCTGTATTAGGACTAAATGGATACACAGATTGTATGGAGAACAGTCCCTCTGGGAGGGAATAAAAGATTTGCTAAACCATTTGTTCTTGAAACAGATAGTTTTCAGGCAATAGACCAACTGCTTGGTTCTGAAACCCAAATGTATATTATTCTGAATCCAGTGCATATCCTATAACAGTTCCCCGTCCAAGGTGATGTTATGTGGGGTTGACCACAATGGATACTGGTGTTTTACAAATATTCCCCTTTATCATGTGGAGCAGGGCTTAAAATATGAAGTCCTTTGCTACTAGCCAGACCTGAAAAGTTACTCGCCACTGCAAGCCATAACATGCCCACCAGGGCTGAATTTCTACTCGCCAGGGCTAAATTTTCACTCGCCATAGGTTAGTGGCGAGTGGAAATTTTGAGCCCTGATGTGGAGCATGACACTTAATGTGCGTGGGATCTCTTACCTGCATCAGTAGTCGGTTTCAAATTCAGCTTGGCCTGTTTGATACTTCCCACATATGTAACCTGTAAGGGAACAAGAAGCTCACCACCTACAGTGTCAATTTGTGTTAGAAACTGGGAATGGTTCTCTGAGTCCATTGGCTCAGAGGGTGGTCTGTGAAGAGAGATTGTTAGGACATCACCTTCTAGCTTCATTCACATTCTGGATTTGCTCTGGTAACACCTTAATGGAACAGTCACATTTCATACTTTCAGCATTTGTGTTATGCATCTGTAACACAGTGAGGTTGGGGTTCTGGTTATTGAAAAAATGAATGGGATTTTTCCTTTACCACATGGTCATGTGGTAGATAGTATCAATAGTATCCCTAGTTTCCTCTACCACATGGTCATGTGGTAGATAGTATCCCTTGTTTCCTCTACCACTATGGTGTTGAAATGCACGTTCATATCTGATTGGGATTTTAACCTGTAACCAGATGATATTATTCACACAGTCTATAACTGGACTTAATCACCGAAGCAGATCATCACCCATTATTAACTTGTTATAGGGGACCTCAAGTATTATGACTGTGTGTGAATGATTTTAAATTTTAACCATGCAGTTCCCATCGCATTTAAGGTGTTACCTCCTGCACTTAATAGGGTTCCATCAAATGCTACAGACTGAGAGAGCCATGCTCTGCTGTTCTGCTGTGAGTTAGTAGCAAAATTGAGGCAGGAGAGGCTCATATGATGAAGTGACTATATGTCACAAAATGTGTTAAGCTGCATTGATTACTTTTATTTTTAAATAATATATTGACTTATTGTCATATTTTTTAAATAAATTGGTGTATTACTAGTATACCTGTATAATGGTGTATATTTATTTATAAAATCAGGTTAGACCAGCTATAGTGTTGGGTTTGTGAGTATCCATCATTTGCTGTTTTTTTCACAAATTCCCCAGGACTGAACTAACCAGAGTGGATCAAGTATTGCTGTGTCTACCAGTAGCAGATGTATCTATGGGATAGAAGAGATGTGAAAGTGTAATGGGAGTCAGAGAATATAGGGCAATATGTCATTGAAGACGGTGGCATTGAGGAGATAGGGTGGTGGGTGTGTGAGAACTAGAATAATTGTTGAGGAGACCAACATCATTTTAGGGGACATATGAAGCATATTTTTCCTAACCTTTGAATTCTAGAGAGATTAAGTTCAAAGCCATGTGTAACAATATCTGGCTGTCACTCTCAGTTTGTGTTGCCTGCATCTGGCTGTCAGTATGTGTGTAACTGTGTATCTTGCTGTCACTGCATCATTGTGTTGTACCTGTATCTGGTTGTCACTGTGTATGTGAATGTGCCTGTATCTGGTTGTTGCTGTTAGTCTTTGTATCTGGCTGTCCATCTGTCTGTGTCAGAATCAGTTTTTTTCTGCATATTTGTGTTAGTGTGTATTTGTGTCTGTGATCTAGCAGGTATCTTTACAGCATACAAACTGTAATTTGTATACACTGATTTTGTTTGTCTCTCCCTCTTCCTGCAGGTGACACGGTCATCCAGATCTGTAAATCACCTCTTGTGCTATTTTCTAGTTGAATATAAGAACATAGGTTCAGCACTCGTCAGCATGAGGTTGGTTTTACTGGCTTGCTATTGAGGCTTGGTGCACATGTGGAGCACAAACTGAAAAGGTTATGGTGGGGAAAAAAGTGAATTCACTTTTTTCCCCACCATAACCTTTTCAGTTTGTGCTATATATATATATATATATATATATATATATATATATATATATATATATATATATTAGCATGGCAGTGTGGGACAGCGTTTCTTGTCCATTTTTTTTTGTTTTATTTGTTTTTGTTATCCTTGTATTCAGTTGTGTTAGGTGAAATTTTGTAGTACAACTGTGTAGTGAAGGGTCTGTTGTACTACAGAGTTCAGACACACACATTATTATATACACACACATATATATATTATCATACATAGACATGCATAGACATAGACACACAAACATACATTCATATACACACATAGATATTATTATACATAGACACACATAAAGATGCACACACACAGACATATACAAGTACAGACACATACATACATACAGAAACACACATAGTATTACACACACACAGACACACATATATTAGAATACATAGACATGCACAGATACACACACATTCATGCATACATACATACACAGCCACATACATTGACACACGCACACATGTAGATATTATTATACGGACACGCAAACAAAGTAATGCAAAGTGTAGGTGAAAAATACCCGACAGGTGCGGGTGCAATAAGCGGGCAAGGTTATTTTAGAGAGAGAGATGAGCATATTTGACTGTGTATAACAACCAGGCTAATAAAGAGTGGCAAACATCTTTAGCAGTATATAAACACCAGTATTATTATACTATACAGGAAATAACATTTTTGTCCAAAACGCACAGTAATGAAAGGTTTGAAACGTGATTGACAAGGTAGGGGTTAATGCAGTTCTGTCTGTAAAGGGATTAAAACTTGCATTCTCAGAATGCATTTGGTTAAAATGGAGGTTGAACACAGAATTAAAACAAACACTGCACATGCAGATATTTATATAATAATGATAGTTTAATTTCTTGTGTCTTTTGTGTATGTTTAAACCCCTTGTTTACTGGAAGTGCATGTTAACCCCTTGTTTCATGAACATGCATGTGTTAATCCCTTTTGGAGATGAAGCAGCCTTTGTATGAAACCTTCCACATACTTCAGTTTTCAGTATTGTCCTACCTTTATGCTGGAGGCGGATTACATAGGTTACATAGGATTACATAGGTTACATAGAGCAGACACCTTGTGCCAGGGCTCCATGTGAATCCAGGAGAAAGCTACACATGCACACATTAGCATACCTGGGAAGTTTTTCTGGTGGAGTCCCTGGCGACGAGAGTCCTGTGGCTTCACTGGGGGAGATAAATTATGCAATTTGTGCCAAAAAGGGGTGGGGCTTAATCATGAGTAGGGGCAGGGCTTACCAAATAAAAAAAACATTGAGGAATAGGGCAAATCCAAGGCATTCCCATAGGAATAACAATATTAATGTGGAGAACTTGTTGAAATGGTCCTCAGGTGTTACTTAACATGGAGGCTGTTAGTGGTATTAAGGTGAATGTGTGACATTAAATGGGTATGAGTCAAGGACACAGGGGAGAGAAAAGTGGAGATGAAGATGAGGATTGTGCACTTAAAAAAACACAATGTTCAGACATGTTGTAAAGCTTGTAGCAGAGGTCAGAGAATAAGGTGAATGAGTTGGGACAGTTGTTACATGCATCCTTTACCCTTCCTATTAGTAGCAGACTATATAGGGACAGATGACTATCGGAAGAGGTGCCATACACAGGTGATAATTACTGAGTAAATAATTATAGGAGTGAGGGTGGAGAGTGGGGAAAATGATATGCACAGGGACAACAGAGACAGAAGCCAAATATGAAAGTCCTTGCAGAGATTCTTACATAAGTGGTCTAAAGGGTTAATGATGTTTGGAGTGTTTGCATGTGTTTGTAAACTACGCCCTGGGACAAAATAAATATTCCTGTTGATTCAAATGGGTGATTTAAAAGGTGTAGATGGGAGAGAGGTGTGCAATGCGCTGATTCCCTATGCATTACAAACCTGTTTAGCACTGAAGGGAATAAAGATAGACTCAAATAAATAAATGATAGTTTTGGAAATTGTTGTTTGCACCCAGTTTTACAGTTGCGTTGCGACAGCATGGCAGAGGACTCCATAACTTGGTGCAAAGCTTTCTGTATCCCTCTGCCACTGAAAGGGTTAAAAGTCAGTGAAGTCACTGCAACCATAGTTTTTGAAAGAAGACTATGATACAGAAGAAACATAGTGGCAATGCAGGAGGAGAAAGAGAGTGATGATATTGCTGGCATCCAACAGGGCAGCTTGAAACATATGCAAAAAAATGTAAAGCAACATGCGACTTCAGGCTGTCAGACCAATACAGATAATTTGTGTGCATGGAAAAACAGAAATGCTTCTCAGCGGGTCATGTGATCTAAGACCTTAGCAAACAATGCTGAGGGGGGTGAGCTAAGACCATAGCAAACAATGTTGTGTGGGGTGAGCTAAGTCCACAGCAAACAATGCTGTGTGGGATCAGCTAAGACCATAGCAAACAATGCTCTGTGGGGTGAGCTAAGACCACAGCAAATAATTCTGTGTGGGGTGAGCTAAGTCTATAGCAAACAATGCTGTGTGGGGTGAGCTAAGACCATAGCAAAACAATGCTGTGGGGGGTGAGCTAAAACGATAGCAAACAATGCTGTGTGGGGTGAGCTAAAACCTTACCAAACAAAGCTGTGTAGCATGAGCTAACACCTTACCAAACAATGCTGTGTGGGGTGAGCTATGACCTTACCAAACAATGCTGTGTGGGATGAGCTAAAACCTTACCAAACAATGCTGTGTGGGGTGAGCAAAAACCTTACCAAACAATGCTGTGTGGGGTGAGTTAAGACCTTACCAAACAATGCTGTATGGGGTGAGCTAAATCCTTACCAAACAATGCTGTGTGGGGTAAGCTATGACCTTACTGAACAATGCTGTGTGGGGAGAGCTATAACCTTACCAAACATTGCTGTGTGGGGTGAGCTAAGGCCTTACCAAACAATGCTGTGTGGGGTGGTGGAGCTCTGTGAGTTGGCCATGTTTCGCTTTGTGGTCAGGATACATGAGGGCAGGCAGGAGTGGCCAAGGGCAGGCAAGGGGAGGAAGTGTGCAGAGGGAGAGGTGTTTAGTGGGGATGAGGCTGAAGTCCTTGCACAGATTTTCACAGGAGTGGGCGGGGCGGGGGCGGTGTAGTGAGAATCAGGCCCCATGCTTACATCAATGGGACAGGCAGTATAGAGGAGACATGTATAACTCCTCCTTACTGCCATCTCTGTGTGTGTTAGGCTTTGGACACAACTTTTGGTCACATGTTGCTTTCTCTTTTATATATATATATATATATATATATATATATATATATATATATATATATATATATATATAAATGAATGTGAGAGGCTCTGAGGACAAACAACAGCACAAGTAGCATGTTCTGTAGCTAGGCACCTCTCAGAAGCATCACAATTTAGCTTTCTAGTGCCATAACAAAGGAACATTTTCTGCATACATATTAAACCAATCCTACCCAAAATGGGCGGTCCAGTACCAAAATGACCTGCAGGTTCCTTCTGCATGTGAACTCCATCTAACCACAGATGTATGTTATGGCCTTGTTGACCCTCATCAGTGAGATGCATCTGGTTTCCTTTGGCACTGAGAGCAAGGGATCTATGTCTGGATTATCCTTCAGTTTTAGGGATAATCCCAAAGATTATTCAAAATACATACCAAAATATGAGAGGCTAGTCTCCATGTTTGAGCTGTCTAGTGCCATTACAGAGGAAAAGTTCCATGTACGTGTTAGACTATTCCCAACCAAAAGGGGTTTCCAGTCCCAAAATGACTGGCAAGTCCCCTCTGCATTGGAATACTAGTTAGCCCCAGATGCACATTTCAGCCTTGTTGGGACTTGTCAGTGAAGTGCAGCTTGATTCCCTAGGCACTGGGGTCCACTCTAAGAGTAATAAAAATACACACCAAAATGTGGACCCCTTGATCTCAATGCCTAGGGAAACCAGCTATACCTCATGAAGAAGTCTAATATGGTTGAAATTTGTAAACAGAAACACACATATGTGCTTCTCCATACAAGTGACCCAAATGTGAGCCCTGTATGAAGCATATATTATACCACGTTGTAAATACATTTTCAAGAAATTAGGGTTTTGTTTTATAATTTGGCTAAAGTATATTTGAGCTTGTTTACCTCTCCAAGGTACCCCATTTCAAGAAAGCCCTATCTAGTGTGCACTGTCAACCCTATTTAAGTTTAGAAGTTCCCCTGATGAATTCTTGTAAAGAAACATGTAGAATTTAAAAGCACAGTGCTGAAACATGAAAAACAACATTTCTAATGTTTATGATAGGACTAACCTGCTTTCAAACAGAATTAGATTGCAGTGAGTGTGTGGAGGCCCAAGAGAATTGGGCTCCATCAGTCCCCTTTTTGTTTTTTTTCACCTACCACTACAAGCCACATGGGGCTTATATTTAACCTTGACATAGGTCAAGTAAGTCAAACAGTCAATACTATGCCTTTAAAAAACTATTTCCAAATAAAAACAATGGTCCAGATTTAAATTTTAAGCTTATTTAATTTTATTTTATTTAAAACATTGAAATTATTTGAAATATGGTGGAAAAAGCAGCTAGAAAGGAGAAATGATATGCAATGGCAAAAGAGAGGTTGAAAGCCGTGAAAAGGATGAAATGTGTATCTGGTGTTCCCATGCAAGGGATTTGACTGTTGTTTTGGAACTAGACTGGCCTTTTGGGCAGGACTAGTCTAATATGTATATGGAAATTTCTAATCTGAAATGTCACTAGAGAGCTAAAATATAGGAGCCGATAGAACAAGCCACTTGTGCTTTTGGTCATCGTCAGAGCCTTTCACATTTTGGTGTATAGTTTGAATACTCTTAGGGATATTCCCTAAGAGTGAAGGGTAGTGTAGACATGGACCCCTATCTCTCAGTGCCTATGGAATTCAGCTGTACCTCAATCTGAAGGCCCAAGAAGGCCAAAATGTTAATATGGGTTTTGCTGGTATTCCTGTGCGGGGGGGCTTGTCCTTTATTTTGGAACTGGACTGCCCTTTTGGTCTGGTCTTGTTTAATATGTATGTGGAAATTTCTCCTCTGTAACGGCAGTACAGAACTAAATGCTAGAGAACTAAATGATGCTTCTGCTTTTGTTTCACCTCAGAGCCTCTCGCATTTTCATAGGTGGTCTATCTAATAGTGAAGGGTAATTCAGATGTGGACCCTTTTATCTGAGTGTCTAGGGAAACCAGCTGCACCCCATGACAAGGCCGAACAAAGATGAAACAAATGTATGTAGCTTACTGTTTTTCTTGTGCAATGGGGACTTTTGGAAGTGGACTGACCTTTTTGACAGAACTAGTGTAAAACGTACATGGGAATTTCTCCTCTGTTAAAGCACCAGAAAACTAAAACATGATAATACTGAATAGTAACTAGCCATAGAACAAGTCACATGTGTTTTTGTGTATCCTCGGACCCTCTAATGCTTTGTTATGGATTTTGGATACTCTTTGAGAGAAAGCTAATCCAGATGTGGACCCCTTGTTCTCAGTGTCTATGTAATCCTGTTGTTTCTCACTGAGGAGGCGCAATAAGGACAAACCTTTCTTCTGGGGTTAGTTTGTGTTCCAATACAGAGGGGACTTTTCTATCATTGTGGAACTGGACAGCCCTTTTGGGCAGGACTAGGCTAGGGTTGCCACCCAGCCAGTATTTTACAGGCAGGCTGGTAAAAAATTGGCTTCTGTCCAATGTTAAGTCTATGGAGGGAATGCCACGGCCGGTATTTTTTTAAAGAAAAGGTGGCAACTCTAGACTAGGCTAATATGTATGTGTTCTCTATGGCTCTATGGAAGGTAAATGTTTATGCTTTTGTTCTTCCACAGAACCTCTCACATTTTGGCATGTATTTTGAATACTCTTATAGGGGTCTCCCTAAGAGTGAAGAGTAATCTCGATGAGGCCCCACAAGGCCACAACATGCATCTGTGGTTAGCTTGTGTTCCTGTGTAGAGGGGACTTGCCTCTCGTTATTGAGCAGCACTGCCCCTTTTAGGCAGGACTAGTCTAATATGTACTTAAACATTTCTTCTCTTTAATGACACTAGAGAGTCTCTCACATGTTTGTATTAACAGTAAGGTAAAGTTTAAATCCAATTTAACTAATAAAGTTATGCAAAGAATTGATTTGTGTGCTGCAGCTGGCTAACACCTATGTTTTTCTACTACAAGCATGAACAATCCAAACTCTAGACAAAAGTATACCAAATTACTCCTAGAACATTTCCTGTATACTATCAAGTAGTATCATTTTTAATTTTTTTGTAGTTATGTGTAATTATGCATCTGTGTAGTATAATAAATATGTAATATCAGACGCGACATCGGGAATCAATAAGGTGCTCAGCCCCACAGTTACTTCCTCCCCACAACATTAAATAAACACACATGTACCAATAATTGTGGCAAATAGAAGTCAATTTATTAAAACCTCATTTTACAGACTAAATGGTGCAAACACACCAACCCCAATGCGGCATTTCCTTCCAAGCCAGAGGCCGGTAGCCAAGCCCCGCCTGCACTTGGCCACCGCCGCAGCCGGACCTCGCAACACCGTAACCCAACCGCGTCTGGCTGCCCGCACTGATGGAGCCCTGTGCTCCGCATTCCCCTTGTCCTGTGCATCCCTGGCACTAGCCACCTCCTCTCTGGCCCTTGAACACGCCTGACCACAAAGTCAGTGCCTGCTGCTGTACCGTAACCCAACCTGGTGGCTAGGCCTGCGCCCTTCCTGCCATCGCCGAGCCTGACCACAAAGTCAGTTCCCAGCTAGGCCCTCAAAAACACATAAGATTCTGGGGTGCTTTCTCCTCCCCTCTGGCTCAGGGAATGCTGCATTGCCACCCCAACCTCTTCCCCTCTCATCACTGCTTCCACCTCTTCTGACTTCTTTGGCATTTGCGCTGGTCGCCCTCCAGATCTTGACCTACTTGGGCTGGGTGGGAGATACAAGCTCAAACAAGGTTAGTAATGATGTGAGGCCAGCCTAGCTGGCCTCACCTTTATACACCCTCACCTCACAGGTGTGAAAAAACCCCGCCCCCCCACCTTTCCCGCTGGCCGCGGAGGGCCCAGCATGCCTCATCCTTTGTCTCTTCCCCCCCTTGCATGCTGGACCCCCCACGGCTGCCATTTTTAGCGTGCCTGGGGGCGAGCACCTTAATGGCGCTCGGTCCCAGGCAGACGCTCGCTCTTACTAAGGTGCTCAGCCCCACAGTTACTTCCTCCCCACAACATTAAATAAACACACATGAACCAATAATTGTGGCAAATAGAAGTCAATTTATTAAAACCTCATTTTACAGACTAAATGGTGCAAACGCACCAACCCCAATGCGGCATTCCCTTCCAAGCCAGAGGCCGGTAGTCAAGCCCCGCCTGCACTTGGCCACCACCACAGCCGGACCTCGCAACACCGTAACCCAACCGCGTCCAGCTGCCCTCACTGATGGAGCCCTGTGCTCCTCACCTCCCTTGTCCTGTGCATCCCTGGCGCTAGCCACCTTCTCTCTGGCCCTTGAGCACACCTGACCACAAAGTCAGTGTCTGCTGCTGTACCGTAACCCAACCTGGTGGCTAGGCCTGAGCCCTTCCTGCCATCGCCGAGCCTGACCACAAAGTCAGTTCCCAGCTAGGCCCTCAAAAACACATAAGCTTCTGGGGTGCTTTCTCCTCCCCTCTGGCTCAGGGAATGCTGCATTGCCGCCACCCAAAAGCAGGCAGAGGTCTGCCCCTCTGCCGACTTTTACCGCCACCCTATTTGCCACTTCTCAATTGCATCCTGCAAACCTGAATTAAAATTATCTAAACCTATCTCAGATAGGTGCACTCCATCCCCCCTGTACAGCCCTCTACAGCTATGGTGCAACTCAGTGTGATACCGCAAAACCCCCATGAGAACAAACAAACCTTTCCATAGCTCTATTCACCCTCCTCCTAATGTGCTCTATGCTTTTTAATGGGGTGCAAGCCTCGCCAAACCACCCTGGGGACAATACTGGACAATACCACTGTGGCTTCTGGCCATTTTGCCTGCACCCCTTCAACCGCCTTCTGCAGTGCAAAGGCCAAATCCAATGATTTCAAATCGGTCAAGTCATTGCCCCCAGTGTGTATAAAGACAAGGTCTTGCTTACCCCATCGGCTCTGCGCAGTCTGGATCAACAATAGCCAATCTCTTAGCCTCATTCCCCTTTCCCCGAGCCATCGAATGTCTGTGTGTTCTCTTGGCAAGTCCAGCTGCGTACCGTAATTTCTAGCCTCGACCCTCTTTTCTGCCCAGTGTACAAATGAGTGCCCCATAAACAAAACCGACGCTCTGACATCGTTCCGCAAATACAAAATTTAAGTTACCCATCATTCCTCTACAGGTCTAATATATTTCCTATACACTCCCGATTTCTAATGGCCCACCCTCTTAATCTCCTCCCCGCTCATACCAGCCCTGGCTCCCCCAGTGGCTGCCCCAATCCTAAATGAATGTGATTCAAACACCACTGGGTCGAAACCTGCCTCCTCCAATGCCTTCCTCACACTGCCCTGAACTGAAACATAGTTAGGGGCAGACTATTCCCGTGCACCAAAAACAAATTTCCCCCATTGGCCGAACCGCCATATAATCTTTAACTGCTGCCACTGGGCATGTCACTCCACCAGCCGATACCAGTGACAACCACTTGCCCCTTGCCCTCTGATCCGTCCTAGGACGGTGCATGCAACACATCACCACATCGTCTGAACATTGCACCAATTTATACAGCAGGCCATGTCCCTCTGTTTTAGCAGAGGGTGCCACCAGCTCCCCTAACCTAAATGCCCCTGCAAAAGCTAGAGTACCCGCTGTCCTAAACAGCACCGTTTCAAAGCAGTCCTTGCAAACTACTCCCAATGCACCCGCTAATCTTGCCAACCTGTCCCTAGTGATAGGCTGCCTATTGTCCGTCCTTACCATTTCCTCTTTCCCCCAGCCCCTCATTATCCTGGACACAGCGAAATCCTTTGTAGGATCGCCCCCTCCCCTCACCTTGGAAAAAAAACAAAGAAAAATGCTAATGCCCCCTGTACCCTAGCCCTAAACCGCCCCTCCTTATACCGCATCTCCAGGTATAAATTGTTAACCGCATGCACCACACTCACATTATCAGACCAAAACCTCACCGCCCTATTTTCCATCTTCTGCCACCATAGTTCCAAAGCTACCACAATGGGGAATAATTCCAAACAAAAACTCATATTCTTTGTCAGCTCCCCCTGCGCCGGCCACTGCTGTGCACACCAGCATCCCTCAAAGTAAGCTCCAAAACCCACCTCCCCTGCTGCATCCGTGAACAACTGTAACAGCTCATTGGATTGCTCGGGGCCTCACCACAGACAGACCCCATTAAGATCCTGCAAGAACCTGTCCCACACCTCTAAGTCTGCTCTTAACTGCCGCATCATCCTAATCTTAAAATGCCAAATTGTCACTCCTGCTGTCGCCTTCTCCAGTCTCCTGTTAAACACCCTGCCCATGGAAATCACCCTGCCAGCAAAGTTCAAAACCCCCAACAACTCCTGAACCTTACAGAACTCCAGTTTATTCGCCTCCTTGGCCTGCCGCACCAACTGCCTGGCTTTTCCACCTTCTCGGCAGGAAGCCTACACTTCTCCTCTCTGGTATCTATCTCAATACCAAAGAATGACAACCTAGTCCATGGCCATACTGTCTTGTCTTCCGCTACCGGTACCCCCAGTTGACATAACAGGGCTAACAAACTCCTCCAGCAGACCTTTGCACATCCCTGACCCAGGTTTCCCTATCAACAAAATTCATCCAAATAATGTGCCACTGACCCCACCTTCGCCCGCTTCACCAACGCCCAGTGCACAAATGAACTAAATGCATCAAAATACGCACAGGACACTGCGCAGCCCATAGGGAACCACTTATCCACATAAAAACTTCCCCTTAACACAACAACCTGTGTACTTAAATGCTCTGAGGATTCAGTGGCAGCAACCTAAATGCTGACTCTATGTCCACCTTCGCCAACATTGCCCCCGGGCCCACCCCTTTCACTATGTCCAAAGCTGCATCAAGAGACTGGTACTGCACGCTACACACTTCCTCTTCCAGAGCATCATTCACTGACCCCCCCTCCAGATGTGACAAATGTTGCATCAATCTAAACTTTCCTGCTTCTTTCTTGGGTACAACCCCCACCGGGGACACCACTAAACCCTCAATTGGACTACTGTCAAACGGCCCTGCCATCCTACCCAAACCCACCTTCTTATCAATTTTTCCTGCAAAATTGCCGCATGCGTATAATTCGACTTCAAATTCCTAACCTTGCTCACCTTCAAAACTGCCTCATTAACCGGAACAACAAAACCTTCTGCAAAACCCTTCAACAACAATTCCCCCCTAGCCCTATCAGGGTACTCCTTGAAAAGTTCAGCCAACTCACCTACCCGCACTGGAGACTTCGCCCGTTCCAGGCTTATGAAAGGACTGCTTATTGTCACCGCGCCCCCCCTGCCTGCAATCCATCACCGCGTGGGTACCCCCACATACCTTACATGCATTACTGAATCTACAAGCATGCAGATTCATGCATGTAAGTCCAGCATGCAGATTTAAATCCAGCTCCAGCTGCTGTCCCCTGCCTCGCCTACACTACAGCCTGGCTTGACACCTTCTTGTTAGCTGCCCCCATCATCACATTAGTCCATACATCCTTTCCTTCTGGCCAAAGGTTAATGACTTACACTCTGCCATCTTAGTCCTGAACTCTCTATCATACTCCAACCAGACAGACCCACCATGCTTAGTACCCAAATCAACGATTAGCTCACTATATTTCCATAAATTCTGAGCCTCCTCTGGCTTAAACTCCAAATACACACTCGCATAAACTGCAAAAACCCCTTACCCACTGCAAAATCCCCTTATAAACCTTTGCACCCCCTTTTTCCTCCTTATTACCTTTCCCCTGCTTCTCTCTCGCTGCTTTCCTAGTAAAATCAAAGACACGGACATACTTGCCTGACCCTATTCTCTGCTGAACATTCTCTTTAACATGCGCATGCAAAGCAGTAATTACACAGGTATAAGTGTCCCCTGCTGTTGCTAACTTGACCCGTTTCCTAGTCTCCTTTGTCCCCCCTTTTTTTTTTTTTCTTCACTCCTTTAACACATTTTCTCATGAATTTTAACCACCCCACCCTCCTTATAGTCTTTGTCTGAGGAATCAGACGAATCTGACTCCTCAGAGGATGAATCCTCCATCCTATTTAACACTTTTTAACAATAAGTGCAGACTCACCATTACCTCTGATATCCGCCTCTTGCTGACCGCCATTCTCTGCTGACTCCTGCTTCTGCTCCACCTTGTCCTCCTGAGTCTTGAAACTCATCTGAGCCACCTCCTGCGTCCCCAGAACCTGGTCTGACACACATGCAACAGCATTAACAGACTGCACCTTAACTGCTTTACTCCTATCCCCCCTCTCCTGAACAAACAAGGGAATTACCCTCCCCCCCATTCCCCAAGAGCATGAACCCCCAAAAAACCCAGCCCCCACTTCCTCCTGGCCCCTAACCCCCCCCAGGGGGCCCAAAAGGGGCCAAACCCCCACCTGGCCTGGCTGAGGTCAACCCTGCCAGGGACCATTACCACCACCCCCACCTCTAAATGGACCACCCTCTCCCTGCAACTGCGCATGGATGCAAAATTACCCCCCATATGAGAACCACCACCATCCCAAGGACCAACCACCCAGGAGACAAGCCTGACCAAGGACCTGCACCCCCTTTCCCCCTATTGCACTCCCCCAGCCATTGTCCCCCCATGCCCACCTGACTGCCCAGCCTCCCTACCTCCTCCCTCCTGCGACGCATAGCTTGTTCCATAGCCGCTGGAGCGCCCCTCTTGCCAAAGGGGCGGGTACCCAGTTTAAATTTGCCGCCATGTTTCGTGGATGCTGCTCTGCGCACTGCGCATGCTCCGGCAGCATCCACCAGAGAACTGGAAGTCACTACTGGCGCGACATCCGGTTTCTGCATGAAAGCGCCAGAAGAAGAGGACAAGGGCATCCTCTCCTCCTCTATGGCGGCCGCGTACTCATCACCAGACCCAGAGTCTGAGGCGTTGATGAGTCCATCTTCCCTCCCACTACCCTTCCTGGCAGCCCATTCCCTCGCCACCTCCAACCCCCAGCCTATGGGGAAAGCGTCCCCTCCCACAAACCCTCTAATACAGCGGGGAACATGACCGCCGCAACCGGGGAAACTGAAGGGATAAGCAGAGAAGGCCCAGGGACAGCGGAGAGCTCAACAAGCCCCCCAGACGGGGCGGACACAGAGTAAGATGGAAGCGGAGAGGACAGAGAAGCATCAGACAAAGGAAGGGACCCAGACGAGGAAGCTAAAGACAGACACTTGCGCCGCGGCCTGGAAAACAGGGCCGCCTTACCAGCCGCCAAGGGCTCTTGGCGATACCGCTTTGGTAGGGAGATTCAACGTCGAGGCAACACCTTCTCTTGATCCATGATTGCTGCTCCTGCAAAGATACAAGCACAAACAAGGTTAGTAATGATGTGAGGCCAGCCTAGCTGGCCTCACCTTTATACACCCCCCCTCGCAGGTGTGAAAAAACCCCGCCCCCCACCTTTCCCGCCGGCCGCGGAGGGCCCAGCATGCCTCATCCTTTGTCTCTCCCCCCCCCTTGCATGCTGGACTCCCACGGCCGCCATTTTTAGTGTGCCTGGGGGCGAGCACCTTAATGGTGCTTGCTCCCAGGCAGTCGCTCGCTCTTACATGCCTCTCACGCTAGATGCAATGCATAGGTCCGGATCCAGTGCTCGGTCCTGTACTTCACAGGTCCCGACTAGTATGTCATTGTATGAATGGTACACTGGTGTAACGGTTTGTTTTGACACTCAGACCAGTAGGTAAAATAAAACAACATTTATTGAAAGAAAATAAATACAAATGATTGCCCTCTACAGTTGACAGCAACAATTGCAAGTGAATACACAGTACACACAGATTCACTATAATGGATAGAAGGCACACACTATTGGTACTGATAATAGGGAACTGGTCCCTAAAGGGTAAATGAGAACAATCTGTCCGTCTCAGCTGTGGGGTTTGGCACGCCCGTAAGGTGTAGTGATAAACTGAGCAAATGTGCACAGCACAGAGTTCATGCAATGATGGGTAGTAGATGTTCAGTGACCAACATGAGCTTTAGCAGAACAGTGCCCCAAAATAGCCCCCGCGGGCATTCACCAGGAGGCCACTGATACTGCAAGTGCAAGAGTATGTAGCCCCCACGGGCGTAATCGTAGACTAGCCTGAAATGCAAAGCTGGCGTTTTAGCCCCCACGGGCGTATAACCGGAGACCAACGTAAGCACAACACGAGCCAATAGCCCCCACGGGCGTTCACCTTCGGATCCTGCAAGAGCTTGGAGCCTAACCTTGCTACCTCTCAGAACCAATAGCCGCACTGGATACCTCCGGTAATAACCGTGATACCGAGAGCCTAAGACGCCCAACCGGACCAACAGGATTAGACTACTCTGCAGATGTAAATAGGAGTCGCCGTCCAAATAGCGGCCAACTCAGCAGCAGTAGACTCACAAGGTAAAGGCTCGGTAATCAGAAAGGAGGTTCGGCAAGAGAGAAGCGGCACTGCAAGGGTTAAAAGGTACGTTTGAATCTCCCAGGCTCGGTATGGTAACTTAGCTCTGCAGCGTATAGAGGCTCGGTACAAGGAGCACAGCTTATGCAAGTCAGCAAGGAACTCTGCACCAAGAGATGGGTTACACAGGAGTGTAATGGTCACAATAGGTCAGCACAGCAACGCAGGAGTCAGAATGTCACGGCGGCGACAACAGGCCAAAGCAGGTCGCTGGAACAGGCCGCGGTGATCACGAAGCAGGAAGTCAGCCAGCCGGGTCGTAGCACGTAGAAGTTTCTCAGACAAGCCGGGTCGTAGCACGTAGAAGGTTCTCAGACAAGCCGGGTCATACACGATCAGGAACACTGGAGCGTAGTCAGGACAGGCCAAAGTCGGTACACAGGAATCCGGATACAGGAACACAGCAACAGCAAGACTGGCTCAGAAACACCACGAAAGGGCATCTGACAGATGTGAGAGTCAGGTATAAAAAGGTCACCAGGGGGCGGGCCAAACCAACTGAACAAATCAAAGTCTGCCACAGATGAGAGTGACAGGATAATCACAGGCACTGTGATAGTACCCCCCTCTCAAAGACCCCCTCTCCCTGCCGGAGGCTTAGGTTTCTGAGGGTATTTAGAGTGGAAGTTGCGCACAAGTCTGGGCGCATGGAGGTCCTTCTGGTAAACCCAAGAGCGCTCCTCCGGGCCATAGCCCTTCCAGTGGACCAAGTATTGCAACTTCCCTCTAAGTCGCCTAGAATCAACAATGCTCTGAACCTCATATTCCTCTTGACCCTGGACGTCCACCGGCCCAGGAACTACCGGAGTAGTAGTGTAACGATTGCAAACCAGGGGTTTTAACAGAGACACATGGAACACATTGTGAATACGCATAGACGGTGGAAGTTCCAATGCATAGGAGACAGGATTAATTTTGCGAATAATTTTAAACGGACCAATAAACCGGGGAGCCAGCTTATTCGAGGGGACCTGCAGATTGAGGTTTCTGGAGGAGAGCCATGCCCTGTCCCCAACCTGGAAAGAGACCGCTGGCAGCCGTCTACGATTGGCATATCGCTGCTGCCGCTGGAAAGACTGACTGAGGGTCCTTTGCACCTGTGCCCAGGTGGAACAGAGCTGCTCCATATGCTCATCCAAAGCCGGAATCTGTTGTGACTGGAACGAGTCCGGGAGCAAACCTGGCTGGAACCCATAATTGATTAAGAACGGGGAGCTCCCCGACGATGAGTTAACTGCACAATTCCTGGCAAACTCCGCCCATGGCAACAGGTCGGCCCAATTGTCATGATGATCAGTAATAAAACAGCGCAGGAACTGTTCCAGTCCCTGATTGGCACGCTCAGCAGCTCCGTTAGTCTGGGGATGGTAGGCGGAGAAGAAGGACAATTGAATGCCCATCATGCCACAGAATGCCCTCCAAAACCTGGACACGAATTGACTCCCACGGTCGGAGACCACCACTCTGGGTACCCCGTGCAAACGAAACACTTCACTAGCAAAGACCTTTGCCAATTCCTGAGCCGATGGAAGCCCCTTGAGCGGCACAAAATGAGCCATTTTGGAGAACCTTTCAACCACCATAAGGATAAATGTATACCCCCTAGAGATTGGCAATTCTCCCAGAAAATCAATAGATATATGAGACCAGGGCTGTTCTCCATTAGGCACAGGTTGAAGCAGGCCCACTGGGAGATGCCTGGGGGTCTTAGCATGGGCACAGGTGGCACAAGCGGCAGTAAAAGCGGAGCAATCGGCTCTGAGCGTCGGCCACCAGAATAATTGTGAAAGAGACCATACCAGCTGATCCCTGCCGATGTGCCCAGCCGCCCTAGACGAATGATAGGTCTCCAATAGACGGGTACGAAATGGCTCATCTACAAAGCATTTACCAACTGGAGTCTCAGGTGGAGCCCTAGACTGAGACCCCAAAATCTCCTCTCCCAGTGGCGAAGTTATACTAGTGCGAATAGTAGCCATAATACGGTCGGGCTGAATAATAGGTACCGGTGCTTCCTCCCTCTCAGTGTCCAACGCGAACTGTCGAGACAATGCGTCTGCCCTCACGTTCTTAGAACCCGGGAGGTAAGATACTATAAAATTAAACCGGGACAAAAAGAGTGCCCACCTGGCCTGTCGAGAAGACAACCTCTTAGCCTCAGAGAGATATGTCAAGTTCTTGTGATCAGTAAGGATCAGTACTGGGTTCTTGGTACCTTCCAACAGGTGACGCCATTCCTTCAGTGCCAGAATAATAGCCAATAACTCCCTGTCGCCAATCTCATAGTGGCTCTGTGCGCTGGACAACTTCTTAGAGAAAAAACCACAAGGTTTCAAGGTACCACCTCCCACAGGACGCTGGGAGAGTACTGCCCCAACCCCAACCTCAGAGGCGTCAACTTCCAAGGTAAATGGCAGGGAGGGATTGGGATGGGACAGCACTGGGGCAGACGCAAAGGCAGCTTTTAAGGTCTCAAACGCATTATCAGCGGCCTCGGACCACTGAGAGGGAGTAGCGCCCTTGTGAGTCAAATCAGACAAAGGTTTCACAATTGTGGAAAAGTTACGTATGAATTTTCTGTAATAGTTGGCAAACCCTAGAAAGCGCTGAATCGCTTTTAACCCTTTAGGGCGAGGCTATTATAATACTGCTGCCAACTTATCCTGGTCCATAGCGATTCCATCTTTGGAGATTACGAACCCCAAAAATGGTACTTGAGACACATGGAATTCGCATTTTTCCAATTTACAAAACAGCTTATTCTCCCGGAGTCGCAGCAAGACTTCCGTGACATCTTTAATATGTTGGGAGAGAGTGGCGGAATGAATCAATATATCGTCCAGATATACCACCATGCAGGACTGAAGCATGTCACGCAAGATATCATTAATCAGCTCCTGGAATACCGCAGGTGCATTACATAAGCCAAAAGGCATTACCAGATATTCGTAGTGCCCAGTTCTGGTATTAAATGCCGTTTTCCACTCATCACCTTCTCTGATTCTAATTAGATTGTAGGCAGCCCGCAAATCAAGTTTAGTGAAAACAGAAGAGCCCTTCAATCTGTCAAATAACTCGGTGATAAGTGGAATAGGGTATGCGTTCTTGGGCATAAGCTTATTAAGCCCCCGGTAATCAATACATGGCCTTAGTTCGCCATTTTTCTTTTTTACAAAGAAGTATCCGGCACCAGCCGGGGAAGTGGATTTGCGAATAATTCCCCTACTAAGGGCGTCCTCAATGTACTCCTCCATTGCCCTGTTCTCCTCGCATGACAGTGGGTAAGTACGTCCTCTCGGGGGAACCACACCTGGAGGCAAATCAATAGCGCAATCATAGGGTCTATGCTCGGGCAATGCGCTAGCCTCCCCCTTGCTGAATACGTCACTGAATTTCCCATATTCAACTGGCACAGCAGGAGAGGTACACATAATTTTGACAGGAAGAGATAGGCAGTTCTTTTTACAGTAATCGGACCAGGAACTAACCTCACATTTTTGCCAATCAAATTGAGGATTGTGCAGAAGTAACCATGGAAACCCCAAAATGACTGCATGGTGAGGTGAGCGAATAATTTGAAACCGTACCTCCTCCTTGTGGAGTGCCCCAACTGACATAGAAATAGGGATGGTTTCCATCGTAATAAAGGCGGGTTCCAATGGTCTGCCATCAATGGCCTCTACTGCCAACGGAGATTCCTTTTTGCATAGAGGAATATTTTGCAAAGCCGCAAAAGATTGGTCCATAAAGTAGCCGGCTGCACCAGAGTCTACCAGCGCCAAGGCTTCTGCGCCCTTGTCAGCCCAAAAGAACGCCACCTGGATGGTGGGTTTAACGATATTTGAATCTAGGGACTGTTGTACACCACCTAGGGCCTGTCCCCCAAGGTACCCTAGGTGCGTGCGTTTCCCGGCCTAACCGGACAATTGCGCAAAAGGTGCCCCTGTTTGCCACAATATAAACATAGGCCTTGCCTCTTACGAAACGACCTCTCTTCTTTGGAGAGTCTAGTGAAACCCAGCTACATTGGCTCTGCTGCCTCTCCTGGATGCTCAGTAGGAAAGGGTGGAGAGGGTGGGTCAAAGGAACTGCCCTGCCCATGGTTTCTGGAAGTTGCCCTTCTTGCCATCCGTCTTTCCCGGATACGAGAGTCAATGAGCATTACATAATCAATGAATTCGTCCAGGTCACTAGGTACATCTCGAGCAGCTATTTCAAAAGCTGCCAATAACGCCTCATCGTTCCAGCCCACCTCCGCTGCCAGGGTCCGGAATTCTATTGCATAATTGCCCAATGTACGTTCGCCCTGCTGTATCTCCATTAGCCTTTTGGCAGCGGAGGCAACTCTGCCAGGGACCTCAAACACACGGCGGAACTTCCTTACGAACTCATTAATGTTCAGCGTGCAAGGTTTGGCACTTTCCCACAATGGGTTCGCCCAAGCCAAAGCTTTGCCTGTTAGTAGCGATATCATGAATCTGACCTTACTTCGGTCGTTAAGAAATGCCTGGGGCGTTAATTCCAAATAGATCTCCAACTGATTGATAAAGCCCCTGCATAAGGAAGGGCTCGCCATCATATCTCAATGGTAACGGCGCCGCTGCCGTTAAGCCTCTGGCACAAGGAGGAGGGGCTAGAGGCGGATTATCCGGTGTCAAGACTGGGGAGACCACCGGATTCAGATTAGGTTTGTCTAGGTGTACCGTATGCTCAAGTAGGGTCTGTAGAGCCAGTGCCAATTGTTCTAAGCGCTGCTCATGGACATCCATTCTCCAGTGGATGTTTTGTGTGTTACTTTCACCCTTACTGTCTGAGGTCAAGGCCCTTTCATACTGTAACGGTTTGTTTTGACACTCAGACCAGTAGGTAAAATAAAACAACTTTTATTGAAAGAAAATAAATACAAATGATCGCCCTCTACAGTTGACAGCAACAATTGCAAGTGAATACACAGTACACACAGATTCACTATAATGGATAGAAGGCACACACTATTGGTACTGATAATAGGGAACTGGTCCCTAAAGGGTAAATGAGAACAATCTGTCCGTCTCAGCTGTGGGGTTTGGCACGCCCGTAAGGTGTAGTGATAAACTGAGCAAATGTGCACAGCACAGAGTTCATGCAATGATGGGTAGTAGATGTTCAGTGACCAACATGAGCTTTAGCAGAACAGTGCCCCAAAATAGCCCCCGCGGGCGTTCACCAGGAGGCCACTGATACTGCAAGTGTAGTGTTCTATATACATTTGCATTGAGATAATTCTTCCTTGTGGTATAATAGACAAAAAGTCTCAATTCTATTACTCTTGACTTTCGCCTACATACTTTGAAACTTTGTTACATTCATTTGGATATCACTTTTCATACCTCATTGTCTCTATTATCTTCATGATGATTTATGGTCTGGGACATTATCTTATCCTTCATCAATTTATTTTAATCTTGACCATTTAGATTTAAGGGAGCACAATGTGCATTGTAATGCACACCATATAAGTGATCCACATTACTTAGGCTTCTCAAGATATGTTTGGTGCTCTGCTGAAGACAGGACATGAAACCTGGATCAAAAGCCTCCCATGCTAGATGCAGTGGATAGGACTGGATCTGATGCTCGCACCTGTACTTCACAGGTCCCGACTAGTATATCTTTATATGTACGGTACACTGGTTGTACTTATTTTACTTTATATTGTACCTTTCCCCCTTATTCGCCTTTGTTACTGTCATACAAAATCCATACACTTTAATACTATTTAGTACAGTAGGAGTCCAAGTAACCAATGAGGCAAGTCCACTCCCTACTGTCCAATCAACAGTGGTTATATGTAAAAGAAAAACATTTGAGGCACTCATTTTCTTTTTATAGGAATATTTTTTGACATTTCGATAACCTCAAAAGTACTAACATGCTAAAATAATTGAAAACTAAGGAATTTCTTGCTTCAATTAACTAGCTGTCTTTATTAAAAAAAATGCTACCCCATTGGCCTGAGCGACACACATTAGGACAGGGGTTACTATTACTGCATGTAAAAAAAGGACATTAGTCAAATTAATTGCATATTAATTACATTTAGGAAAAAAGGTAGACAAGGCATTCCATTTTGGAAAATACACAACCAACTGCTTCAAATTAGGGATCACTTGTATTTTTACCTGTGAGCTAGTGTGCAAAAATGTTTCAAGATGTTGGCGCTATATACTAAATATTTTTATAAACATTTTACTGCAAAGACACTAACACCTTTATAAAACAGAGAATAAAAAAGTGCCATTTTCTCCTTTTTACACCTAGCTCATTGAAATCAATGGAAAGACTGAATTTCTACTGAGCACATGGCAAGTTTTCCTTATTTTTCCAAAGGCCTAATATAAAAGGGATGGGCCTTTCTCAGAGCATATTATTCTATGTTTGTGGACATTTGTTCTCTTTATTAGGGGAGTCTGGGGCACAGGATGAGAGCAAAGGAGGTTGTTCCCAAATACACCAACACTCTGTCAGACTTATCTGATTTGAAAGACACACACAGCTATGGTCCAAGTTCCTTGAAGCTCTTGCTGTTATTATCTATTTGCTGGGGGAATCTGAAGTCAAGTTGTTGTTTAACAGATTTTATTATTACTTATTTAATTTTTATTTTTTTTACAGTGATAGGATAGGGTGGACATTCGCTGTGTGACTGTTTGTTACCAGATCAGATTGAGTATTTTGTTGAGGACCAACAGATTGAGTATTTGGTTGAGGACCAAAGCTCGACATCACACTCCAACAGATCTGTTGAGTACTTTACAATAAAAATACACACAGTAGTTGAGAATGTCCATCATATGCACACGGGGCAGAGGGAGGGGGAAAGGAGTAGGGGCAGTTCAGGGATGTGCAAATAAAGTGATAGTTTGCAAACTGACTTCATCCATGGTTGCTCCAGCCTGTGCAAGCAATGATGAGGGTCTCTCTCCTCCTGGGGAGGATGCAGTTTGTCAAGGTCCCTCCAAAAGTTCCACCACCAACAGCTCCAGTACAATAAAAAACAAAAACATGTAAGAAGAACACTGAAGAGGACAACGAGTCACATCTTAGTGTTGATAATTGCAAAATGGAAGAAGGTGTAGTAGCTCAACCAACAAGCACCAAAACACCTGTCCTTAAAGTAGTATCAGTTTTTGTGAAAGTAAAAAGAAATTGTTTGAGACCATTATAAGCAAGAAGCAGTGGGCAATGCTTAGGATGACCTAATGATGAGTGATGATGATGATAATGTAGTTCTAGAATATATTCCTCCAGCATCCGCCTCTTCTTCAGATACAGATAAAGTTGAAAGTAAGAGAAATGATGGCATGGCCAGAAAGCTATCTGAATGGCAAAGGATCAGTATTTCACCACTGAAAAGGAGCATTGTGCCTGTTTATAAACTGCTTGAGAAAACAATTGGTAACTCTGACCATGTACAAGCAAAGATGGCCAGAAATACACAGCCATCCTGTCAGTCATCATCAGCACCGCCACTGCTTCCAAGTTTAAGTCTCACTCAGTCACACACACTACTAACACTGAGTAACCAGCAGCAACAACAACACAAGTTATTATAATCCTCTACCTTAGCTATGATGAGTGCCTCTGCTGCTGCTGGAAGTGCAGCACCTTTGACACAAAGTAGAAATAGTAGTAGTAGTAGAATTGCATCAACATCTAGCCCCAGTAATAGCAGCCCCTCAGGAAACCCTCCACAGTATGGAGGTACATCACTCATGATCCAAAAGCTAAACATGTTGATATCTGTTGTCCGTGCAAAAATCACATAAGCAGCGGGAAAGCAGGCTCACACCTATGCATATCCTCAGTGAGTTCCCACCTGAAGCACAACCACAGGTCTGACTGGGAGACACACCATGAACCCGTAGCAGACGAAGTACTCCTAAACTTTCTCGGGGCTCTGGGGTACATAATAGAAGTGCTGCTGATGTGTCAGAGAGTGTGCCAAATGTTCTGCTCCTGCTTCAGAGGAGTATAACTCTGAGAAATCAAAATCTGCACAAACGTAATGCAAAGTATGCCTAAGGAATAATAAACCTTCCATACCTAGGCACCTCCTCAAAGAGTTCCCACCTAAAGCACAACACAAAGCACAACACACCATGAACATATCAGAGGTGCCATAACAAGCAGCAGCAGAAGTAGTCCTAAACTTTCACTGGGCTCTGCGGTATATAATAGAAGTGCTGTTGATGTGTCAGGGAATGTGCCAAGATTTTCTGCTCCTGCTGCAGAGGAGTATGACTGAGTTTTTGTAGACAAGAGTCATAGAGTGCCTGCATATACCATAAGTACCCCCACCACTTCCTCAATTCTTGATTTTAAAGCAATTAAGTTACATGGTTTTTCCACAATGTACTACCATTCTACACTTACTAAGTTCTTAGAAAGAAATCAAAATCTGCACAAACATAATGCAAAATATGTCTATGGCATAGTAAAGTTGCCAAAATGTTGGCAGTTGTTCTTGTTATCACTTCTCCAGTTCAGACTGAGAATACTACTCCTGTGCCCTCTATGAGACTGCACCCTCCACCCTGTTATGGAGGCAATCCTGCTGGCTGCTGTGGTTTCCTCAACCAGTGCTCCATTCATATCAAGATGACACCCCATTTGTTCCCTTCAGATCATGCCAAAATGGGTTATGTCATCTCTCTACTCACTAAGAGTACTCTTGCTTGGGCATCCCTTCTACTTTACTGGTGAGCAGCTTTGTTGAATTAATCTGCAATCTTTGTCAAGTATTCAACCTTCCTTGTAAAACTGTGACTGCTTCCTCCTTCCTTTTCACTATAGGACAGGGATCATGTTCCTTTCTGGAATATGTAATTGAGTTCCACACTTTTGCAGCCGAGGTGAATTGTAACAACGAGGATTTGGTTTTGACATTTACCAATGGCCTCTCTGACCACTTGAAAGATGAACTGGCTGATAGAGACTTGCCTGAGGAACTCATAACTTTCAGTATTGATCTCAGGCTCCAGGAAAGGCAAGTTCATCGGGACCATAGCAAGAGGACTACTGTGAGATTGACACTCACATTTTCAAACCCTGAAACTCCAGTGGTTCCCCCTGAGAAGCCCATGCAACTAGGGGCCATGGGGTGGAGCGAGGAGGAGAAGCAGCAAAGGCGTAGAGAGAACCTGTGCTTGTATTGTGGGAGGGCAGGACATTATAAATGCAACTGCCCTCGGAAGAAGGGAAACTCCTGATCCTAGAGGGGATCAGGGGCCCTGCATTAGGTGTTATTTCACTTACCCCTGATCAAAAGCACAGACGGTTATTAGTCCCTGTTCAGTTGTCTTGGCAGGGCCATGTTGTATCCACCTTTGCTCTCATAGACTCTGGGGCAGCTGGGTCATTTATCAAATAAAATTTCTGTAAAAAGCAAGGGATTCTTTGCCTTTTTAAAACTCAACCATTGCTGCTGGAGGCCATTGATGGGAGACCATTTCACCCAGCTACCTTTACACAGAAGACTCAGTCCCTGCATCTCAGGGAAGGGATCCTACACACCGAGAACTTGAGTCTTCATGTTATTACTTCTCCCTCCTGTCCTGTCATTCTAGGATATACATGGTTGTATCTACACAACCCCTAAATCAATTGGGAGACAGGACAAATTGCATCACGGGGTTCCTTTTGCTCCCACCATTTTTTGAGTTCCTCTGAACCAGTGCGGATAGGGACTGCTCAGGTCTCCTCTTCCTTGCTTCAGACAATTTGCGGACATCTTTATTAGTAAGAAGGAGTCAAAGAAGTTGCCTTCTCACTGAGCTCTAGACTGTCCTATAGATTTGCTCGCTGGTACTGTCCCACCTTGGGGTGAGTATACCTCACTCTTTGCCTGGGACTGGTGCAATGGAGGAGTACATCAAGGAGTATTCAGCATTCCACATCCCCAGCAGGAGTGGGGGTTTTCTTGGAAAAAAAGGAGGGAGCTCTTTTTTTGTACATCTCATCCACCTCAGCAAGCTGCTTTCTGCTCCTGCATTGGCTCAGATATTTATCAAGTAAATAGATTAAATTGATTGCCATCCCAGATTGTGTGTGATCAAGGCAGTCTGTTCCTCTCTAGATTTTGGAGGGCATTCGGTGGAGAGGCTTGGAATCTCCATTGCATATTCCTCTTCCAATCATCCCCAATCCAATGGGGTGGCAGAGCGGGCCAGTCTGGAGATGGAACAATACCTCTGCATCTTCTGTAATGAGAACCAGGATGACTACATACAGATACATACATAAGTACATGCGTACATACAAAATCTTATAAATAAGACTTACCAAGAATTAGAGATAGAGATAAATCAGATAGATAAATGTATTAAAGATCTAAATAGTGGAGAACAATGCAGGAACAACAACTCGGTTAAGTCTTTTTTTAGAGAGGAGCTACAACAAAGAGGGAAAGGAGATAAAGGAAAACATAGTAAGGAAAAAAAGAGTAATGGAACCAGGTATAGCAGAAGTAGAGGAGGAAAATGTGCTAAAAAAAAGCAAAGAGTAAATATACGACCCAAATCAGAGGTAGACGCCATTTACAATTTATCAGATGAGAGACAAGAAGTAGATGTCAGACTTCTTAAAAAGGGTCTTAAATTTACACCAAATAATAATATTAATGATTTTGAGTTCTTTGTTGACTTCAACAAGTTCATAATAAAACTTACCCTCAAAAGATTCTTTAGCATAAAGGAACAAGAAAAGCAACATAGCTTTGAATCGACTGGAGAGTTGGAAGTTCTTGTGAAGTTGCTAGAAGAAAAAAGAGAATGAAGCTATCAATAATGTAACTGAGAAGAAAAGTGTAACTAACAATCTAAATAAAATATCTAGTGTTTACCCTAAAAACTATAAAGGTCCATATATTCAAACATGTTATACACTAGTGATGGATGAATATAATTCTACAATTAAATGCAAAAAATATAAAAGAGATAACCTGAGTAAAGGCGAGAGAAAAGCAATGCAGAAATTGTCTAAAAATGAAAAAAATCATAATACATGAAGTGGCTAAAGGCGGAGCTATAATAGCGAAGAACACTCAGACTATTTTAAAGAAAGACTAAGACTAGCTGAAAACAACCAATTTTATATAAAATGAGATAGAGATCAAGTGAAACATACAGTAAAAACTTGGAGGAGTTACTAATAGGAGCCCTTAAAAGGGATATTATAACAAAAGCTGAATATGAATAGTTAAATATAAAACAAAATGAACCTGCATTCCTAAATCATAAACCAATGATCCATAATTAAATTGTAAACCCATCAGATAGACCAAGTGTAGCTGGTATTAACTCTATTATGTCCAGCTTGTTCAAGTATGTTGACCACATTCTCCAGGAGTATGTGATAGATCTGCGGAGCTATATACGTGATACCCAGCACATCCTGGAGAAAATGGAAGACATACAATGGTCTGATAAATACAGGTGGGTAACTCTGGACGTGGTTTCGTTGTATAACAACATCCAACATAAGCTAGGCCTAGAAGCTCTGTCCTTTTATCTAGATCAGGAGCACTTGTTATAATACTGCTGGTCTATCAACGACATACTGCTAATATGGGGGGATAGTGTCGTTGAACTAGGAAACATGATTGACTGCCTTAATCGTAATAAGAGAGGAATAACATTCACACACAATATACAGCCTCAAAAGATTGAATTCTTGAATACTGTCCTGAAGGGTATTTTGAATTGCACTGTGGGAAGCAGTATCTACAAAAAAAGAGGTGGCTATTAGTGATGAGCGAGCACCCCAATGCTCGGGTGTTCGGGTGCTCTGACCGAGCACCCCCGGAGGCTCGAGTGCTCGGCCGAGCACCCGAGCCCCATTGAAGTCAATGGGAGGACTCGAGCATTACACCAGGCACCCCCTGCTCTGATGAGGGGAGGGTGCCTGGTCCATAGGAAAAGGGCAGAAAAGGATGGAAACACCACAGAAATGGTTCAGGGACAGCATAGGGAGGATGTCTGGATGCATCTTGGACTCCAACATCGCTGCTGGGAACGATCTTTCGCCCGTAGTACGCCATTTTTACAGACTGACCGTAAAACACACAAAAAGGAAAATAAAAACGACTTTAGGCGAAAAATTGTTACCAAACAGTATTTGCTGTATATTTACTTGTATATCATCTGCAAATTCTGCAAAAAATTTCATAGATTTTTCTGAAGTGAGGCCATGATTAAGAGGGAAACGTGCGCGAAGGCAAATTCTCCCAAAAATTTCCTCGATTTTTCTGAACTGGGGCCATGATTAAGAGGGAAACGTGCGCTGAGCCGACCATCTAAAACATTATGGGTGAGGGTCTGCTGCGGAGCTGACCATCCTAAACATTATATGCGAAGGCCCGCTAGTGAGCTGACGCTATAAAACATTATATGAGAGGGCCCGCTAGAGAGCTGACCCAATAAAACATTATATGAGAAGGCCCGCTGGTGAGCTGACCTATATAAAAATTGTCAAACAGGGCCCGCTGGTGAGCTGGCCCTATATAAAAATTATATCACAGGGCATATGGAAGAGGAGGAGGAGGATGAGAAGATTAAGAGTCAACCATATACCCGTTTTTTGGGTGGAAGGGGTGAATGGGAATACAGAGTATTCCCATCATTGTAAATAACATATATAAAGTGACTTTATGTTCCCCCGGGGCTTTCCTCCAGTGGAGTGGAGAAGTCAGGGGAAATCCAGGCCTTGTTCATTTTTATAAGTGTCAACCTATCAGCATTGTCGGTGGAAAGGCGGATACGCTTATCTGTTATGATGCCACCAGCAGCACTAAATACACGCTCAGACAGAACGCTGGCGGCAGGGCAGGCCAGCACCTCCAAGGCGTAGAGTGCCAGTTCATACCACGTGTCCAGCTTGGACACCCAGTAGTTGTAAGGCACAGAGGGATCATTGAGGACGCTGACACGGTCTGCTACGTACTCCTTCACCATCTTCCAAAACTTTTCCCTCCTTGTGACACTAGGCTGCGCATCAGGGTGAGGGTGCTGGCGGGGTGTCATGAAGGTGTCCCACGCCTTGGAGAGTGTTGCCCTGCCTTTGTCGGAACTGCTGTGTGCTCCCCTTTTCTCCCCTTCTCGGTTGGCCAAGGTAGCACGTACTCTGCCGCCAGCGTTGTCAGATGGAAAATTTTGGAGCAATTTTTCAACAAGAACCTTCTGGTATTGCACCATTTTGCTTGTCCTCTCCACCGGAGGAATGAGAGATGAGAAATTCTCTTTGTAGCGGGGGTCCAGAAGGGTGAACACCCAGTAATCCGTGTTGTCTAAAATGCGTGTAACGCGTGGGTCACGGGAAAGGCAGCCTAACATAAAGTCAGCCATGTGTGCCAGAGTACCAACAGGCAAGATTTCGCTGTCCTCACCAGGAGGATGACTCTCAATCTCCTCATCCTCTTCCTCCTCTTCTGCTCACCCACGCTGAAGAGATGGAACTAAAGTTCCATGGCTACCCTCTGTAGCGGAGGCAACCGTGTCTTCCTCCTCCTCCTCCTCCTCCTCCGCCTCCTCCAATTGTCGCTGAGAAGACGAAGTGAGGGTGCTCTGGCTATCACCTTGTGTAAGCTCTTCCTCCCGCATTTCCACCTCTTCCACATGCAAAGCGTCAGTTTTAATTGTGAGCAGCGAGCGTTTCAGTAGACACAGAAGTGGGATGGTTACACTGATAATAGCGTTATCGCCGCTCACCATCTGTGTCGATTCCTCAAAATTGCGTAAAACCTCACAGAGGTCTGACATCCATTCCCACTCCTCACTTCTGATTACAGGAAGTTGAACGGAGAGGCGACGACCGTGTAACAGCTGGTACTCCACTACTGCCCTCTGCTGCTCACAAAGCCGGGCCAACATGTGGAAGGTGGAGTTCCAGCGCGTGCTCACGTCACACAGCAGCCGGTGAGCTGGCAATTGTAAGCGCTGCTGCAGCTTCAACAGGCCGGCCGAAGCTGTAGATGACTTACGGAAATGTGCACACACGCGGCGCACCTTGGTCAAGAGATCATGCACATTGGGGTAGGTTTTTAGAAATCGCTGAACCACTAAATTAAATACATGCGCTAGGCATGGTACGTGTGTGAGCTTGCCGAGCTCCAAAGCCACCACCAAGTTACGCCCATTATCACACACAACCATGCCTGGTTGCAGGTTGAGTGGCAAGAGCCACTGCTCGGTCTGGTGACTAATCCCCTGCAACAGCTCTGAGGCCGTGTGCTGTTTGTCCCCAAGGCAGATCAGCTTCAGCACGGCCTGTTGACACTTCCCCACTGCAGTGCTACACTGCTTCCAGCTACCGGCTGATGGGGGAGTGGCGCTGCGTGTAGAGAATTCGGAGGTGGAAACGGAGGAGGAGGAGCCAATAACGTAGGTGCTGGCGGAAACCCTGATGGAGGTAGGGCCCGCAATCCTCGGCGTGGGTAGCACCCGTGCCATCCCAGGGTCCGAGTCGCTCCCAGCCTCCACGACATTCACCCAGTGTGCCGTCAGGGAAATGTAGCGTCCCTGGCCACAAGCACTTGTCCATGTGTCAGTCGTTAAGTGGACCTTCCCAGTAACTGCGTTGGTCAGGGCACGGGTGATGTTACGGGACACATGGTGGTGTAATGCGGGGATGGCACACCGGGAAAAGTAGTGGCGGCTGGGGACCGCGTACCGAGGGACAGCTGCTGCCATCAGGCTGCGGAAGGACTCAGTCTCCACAAGCCTAAATGGCAGCATTTCGATGGCCAGTAATTTGGAAAGGTGTGAGGTTAGTGCTATGGCCTGTGGGTGGGTGGCTGGGTATTTTCGCTTGCGCTCAAATGCCTGGGGTAACGACATTTGGACGCTGTGCTGGGACAGGGAAGTGGATGTGGTCGCTGATGGTGCTTCAGATGGTACAGGTGCAGGGCGGGAGGTATGCGGGCCTGCGCCTTCGACAGGCGATTGGCCGGCACCGAAAACAGGGGAAGAGGAGGCAGTGGTGTGGCCTGCAGACACAGATGGGCGATCCAGGCGTTCCTCCCACTTATTACGGTGCTTGGATGCCATGTGTCGGATCATGCTGGTGGTGGTGAGGTTTCTAGTGTTCATGCCTCGGCTCATTCTGGTGTGGCACAGGTTGCAAACTACAATTCTTTTGTCGTCCGCACTTTCCTTAAAAAAACGCCATACCGCGGAACACCTACCCCTTGGCAAGGGAGATTTACGCAAGGGGGTGCTCCGTGGAACATTTGCGGGCCGGTTTGGTGTGGTCCGCCTTCTTTCTGTAGCCACACCACTGCCTCTTCCAGCCTGTTGCGGTGCTGCAGATGGCTCACCCTCAGGACTGCTGTCATCGCTCGGCTCTACACCTTCCCAGGTGGGGTCAGTCACCTCATCGTCCACCAAGTCCTCCTCCACTTCCTCACTCTGATCATCCTCCTCATGTCTTGATCCCACCACATACTCAGTCATTGACAACTGTATAACATCCTCCTCAACAAGGTCTTGAGACAGTAATAGTGGTTGATTTAATGGCAACTGTGTCTCATCATCATCATCATCCACTACTTCCTTTGACCTTAAATGCCGTTCACATCTGTCATCTTCTTGTGATTGGGTACCCTCTAGAGGTTGTGAATCAGGGCATAAGATGTCATGTTCCTCTGCAAGCGTGCTTGGAGAGAGGGTCAAATGAAGGATTGGTGATGAGACGAGCTCCTCACTATATCCCAGTGTGGGATCACTTCTTTGACCAGACCGTCTATGGTGGGAGGAAGGATGATCAGAGTGAGGATTATGTTGACCAGACTCTTGGCTACTGAGAGTGGACTTGGTGGAAGACAGGGTGGTGCTTAACCGACTGGAAGCAGTATCAGCTGACATCCAACCGACCACCTGTTCGCAGTGGTCGGACCTCGAGAGTGATGTCCTGCGACGCCCTGTAAAATGAGACATGAAGCTAGGTATGGTGGATGTCTTTCTTTCTTGTGCTCTGGCACCAGGCACAGTTTCTCCGCGTCCTGACCCGCGCCCTGAACTATCAAGATCACGTCCACTTCCCCGTCCCTTTTTACCCGCCTTCTTCATCTTACACGGAATATGTGACTTTGATATTTTAGTTTGAAGACTTAACAGTATTTCTTCCTATTCTGCAACTGTGCAGAGTACACAGAATATGCTGCTAAACTGCGGCGAAGCACACTGAATGGAATATGTGACTTTGATATTTTATTTTGAAGACTTAACAGTATTTCTTCCTATTCTGCAACTGTGCAGAGTACACAGAATATGCTGCTAAACTGCGACGAAGCACACTGAATGGAATATGTGACTTTGATATTTGAGTTTGAAGACTTAACAGTATTTCTTCCTATTCTGCAACTGTGCAGAGTACACAGAATATGCTGCTAAACTGCGGTGGCGCACACTGAATGGAATATGTGACTTTGATATTTGAGTTTGAAGACTTAACAGTATTTCTTCCTATTCTGCAACTCTGCAGAGTACACAGAATATGCTGCTAAACTGCGGCGAAGCACACTGAATGGAATATGTGACTTTGATATTTGAGTTTGAAGACTTAACAGTATTTCTTCCTATTCTGCAACTGTGCAGAGTACACAGAATATGCTGCTAAACTGCGGCGAAGCACACTGAATGGAATATGTGACTTTGATATTTGAGTTTGAAAACTTAACAGTATTTCTTCCTATTCTGCAACTGTGCAGAGTACACAGAATATGCTGCTAAACTGCGGTGACGCACACTGAATGGAATATGTGACTTTGATATTTGAGTTTGAAGACTTAACAGTATTTCTTCCTATTCTGCAACTGTGCAGAGTACACAGAATATGCTGCTAAACTGCGGCGAAGCACACTGAATGGAATATGTGACTTTGATATTTTAGTTTGAAGACTTAACAGTATTTCTTCCTATTCTGCAACTGTGCAGAGTACACAGAATATGCTGCTAAACTGCGGTGACGCACACTGAATGGAATATGTGACTTTGATATTTGAGTTTGAAGACTTAACAGTATTTCTTCCTATTCTGCAACTGTGCAGAGTACACAGAATATGCTGCTAAACTGCGGCGAAGCACACTGAATGGAATATGTGACTTTGATATTTTAGTTTGAAGACTTAACAGTATTTCTTCCTATTCTGCAACTGTGCAGAGTACACAGAATATGCTGCTAAACTGCGGTGACGCACACTGAATGGAATATGTGACTTTGATATTTGAGTTTGAAGACTTAACAGTATTTCTTCCTATTCTGCAACTGTGCAGAGTACACAGAATATGCTGCTAAACTGCGGCGAAGCACACTGAATGGAATATGTGACTTTGATATTTTAGTTTGAAGACTTAACAGTATTTCTTCCTATTCTGCAACTGTGCAGAGTACACAGAATATGCTGCTAAACTGCGGTGACGCACACTGAATGGAATATGTGACTTTGATATTTGAGTTTGAAGACTTAACAGTATTTCTTCCTATTCTGCAACTGTGCAGAGTACACAGAATATGCTGCTAAACTGCGGCGAAGCACACTGAATGGAATATGTGACTTTGATATTTTAGTTTGAAGACTTAACAGTATTTCTTCCTATTCTGCAACTGTGCAGAGTACACAGAATATGCTGCTAAACTGCGGTGACGCACACTGAATGGAATATGTGACTTTGATATTTGAGTTTGAAGACTTAACAGTATTTCTTCCTATTCTGCAACTGTGCAGAGTACACAGAATATGCTGCTAAACTGCGGCGAAGCACACTGAATGGAATATGTGACTTTGATATTTTAGTTTGAAGACTTAACAGTATTTCTTCCTATTCTGCAACTGTGCAGAGTACACAGAATATGCTGCTAAACTGCGGTGACGCACACTGAATGGAATATGTGACTTTTATATTTGAGTTTGAAGACTTAACAGTATTTCTTCCTATTCTGCAACTGTGCAGAGTACACAGAATATGCTGCTAAACTGCGGTGAGGCACACTGAATGGAATATGTGACTTTGATATTTTAGTTTGATGACTTAACAGTATTTCTTCCTATTCTGCAACTCTGCACAATACACAGAATGTGCTGCTAAACTGCGGCGAAGCACACTGAATGGAATATGTGACTTTGATATTTTAGTTTGAAGACTTAACAGTATTTCTTCCTATTCTGCAACTGTGCAGAGTACACAGAATATGCTGCTAAACTGCGGTGACGCACACTGAATGGAATATGTGACTTTGATATTTTAGTTTGAAGACTTAACAGTATTTCTTCCTATTCTGCAACTCTGCACAGTATACAGAATGTGCTGCTAAACTGCGGCGAAGCACACTGAATGGAATATGTGACTTTGATATTTTAGTTTGAAGACTTAACAGTATTTCTTCCTATTCTGCAACTGTGCAGAGTACACAGAATATGCTGCTAAACTGCGGTGACGCACACTGAATGAAATATGTGACTTTGATATTTTAGTTTGAAGACTTAACAGTATTTCTTCCTATTCTGCAACTGTGCAGAGTACACAGAATATGCTGCTAAACTGCGGCGAAGCACACTGAATGGAATATGTGACTTTGATATTTGAGTTTGAAGACTTAACAGTATTTCTTCCTATTCTGCAACTGTGCAGAGTACATAGAATATGCTGCTAAACTGCGGCGAAGCACACTGAATGGAATATGTGACTTTGATATTTGAGTTTGAAGACTTAACAGTATTTCTTCCTATTCTGCAACTGTGCAGAGTACACAGAATATGCTGCTAAACTGCGGCGAAGCACACTGAATGGAATATGTGACTTTGATATTTTAGTTTGAAGACTTAACAGAATGTGCTCTAATCTGCAACTTTGCACACTAAACAGAATGTGCTCTAATCTGCAACTTTGCACACTAAACAGAATGTGCTCTAATCTGCAACTTTGCACACTAAACAGAATGTGCTCTAATCTGCAACTTTGCACACTAAACAGAATATATGAAATTTTTGTTTTTTTGTTTTTTTCCCCCCACACAAAATAAACTGCTGCCCCCACACACAGTAGTCCTAAAAAGGACTTTTGGTTCTTTTTTTTCACAAATTTGCTTTTTTTTCTCCCTACACTGACTTTCCCTTCCTATCCTCATCTCTCCCTGGCTAAGACTGAGCCGAACTCGCTGGTCAGGTGCTATACAGCACCCGACCACGGGTTCTGGCCAGCCAATCAGTGTAATGCCAGCAGCCAACATGGCTGCTGGCATTACACTGATGTCAGAGCCTCCCTGCACGTTTATTGGCTGCGCAGCAGCTGCAAAACGTGCGGGGAGGAGACCCGAACATGGCGGGCGAGCACATGCGGTACTCGTACGAGTACCGCCATGTGCCGAGCAGAGCGATGCTCGAGCCGATCCGAGCATCGGCCGAGCATGCTCGCTCAACACTAGTGGCTATAAATAGATATCTGCATGCCAACAGTGCTCATTACAATAAATGGCTAACCAACATACCCTTCAGACAGTTCCATCACTTGAGGAGGAACTGTAGTAAATTTAAAGATTTTCTCGACAAAAGTGAAGAACTAAAAATATAATACAAAGAAACAGGATATAGTGCTGGTTTATCAACAACCTACAGCTAATATGGGGGGTTAGTATCGTCGGCCTAGGAAACATGCTTGACTGCCTTAATCGTAATAAGAGAGGAATAACATTCACATACAATATACAGCCTCAAAAGACTGAATTCTTGGATACTGTCCTGAAGGGTATTTTGAATTGCACTGTGGGAAGCAGTATCTACAAAAAGAGGTGGCTACAAATAGATATCTGCATGCCAACAGTGCTCATTACAATAAATGGCTAACCGACATACCCTTCAGACAGTTCCATCACTTGAGGAGGAACTGTAGTAAATTTAAAGATTTTCTGGACAAAAGTGAAGAACTCAAAATAGAATACAAAGAAAGCGGATATAGTGGTAAAACTATAGAACAAGCATTCATTAAGGCAGGGCTTATCATTTTAAGTACTTTGCTACTAGACAGACCTGAAAAGTTACTCACCACTGCAAGCCATAGCATACCCACCAGGGTTGAATTTCTACTTGCCAGGGCTAAATTTTCACTCGCCATTGGCTAGTGGCGAGTGGAAATTTTGAGCCCTGATTAAGGCATCTAGATATAACCAACATAATAAATGTAAAATGCTCAACTAGGCTGTTGTGTATCCTGCTGGGCTAGAGAGTGCTAGATTAAAGTCAGACTCCTCCAACAAGAGATAGGAGAGCAAGATGCTAGGGGGTGACTCTAGGGAGCACTGCTAGTGTACAGAGATTATCTAAAAGAAATTGTGCTGCAGTCTAGCAGTATAAAGGTGCTAGAAGCGAAGCTAGATTGGCCCCCTCTGGTTGAGCTGAAACAGTCCCCAGATAACCCCCTCTAGACAATCTATAATAACCTTATTCCACAAACTCCAACAGGAACCCAGAGGTACTCATTCAGGTAGGTATAGGAGACAGCAGGGTCCACACTCCAGAGGAAGGTAGATGCAGGTCTGGCAATTTTCGCATGGGTTTCTGGAACAGATTATGGAATCAGGAGCCAGGAGAATAGTCAGTAGCCAAGGCGGGTCATATTCTGGAACGTACTGAAAGGTACTGAGACAAGGAGAGTCAGGAGCCAAGCCACATCATACACAGGCGCATACAGAAGAGGTACTGAATTGCCAAGCTAAGAGAAGAGTCAGGAGCCAAGCCTGGTCATGCACAAGAGCATACAGGTGAGGTACCAAATTGCCAAGCCAATAGAACATTCAGAAATCAGGCCAAATAATACACAGGAGAAGACAGGAATCTGAATCACTGGGCTAGTATTAAGCAGCTAAGCAAACAAACACTACAGGCAAGAGACGCTATACTAACACGTCTGCATGCCAAACCACCATCCTCTGATATAGCCGTAACCCAGAATTGATTATGGTGTGTCTGGCAATGGTAACCAGGAAGCCCAGTCTGACGTGCAAACTAAACAAAGATACCACCGAAAGAGAGAGAGAGTGCTGTGGATCAGGCGGCAGGTAGGAAAATGACAGTGCCCTCCTTCCAACGGCTGCCTCTGGAGATTGCTATGCACAAAGGATTATATCCTAAGGTGACAAAGAAAGTGGAACAACCCAAGGATGACTGCTATAGGGAGTTGTAGGAAAACTCAGCAATATGGAGGAGAGACACACAGTTGTCCTGCCTGATGTTACAATGAGTACAGAGGTATGTCTCAGGGGACTGCTTCAGATGTTCCATCTGGCCATTAGTTTGGGGGTGGTAGCCCGAAGAATACTGAAGCTATATGCGAAGTTGAGCACAAACCTCCCTCCATTTTGGAGATGAACTGAGAACCCTTGTCAGAGGTGATATGTAGGGGTACACCATATATATGTACCACGTGTGTGATAAATATATAAACCAAGTCAGAAGTAGATGGTAGTTAAAGGATAAAGTGTCCTTGCTTGGAGAAACGATCACCGATATAACAGTCATGCCAGCAGGCCGAGGAAGGTCAACAATAAAATCCATGGCGATTTGGGTCCATGGCAAAGAGGGCACTGGCAGAGGCTGTAACAGACCCAGAGGTCAGGTAAGGAGGTCATAAGTGTGGAAGAAGCCTGGATGTCAGGCAGCTGAAGAATGATGTGCCCTCTGTACCACCTTGGTATGATGCAGAAGGGTTAGAAAGAGAGTAGCTTGAACAGAAGCAGCAGGCAGGGTGAGATATTGGGCTGCCATGCTGTCCCAGAGGGTACTCATGGATAAAGAACCCAATAGGCAAGATGCTGGGAGGATAGTGTCGGATTATGAAGAGGGTGATGGATGATTTTCCGAAAGTAGGGTCAAGACGTTGGCCTTGACATTCCTACTGCCAGGAATGTAGACCAGTGAGCCTGTTTGGGATTCAGTCTCTTAGCTGTAGTGAGATAAGCCAAGTTTTTTGGTCAGTCATAATAGAAACAATGTTTGGAGACCCTTCTAGGAAGTTTCGACATTCTTCCAATGCCAACTTGATTGCCAGCAGGTTCCAGTTGCTGGTGTCATAACTCTGTTCAGCCCCAGAAAAGCACAGCGAGAAGAAAGAACAAGAATGGTATCTCCCTATCTCAGGACACTTCATGGAAAGCTCTGGACTCTACCTCGGAGGCATCAACCTCCACAGTAAATGCACAGTAAGGTTCAGGGTAAAGGAGGATAAGTGCAGAGGTGAATGCAGTCTTAAGGGATTCAAAGACTGTAGCAGCTGTGGAAGACCAGTGTCCGAGATCAGACCCCTTACGGGTAAGGAGGACAATAGGCTGGATAATCCTGGAAAAGCCACGGATAAACTTCCGGTAGTAATTAGCATATCCGATTAAGTGTTGCACGGCCTTCAAGGTAACCAGAATAGACCAGTCCATCACTACCACCAATTTAGCCATATCCATAAGGAGTCCCTTAGTCGAAACTGCATCTCCAAAGAAGTGCAAAGATGGTGCACTTCTCAAGTTTTGCATACAGCTTATTTGCCCGTAGACATTCAAGAACTGTTTTCACATGACTGTGATGTTCAGACAGGTTTATGGAAAATATCAGAATGTCATCGAGATATACCACCACATAAGACAAGAGCAGATCCCTAAAGAAGTAATTAATGAAGGCCTGAAAGACAGCAGGAGTGTTACAAGATCGAAGGGCTTTACTAGTCTTCCACTCCTGACCAGGTTGTATGCACCCCAAAGGTCCAATTTGGTAAAGATGGTAGAACCCCTCAAGAGGCCAAGCAGTTCTGGTATAAGGGGCAACGGGTAGCAGTTGTATCACGTAACAGCATTCAGACCCCTGTAATCAATACAGGGCTGAGTGAACCATCATTTTTTGCAACATAGAAAAATCTGGCTCCTGCCAGAGATGTAGACGGACGGATAGAAGGGACAAGAGGTAGACAGAGAGGGTCCCCTAGCTCCTAAGTCCTAGAGTACCTTATTGGGACAAACACTTGCCAAATGCCCAGGATTACCTTAAGGTTATGTCATCTCATCTTCTCCTCATCAGACAACTGGAATTCATGGCCGATCTCCATGGGTTCAACCACATCATTATCCTGGTTAATAGGCAGGAGGAACTTGGGGGCTAGGTGCCCAGGGTTACGAGGAGAAGGATGGCGTCCTTGGTCACAATCTTTCTCCACACATCTTTCCTGGATGCAATGTTCCAGGGTAGGACAAAGGCTGATAAGGTCCTGCAAGGACTGAAGAATAGGATTTGTAGTAAGTTTGTCATCTCACAGAAACCCCTCCAGAAAGTAGCCTTCAGGGCCCTGTCTCCCCAATCTATGTCACATGACAAATTGGGAAATTCCATGGCATACAGACTTAGAGAACATTGATTTGGTTGAAATGCACATCTGGGGTTCGCCATTTCTCTTGAGAGGAATTATCTGACACTTCATGGCTGGACTGTCAATTGGGCAGGATCATTATGATGTGCTTTAAGATATTTCCTTTCTGTCTATGGCATTTGTGAGCTAAAAGATTGCACCCTGTGTAGGATACCATTCCTATAGAGCCTGCTAAATTCCATGGCAGGCTCGTTCCTAATTGAGAACTCTGAGCAGTACTTTGCATATGTAAATTACCCTTGTGATTGGTCGCCTTAAGAGTAATAGAGGAATCCTTACTCCAAAGTGCCTAGAGAGATTACTTGCACTCCTGTGGCTTAAGAAAGCGGAAATGTATATATGGGATTGGCTTAGAATGGACTTGTCTAGCACTATGGGACTGGACCTCCAGTTGGACAGAATCAGTATGTTGTACTGTAGGGTTTTTTTTTCTATGTGTACGGTACTTGTGCGCTAAAAGAAGTTTTATCCTGGGTGGTATACCAATCTTATAATCCTACAGAACTTGTTACATACTATAGCAAACTTGTTCTTATTGAGTATCTCTGGCCAGTACTTTGCATGGGCTCTTTTTTATCTCCATAAAAAACTGTTTTTGTTAAATTATTGAAGGTTGTTCAAAAGGTTTCCTGGCATAGGTACACTAAGAAAGTAGTCCTGTTTGAAACAAGTAGAAAATAGAGAGGGGGAGTACAAGAAATAAAAGGTGTCCTTTGTGTTGAATCAGATACATCTAATTTCTCAATCAATTCACCATGTCAAGTTATATTCACAAATACATTTGCTGTCATGTGGTGACCAGCTGATATCGCGTCTGGGGAATATTTAAAGCTGCCCCAAAACAGCTAGATATAACAATGTGGCTTGGGTATATACTGAAGATGGGCTGCCAGTGTAAACTCTGTTGTCTTCAAATGCTCAATCATATACAGATCCTTGAGAGCAGGATCAGTGGGTCTCCTCAGCAACTGCAATGTGCAAAGTATGTGTGTGGTAAATTACATCTGGGGGCACAACTGTATCCAAACACCATGACACCCGAAATCAAGTACTGCCGCTGTCACTGTACCCCTTTTCCACACCCGATAAGGACACATGGCAACTTGCTGACAGTTTAGTAATGATGAACCCTCCCTGCCACCATCTTAGCATATTCTGCAGGATAGATGCCTCTTGATGCACTGATTGCGATTCTCCTCCACCACACTGGCATGTGTGGTCAGTGCACCACACAGTGTGCAATGGGTAGAGACGAACTGCCACATCCCAATATCAACAGAGTGGATATCATTTGGCGGGTGAGGTAATGAATGAGGAGGATTGGCAGAAGATGTAGTTACCTTAGAAGGTGATGGCGAGCTAGTTGTTTCACTTGTCCTGGAACTTCCAGTCTCTGCCTGGGTTGTTCTATTCCTCCTCCTCTTTGATCTCCGCCTCGCCTCTTGTTGCCTTTCTGGTGAGTCAGGGACAGCAAAAGTGGTGCTTGATTTCTGATGATGATTTTGGAGGAGGGGCAGGTAGAGAAGATTTAATGGGCAACTTGTTCTTTTCTCCACAAATACTGGGGGCTACTTATTCTGCTACTACTGCCTCAGGCGCATCACTGGAGCCAGTCGTGGCAAATGGAACCTTCATCATCCATCTTACATGTTACTGCTATTGTTGATCCCATTGCCTTTCAGCTGCCTAATCCTGCTGCTTAAACAACTCAGCAGCAGCAGTACGAGCAGCAGTTGCAACTCAGAACTCAGGAGGACATCTGACAGTGGCCACTGGCCAACCTGACAAGCTGGCATTAGGCCAGTAGGGAATGTTTATTTTTTTCTCAGGGCTTACAAAAAAAATAAACAATTTTTGAAGGGTTTGTTTCTAACAAGCCTAAGTCCTACAAATCAATGTTTCCTTAGGGCTTGTGCCAAACAAGCTTAAGTCATACAAATCAATGTTTCTTCAGGGCTTGAGCCTCTAATAAGTCTAAGTCCTACAAAGGCCTCTAACAACAAATCAAACAAAATCATCCTCTACAAAATACTCTATCAAGTCAAGTATCAGTCCACCCCAGTGGCAGCTTATGTCAGGGGGTTCCGGTCTCTGTCACTTTAAATACAAATGTCTTATTTTATTTAACTGTCCCCCCGATAGCAGTCAAGAAAGCCCCCCAAAACAAATTCCCTGTTCAAATGATTAATTCATTCACCAACACAGGCACCCTCCTCAGACCCCTTTATACCATGTCTTAAGATTTTTATTTTATTTAGGATTTCTTTTTTATTAAGTGCCCCCCAATCCTAGTAAACAACCCCCCAAAAATCATCCCCTGTTCAACTGATTCTTTCCCCACACCCCACCAACACAGGCATCCTCATGCCCCTTTTATACCGTGCCTTTTCGAAATAAAATAATATTTGCTATGTGTTCTGTGTAACTTCTATGTTCCCATTGATTTCAATGGGTGAAAAAAGCAGAAAAAAACGGGAAATCAACACTTTTCTCAGGAAATTTTTCGCCAAGCGGAAAGTGCCATTTTTCGCCGATTCCAGTTTGAGGTGGAAAATTTCACCCATCCCTACCCAATAGGGCAATAAAATACAGAGTCATGATATAAATAAATTGAGATAAATGGGTACTCACATATAGCGTAGTCAGAAGATAGAATAGCTGATGCATGCACAAGCGGAGAATATAATACAGTACCATTGTTTTTATTATTCTTTGATAAAACTGTGTTTCAGGCCATGAAACTCATTAGACATTTATTACTGGGCTTTTATACAGTTTTTAAATAAATTATTGTTTGATACAGGGTTACTCTTGTAAACAAACATGCTGAAGGGATAGATGTAGATGCTACATTAGCTCCCCTCACCCTTCATCTGATTTTTTATGCTAGGATATAAAGGGATCTCCTGGAATGTGCCAAAAGATTAATATCTTTACTAGAAAGGGGAGAATCTCCTCATTTCTCTTAGTTCTATAGGTTTAAATGAGGAAAGTTCACTCTAGGTTATAGATAGATTTCCTGGCTTGAACATACATAAAATGGGTATCTTTGAAAAGAAGAAAGACTCTATTCTCCCAAGTGGTGCATTCTTTAGTGTTGCAAGTGGAGAGAAGTCCCTGATTCCTGCATTTTTGCCCTTTGGTCCAGTGGCTGTTTCCATATAGTTAAGTCACTGTGTGTGTGCAGTGACATCACAAGACGGGGACAAGTTATCTAACACAGGTTCCCATTGGATCCTTTAATGGCTTATCAGGTGAGTGTCTCCAAGCCACCCCATCCCCAAAGATGCACTAAACTGTCCCATGATGTCTTGTTTGGTGTCAGCCACACTCTGGACAAAAAAGGCATGATGTCGCCCAAGGTACCAGACACACTCTAGTGGATAGATATTCCTGGAATGCCAGAGGGATCTTCAGCACATTGTTTCACCACATGTTGAAGATGTCTGTAGCATTCTTTGTTTTAAAAGCTCAATTTAAATCAAAGAGACTTTTTATTTGTCCCCTTTGTTGCATTTAGTTGGCTCCAGAACATATTCAGTTTTGCACTTCTAACCATACTACTATATGCCCACTGGTTTAGACCAGTTTGTTGGAGATCTTTAGCATTTAAACAGTCAAATGAATGATCATTTGTATTTGTCCTTTATGGTGCAGCTGGTTTGCTCCAGCATTTCTCTAGTTTTCAATACATCATGCTCAGTAACGTTTATTGCATTTGGTGCTGTTCTCTTATTCTTTTGAATTGTACGGATTCATATGTGGTACTTACAAGTGCTTTGCACCAGAAGAATGCTAAATCACCGTCATTGACATGGTACTGTGACTTTGCTTTCCAATAGCTATAGTTTCAAAAGCAAACAAACACTTGTGGTTCCCAAAAACACAATAGCAAATGCATTCATGTACTGTTTGGGCAGGATGGATTTCAATTCTTAAACAATCTCTGAATTTGTGGAAAGAACAACTAACCTACCTCATGGAATTTTTCTAAAATTGGATTTTCCTCAACAAATCTTATTAACCTTCAAGGTAATAAATGTATGTTAAGCACATCCATCCATACAAAAACTACAAAGAATATATATATATATAATATAATATATATATATATATATATATATATATATTTTACTTATAAACATCCTTGCAGGTTTGTTACATGTTGGCAAAGAAGGGGTCAATGTATTGTTTGACAAACGGAGAAAACCCAGCAAATTTACATTACAGTGATAAATGTTGCTGTCAACAGCTGGACAATGGTCTCTTCCTCAGTCCACTGATTCTGGTTGATGTTTCTCATCCTGTCAGCATGCCTGGTGTACTTTCAAGTGGATATTCTGACAACCCATTACAATTCTAAGTAAACGTGCTCATGTGTTTTTTTTTTGTTTTTAAAGAAGAAAATTGTTAATAATTTCAATTAATGCATAAAATTATTTAGCTTGGTTTTCTAGATTGGTGATCTGCACTCCTCCAGGGCAGTTAACACCCTAGATTAAACTGACCAGTGTTTGCTGGCATCAACAGGCTGGTAAACTGCTATACAGCTTTCTCCTCAGGTTTCAAGGTAAAATATTACTGAATCAGGATAAATGTAAATTGCGTTGACCATTAAAATGTTTTGCCTTGATACATAACCCCCTGTACGGTTAATGAACACATTTGTCCTTGAACTAAAATGACAGCTTTTGGTCCAATATAGGACCAAAATAACAGCTATCATAAGCAACATAACATGGTGACATAATTATTGAGGCTGAAAAAACATGCATCCATCAAGTGCAAAGGAAGGCAGATATAGCCATACTGAAGTAATTTCCATTAGAGTCTCAAGTGGGTAAAAAAAATAATTCCTGATTTTAAATAGCAGTCAGATATTTTATCTGGTTTGAAACTAACTGTCATACCTCTCAATATTGTTCTGAGTTAGAAATGTATCAATTAATTTTTTGAAAGAAGCGTCAGTATTTGCAAACACAGCACTCTGAGTCAAAGAATGCCATGACTTTACTGACATTACCATAAAATATTCCTGCTTTATTTTAGTAAAAAGTGGTTCTCCTTTAGCCTTAATTGTTTTTGCTCAGCTATAGTTCATCAGAGAGATCCTTGTATTGACCTTGAACTTATTTGCAGAAATTCTTAGCCTTCAGCAGTTATCTTCCTCTCAGGGCTGGTATGCATAGGTCTGGGCTCCAAATTGTTGTTCTTAAGAAATATTAGATGATTTATAACAGGAGACTGGTAGAGTAAAAGCAGTACCTTTATTGGCTGAGTAGCTTTAGAGTTCATGCTTTCAAGATCACTTAGGTCTCTTTGTCAGGCATGTTTTAGAATGAAATCTGAATACCTCAGGTATAGATATACACAAAACCTGACATAGATTGTACATCAGAATCACACATATTCATGGCTGTAAGAGTAAGTTCTTGATTACTTTGCATTCCACTGGGAATCTTTTTACCAGATTGGAATCTGATTATAAGTCTAAATTAATCTTTAGACTTGAGGAGAGTCTTCTTTTTGTAGTCTGCAATAGAATTCATCTTCCACTGCAAAGTGTGATTAAGATTAGTTAATTGCTCAAGTAAATTTTGTGCATGGAGATTTTGTAATTTGCATTCAGAAAAGGACAAGTATATTAAGTTTTTGTTTAAAATATGCATACTTTGTAGAATAATGTGACATAAATTCCTTGTCACAAATCTGGCAACAGTTAAATTTAGTTAAATTTAGGCATACGTTTATACTGCCATATATTTCTGTGTCTCTTTGTATGGAAGTTTCCCATACAGTACAGTGACCCTGAGGTCTGTATTTTATTGCACTATTCTTGTTCAACTGAACCTTTGCAAATGCATCAATTTCTTTAGGCATTTATGCTGTCTCACCTACATATTATCCTGCACTGGTACAATTCAAACACATAATTAGGTATACAAAATTATATGATCTACAGTATAATTTACCCTAGATGTAGTTTTTGTGGAAATTTAGTATATACGCCTTATCTGTGGTACATATGTGTGCACAGGTTCCACATCTCTTTTATAGGCAAAAACAATTGTTGTTTTTTTTTGGGGGGGGCTGTTTATAGGAGAGGAGCAGAGGGATATCATTTTTAATATATCATACATATGTAATATTGTTTGGCGCTCTCTTGAAATTTTGCACAGAACCTCAAGCTGGGGCACTCTGTTTTCTTCTTGTGGTTGTGAATATTCCAGGAGATTTCTTCTGGGTGCAATGATGGCTCTCTGAATATGGGTGGGTTTCTGTTGCCTTGGCATTATATCCATGACTGCTAAAATCTCTACTGTGACTTTTTAGATGTGTATATCACGGTTACAAGTGGTTTTAACACTAATTGTGGTGTCTGGAAAGTTACTTTGTGTGGGTGAATGGCTGAGTTTACTTTTCCCACGGCTAACATGATACAACCTTTTACCTATAATGGATAAGGTAAGACATTTTGGGGCAATATTAGCATAAAAATAGTTTTTTAGCAAAATAGCAAAAAAAGTGTGGTACAAGATAAGCAGGTAACAAACTCAGGGAACAATATAGCTGATAGACGAAAACTGTTTCCTGCCACACAGACACTTCTGTCAAGACATTTCTGAAGCACAATAAGCAACGCCCACTGAATTGAAAGGTAATATTCCCTAAACACACACTTATGGCACATATATCATATGGATAAGGGTCTGGGGATTTACAAGCACAAACTCATGCACACCCATACATCTCCCATTGCATATCAGCATGATAGACATAAAAGTGTTTCAATCTAGGCAGTGGAATTACTAGTTTCTCAAAACACCAGTGGCTCTACCCAACCTAATGCATTAGTCCAATGTGCAGACCATTTGCATCTTTAATTTTTGTATTATAAGCCCCAAGCCAACAACAAGACCTGGGCCAAGCACTAAAGTTCAATGGTTGCTATTTTTGCTATTGTGTCGGGCCTGTGTCAAAGGCACATCACCAATATGCACTAAGATGTCTTAGCCATCATATCCCCATTAATCCACCACCAATCCCCTGTTATCGTCATGAATCTGCATTGCTTTTGACAGGTGAACGATTGTACACATAAAGGGATAGTAATACTTCATTTTAACTTTATTTTATTTTGTAGGCATTAAAAAAACATGAAGAATGATATAAGTCTTATCTCTCAAAGATATTCACAAGCAAAGTTTCCCCTCCCGCCCCTTTTTCCTAGTGTAAGCTATCTCTTCTCAGATGTGAATCTGGTTGTAAGACCAGACAGATAACAGAAGGGGACAATCTTCTTTGTATGAAAAGAATGAAAGCCCTTCCCCCCTTGACAAGTTTTTCAGGTTTTTCCCTTATCTTAATTGAAGATTGTCCCTCTCTGCAGTCTACCTGGGCACCTCCCTTCTGATCTGGCTGAACGGGGGGGATACTTTGCTTGTGGATATCTCTTAAACCATAAAGGTTTGAGAGATAAGACTTATATCGTTCTTTATGTTTTTTCAATGCCTACAAAATAAAATAAAGATAAAACAAAGTATTACTATCCCTTTAACACTTAATAAGCAATTGTCATATTCATGTGGGCGTGTTTATATGTTAATGTGGCACTTCAGCACATGCACTAAGGTTCAGCAGCTGTTTCTGCTGTCTGATGTCCCAGTCCCACCATCACCTAACCAAAGCTGGAGATGTAAGGATCTCCCTGTAGCTCTCTATGGAGCTAGAAGACAGTTTGCCATCTCTACTGTGGAAAACAGAGACAGCAACTGTTCTCCCTTAACCCTTTAAGTGTCATAGGGATGAGCACTGCACACCCCTGTGGCACTGAAAGGGTTAACATTTACTCAATTAACAAGTATTCCCTTTGCTTTTCTTCATTTTCCTGACTGAAAAGCAACTATTAAACTGCCATGTTTAGCTGCAAAGAACTCATTCAGTTGCTGCAGCTTTTTGCATTGCAATACATTAGTGTGTGTGAAGCCCAAAGTGCAATTATATTTATTTTTCTTTAATATAAAATCTCACTCAAGTCATAATAATGATAAAAACAAAAATTGCATATGGTAAGATTCAAACCAGCATCATACCAACTAGTCCACACGCTATCTGTACAACGGCTGCAAATAAAACATTGAATAAGGGCATATCAGGCACCTAGCTTGGTGATGCATCTGCTGCCATTCACTCACCTCACCAGTGATATTCAAAGGTGAGCAGCTGTCAGTTGATGATTCATCAAGCTGGATGCCTGATGTCCTTGTTCAGTGTTTTATTTGCAGCTCTTCTACAGCATGTGGCATGTGGACTAGTGGGTCAGATACCTGTGCTATATACCCTAAGACCATGGTTTTATTCCTGCTGTCAGCAATTTCTTTTCATCATAATTATGAGTTAGATTTTATATTAATGAAAAATAAATATCATACTACTTTGGGTTTCATAAACTAATGTAGTATAATGCAAAAGCTGCAACAACTGGGTGAGTTCCTTGCAGTAAAAGATGGCTGTTTTATTCCATTGCTTTTAGGTCAGCAAAATTAGGAAAATTATTATACTTATGTAAATGAGGAAAAGCAAAGGGAATTGTTTTTAATAGTGCAGAGTTTAACCCTTTCAGTACCACAAGGATGTGCAATGCAATGCACATCCCTATGGCACTGAAAGGGTTACATAAAATGCAGTTTGTGGTGCTGAATTCTGAGGTGATCCTCTCTGCTCCCCCAGTGGAAAAATGAGAGAGATGCCAAAATGCTGGCAAAGTGTCAGGGAGGGCTCCCCTTCCACATCTCCAGCAATTCAACAACCATGCATGCTACTGTGGACATTCTCCCCATGCATTCCTGATCCTTAGTGCATATGGCACAAACCAGCATTACATTACTATAGGGAACAAATACAAATTGCATAAAGCCCATTGATTTAAATGTTTTTGATCAAGGACCAGCAGCATCTTGTGTGAAATCGTTACCCACTTGCAAGCCTTTCCGTTAGTTCAACTATGGACTAAAGTATTGCCATATTTTTATTACATTTCCTTCAATAAAGCATTATTGTTTTTACAATCTGCATTTTTCATTGGATAGTCAAGTGTTAGTGCACCTTCTTTCTGTGATTTTTAAATGTCCCCTAAGGCGCTGTTGATTTGTTCCAGAATTGTTCTAATGCTATCTTTCTTTCTTTCTATCTATCTATCTATCTATCTATCTATCTATCTATCTATCTATCTATCTATCTATCTATCTATCTATCTATCTCTCTATCTATTGATCTGAATAACTCTCTATGTCTATGTCATTGCCTATCAATCTACAGCAGACATACTGTAGATGTTAAATGATAAATATTTTCTTTTCCACACAAACATCTCAACAAAGTTTAACTAACATGAACAAACATACTTCCCTCACCCATACCTTCAGCATCCTCCTTTACACTTGTAAGTGGGGAGAGGCTGGTAGCTCCTCCCATCTTACCTGTGTGGTGCAGTCCTAACACTGTTCAAGGCTGCCTATAAAAGGATCACCTTGGGATGAAAAATTTGTTCCCTCTTTCCTCTTGTCAGTAGTGCTCAGCCTGAAAGAAGATGGGAACCTTCAAAGGGATCCCCTTGTGGACCCTACTGCTCTTTCTGAGCCCACTGAATGGTATGTTTACTTACCCCATTTATTAATACAATTAATTAAATGGAACTGCTATGAAATATATTTTTAAAACATGCACAATACTGTTTTTACTGAGAATAATCATTTCAGGTTAAAAAACATCTTTTATTTAGGATAGGCTGCTGTGCACTCACATATACATTCCTTAGCTGTATCATTCACTTATACCTCTAATATCTTTGCTGGATGACTGTTATATGCCTGTGAGGCCCAATAAACTTGAATAGAACAAATTTGAGAGGTGTGATTTTGGAGCAAACCAACTGCTCTATAGGACACATTTAAAATGTCCCCAAATTCCCATTAAGGTAAATTGTGCTTTTAACCCCTTAAATGCTAGAAAAATGTCCAGTGGATCGTGTGTAGCAATGCTTTAGACATATCAGTAGCATTGAAGGAGTCATGGGCCCCATTTAAACCAATGGATTATTTTATTCCCCTCTCAGAATTGCTCCAGTTCATCGTAGTACATGAGCCTCAAATGGGCTCTATGGGAAGCTGTCTGCCCTGTCATAGAACCCAGCATTATGCTGGTCACAGCAATGCAGTTTACTAAAATATATGGAAGAATATGTAACAGGAAGAGAAATATGTGAATAGTAAATAGAAGCAAATCAATCATATTATAGCAGCCAAAAAACAGAAATCTATTACAACTGTTGCCCAGAAATGTAAATATGTTTAAAAAGAAAGTGATGATTCAACTTTTCCTTTGTGAATCACAGGTATAATCAGCAGATTCAGTGGGACAGGTGTATGAAGGGAAACAACTGCACAACAAGTGTCAAACTGAATCAGTGTATCTTTGAAATTAATGATATTCATATGTGTGTGCAATATATTCTTACAAAATAGCATTATATTCTGATTCCATTCTTATAATTTTTCAGTGCTAGGGCAATTTATCCTGTAAAATCAGGTTGACGTTTAATTACTGGTCATACATTTTACAAGCTGACATTGATATAACTTACCCCATGTGTAGATTTCCAGACAAATGAAGCTCAGGCTTGATATATATAGTGTATTACTTTAGTATTTGAGGGCTTGACCCCTTAGTGACAGACGACGTATCTGGTAAGTCCAGGAAGTCATTCGCTATAATGGGAAAAAAAAACCCTGTAGACCTCATGTAAATCAATGGGAATTTTTATCTATTACTTTATGGTGTAGATGGTTGTCTCCAGAATCATACAATTCATAAAGCAAATGAAGAAAAGTTCTTATTCTATAAGAAAGTGCTCTCATACATTTGATAAACTAAGGTATAGAGGCTTTCCATCACTTTATTTTATGATTTTCATGACTGTGCTTCTACATAAAGTGCAGATCCTTTAAAGCAGTGCAAACAGTTTTTAATAAAAATCTGTATGTTATAGAACTTTCTTTGCTTAGTAAATCAATTTTACTCCTACTGTTGTCAGTTTTATTCAAAATGTATAACAGTGCAAATTATCAGCAAGTGAATTACAGCACGGTCACTTCCTGAAAGTTTAAACTGACAGTATGACTCAGCAGTTTCTATCACATTATATAGAGAACTTTTGTCAGTGATCCATCACTCCTAGAAAAGAGTAACTAATGGGAATCAATCCATTAGATGGCATTGTTAATTCAAAAAACAAGTGTTTAAACCATTTTAACTTTGAAAATATGCATCTCACAGCAGTGGGGTTACTCTTGGTTTAGTAAACACACTACAATATATATTTTTTTTTAAACAAAAGTTTTTTTTTAAACAAAAGTTTACATTATTACTTTATCTACTGCTTAAACTGAGGGTATGCCAACTGCTGGGATATTTTTAAACTGCACTATTCTACTGGGGACACAAGGTGGCGTTCACTCTATCACTTACTATACAGCTGTGGTAAATGACTTAAAGGGATAGTAACACTTCGTTTTAACTTTATTTTATTTTGTAGGCATTAAAAAAACATGAAGAATGATATAAGTCTTATCTCTCAAACCTTTATGGTTTATGAGATATTCACAAGCAAAGTTCCCCTCCCCGCCCCTTTTTCCTAGTGTAAGCCATCTCTTCTCAGATGTGGATCAGGTTGTATGACAGTACAGATAACAGAAGGGGACAATTTTCTTTGTATGAAAACAATGAAAGCCCTTCCCCCCTTGAAAAGTTTTTCAGCTTTTTCCATTATCTTAATTGAAGATTGTCCCTCTCTGCAGTCTACCTGGGCATCTCCCTTCTTATCTGGTTGAACAGGGGGGGGATACTTTGTTTGTGAATATCTCTTAAACCATAAAGGTTTCAGAGATAAGACTTATATCATTCTTCATGTTTTTTTAACGCCTACAAAATAAAATAAAGTTAAAATGAAGTATTACTATCCCTTTAAGTCTCCTGCAGAGTGCAAAATAATAAGCATTGGCTCTCTGACACTAGTTGATGCTGTTTCTTTAAGATAAAATATAAGCTTGAGCCGTAATAACCTTTGAATGATCAACTCCCAGCAGTGGAAGTTCTGTTTTGCTGAAAAGCCACTATAAAATATATTTTTTGTTATATCTAAAATATGATTATAGAAGAATTAATATTTTTCTTTGTTTTCTAACTTCTTTTTTATTATTTTCTTGTCACTGCAGCTCTACAGTATGACTATGGCATGGATCAAGTTGTTGATTACAGTACTGATGATGGTAAGCCTGAATAATTACTTGTACTGGCCTGTAATTTAATAATGAATCAAATACAGAATAAATAAAAATTGAAAAACAGAATTACCACAATTGTTTAGTTTACATTTTTTGTTTTGACAAATATAGTATTTGTTTTTCAAAGATAAATGGGTTCATGAAAACTGAACAAACCAAAAGCAGTTTTAGGAAACCTTTGTATCACCAGCTGTTGCAAACTACAGTTCCCATTATTGGGGATGATGGGAGTTGCAGTGTCCAACAACCAATGAAAAATTCTGGGGCAAAGCAACGGCTATAAATGAATCAAAGAAAAATCTGTATTGAAAGCAGATAGTATACAGTTGTTTTGCCCTAAAATTGCCCCACATTATACCTGAAAAATATGCCCCCCATATTAAAGAAACATGGCTACAAGGTACTGATTGCATAAGCAGCCATAGATTGATAAGAGAAATACTAAAAGATGATACAGCTGTTCGTAGTTAAAGACTTCAATGAACATGAATACAATATTTCTAATTATGTACTTGCTTTGAAACAATGTTGTTATTAGATTATTTCATCATCTATGTTTTTACATTGTATATATTTATATGAGCAGCCAAATGTATTAATTTATATTATTCTTCCCATTTTTACTATTATTTTCAGTTATAAATGGGAGTCCAGTCCTTTCTATCATTCCAGCTATGTACACAACAGCTCCTGTGAAAGGTATGTCACATAAAATTCTTATGAATAAGATACACTACATAATTCTTTTGTAGATGGCAGCTATATATTATCTTTTTGTTTTACAATTGTATATATATATATATATATATATATATATAGACTTCGAATTGTCTAAGTTGTGATCAGTCTATGGTATAGTCACCATGAAACAAGTTTTTTGCAGTTGATGAAATCTTTAATGGGCCAATTTAGATTTTCTTAATATACTGAGCATTTGAGACCACAGAAGATTCTTCTTGAATTGGCCACTTGAAGAAGAAACCTCTATAGCTTTGAAAAATGCATTAAGAAGGTCTAGTAACTATCCATTAAAATGCATCATCAACTCCAACAAACCATGTAAATTGATTAATCTAATGCAAAAAAATTAGGTTATTTTTAGACAAGATAGCTTTTATAATGCTATTGGGGCATATGTGCCTTGTGTAGATGGATACCGTATAGTTCTGGCAATCAAATAAAATGGCTGCATTGAGCTGGATGTGTCAAGGAGTGGGCTGTTTTTCTGAGATAATTCACTTTGATCTGATAACCAACGTCCACTGATTTATATGGGAATCATTGTTTACTTAACATGGAAAATTATAGATAATCATAATCATTGACAATAAGCATGGTTACATTTGTTTGTATATATGAGGGTATATAGTAAGTTACTTTTTTATAACTCCCTTCCTGTGTCTTGCATATAACCTACAGTGATCAACACGGCTCACAATAACAAAGTGTGCAGCACCTGGGGAAACTTCCACTTCAAGAATTTTGATGGGGATGTATTCTACTTCCCTGGGACCTGCAACTATGTTTATGCTTCCCACTGCAAGAGCCCATATGAAGATTTCAACATACAGATTCAAAGAACAGTCACTGACAAGTTCCCTGTTGTTGATAAGATCACCATGAAGCTTGAAGGACTTGTAGTACAGCTAGATCGCAATACTGTCAGTGTTGATGGAAACATGTAAGTTGTTCTTCCATTTTAACACAAAATTGAAATAACAGTTTTCACAAACACTCATGGATATGTTTTCATTTAATCTGCATATAGTGACTAAAACAGTAAACTCATGAAGAAGATGCACTGGTGATACCACAACATTTGATTTTTCTACAGATGTTACCTCACATGACAGAATCAGTAATATGATTTTGATTTCATAGACAACCAAGCATGATCTACTCTTTATCTAAAAATACATATGACCTTCTGAAAACATTTTTTAATATTGATAATTTTAGAAGTAAATTCTACATTAAGAGTGTTCTGCAAAAAAACTAAACATGAGCAATTTGGAACAAAGAAAAAAAAATCACCAAATATAGTTTAATTAGAATGGGAATTTTAACCAAATGAATATTAGGTAAATCTCCAGTGCATTGCTGAGTAAAGAATTGAAGACCTCTCTAACATTTATGGGGTTAAAAGCCTTGCTTATGGTGTACCTGCTTTTAATTTATTTTTTTGCATAAGGCCCTTTATTTTAGGTTTATATGATTCTTAAATGTGTTTTGATTCAGGGAGTTGGATAAAGGACAAAAATCCTCAACTATAAAATTTTCATTATATGCAAATATATATTATTTACCTTATTTTGATGGCGGTAATCCTTTTGGACTGCCCCACTTTGAATTTCTTTTCTGATAATATAAGCAAATACTTATCTATCTACTTGTGTATGCAGAACAAATATGTTCTCAACATATTATTAGTCATACCATGATATATGTGTATTTTAGATTATTATATAGAGCAAGATTGTATATTCTTCTTACTTTTTTAACGTTTTGCACTCCAGTAAAGCAGAAAGCTTAGCTGGTATAATTTATCTACTTTCAACCAATGTTATGAAGCTAACATATGCTTTGTTCATCCAGAGTACAACTGCCCTTCAGTGGTTCTGGTGTTCAGATTGGAAAGTATGGAGTCTTCCTTAAAATTACTTCCAAGATTGGTCTGGTGTTCATGTGGAACGATGATGATAGTCTCCTGGTAAGAAAAACTTTGCTCTTTCCTTATAATTATGTAGTAAAATGTTTAAATATTGTTAAGTAATGTATATGTGTTACCTTGTGTAGCTTGAGCTGGATGAAAAATATGGCAATCAGACTTGTGGATTGTGCGGGGACTACAATGGCATCTCCATCAACAATGAGTTCATTGCCAACGGTGAGTAATATATAACTCTGCATTAAAATGAAAGAGCTTGATATCAGCACTAGAATACTATGGTTTAAGAAATGCATTTTCAAAGATTATTTCTAAAATTGGTTCTGGCATTCTTTGATATATAGTATCTGATTATATACATACATTTGCACTGATAAAATTGTGCTATCATTTAATACACCAAGGACTCAAATACCTGGTACAATGTGTTGTTGCTAAAGGTTATTTCTCTTTTTTAAATTATTATTTTTCAAAATAGCTTTCTTCAGATTCAGAAAAAGATAGTCATGCCACGGACAAAACTTCTGAAAACCAATTGCAAAATATAACAAATACCAAAAATTACAGAAGTACACGTTACACGCTACAGTGTATTCAGAGGCATATCTCATGAGCATATCCACATGACATAATTATAAATGCAACAGAGAAAGCAAAATGAGACATAAGTTGTCACTAGGGACTGCCAGCTGGAAAAGAATAATATTGACAACATATACTACTGGGGTTGTCACTACTCACAGCTACCTGCAAGTACACCATTAAACCAGAAGCAGTTACTGGCATCCAAGGAATGCCAGAATATACCATAGAGAAGTAAAGAAGAAAAGTATAAGAAAGGGAAACAGATAGGCAAAGTGAGTAACCACGTAAAGGAGGGCAAAGAAGCAAAGGGTAAAGCAACTGAGTGAGAGGAAGCCAAGTAGAAGGAAAAGGAGGGTAGAAAATCTGGAGGGGAAGGGGAAAAGTCCAGGAGAGGGGTGGTGTCCACCATGAATTGGGGGGGCAAGCCACGGCCGATATGGTTTTAGAATATTCTATGACAAAAGTCGTCCATGGGGACCATATCATTTCCAAGACTGTAGATGCTTGTTTGTTATAGAATGACGTTTATTTCCTCTTTTCTAAATCATTGACCTTATCATAATTGGGAAATTTTATTACAGGAGTCCAGATAACAGAAACTCAGTTTGGTAACCTCCAGAAGTTGGATGGACCCACTGAACAGTGTGCAGATGTACCACCAATCCCCAAAAGCCAATGTACAGACAATGTAAGTAACAAAATATACAGTTTCAATTTTAAGATGCTTAACAGATGCATGAAATACATCCCACCAAGCAATAATATGCTAAATTTTATTAAAATAATCAGCAGGCTTACATTGGGCTTTAAAGTTGTTATCATGTTGTACATATATTAGCTATCATCTTCAACACAACACAACACAATATAGTGTTGTCTGAGCCAAAATACAAGAGTTTCCAACAACTTTCAATTAAGAAATATAATTAAATATAATTTAAATCAAATCCAAAAGCATTAATAAGATACAAGTGTATCACCAGGGGGTGATGCACTCAGGTGAGATAAAAAGTTGGTAAAGAGGAGATAACTTCTCCAGTGATATGAATGTTTCAGTTTCTAGAGTGCATAGGCGCCATAGAAGAATGTAGGATTTGGAGAGGTGATATGACTTGAGACGTCTTATCTTCTCTTCATCACATCCTTATCAACCTTTAGTGCATCTCTCCCCATTAGGACAAACAGTGTTATCCAACTACTTAGCTTTAATAATAATAATAATAATAATAATAATAATGATAACAATAATAAAAAGAAGAAGAAGAAGAATTGTTTAAAAGCAAAACATATAAATATTGTATAAATGGTCTTTCAGGATTATGTATTAAAGGGTTATGTAACAAAATTTATGTTGTAGACTTTATCCTCCTGAGCAAAACAAGCATACACTCACTGCTTAGAGGTGTTTTGTTAAAAAGTTATTGCAGTTTTAACTTGTATTTTTTAGGTGCAGTATTTCAATGGACTTAATTTGTATAGTGCTGCTGTTGCTATAACATTCTATGGACAGCTCTGGTCAGATGAACATAATCTCCGTAAAATGGTGTAGCAACAGCGCCACTGTAAAATTTTAGTCAGCTGGATAAACCCTATGAATATGTGTGTGTATATATATATATATATATATATATATATATATATATATATATATGTATATATATGGAGAGAGAGAGAGAGAGATCTATGTTTTTTGTAACATATTAAACATTTCCATTCCGTTAATGTTTGCTGTAATTATTCATACAAAAATGTTAAACTGATGTGTGCTTCATACATAAAGTCACCTCTTATCTTGTGTCAGATCTGCACATACAACAGTGATAGTCTCATTTTGCTTGTATTAACTCTAGGAGAACATCTGTGAAGGAATCCTGTTGGGTTCAGCTTTCCTAAATTGTCGCACCTTGGTTGACGTGCAGCCATATATTGAAGCCTGCGTGCAGGACTTGTGTCGTTGTGATAGCAATGTTACTGAGCTTTGCTTGTGTAACACATTTGCTGAGTACTCAAGACAGTGTGCTCATGCTGGAGGACAACCAAAGAACTGGAGAACAAAATATATGTGCCGTAAGCTTTTTTCTTTGCTTAAATATTACATTACTTCTTCTGGTTCAAGTCTAAATATGGATTTTTTTAGGCTGTGATCTTCTTTGAGACAGAATTGAATAGAGTTATTCACCGATGAAATCAAAAGTATATAAAAAAATTTGAATATGTTGTACCACAGAAAAATTGCAGTGTCCTGAGTGATGGAAACTTGGGTTTAAAATGTTGCCATTATAAGAGGGGGCTGTTTTAGGTAGGACATTGACATTCATTCTATTTACATATTCAGGGAAAACCTCAAAGTTCCAAAGTACATTCTGTATTCAGCAAATTAAATGAGTCACAATTTAAGTCATTTTAAAAGCTGCATCATAGTTTATTAACATCTGATGTTCATTTTACACTTGAAATGATAGATACATATCCAAAGCATTGCTTCTCAATGCACTGGAGACCTCTCAAATGTCCCAGTACTTATCAAAATCAAATATCAACCAATCACAATAAAATAAAATCATCAAACTGTCAACTAAAGATCAAGCAAAGGCATAATAAATAAAATAGTGTCTCTAAAATCTAGAGGATACTGTTGATGTTTTGCATGCTTAACTCATTAACAATGTGTTGGACACCTTTCTGTCCCATGAGTGAGTATTAAGAAATGCATGCTTAGGAGTTATTGATGGTATATGAGATTGTATTTCTTCTGATTTCTAATATTTGTTATTCTTTCCACAGCCATAAACTGTCCTTCCAGCATGGAATATCAAGAATGTGGCTCCCCTTGTTCAGATACCTGTTCTAACCCAGAAAGGAGTGTTCTGTGTGAAGACCACTGTTTGGAAGGCTGTTTCTGCCCTTATGGTATTATCCTTGTACACCTAAATGCTCAAAAAATCATAGTGGTTCAAAGTCTCTCTCTTCTTCTTGGTATCTGTCAAATAATATAACATTTCTCTTCAAGTAATCCTATCTAATTTTTAAGCTTAATTTGTCATTTGTGTATATTAATATGCAGAAGTATTAGCCTTTAAAATTTGTAACCAATGATATAATGAAACATGACACATTTGCTTTCCATAGGAACTGTACTTGACGATATCAGCAATTCAGGCTGTGTTCCTCTGGAAAAGTGCTCATGTACATTTAATGGTAACACATATGCCTCTGGAACATCATATTCTACCCCTTGCAGTACATGGTAAGTAAAAATTCTGGACACTTTTGAAGCCCAAACTTTTCATGGTCTCATTTCTACATTATGAGAGAAACCACACTGATGGAGTCTCAAATGTAGATTTCAAGGTCAATTACCATATTTTACTCCAATGGGAGCATACTTAGTAAAGAATCCTCATCTGGAACCTCAGTACGGTTACAATAAATTATTTGGTGGGTCAGAAAAGTGACCAACCCTATGCCTGGAATGTAAAAATGAAGTTTGTAACTCCCAGCTACAATGCTAGATATGCACACAAATTATCAATAGACCTGTTGTGCGAAACTGTCACATTCAATACAGAAGATATGTGGAAAATTGAAACATGCAGTACAGGAAACTGTTCTGTACAATGCAATTACAGATATGCCAGGGGGAGCTTCAGGGGTCTAATTTCAGACCCCTGCTCAACACCCTCCCATGCCTGGGATAACAATGCAGCACTGGCTTACTAACAGTTCTTCCCCAGTGGAGAAAACATGCCATTCCAGCAGGGCACATTTCATTCGATAGCTTGCTTTTAAGCATTCTTTGAATAAATCCTGTGCTATTAAAAGAACTAAAAGAACTAAAATGAAAAATGATCTTATTTTTAAAACCCAGCAGTTGCTGGACAAACTAGGTAGTTCATCTCACTGGATACTGTACCCCTTTACCTCAATTCCAGTTATAATATTCAAATAGCAGTGTTTAACGACAAATTCCCCTCTTTGATTAATACATATGACACATAAAAACCTCATAACAATCTCATAACCATATCTACTTTATTCTCTGAATCTACTTCTGAGTATTAACTTTGTGTTATCAGAAATGAGTGTTCGTTGTAATAAGCAGTTTTACACCTTCCTTCTCTACATATTTTGGAAGTTGACCACTTTCAACCAACTAATGTACTGCCCAATGAAGGAATAACTTTGAGAATTAATGTTTCTAAAACATATACAGAGGTACTGGCTATATGTGTCCAAGGATGTAGCAGGACAAAGGAGACATTCCACTAGACATGTGTTATATCAGATAGGATATACAAGTATTTTTACTATAATGGTGTGATGTAAAATGTAATATTTTTACATTTAATTTGCTCTAACATAATCAATCATACTGGTATAATGTAGACCCCATACAACCAATTATATATTTGTATTTCATGTGACTAACTAATAAGTAATAATACAAGTTACTAATGTTAAGTAGTCATTTTTTCCCCTGTGGGTCAGAGAGGTCTCTATGCTGAACCTAGCTCTATTTGTAGTGGGGAATCATATTCAGAAGCTTTTGAGCATCACAATTAAATAAATCACATTTTTATCCATTTGGCCTAAATACCTGATTGTCTTTCCTGCTGGTTATCCAACTTTATACTAACAAATAATTGATAGCAAATTCATAGTCTAATATTAACATTAAGTGAATCAGTGCTACCTAGCAGTTTCTTTTGTTAATGATACTTCTTTGCTTCATTTAGTGTGTGCTCAGGAGGGAAGTGGGATTGCAAGAACATGCCTTGTCCTGCCACCTGTTCCATAGAGGGAGGTTCTCATATTACCACATATGATCAGACTCATTACAACTTCCATGGCGATTGCAACTATGTATTGTCCAAGGTAAAGTGCCAAAAAAGCTAGAAACCTTACAACATATATAAAACTCTAAATAAATATACTTGTTTTGACCAGATCACCATTTTAATGTACAAAGTTCATTAAACATACATTTGACAGTTCTGTGCAAGAACCAGTGCAACCCTGCAGTATTTGTTTTTCATTTGTATATAAAATTAAAACAGCAGAAATATTCATATTGTTTTGAAAAAATATTTGTGATCTTATTTGTGAATTTACAACTAGGCTTTGATGTTTACTCACAGGTGTGCAGTGGTGGCACTTTCACAATTCTTTCAGAGCTTCGCAAATGTGGTCTTTCAGACAGTGAGACATGTCTTAAGGGTGTTACACTTATCCTACATGGAGGAGAAACTGTGAGTATCCAACAATGTAATTTTGTACTATAAGGAATAAGGACTATATAAATGGCTCAGTTATTTGTTTGTAAGCATTATCTCTTTTGCACCTACTTTTAAACATCATAACAGTCACTTAAACTATTTTATTGCATATTCATTTGGAACTACAGATATTTCTTAATCATAAGGATTTGGTCAAGACACAGGCATTCATGTTCCTCTTTGCAAACTTTTATGCTCTCCTGCATCCCTCTTGATCTGCTACTGCATAGCCTGTCATTTTAATTAAGATACTAGTAAATATTAATTCTGTTATATATTATACATATTTCAACAATAATTTGTTAATATTATTTTGTTTCTGAATATAACCGCTTGCACATATTAATACATAAATATATAAGAAGCTAAATAAATTTTACTTTTTTCCCTTATGGAAACGTATGTGTTTTTTAACCCTGACAGATTGTATCAATTAAACCATGCGGCAGCGTGTTTGTAAACAGTGTCTACATACAGTTGCCCGTATCAGCTGGTAAGATTTATATGTCTTCAATATTATATTATTTAAATGATAGTAACATAAGTGTTTAAATCTCTAGTTTTGATACACAAGACAGGATTATGCTTTCATTCTCATGCATGTAATTTTACTGTAGCCCTAAGTAGGAGATCCCTATGTCTGTCTATAGTTTTTGTAATTATGCCACATTCATTTGCAGCTGATGTCACCATCTTCAGACCTTCTTCATTCTACATTGTTGTTCAAACTAACATGGGAGTCCAAGTAGTGGCACAACTTACTCCCTTCTTGCAGATCTATGTAACTCTGGATCCATCCTTCAAAGGCCAGACATGCGGTAAGAATCTTTCTGATGTTTTATTATTTCAGCTGAATGAGCACAATAGATTTTAGCAACCTTTCTAACTGTTTGGTCCTCTCAGGTCTCTGTGGAAACTTTAATGACAAACAGTCTGATGACTTTGAAACCATAAGTGGAGTAATAGAAGGAACTGCTGCGTCCTTTGCCAACACATGGAAGACCCAGGGTGACTGTCCTAATGTTAAGAATGTCTATGAAGACCCATGTTCTCTCAGTGTGGAAAATGGTATGAAACAAACTGAAATTCCATTCTTTCATTAATTTTGAATCTATAGTAATGCCCACTGCACAATTATCTATGACTATCAACAGACAGAGAATATTTTAAAATATATATATCCTCATTTGTTAACTGGCTGCATACACTTTTTTGTTATTTATTGGAATTGTTAAAGGGTTTGTTTCATATATGATAGCTACTATGCATGGAGGTAAATAGCTCAATATCTAAAAGACTGTTATATTCCATTCATACAGAAAATTATGCCAAGCATTGGTGTGGTCTTCTGACTGATCCATCTGGCCCTTTTGCTGCATGCCATGCACAAGTGAATCCACAACTGTACCAGACAGTAAGTGTACAAGAATTTTGTTACAGAAAGAATATTTTAAAGATCACAAAGTTTTTGCTAGAATTAAATTATTCTGTCATCCCTGATGCCTACTGTCCTACTGTATTCTACCCACAATGGAAAATGTTTTATATATTGATATATTGATATATATATATATATACTGCAATTAGAATGCAACACATATATACTGCAATAAGAAAATGCAATACATGGATATGGTTGAAGTTGTGGAGAGAGAGGGCAGGTCCCTCCTGGCCCTGTCTTTAGATGGGGAGAAAGCTTTCGACAGTGTCAGGTGGGATTTTATGTTTGGTACATTGAGGAAATTGGGATTTGAAGGTTTTATTTTGAACGCAATTAAGGCACTATATTCATCTCAGCAAGCCAGAGTGAGGAGTATTGGGTTCTCTACAGGGTGGTTCTCAATAGGTAATGGTACGTGCCAGGGCTGCCCTCTCTCTCCGCTGCTTTATATAATATCATTGGAGCCCTTAGCAGTAAGGGGGAGGGATATTAGTTTAATAAGAGGCTTCCAGTCAGAAGAATTGAAATTAATGATGTATGTTGATGATATCCTTGTTACACTGAAAGATCCCTGTTGGTCTATGGACAATGTTATGTTGGAGATTTATACATTTTCTAGGTATTCAGGATATAAATTGAATGTGGAAAAATCAAAATGCTTAATGTTGAATATAGAAGAAGAAGTTGAAGGGAGGTTGAGATTACAGTTTAAATTTGAGTGGACTAGGCAGCATTTGAAATATTTGGGCATATATGTTACGGACAGAAACAAAAAGTGTATGTAAAAAAATTTTTTGCAGCTGTTTAGACACATGCAGAAGAGTTTAATAAGTTAGAAGGGTTTCTTTTTGTCATGGTGGGGAAGGATCCACTGTATTAAATATTATGTCCTTCCAAAATGGACATATTTAATGAGAATTGTACCAATTGGCGCCAAATGATTCAATCTTCGTTCGATAGATTTGTTTGGCAGGGTAAGCATCCTAGAATTGCAAAGAGACATCTGTCAAGGAAAATGGTAGAAGGAGGAATGAGATATCCGGATATAGAAAGAATATATGCAGCAAGTAGTTTCTTGCATATAATCTCCTCTTAGAATGTGGCCGCAGTTAAAGAGAAATGGTATCAGATAGAAAGTGAGAGTGTGGAGGGGGGGAATATATTTGGCCTATTTTGGGATCCCAGGAAGATACAGGTTCGACTTAAAATATATTCTGCAATTTTAAAGGAATTAGATACAAAGGGTTTGTGAGATACTACAGGAAGATTCTAAGAGGAGATTGTAAGTAATTTGAGTAAGCAGGAGAACCCTCTGGCTCTAAAGTTATGGGAAAAAGATCTAGGAAAAGCAACAGCACGATTGGAGTGGAATAGGGCCCAGGTTTTGACTAATATGAATGTGCACTGCCTAAATTTGAATGAAGTGTGTTATAAAGTTAGTAACCGCTGGTATTTAGTCCCAGAAAGATTAGGCAAAATGTACCCAGATGTTTCTGAGATTTGTTGGCGGAGTAAGGTAGATAAAGGGGATATTTGCTTGTGTGGTGGGACTGTCCTGTATTAAAAGTTGTATGGATAGAGGTATTTCAGAAGATCTTGGATAAATGTGGGGTGAAATTGGAATTAATGCCGGAGACTGCACTTTTACATGTAGATATGCCGAGGGTGAGTAAGTGTAAGGTGAAAGTGATTCTCCATATATTAGTGGCGGTTAAATTACAAATAGCAAAAAAGTGGAAGAGTGTGGAAACATCGGGTTGGATAGAGATACTACAACATGTGATCTGGCAGCGTAAGATGGAAAGAGGCCTAATGTGGCAAGATAGTAAAAGTCCATTGTCCATAGAGATATGGGATACGTAGATTAGAAAATTGAATGGTGCAGAATGAAGATTAGAAGTAAATTAGAGGAGGGTTAATGATATTATGTATTCTCACAGTCTAGAATGTATGGTAGGGCAATATGGCAATAATTTTAAAGATTTGTTTAAGTGGTCTGGTTTGATATATATGCTATATGAAGATGGATGTGTGGATGTTTATATCTATGTATTTAATGTTTTGTTTTTTGTATTAAAAGAAATAAAAAAGAAAAAAAGAAAAAAAAAGAAAATGCAATAAATATATATATTCCAATTAGAAAAATAAACTTTAGAACCTTGGTTATCCTGTGGATCCTCCATTAGGCTTTACAATGCTGTCATTCTCACATAGGTCTTCAATATGCCTTACAAGGCACGGTTTAGACCAAGGGTAGTCAATAAAACACAGTTGCCAGTACACATGAGTGAGCTAGAAACTAGTAATTTTTTAGACAGAGCATTTTCCCGATGACTGGTTTGATAATTATCAAATTATCTAATATAGTCATTATCCTTATGCCCATCTTACATTTCTGATACTTGTTGAACTATCACAGACCACATTTAAAAGGATGATGATGAGTACCACATACATGGCAGCAGACTGAAGATAATACAATTGTTTACTCTCCTTTATAGAACTGTATGTTTGACACTTGTAACTGTGAGAAGAGTGAAGAATGCATGTGTGCTTCCCTTTCATCATATGTCCGAGCTTGTGCTACCAAAGGAGTCATACTTTATGGATGGAGAGACACTGTCTGCTGTAAGTACTAAAGGGATTCATCAATTCATTGTTTAATAGAATAAAATCTTCATGTTCATGTGAGAACTTAAGGACCATCATTTGATGTCCATATGATGAGAGAAGGGGATTATAAGTTAAAAATATATAAAATAGTAACAGTGACTGAATTCTGAGCTGATTCCTATTGTCTTAAGGGAGTTGATGTACGAAGAGGCACTGGAAAAATTCTGGGGCAAACTGTAGTAAATTGGGTTTTTTAATCCATTGCTTAATGTTGGAGAACTCTCTAGAATTCCAAGATCTAAAAGACCTATTTAAATGAGGGAATTATGGGAATTTGTATTTGTACCCTGTGGAGACCTGTTAGTTTCTTCCAGAATGGTTCCCCTTAATCTAAGTAAATAATCTGCAAATCTTTGACTTCTCTTTACAATAAAATGATACTATACAAAATAATTTTACTCCCTGTGCAGCCAAATACATGTACACCTGCCCAAAAACATTGAACTACACCTATTCTATGGACACCTGCCAGCCAACATGCAGATCTCTCAGTGAGCCTGATGTCACATGCAATATCAGATTTGTTCCTGTGGATGGCTGTACCTGTACTACGGGCTACTACATGGATGACAGTGGCATATGTGTTCCTGCTTCTGCTTGCCCATGTTACTACAAGGGAACTGCAGTTCCTTCTGGGGAAGTTGTCCGTGAGAATGGAGTATTGTGGTGAGTTGTAGTGTCTGTACAATGACATTGAATATAAGCTATTTGTTTACTCATTGTTAACAAAACCTTCCCTTGATACAAATGACCCACTGTCTTGTGTTTCCACATCAACATATTTTATTCAATAACAATGCTTTTCAGATTAAAAATGAACATGTAACATGGACATTTAATGTTTTACAAGCATTTTCACCCTTTTATTTTATAGTACTTGTACTCAAGGTCAGCTGAGCTGTATTGGAAGCCCTGAACCAGGTAATAAAATATAAAGTGCCAGTGTATGTTTATTTCTCACTATATTAACAAATACCACATTCATATGTTTTCTATTTATTTCAAACTATGAGCAGTGTGAGACAAAACTGTTGCAATTCACATCTGTTTTTGTTTTACACAACTCACAGCATGCTTGGATATATGCACAGATCTATTTGAACATAATATATATTGCGTGTATATTGAGCCAATGCAAATAAGCAAAGGGATGAGTGCACGCTATAGGCGTCGATACTATTACCAGCGCTAAAACCCCCCAGGTGTTGTGTTTTTTCAGTCAGATTTTAGTATCCTATTACCCAAGTTGTGAAAACAAAATCAGCGGTAATTATACGCACCACCGGGCAAAAAAACCCCATAGGAATCAACTAAAAACAATGCACAAGTAGCATTCTATTACCTACGGTCAGTATTACCATGTGTTTTGCGGTTTTCTGTCGGTACTCCTGCCCCTCAGAGTTGAGGTGTAGAAGCCACAACTACGGTTTCAAAACCATCATTGTTCGAACAAAAGCAGTGAAGAATACAGTATACATCATAGAAATCCAACATAGAGTGCCCCCCCTTTGACATATTAACAGTCCCCCTTTGAAAGTTGGCATATAGTGCTCTTATGACCTTCTTCTTCATTTTTACTTGACAAATATTGCCCCTTCGACATATTAACCTCCCCCCTTTGAAAGTCAACATATATTGCTCCCAAGACCTTCTTCTCCATTTTTATTCGACAAATATTGCCCCACTTCAACATATTATTGAAAGTCGACATATAGTGCTCCCATGATCACCTCCATTTTTATTCAACAAATTTTGCTCCTATCTGACATTGTTCCTTCTCCAATTTTATTCGACATACACCGTATCCTTGTATAGGAAATGTTGAGGTGTTTCAAATGCATGGACAAAACTATATTGCCACAGCATCGACCTTTAGTGAATGTAGGCCATCAAACTCTTAACTTGTCTCCTCTGTCATCAAACGTAGGCCTATTTCTTTGGACTTTGACATTTTGCACTATTTTTGAGGCGGTAGTTGAATAGAAGCAGACAGCTCCATTTTTGATAGTTCGTAAAAATGTGCTGTCTACGCCGGTTTTGTTTTACTGTGGTTCTGCAATAGAATACTGGTAAAACATGTTTGCAAAATACATGTTGGTTGTTTTTACTGTAGCGCCGGTTTTAGCACAGATAATTGTATCTAGCCCATTGAGCACTATCTATGTGTCATCTTGGCCATTTTAAGACACTGCTGGGCCTTGGGCAAAGGGTAGTGGGCTCCCTTAACCATTTGAATGTTAGACAGGTGTCCTCCAAATTGCTTCACAATGTGTTTGAGTCCTCCCAAGCACCCATATGGTTTAATAATAACTTCAAATGTTTTCCTTTCAAGTTTATAGTAGCATCATCTAATTCTAACCTTATGTTTAGTTTCATAGAATGTTATGTGCTCTCACCTAGGTTTGCACAGTTCTAATTATATTTCCAGTAACTGTGCACAATACTTAGTTTTCTCTACTAGTTTCACTTAATGTACTTTTCACTTTTGAATTCACACATTCAGCAAACAGATCACAGGGGAAATTAAGATCCAGGGGGTTTCAAATTATGCTGTATGATAACCAGAGATTAATTTTGACAGTTAAAAGTTTTCAGCATTAACAGTGTCCATTCACAATAAATAGGGGCAACAATGTTCCCAATTGTGTGTACTGCTGTAGGCAATGTTATAAGAACATTGTGGAGGCAAACAAATTAATCATTTATAGGTGCACTAATTTTATGAATACAATTTCTCGTTTATTACCAGTAATAGATTACATTCCATTCATATAATTTTGGTCTCCTCCCTAGTATGTGTTTCTCCAATGGTTTATTTTGACTGTGCAAGTGCTGCGGCAGACAGCATAGGAGCTGAATGTCAGAAAAGTTGCCAAACCTTGGATATGGAATGTGTGAGTATTATGTTTCAAGCTTATGAAAATGCAGATAACAATATAAAGCATGGTTAAACATATTTGGTTATATATATTTCTATATTAGATTCAGAATGGAAGGTTTTGATAATATTATAAACAAACAGTGAAACAGGCAGTACATGAACATCACAATTATATGCATTCAGTTGGTGAAATAATGACCCTCAAGTTCATTCTTTTAAAGCCAGCCATCTTTCTGTTGAGGCAAATAATTTTTTTGAAATGTGCCCTTTTTATGTTATCTACAGTACAGGACAAAATGTATCTCTGGCTGTGTGTGCCCAGATGGGCTAGTGGCAGATGGAAAAGGAGGATGTATCGAGGAGGAACAGTGCCCTTGTATTCACAATGATGCCACTTATCAACCAGGGGAAACGATCAAACTGAAATGCAATACCTGGTAAGTCTATAGTTAAAAAATGCAATGGATTATTTAAATAATAGTTAAACAGTTGAAGGAGGAACATACAAGATACCTAATTTGCAACCCTATTTTTACAGTACTTGTAAGAACAGGATGTGGACATGTACTGATGAACCATGTCTGGGGACCTGTGCTGTGTATGGAGATGGACATTACATTACTTTTGATGGGAAACGATACAGCTTTAATGGAGACTGTGAATATACTCTTTCTCAGGTGTGGCATTGCTATCTATCTATCTATCTATTTATCCATTTATCCATACACATCTATATACTCACCTAATATCACTAGGGATAACACTAATGATTTTCTTGCTACCTGGTTTAATTCAGGATCATTGCGGTAATGATGATGTAGGCAGCACTTTCCGAGTCATCACAGAGAATGTCCCCTGTGGCACCACTGGTACTACATGTTCAAAAGCAATCAAGGTCTTTCTGGGGGTGAGTATTACCAACATGTATTAAATATTTGATGCTTTTCATTACTAAAGCAATAAAGTTGAAATATGAGCTTTAAAGGTTATGTTTAACTATGAAAATTCTGTGTTGCCTAATAGATTGTGATGTCTCTGTCCCTTTCTCCATAAACAGAGCATTGAGCTTATTCTCACCGATGATGATTTTGAAGTGTTAGAAAAGGGCATTGGAGCTACAGTACCATATAAAGTGCGACATATGGGTATCTTCCTTGTCATTGAGGCTGACAATGGGCTGATACTTATGTGGGATAAGAGAACCAGCATCTTTATAAAACTCAGCAAGGACTTTGAGGTAAGAGTTCTTTGTAAATGGATCCCACTTCAATAATGTTTAGCTTAAGATTTAATTCAGGTATTCAATCATGACACCACAGCCGACTCTATGAAGGCATGTGCAAAACAAAGCTACAGTGCTAAACATAATCATTTTTGCCGATTATCAATATTTACTCTGTTGACTGTAGGGAGACAGGCTGTTTACAAATGAGCATATGCAAAGTATTGCTTGCTGCTCAAGCTATTGTTTCTTTTTAGCAAATGCCCCTACACTGCATTTAGAAGGCTGTATCTGTTCTTATTTAATTCATTTAGAAGATACTAATAAGGACATGGGTTAGGTCAATGTAAAAGTTAGAAAATATTCAGTGTAAAGGTTTTTCTTTATATATATATATATATATATATATATATATATACATATCTCCCCACCAGAATGAAAACTACTTTGTAATATGATTGTTTATATGATGTTTACGTGAAAATATTAATTTACTTTCACAGGGCAAAGTGTGTGGGCTGTGTGGTAATTACGATGGAAATGGAAACAATGACTTTACTACAAGGAGTCTGTCTGTAGTAGGAGATGCATTAGAGTTTGGCAACAGCTGGAAATTCTCTCCAACATGTCCTGATGCCACAGCAAGCAAGGATCCCTGCTCCACCAACCCATATAGAAAGTCCTGGGCACAGAAGCAATGCAGCATCATCAACAGCATGGCATTTTCTACTTGCCATCTTCAGGTATGTATGATATTTACAGAACACTTTAAGGACCCTATGCACAAATGTAAATGAAAGCAATTCTGTACAAAATCAACTGCACCATTGGAGGCAAATATAATTTCCCCAAATTACTATTGAGTTTTTCAAATCGCCTGGTAGTGGAGATATCTGCCCTGCAAAATCGGGCACTTCCACATTCTGCGGGGCCGTATGTCCCGGAATGCAACCTCAGTAGCATTGTAAATGGAGTTTGCTGTAACGCTACATCACAGAAATCCAGCTTCGAAGGGGAGCGTGAGCGCACTCCCTGGGGCAGCTGAGAAGTCCTGAGATGGTACAGGGTCCCGTAGAATGTGGAAGTGCCCGATTTTGCAGGGCAAATATCTCCACTACCAGGCGATTTGAAAAACACACACACAGAGCACTAATGTTGGGTTAAAGGGATAGTAATACTTCATTTTAACTTTATTTTATTTTGTAGGCATTAAAAAAACATGAAGAATGATATAAGTCTTATCTCTGAAACCTTTATGGTTTAAGAGATATTCACAAACAAAGTATCCCCCCCCTGTTCAACCAGATCAGAAGGGAGATGCCCAGGTAGACTGCAGAGAGGGACAATCTTCAATTAAGATAATGGAAAAAGCTGAAAAACTTGTCAAGGGGGGAAGGGCTTTCATTGTTTTCATACAAAGAAAATTGTCCCCTTCTGTTATCTGTACTGTTATACAACCAGACTCACATCTGAGAAGAGATGGCTTACACTAGGTAAAAGGGGCGGGAGGGGGAACTTTGCTTGTGAATATCTCATAAACCATAAAGGTTTGAGAGATAAGACTTATATCATTCTTCATGTTTTTTTAATGCCTACAAAATAAAATAAAGTTAAAACGAAGTATTACTATCCCTTTAATCATTAAAACACATGGTAAAACGTTGGTCTTAGGTGATGGTTCCGCTTTAACTAAAATAATGCTACTGCAAACTAATAGTACATTGCAAGAAATGATCCTTCAAGAAGCAGGTAAGCATTCACTCATAGCCTTCAGCGTTCATAAAAGTTAAAAGTGAGAACCTATCACCTCCCCTTTGTGTGAGCTTCCAATTTGAAACAATTTGCCTGATCACTCCTCTAGATTAATTTATTTCACCCCTTTGGTAGAAACTGATAGATTGTAGCAACCTAAGAAGGTGGAGAGAGTTGATGTTCTGGACATGTGAATAATTAATTATGCATACTTTATCTGACCAAGTCAGAGAAAAATCACAGTTGAGATTAGATTCCCAAACTACTAAATAAAAAAGCTCTAAAACTATTAACCTGTTTTGAAACAAAAAGCAGAAGTTAAAAGCATTTAATCAGACTAAAAGCTGTGTAGGTAATGGTCCACTTTAAATGTAAATACAGCCTGACATTTTGTATACTTATTGTATTCTTTCTTTGGAGCATTCCAGTAGAAACATGCAGTAAGTACATGAAATCCCTATATTCTGTTTGACAGATTTCAACTTTGTGTACCATTATTTAGATCTGGGTTTATGATTGTCATCATTGTTATAATTTATAGTCAACCATTCCTTCTATGTATGTTTAGCTTAAATGTATTTTATCTGTCGTTTGCTAATTGCTTGTCATGACACAATAAATGTGCTACTTTTATTTGATCTACTTGGTGAGTGCTTGTATAAGGATTTTACCCTCAATTTTTATGGGGAAAATGTATGCACATTTAATTTGTATTGGTCTCTGGGTTGCACTTGGTTTGACCCAACTTTCCTCCAATTTCTTTTATACATATATCCCTAAAAGATCAACAAGAGGCATGGTATTGAACATGAATATGGCCCCTAAATTATCTGAACAGAAAGCAAAATATAATATTACAATATTTTTCTTTTAAATTATTAGGTTGACCCATCAAAGTTCTATGATGCTTGTGTCTCTGACTCCTGTGCTTGTGACACTGGTGGTGACTGTGAGTGCTTCTGTACAGCTATTTCTGCCTATGCTCAGGCCTGTGGGGAAGCTGGCATTTGTGTTTCCTGGAGAACTCCAACAATCTGCCGTGAGTACCATGTATATGTAGTATATTAAGCATTCAATCACTGTCAAAAAAGGTAGTTATTTAAACATATGCTGCAGGAATATTATTTTTCATTAACAGATTTGAATTAAGTTTTCTAAGTTTATTGTTTTTATATTTTCCTCTAGCACTCTTCTGTGATTACTACAACCCTGATGGGGAATGTGAGTGGCATTATAAGCCCTGTGGAATTCAGTGCATGAAGACCTGCAGAAACCCCACTGGAAGATGTCTTAATGAGCTGTCAGGTTTGGAAGGTAAGAAGAAAAAAAACAATATTCCAGTAATCTTGGTCATGTAGTTTAATTTCCTCTACAAGCAAGGTGTTGTGGCCCTAAAATAGTCTAGGGTCACATAAGCTAACCAAACTTTAATTTGTACTACATGCCTTTTATTTTACAACATACAGTTTTGCTTCTTTATAGGGAAAATTTACCCTAGGAATAAGTGTCTCATAATTTCTTTACCCAATTATTTTGCCTATGTAGTTATCCATTATACAAAAGTTGGGTATATCTATTGCTTTTGAATAATAGCTGCAGTTTCCTTCATATAGTGAGCTCTGTTGAAGTATGCCTCTAGGTTACACATGCTCACAGCAAAAACATGCTACAATAAACCTGAATGGATTGTAGGAAGACACAAGTTGTTATTGGATTTTAAACAAACAATTTGCTGAAAACTACAAGACAGAGAAAAAACAACTTCAACAGTATATAGTGATACCTAACTGCTGTTTGAAGGGCATCTCTCTAGATAAGTTCTTCTGTAAGACACGTTAAGAGGTACTTATACTTTGGGTATAGTGATTCTTTAACATGAGTATTACTAAAACTTATTTTGTTATTATTATTTTTTGGAAACTTCATTCATTTGTTTTCATATGTCTTGACTTTGTCTTGCCAATTAGGATGCTACCCAAGTTGCCCAGAAGATAAGCCCTTTTTTAATGAGGATGAGATGAAGTGTGTGGCTCAGTGTGGCTGCTATGATGCAGAAGGAAATCATTACCCAAGAGGAACCATAGTGTATACCAAGGAAAATTGCCAGTCATGGTAAGTTCTTTGGGTAGTATGCAACAAGTTGCCATATGCTCAAAAGCAAAAGTGGAGGATTTCTGGGGCAAATCAACCATAGTGAACAAACAAACATGTCCATTTATTTAATTATATGAATTTCCATTGATAAAAACATTGCTTTCAAAATGTCTCTAGCACTCAATGGGGGAGATTCACTAAGCAGTGATAAAGAGGTGATAAAGTGGAGATGACTTCTCCACTGATATCACTTCTCCAGTTCCTATGTTATTCTATGGAGCCTATTCACTAAAATATGCAGAGTTGAATAAATCTTAGTGCCTAGACTCCATAGAATAACATAGGAACTGGAGAAGTGATAAACTGGAGAAGTTATCACCCCTTTATCACCTGATTATCACAGCTTAATGAATCTCCCCCATGTGTCAAAAGCCCCATTTAAATCAATTTTAATTTATTCCCAAAGGCACAGTTTGTTTGCATCAAAACTACTTCACATTTGTTATACATATGTCCCTAAGTTTTAACGAGATTTTCATGCTAATATGTATTTATTTTATATTTATTTATGTATTTCTATATTTAGAAATATCACTTGATAACTTAAAGGCATTAGACCTAATTTCATTTACCAGAACCTTCAGTTTGGATACTCATTTCTTTTGGTCCTTTTTTCATGTTATTCTTTTTTGATCTTTAGAATTGTAGTAGTTTAACTCACAAGCTTTGTTTGAACTATAGGTATTGTCTCCCTCTTATCTGTACAAAGAGGGTATGCACTAAGGTGTGATAAAGAGGTAATAAAGCGGAGATGACTTCTTCAGTGATATCACTTCTCCAGTCCCTATTTTATTCTATATAGACTATGCACTAAGATTTCCAAAGTTGGAGAAATCTTAGTGAATAGGCTCCATAAACTAACAAAGGATTGGAGAAGTGATATCACTGAATAAGTCATCTCCACTTTATCACCTCATTTTCACACCTTAATGCATAACCCCCAATGTGATGAGCTGCTCATTGATGCAGGCTATTTTCCTGTCATTAATTATATCATGTTTTTTTCTTTCCACAGTTTGTGTACCATGGCAGGTATTGATTGCCAGTACAGTAAGGAAGGTGAGGTGGGAAATAAAAAATTGGTGAATTTCTAAATCTTTATGATGTTAACAAAGGTGGAAGCTTGAAGAGGAAATTGTATTTTCAAATGTATGGCAGTTTATATCAAGCATAATATATTCAAATCTACTAGGATGTTTTTTAATAATAGTCCAAACCAACTGCACCAAATGGCATAAGAAAGAATATTTCACATGGTTCTGGAGTCTTCGCTAGCATTCATGCTCTTAAAAATCCCTTATAAATCAATGGGGTTTTTATTTGTCCCTGAGGATGCAGTTGGTTTGCCTCAGGATTGTTCTATCACACTGTCTGAGTTCTAAAATCAATGGGATCATTGGAGTTGCTAGGTGCTTAAACAACTTGTGGCTTATGCTAACCTAACTTATTATTAGTGCTCCGCTCAGCCCAATTGCATTATTACTAGTAGTGAGATTAGCACAATGGCATTCCCATTCTGGCAACAAGAACAAAGTCTTTAAGCATAACTGGAGTTTTAACCTCATCAGCCTGTACCTAGAAGCACTCCTGCGTGGTATACCACATAAGCCATGGTAGCTACTGTAACAGTCCAGGAACATCCCATTGGTGTTAGAAAGGTTTTACACTGTGTCAGAATGTAATGTGGCCTATTGTGCCTTAGTTAAGTAATTTCCCAAATTATTAATATGTTCAATAGACAATTTCACTGATCATTCTAATTTTACAATGCTTATTCATTTCCTCTTTTGAATAACAGCCTGCACATGTGAATACAACGGCAAGAAATATGAATACAATGAAGTCATTTACAACACTCCAGATACCACTGGAGGGTGCCTCAGTGCTGTCTGTAAGGAAAATGGAGTTATCCAGAGAGATACATCATGTACAACCACTCCAAGCACAACTCCATTTACCTTTACTACCACTCCAACCACTACTCCTGAAGGTAAGTTACAGATCGATATGTGGTAGACAATATTATGGAAATCAGTGGATTATCTGTGACCAGAGAATAGCAAATACATGTGTAGAGCATACAAATGCAGAGTTGTCCCTGTTATTTACTGTAACAATTTAAGTTAAAAAAAAATAAAAAGTACAAAAACTACATGTAGAGTTACCCCATGTTATTGTATCCGTGCAGAATTGATCTCTGGGTACATGAAGGTGTATTACCTAGGAGTAGTAACCTTTGGACTGTGAGATGTTGGAAACAATCTGTCCCATAGTCCCCAACTAAATACAATCTGGTTGAGGGAAACAGGAGTTGAAGTCTCAAACAGCTGGAGTGCCAGAGGTTGACTATCCCTTAGACAGTATAGAGAAAAAGGAGCAACAATGATATCTCCAACTTTTGAATACAATTAATCATATGCACAAAGGAAACTTTGGGTACTGTTTTGGTTATACCAACTGCACTACAGGATAAAGAAAACCTCCTCAAACTACTATTAATTTAAAATGGGTTTATTATCCCTTGAATGATAAAGAGGTCTTGCTTCAAATGGTGATGAAGACCTCTCTAGCATTTAAGGCATTAACAGTTCCTATTTAAGTCAACAGGAATTTGTATTTGTTCCCTAAGGTATGGTTGGTTTGCTCCAAAATGTCTCAATTTTTCAGCCTCTATGTCCACATCACCTTTTATACCCACTTGTTTCTTTGTATATAATAGTCATATTTTGCCCATTTTCAACAAAGCTACATCTGAAAAGAAGTCCACCAGTATGTAGGTGTTTTAGAAATAGAGTTTAGAGCTTTTCTAAATACTCCTATTTTATTACATTACCTTTATTGAGAAGTTTGAGTGTTGTCTTTGAATTCAACAACAGAGAGTTTGTCATATATGTAATTCAATCATTTGCTGATTTGCACTAATTTTTTTCTTAATGTTGTGCCTTTGTTACAGAAAAAACTACAACTACAACTCCCCATGGAGACATTTTCACCTCCACTACCATAACTCATACCCCACCCACTACAACTACTACAACCACAACTACCAGCACAACTACAACAACTCCCCATGGAGACATTTTCACCTCCACTACCACAACTCCTCCTACCACTACAACAACCCCACCGACCACCACTACCAGCACGACTACCACAACGCACTGTTATTGCTATGTTGATAGAGCATATTTGCCAGGTATGTTTTATTATTGTATATAATTATTAAACAACTTATATATAAACACTAATTCAATCAAAGTGATTATCAAAATTAATTCACTAAAATATATTAATGAATATTTACAATATTATAGATATTAAGAACATAGACAATAATTATTGTATTCAACACATTGAGCAAATTGTCCATGTGAAACGTATTTTCTGCAATATAGAAAATAAGGTTTACCAATAAAAATGAATATTTTATTTGTGGGCTATACATTATACATATATTACAGTCAAGATAAAAGGGATCTTCATTGTAATTTACTCTTTAACTTTTGTTTGCATTTTGTGTCACAGGGGATGTTATTTATAACAAGACAGATAAGGCTGGCTGCCAATTCTATGCAGTCTGCAATGAGAAATGTGAGGTTGAAAGATTCCAAGGACCATGCATAACAATCCCTCCTCCAGAAATAGTAACCACCACAACTCCAACCACAACTTCCACTCCAACTACCACACCACCTTCATTTGAAGGCTGCCTTCCATCAAGAAAGGTATATGGCCATTCCCAAATACTAAGTGATATTTGCATTTTGCATATATGAGAAGGTGTATATTATAATTAAAAGAGAATACTGTAACTTTCATTATAATTATTACATGTAATTTCCAAAAATGTAGATGCATATAATCACAATAAAAAACTTCAATTTCTAAGACTTTTATCAGACTATACAGAGCATTATTGTACAAGTGTTTTCAGTTTTACGCTTTTATCATTAGTTTTAAGTGCTCATGTAAAGTTATATCTACATAGTGAAAATCCATAAGTCTCAGCTAAATAACTACATTTATTTTGTATTCATTCTATTTGTGTATACGTTTTGGGATATAAACTGCAGTGATCATTCTGTTACCAGTTCCCAATAGATTGTTCCCTTTTGGCTCTTTTCATTGTGAAACATTTGGAAAAGTGCATAATAAAAACACATATATGGACATATGTTCCACAAATAGAAATGTTGTACTGATGTCTTACTGCCCTCTCATTTCCTGTTATAGATCAATGAAACATGGATGATAGATAACTGCACAAAAGCCATATGCCATGGAAACAATGTTATTACTATTGAGGAAGTGAAATGTCCAGTAGTAGAAGTAGTGACCTGTGCTAATGGTTTCCAACCTGTCAAAGTCTACAGTCAAAATGGCTGTTGCTTCCATTATGAATGTCAATGTAAGTATTTTGTTTTCATCAGTTAATAATAATAATAACTATTAAACTTTATTTTGTAGTTCTAGTAAAAAGCTTGGGATAAAAAAAAACAATTAACAAGCTCTCAATATCCATCTCATAACAATAAGTAAATGAGTATTAATAGAAAAGAAAATTAAGGGTTTCCACAATACTTATGTACTAAATATAGATTTATATTTTGAATGCATACATTCATCTATTCTATATGTCTGATCTACAGTTACTTCCCATATGCACATTTTATAAAACACATTATACCATTCGATATAATGCATTGTGTTCATCTGGGTAGATGTACAATAAAAATATTTATTTACAACGGAGATTTTGTTTTCCAGAGTGTCATTTCTTACCTTTATGAAAATGTTGAATTATCAGTTTTGGATTTTGGTTGCTGACACGCTTTATGTCTGATTTAAGAAATGGATAGAGTTCTTCTCTGAACATTGCTAAAATACTTCATAAAAAATCCTTTTTTGATATTTTAACCCCTTTAATACTAGAGAGGTCCCCAATATATGTATTGGATTGTAGGGGTTAAATGTTGCAGGCTATGAATGTTAATATTAAGAAAGATATTGGATTATGTAAACTATGCCTCATTATTTCGTTTTGTGCTTGAAAAAGACATATAAGTGATTATTAATTACAAATTAATATACGTACATAGAGGCATGTGTATTTTTAAACATGGTTTACTATAAAGCTGCAACTACGTATTGTGTGCTTTTTCAACTGAAAAGGAAGTTGTAAATCAGTTGAAGCATTGCAAAATGTGCACATGCCTATACTCTGCATAAAGCCAGGTCTGGTCGCGCCAGGAATTGTCTAATGATGTGATAGACAATTTTGCCATGAAAGCTATATTTTTGGCATGGCACCGATGTACTTCCCACATACACACTACTGGCCTTTAAGTACTGGTACAATAAGTCTTGTGTATGTTTTATTCTAAAGTGTGTAACACATACCACCTGTAATTTGCTTTAACCCTTAAGGACCGGCGCACTCACGCTCGTCCGGCACTTGAGGACCACAGGGTTTTTTTTTTTTTTTTTTTTTTGCAATTCCGGTTCAGGGCCGCTCCGGGAGCCCAGAACTCCATGACGTAACAGGACTGTCAGGGGTCCTTAAGTGCCGGACAGCTGTGACGGTCCTGGTACGGCAATGGTCCTTAAGGGGTTAATATAGCATAAAAGACTGAAGGTACTACAGGTGTAAGGAGGTACCGTGTTAAGCACAAAGATCACACTTTTAGATTTTTTGGTCTGTGACTTACAATATCTTGTATTTGTTGTCTTGTAGGTGTGTGCACTGGATGGGGTGATCCTCATTATATCACTTTCGATGGAACTTACTATACTTTCCTGGACAACTGCACCTATGTTCTTGTGGAACAGATTACCCCAGCATATGACAACTTCCGCATCCTTGTTGATAATTACTTCTGTAATGCTGCTGATGGCTTGTCATGTCCACAATCCATTCTGATTTACTACAAGTCTGATGAGGTGGTGCTGACACGTATGGTGTACCAAGGAAAAATGAGAAACATGGTAAATTGTTAATCCCAATATTACCCATATACCTTGTGCTAGGAGAGAAAATCATAGTGTTACAGTCTATTACCCCAAGATGACCCTAAAAGTAGAATATCGTTTCAGATCAATATCTCCTCTTTTCTCACAGAATACATCACTGTTATTTTTAGTTATCAGCATATTTATGAAACTTGTCTGGTTGCAGGAGTCAATCTATTAGTAATATATTAAAGGGGTTCGGAGTTATTGCTCACTTTTTCCAAATTTAAACAAACTATTGTTTTTTTTATATTTATATGGACTAATTCCATACTAATTTTTCAAATTTACTGCTGTTCTTAATAGGAAACGTCATGACATTCAGCCTGCTCTGCTGCACTTCTTACATTATACTAACCATTTGTGTGTAGGGTGCCCAGTACAATGCATTGTATGCAAAGGGTTAAGTGAAATTATAGTCATTACACTAAATTGTGATGCTTTGTTTAGTAATGTTTTGTCTTGTTGTGAATGCTAAGGAATGACCATTTAGTACTTTTCCAACAGGTGAGGTTCAATCAGATTTGGATGACCCCAGGATTCACTGCAAATGGTATTTCTGTCATCAGCTCTGGTATCAACACTGTGGTTGAGATCCCAGAAATCAATGCTTACGTCTCCTTTAGTGGAATAATCTTTGTTATCAAACTTCCATTCAGCAAATTTGGTTACAACACACAAGGGCAATGTGGTAAGAAAATCAAGTTTCTTTCGTAAATATTAATATTTTATTTCATTGTTGTACATATATTGCTATTCCAGTTTTCAGGAACCTAACATTTAATTTCCCCAAATCATACCTTACTTTCTTACAGTTTTCTATTGTTTCACAATTTGTTTCACTATTGTTTCACAATTTTCCAATTTTGTATAAATTGTAATACACAATCTTGTTTAACATTCTGAGGACCATGCAATGAACTGAAGTACCCCCCCCACTCATTAAAGTGTTAATTTTCTGTTTAAAGAAATTTCTTAAAGGGACAGTAACACGTACAAGAGTACTTCCAGTACTGAGTGATGTTTTATTCAAAAGTTATTACAACTCAGTCTTTAATTTTTTGGTGCAAAAATTCAGTGTCTTGGAATTTTACATTAACACTGTTGCTAGATCATCCTATGGACAGCTCTGGTCTGTAGACGTAAACTTCTGTAGTATAGTGTAGCCACTGTAAAATTTCAGACCATTGAGATACTGCACCTAAAAAATTCAAGTTTGAGCTGGAATAACTTTTCAATAAAATGCCTTTCCGCACTGGGAGTACCCTTGTTTTATAAACACTACAATATATTTTTATGCATATTAAGTGTTACTATCCCTTTAATGCTTTGAGTGTCAGAGGGATATCCAACACATTGCCAAGCAAAGCGTTGGATAGTTACACCTCTGGCACTCAAAGGATTAAGGCCTTTTATTACCAATGACTCTGTCTTCCCCTTAGCAAGAGTGAGGGGCAATCTTAATTCTAGGGGTAATCTCTGCCATAAAATATTACCAAAGTGATATATTTTAATCAGCATTAAGTAGATTGAAGTCGCTATTACTTAAAATGAAGTTCAAAAGCAATCCAAAAATAAGAATATATGTTAACAAAAGATGCTAAAACAATATTTACTATTTTGTGTTCCTTGATTAATTGCTATCTAATGGTTCCTAGTACAATTCTGGAAGAAATCAGTTGCACTATAGGAGAAAAATGCACATTCCTAAATTTCCCATTCATTTAAATGGCGATATGAACACATTGAATGTTAAAGAAGTCTCCGGAGCATAGCTTCACTATGCATTGGATTCCTCCATATCCAGATCTATGAGAATTTTCATTTGTCCCCTATGGAGAAGTTAGATTGCTCCAGAATTGTACCTCTTTAGCTTTCAGGATTTCACATATATTTGTCTCATGAAAGTTTCCTTTGTATTTACTTTTATTAAAGGAGATATATATAACTAAACAAATAAGAGGCTCTTAATGAGTTTAATAGAAGAAATTACTAAATGAGGAGGTAATTCATACAGCAGTCAGGTGCATGTATTGATATATGTTGGATATTATCTGCAGTTACCTGCCATTTGCTGTGCACCATTTTAGATCTACAGCTTGCTTTCACCTCTCCACCATAAATCAATTCCTATGCAAGTTCTTCCTTTAAATATAGAAGGGCATAGTCTCCTTTAACACATATACATTAAATAACACATCTACATTACATACAGTGTTCTTCCCACAATACATATAAAATACATAATGCTCTGTTCCTCTCCTGGTTATTTTGTATTTGAATCCTTAATTAAATACTTCAGACATTACTCTTCGTTTATGCAATTTTCTTTTTCCATTGAAAAAAATGTTAGCAAGGACCCATGTGTTTCTAAAAACACATATTCTTCTTGTGTACAATGCAGGTACCTGCTCTAACAATATGACTGAAGATTGCAGATTGCCAACTGGTGAGATCATTCAGGATTGCTCTCGAATGGCTTACTATTGGAAGGTCAATTCGACTAGTAATCCATACTGTAATGTGCAAACTACAACTACCACTACAACTACAACTACAACTCCATCAACATCTACTACTTCTACTACCAGCCCTCCAACTACTACGACAACAACCTGCACACCTTCTTCTCTCTGCAGCTTGATCATAAGCGAGTAAGCAATATATCTTGAATATGTAGTGATTATTTGATCATAATAGCTTCACTGTCTAACCCTGGTAATTCATTCAAGTAATGTGTTTTATTTGTCTCAATGGATGAGAGTAGGTACCGTTTTAGCCGTAGAAATACAGGAGGCAAGAATTTAGTAAAGTTGATACCTTTATTGGCTAACTAAACAGATTTAAAATGCAAGCTTTCAAGACCTCTTAGGTCTCTTCCTCAGGCATGTTATACCATGCCTGTGGAAGAGACCTAAGAGTTCTTGAACGTTTGCATTTTAAATCTGTTTAGTTAGCCAATAAAGGTATCAACTATACTAAGTTATTTGTATTAATACTTTCTAAGAATGGTTTTGTTTATAACTTACATTTCTTGGAAGAATATTTGATTTATGCTGAATGTAGGGACTTATTCAGAAAGTAAAAGGGGAGCAATTCTAGAGAAAACCATGTATAATTCAAAACGTTAAAAAAATATATATATATATATATATAACTAGTCATTGGAGGTCCTAGTGGCAGATGGGACACCTTGGACACTGGGCCCCAGCACAACTGGACCCTCTGCATGAACATTACACTCCTGATTGCACTGCTTAAGCTTATTGAAATGCACCTATGGTCCGTAGCCTCACTCCTCATCAAATGACAGTATTAAGTGATTTTTTTATGAAACTTTTTCTTTGAAGATGAGTCATATGTGTCCTCATTCTGCATTAAGATATGCCTTTATCCTGGAGATACTTGCTAGATGGAAGTGCATACAAAACCTGGTTCTTAATCAATTGTTTCTTACTGTATTATTTTGTGGTGGAAACATAAGTCTATATGCAGATAGGAAAATAGGAAAAGTCTGTGGAAAAACAAATGTAGTATAAAGGATAAAGGAGCAACTGATTTGTACTAGAATTGCTCCTCTTTTGATTTTTGCAGACAGCCCACTGAATGAAACATAGGTACTCAGTAAGTTAATGCAAGAAAGTGAATCACATTTCTTTCTGTTGCCTTTGAAGTATCTTTGCTGAATGCCATTCAATCATACCACCAACGGCTTACTATGAAGGCTGTGTTTTTGACACCTGTCACACCCGGACTGAATCAGTGGAATGTTCCAGCTTAGAGATCTACGCAGATTTGTGCACTTCCAGTGGAGTCTGTGTGGACTGGAGAGCAAGGACTGAAGGCCGTTGTCGTAAGTGACACAGAGGAGAGAATCAGTCTCCATAATGGTGCATAGTTGTATCTCAGTAGCCTCATTGTTACTAGTTTAATATTTGACAAAGTATAATGAAAAGAAGTGGCTGTTTTGTATAAATCTACACTAAAGAAATATAATATCTGTTTTTATTTGTTATATAGCATTCAACTGCCCTGTTGGAAAGGTTTATAATCCTTGCGGCCCACTTCATCCTCCTACCTGTGACAAGTAAGTGATATGTTTTAGAGAATTTTCTGATTTTTAAGTAAATGCAGGACGATTAACTTGGAGCTAATAGTAAATGGCATCACAGAAGTAATGTTTGCAATGCCAATAATCTGACTAAGCAAATGCAGCATACATTTGTTTTGAACAAAGGTGTATAGAACTTGCGGAATTAGCTAAATGTAAAGTTTTTAGGTATTTACTTAATGTCAACTTCTTCAAAATTTATGAAAGCTGGAGATTCTCTTTATTTGTATTAATTAATTAATTCGTTAATTTTGTGGTTGATGCTTCTGAAATTGTCACATTAGTTTACAAAAAATATTATATTATTATGATCTACATGTAACTCCTTGATATCGGGGACTTCTCAGTTACAGAAACCATTAAGATTAACATTCAAACATAGTCATTTGTGACTCCTCCTTTCTTTACAGTGACCTGTCTACCAGCACTTGTTTAACAGAAGGCTGCTACTGTCCTTTAGGGTCTCTGCTCTTCAATGCTTATTCTGACACTTGTGTTACAACCTGCTGTAAGTATAGAAAAAAGATCCTATTACTTAAAAAATGAATTCACTGGCTTCAACCAGAACATAAATAGTCTAAAGGAATCAATGAATACCATAATTTTGGTAATCTGATAGCTCGGACATTAGAATGTTTCCATTGCCTCTCCACATGTATACAGGCAGAAATGCAGAAAATCTGATCTCTTTTGTGCAAACTTCAGAGTTATTACTGTGTTAATGGGGCTGAGCACATCGGTTCAGAACAAGCTAATAGAATAAGAAAGATCATAAACAGATTGCTATGGTTGGCCTGTTAAGAAAAAGCACAAAGCCATCTGATTGTGATCAGACCAAAAGTTTCAGACTATAAGCTCAGGTAACCAATTTGGTTATGCCCATCTAATCAAGTTAGGCCAAGCACACAATAATAAATATCACTTCCAAACAGATTGCATGTTTTCTTACAGATATATTTTATTCTGCATTGTTACTTTTAGGGTTTTGTTTACTATAACAAACATTGCCTTTCCTAAAATTGAAATATAAATCATTCTTAGACTGTTCTTTTTTGTTTGAAACATTTATATAGCTTTTTTTACTTTTCTATAAATTATTATTTAACATTGTGGACATTTCACTATACTACACACTGGAAATGCCTTAACTTTTTAGGGACGAGTAGGGCGTGCAGTACATTAATTTTTAAACAATAATAGATTTATCTAGCTCGTATAGGGTTAAAATGCAAATACATTCAGCAATGACCACACCATTTGAAGAAAGTGTATAATTACTTAAAATTTAATTAATTTATTTTTATTTTTTAGCAACTTGTTTTGGACCAGAAGGACAACCCATGAAGGTAATTGAGCTTTATTTGATATAAAGATAAATCTTGGTGAGGTAGAGGTGTATGGATACTTCTGTTGCCTTAAGGACCGTAATGTCCGGTTACAATGGAACTGTTAATGGTCAATCAGGTCTAAAATTTCACACTATTAATAAAATAGAGTAGGCTATCGCACTTTGTCATGAGAATTTCTAATACTCAGGGTATTTTTCACAAAAAAGCTAACAAATTTGGGGCCAAACCATCTGCACTGTAAGGAAAAAATGAAACTTGTTAAATTGGGTATTTAAACCCTTGAAGGAAGGGAGGTATTCTATGCATTGCTGAAATTAAGAGTATTAATATTCCCATTTAAACAATAGGAATGTTTATTTCTTACTAGTGTAAAAGCCCATGTTCACAGGACAAGGTCCAGGTAATGATAACCTTTTGAGTGCCAGAGGGGTACATAACGCACTCAAAGGGTTAAGGGGCCGCTACCTCACTGCTCCATGCGATACAGTCTTGCCTCGCCTCACTCACACAATGCAATCATGCGCAGTAGAGACTGTCTGAATGTGGGCAGTCTCTACTGCGCATGACTGCATAGTGACAAACATCTTAGCGAATTATTATATAGGATGGTGAAGTTAGTTAACCCGAGAATTGATAAACATTTGTTTGATGCACGATTGGTCATAAGTGACTTCATTAAGTGTGTAATACAGTGTTAATGTTATTACATGGCTCTCTTACTTCTCTTTATATATATATATATATATATATATATATATATATATATATATATATACAAGGCTTAAAATTTCCACTCGCCACTAGCCAATGGCGAGTGAGAATTTAGCCCTGGCGGGTAGAAATTCAGCCCTGGTGGGAATGTTTTGACTTGCAGTGGCGAGTAACCTTTCAGGTCTGGCTAGTAGCAAAGGACTTAAAATTATAAGCCCTGTATATATATATATATATATATATATATATATATATATATATATATATATATATAGTGCAGTTTAGACCTTAACCTGTATATTTGAATATTTCCATGTTTCAAGTAATTTCTATAATTTGAAGATGTGGTTAATACTAAAAACATAACCACTCTATTCACAGGCTGGTGATACTTGGCTTAGCAACTGTAACAATTGCACCTGTGAGACAAATTCCCTCACTGTGAGGTGCAGCCCAATAATATGTGAAGAAGAGCCTGTAGAAGAATGTCAGCTTGGATATAAACTAGTTACCATTCAAGGAAGTTGCTGTAAATCATATACCTGTGGTAAGTAAAAACCATGTATCTTCTTTTTAACCCCAAAATATTAATATTAATTAATATTAATATTACCAGGGAATGGGAAACACACTATATTATGCACTAAGGTACAATCCTAATCTTTGGGACCTGCAGACTTGTCTACCTCTTTGATTAACAGACTTGTACCCAACTGTGGCCTGTATTTGATACTAAAGGATTAGTGTTCCTCTTCCCGAGTGTACTACAAAATATCTAATAATATAGATTAGAGACATGCCGACCTATAGCAGTAGTGATATGATAAAAGCTTTCCTGGCCTATACAGAAGTGGATGAGAGACATGGTGGGAATGGGAATCACCTCCACCACTGATACAATGTTTTTTGGTGGCAATATAGTTGTTACTCATGAAGTTTATGCTGCTTAATAGTCTGACTCCAGTCCCCTCAGCACATGAAATGTCAGAGCAAAAACAGGCTGGTGTGTCCACCATTCGGGGTACTGTTTGGAGTGAGGTCATAATATGTGCTACAGACTGTGGTGATGGTGGTAGAAGTGGAAGTATCAGCAGTGATTTTGGACATCTTGCTGTTCCACTTCCTAATGGTAGCCACTTAAGCCTCATCTGTGGAGTTTTGTAGTCATTCTCTACCTCCCTCAATGAAATAATGAGTCTGGAAGTGCTTCTCCTTGGTAGCAAACACTGTGCCAACATCCCCAACTGAAAGGTGCACATTCTGTGTCAACTCTGTCAAGGGGGAAGGCCTCAGCAGTGTGGGGGGCTACATGAGGCCCACCAGCAGTTGCCATTGCAACCCCATCAGTCCCCACCAGCCTTAGGCTGACATGAACTGATGGATGGTGTAGTGTTGTATCAGGTGGAGGGCCTCATGATGCCAGTTGTTGAGTACCTGGCTGTATGACAAGGTGGGTGATAAATATATGTATTTCTGTAGCACTGCGGAAAAAGCTGGTGCGTTCAGTATGTGTGATTCTATATTTACTGTGGAAAAAGGTTGGGGTTAGTATGTGACGGAAAAACTGCAGAATCAAAAAGTGCAATTTTTTCACTTTTTCACGCACTCCTACCTCTGCACTACTAGTTAGCTGTTGTCAGTAAATTCCTTTTCTTCCAAGGACTGCATTGTTAGTTTTTATAGAACAGGATAGACCCATGTTAGCATCAGAATCACCACCAACTTTCAATACAATAGTAAAATGCTCAGCAGCTAGTTAAGCACCCACTGCTCCTCAATATATGATTGTCCCTCATGTTCTTGTGGGTGTTCGAGTGAGTGTATGTAACTTTGTACCCCTTGTCTGTTTTTCTTATCTTGAATTGTTGATGTATTGTTTGCCTGAAAAGTGTCTGCCACTCAGTAGTGATTATCTGTCACTTATTGGTCAAAATTTGTTTTTCTTTTTTACTCTTCCTTCTCCTTTCACACCAATACCCAGATAGCAACTGGCAGTGGCTCCAACACTTATTTCAAGCAACTCCAGCTTACTCTCCTTTCCGGTCTGTGTACACTAAGTACAGCTAAAATTTAGCTGCTCTCACTCTCTCTCTCTGTCTCCATTTGTCTCTGTGCTTGCAAACCAGCCACATTTTTTAGACCATTCCAAGGAAAGTCATTTGTTTTAAATAACGCAATTGCGGCTCTGCTGCAGAGCCTCCGTGTCCGCCGACATGGATCTCCTGCTGACAGCTTTACAGCTGAAAGCAGGACACATTCAAAGTTTGAATGCATGTCTCTCAAACCATAGTGGTCTGAGAGATACATTTTTTTTCATTCAATTCAACTTTTGAAGATCTCCAAAAAGCAAGCTATTTATAATGGGGCATTACTGACACTTTAATCTGAAGCACAGACTGACAACATGTGGCACATTGCAGGAATACAAGGATAAAACTCTGTAGGTGTGGGAGGGAGCAATTTTATCATTATTTTGAATGCAATAAAAAGGGAATAAAGTGGGAAATTGGTACATTTCTCAATTTTTTTTCTACATGACAAGAAGTGCTGTTTTTCATCTTTTTTCTTTTTGAGGCAGAACTTTTTAAAGAGGTTAAAAACCCAATTTAAATCAGTGTCAGTTTTCAGAATGTTTATTTGTTTCTATGGTACATTTGATTTTCAAAAATGTTTGTATTGTACACATGGATAGAACTGTGTGATATTCCATTGCAAATAATAGTTTTTAATCAGTATAACAGCTTTTTTATTGGTGACTCATATGAAGAATTCAATCACAACCAAACAGAGTTTATTCATCTAATAACTATTCTACTCTTTTCTCAACAGTACCCATGGATGTCTGTGTAGTACAAAATGTCTTATATCAGGTAAGAATAGTTTTTCAGTCACTTTGGGCATAATGAAAATAGGGTTGATCAGCATGCATGGCTTACATTCTGAGTGGCAAAGGGGCAAGCAAAGCCTTTCAGTGCAATGTATTGCTATACTAACATTTCTAACACCCATTATATGCTGACTAGATTGTTTTATGATATGATTAAACAAAAAAAAATGCTTAACGGCTTCATGGAACTTAAATATTAAATACAAATTATATTAGAATATTATTCAAAATTAACAAATCACAAATGGACAGAGCTAAAAAGACAACTGGAGAGCAAAACAGAAGGTAAAGATGAATTTCACTGACAATTTAATACTCTTTTTTTTTTTTCTCCAAATTACAGCCAGGACAGCAAATTGTACCTTCCCCAGGCTCATGTGAACAATGCATTTGCACAGATGAAAAAGATGGCCAGACGTTATTAAATAAGATTCAATGTAGCACCATGCAGTGCAAGACAGACTGTCCACTGGTAGGTTCCACTTTATCTGTGACAATATTACAGAATAATAAGTACTTTTATCACAAATAGCAATATAACTAAACCTAAAACTCTAATTTCTCATTGCAGGGTTACCAGTACAAGGAAATAAATGGCCAATGTTGTGGTGGATGTGAGCAGGTGGCTTGCACAATGGATATGGATAATAACCCTGTTGTTATCATGGTACATTCTAATTTCAGAAGATATTAAACTATTTCTTTTAGTATATATTTTATGCTAATAAAAGTGAAAGATCATTGAAGTAACTCTACTGTTAGAAAAAATGTATAGACTAGATTTTTGGCAATGTGTTAAGATTTATTCAAATTTAATTTCCATTTCAGAAGTGCACTCTTAGCATTGGTGAACTATGAATAAAGAAATTCCTATATAAGCTGAGATGATACAAGTTCATGTAGTTTAATTATTTATAGAACTTAAAGAGATCTAAGAAAAGGCTTTAAACTTTTTTTAACCACCCCAACTATTGAACTATTTAAAGTGAACCTGTTACCTTAAATATAATTCTGCATATTTTAAAACGTCACTAAACACTTTGTATGTATTATGTTAGGCATAAAGTCCAATAGATGCATAAAAAATATTCATACGTTGATTTCGGTATGTGAACTCCCTGAGTGTGGCATTGCATGCTAATTTATACTAATAAATTCAGTGCAGCACAGAGCTTAATTAGCACATGAAACCATACCAAGAGAGACTCTCACTTTAATTTTTCAGAAATAAAAGTATAACTATCTTCTAAAATATGGGCTTTCAACATGTGGCCCACCTGAACCCAAGATGTAGCCTGTCTGAGATTTGTTTTAACAAGAGCATTTTATTCCCGTTAGCTAACACACATTAATTAATAGGCCACTAGGACCTACCCACTTGCCCATCAGTACCATTATGAAACTGACACCCTACAGTTCTCCAGCATAGTTCAGTCTGAAAAATACCATTATTCTCATTGACTTGATCAAAACTGATCAGTAACTAGCACTAGGCCTATAACGGTTCACATTTGTATGAATAAAGTTAATTAGACTTTTTTATCCTGCTTTTGTATTACTGCTAAAAGAAATCAACATTTTTGATTAGTAAAAAGGCTATAATTCGCCATTGTTATCCATTAAAAAAGTAAATGTGGCCTTGTCACACAAATATCTTACAATGTGGCCTATTGTGAAAAAGACCTGGACAACCCTGTTTTAAACCATGCACCTGCTAGTCTTTTTACTAATTTTAATTCATTTTCAAAATTAAATTGATGGAGTCAGGTCACAAACATTTATTTGGAGACCACAATCCCCAAGTCTGTTGGAAAACTAAAGAGTCCCCTGAATGTCATGATTTGTCTGGTCTCACATTAATATTTTGGTTTGTTTTATAGCCTGGTGATACATGGTATTCTCCTGTCAATAAGTGCACCTATTATGAATGCAACAAAACCAAAGAACACTTTGTTGTCGTCACCATAACACAATATTGCACTGTGCTCAATGCCGATGAATGCGCTCCAGTAAGTCCTTATTTTTCATGTTATCTTTCTTGTAGAATATATTAGCCAAAGAGACATCTGTTGTTTAAGGATCATTTCATTTTGAGTCAAAAGCATTGAACATTTTTATCTTATAGTGATTTATGTCTCACAGGGATATGAATACACAAAGGTAGATGGAGAATGTTGTGGCAAATGTAATCAAGTGGCGTGTACTATGAAAGAGAAAGACAACTCCACTGTAACTTTCAAGGTATGTTTTTTTTTTCATTGTAAATCATGAAAAGTCAAAATGTATCAGTAAAGAACCAGCAGGAGAAGGTGGGCCCCATAACCTTTGAGGGCCCTTCTGACACCGCCAAGTGTCTTTATTTTCTTTTGTAATTCCTCTTTCTCTTTGGATTATTTCAGCTTGGTGATATCTGGACCCCACCTGATGAACTTTGTGTTCACTATGAATGTTACAAGATTGATGACAAATTTGTTCCTACAGCAATAAAGACAACCTGCCCCACCATTGCCTGTGAAATTGTATGTGACTATATATATTGAATTTATTGAACTGTGTGTCACTTGATAGAATATGGTAAATGTATAACAATGGCATGTGGAAAAGCAATATTATTCTTTATCATAGGGTTATGAATACAAGGAAAGGTCTGGACAATGCTGTGGAATATGTGATAAGGTGAACTGTACAAAGCTGATGCCTGACAATACAATTAAAACAGTCAAGGTAAATATTTATACAACACATAAACTTTAGATTATAATGATACGATCAAGAGCAAGGCACCATACCCTATTAGGAAAATTGTTTTAGATTGTGTAAAAGGGTCATTACTGTTAATGGGACATTTTGATAATCTGAAATTATGGTATGGTATCATTTTAAAAATATTTTCTAATTTGGATGCTCTTCATCTGCATTTCAGCCTGGAGAAACATTTACATTACCAGAAAACAAATGTATCCTGTATACCTGCACATCTAATAAAGAACTGGAAGAGAAGGATATTTGCACGTGTGAAGAGGTTGGTTTTCATTCTGCAAAATATGGCTATGTTTAAACATTAAGGAGTCATGCTGCAAGTGAAATCAAATGAATGAGTATTCCATTATGTAATAATACCGTTTTTTATTGGACTATCATTAGATTTTATGGAGACAATCTTTTGAGAGATAAACTCCCTTTATCAAGAATGTATGCTTTAGACTTGATAAAGAGTTTTTATCTCTTGAAAGCTTGTCTCCATAAAAGCTAATGTCCAAAAAAAAAGGGTATTATTACATACTAGAACACTCATTAATTTGACACATATATGCACACACACATATATTTTTAAACAGGGTAATTTTTTGAAGACAAATGCACTGGTACTATAGATATATGCATATAAATGTGTGTGTATATATATATATATATATATATATATATATATATTAAAATAGGGAATAAAAATATCTATTTTGTAAAAATGTTACTTCATTTTATGTGTGTGGGCAGGAGGAGTATGTCAAATAGCATATTTTTAGTTTGGGAGAAAAGTATACTATATGAGATTACAATTTTTTTTTCTGGAAAAAATTTGTGATAGGAAAAATCAAAATGCATATATGGAAATGTGTGTCAAGAACAGAAACTGGTCATTGACATTTTACTGGCTTCTTATGTCCTTTAACAGAAATGTCCACCCGTGGAAACAGTGACCTGCAATAATGATTTCCCACCAGTCAAAGTATACAATGATGGAGGCTGTTGCTTCCATTATGAATGTCAATGTAAGTAGGATAAATCAGGATTAATTAGACACTATACCAGATTTGAGTTATGCTGTAATTCTAGTAGAAACTTTGTGATCTCTCTTTAGTAAAATATATACAAACTGTATCCATTTTAAAATGAGGATTGAAAGGATAGAGAATTAAGGCCTTCCCATGTACTCGTCTAAGTATCAAAATATAGATTTATGCATCTATCCTTCTCTTCCATATGTCTGATCTGCAATTACATCCTCTGAAACACATTATCAAAATATATATTAATATCTATATGTGTACAGTAAAACATTTACAATGGGGGAAATATGTTTCGTTAATTATGATTTTCTAAATTGGGCAACAAGTTTTAACATATGAATACATGTTTAGAACATTTTTAGGCTCATTTAAGACATGTGTGCATAAACCTTATTGAAATAAGTAGAGGTTAGCAATCTAAATAAAATCCCTTTGTTTTCCTGTAGGTGTGTGCAGTGGATGGGGTGACCCTCATTATATCACTTTTGATGGAACATACTATACTTTCCTGGACAATTGCACCTACGTTCTTGTGGAACAGATCACTCCCAGATATGACAACTTCCGTGTCCTTGTTGATAATTACTTCTGTAATGCTGCTGATGGCTTGTCATGTCCACAATCTATTCTGATTTACTACAAATCCGATGAACTGGTGCTGACACGCACATTATACCAGGGAAAAATGAGAAACATGGTACGTTTCAAGCACATATAGACACCAACTTTTGTGTAACAGAGTTCCAGACTGAATAATATGAAAAGTACAATGTTGTTTTAAATTAATTCCTTTGCTTTGTACATTTTAAATACATTACTGTAGATTTTCTGCTGTATTTGTTTGAAGCTGGACAGGTTGCAGAAATTTGCTTATACGCATAATAGTAGAATGGTTATGTTTTTCTGCTCTATTTTTCCACATTTTAGTAAATTGTCAGGACTGATTCTGTGATGTTTTTTCAAATTTACTTGTTCTGATGGGAAACGACAGCATTCAGACTGGTCTACTACAGCTTTTATAAGCAAAACTTGAAATCCCAGTTTTAACATAATTATAACACTCTCTACCCAGAGATAAATAATTACATATGAGCAAATTGTTACTAATAACAGTCAGTCCAATATACTTTATTTTACTCTTTGTATGCAATGCATTGGGCACTTCTCTAACAATGAAAGGGTTGGTAGAAATGATTATCATGGCAAAAAAATTGTAAAGTCATTTTACAGTTACGAATGTTTAAATGTGACCATTTTAATTATTTGCCAACAGGTGAGGTACAACCAGAAGTGGCTAATCCCTGGATTCACTGCAAATGGCATTTCTGTCACCAGTGCTGGGATCAACACTGTGGTTGAGATCCCAGAAATCAATGCTTACATCTCCTTTAGTGGAATTGTGTTTCTTATCAAACTGCCATTCAGCAAATTTGGTTACAACACAGAAGGACAATGTGGTAAGAAAAACACGTTTCTTACATATATTGTAATAAGTTGATTGTTTCTGACAATTTTGTTATAAAATCCCATCTCTATTTTGGTCCAGTTTATGGGAAACAATCATTTATATTTTCATAGTCACTATATCATTAAACAAAGACTTTAGTAGTGTAATGTAGTTTTCTGTGTCAAAATTTTGACAGCTTGCAAGAAATGTAATATATCTATTTTTACTTCATTTACTTTTAGAAGATGTTGTGCTCATGTATATGCACAACAGTGCATAATCACTATAGTGCATACAGATGAACACATGCAGCTATTGTAGGACTTTAATACCAGCCAGTAAGCCCTGTTCACCAGTCGTATAGCAGGTGTATGAAATGGCTGTTTTATGGTAAAAGATTTTACCACTGAATAAAGAACCTCCTCAAAACACCCACATACTGCTCTCCCGATGGCAGAAAGCTATTATAAGGGGCCACTTTTTGTTGTATGTAATTTAATAAACTGGCTTTAAGCAGGAGGAGGAAACCATACCAGCATCTGATTTTAGCAGAGACTCAATGTCATACATTCATCCCACTGACCTATTACTACCCAAGGTTTAATAGCACTCACAGAAACATATATTTATAACAGTTTCACTTGAACTTTACTTTGCTTACTAAATAAATCATGTACTTTGGGCTTAAGGTAGAAAAGAAAGTGGAGCAACTTGGGAGCATAACACTATACGTTTGGAAAAATGTACTATGCCCATTGGATAGCCAACACCTCTTGCCTCCCTTATTCTTTTTTTTTTCATAGCAATTAATGGCTGCATTTTCTTCTCTTGTCCCACAGGTACCTGCTCTAATAACAGAACTGAAGACTGCAGACTGCCCTCTGGTGAGATCATTCAAGATTGCTCTCGAATGGCTTCTTACTGGAAAGTCAGTACGACTGATAAACCATACTGCAATGTGCCAACAACAACTCCTACAACATCAACAACTACTACCAGTCCTATAACCACTACCCCAACATCAACAACTCCTACTACTAGTCCTACAACTACACCACCAAGTTGCCCACCTTCATCTCTCTGCAACTTGATCATAAGCGAGTAAGCAATCTCATCCGCCATGTTTAGTGATAATTTGTTAAAAATAGTTGCACTGTTTAACCCCAGCAATTCAGTGATGTATGGTGTTTTATTTTCTGTAATTCTTTCTTAAGATGGCAATATATTATGTATTTATCTGACATGCTTGAGTATCCTGTATGTAAGGCAGTATGCATAAAAAAGGAACACATTTGGAGCATACCATTTGCACAAGAATGAAAATATCCATTGAGCTAAATGGTGCTTTAAAGCCCAAATGCTAAAGAGATCTACAATGCATTGTGCCACATTGCATTGTGGACCTCTTTAACATGCAAAAGTTTAAAAGCCTTATTTAAGTTTAATGGCCTTTTATTTGTCGCCAGGTTGTCCTAATTTTAGTTGTTTCCAACTGGGTTGCTCCAGAATTGCTCTTATTTTGCTCTCCAAATATGGCCTACAGAATACAACATATACACTCAGTATATTATTCACAAAAGTAATAAGAGCCCTTCTGTTGTGTCTGAAGGGTCTTTGCTGAATGCCATGAGCTGATCCCACCAACAGCTTACTATGAAGGCTGTGTTTTTGATGCCTGTCGCACCCGGAATGTGTCAGTGGAATGTTCCAGCTTACAGGTCTATGCATCATTATGCACTTCCATTGGAGTCTGTGTGGACTGGAGAGCAAGGACTGAAGGCAGTTGCCGTAAGTGAAATGACTGAGAAAATTTGCCTCTTTAGTGGTGGCATAGTTGTACATTTAAGCTACTTTGTTTTTATTATTGCCAAAATATATTAAAATAAATGGTAAACTTGTTTGTGGAGCCTTAACATATAAAACTACAACCTAGAATTGACGATCTCTCTTTCTTTTTGTTAAACAGCATATAGCTGCCCCACTGGAAAGGTTTATGATGCTTGTGGCCCACTCCATCAAGTTACCTGTGACAACAAGTAAGAAATCTGTTTAAGAGTGGTTGCTCATTCTAAAGTGAATCATGAAGTGCTGGATGTAACTGTCAATATACACACCTTTTTGATACCATATCAGTAATCTGGTTTCTGCAAATGCAATATGCATTTATTTTGAACACAGGGGACATGAGAAAAATATGATTTTTTTTAGGCATTTAATCTCACATTCTTTAAAACTACTGAATGCTGCAGATTATATTATGTTGATGCAGATTTTCCACAATAATTTGCAAAATAAAGTGCAATATTATAATCCGCAAGAAACTTGTTGTTTCCAGGGACCTGTCAATTGCAGATACCAATGGGATTAACACATTGGCTTAACTGTTTGTGATATCTACTCACTTTACAGGGAAGTGCCTGCCAGCAGCAGTTGTTTAACTGAAGGATGCTACTGTCCTTCAGGATCTCTGCTCTTCAATGCATATACTGATGTCTGTGTTACGACATGTAGTAAGTATGGGAAAAATAATTGTAATTCATACAAAAAAATCACTGGTGTCTTCCAGAATCTTAAAAAATAAGCAGCTTAAATAGCCATAGGATCAAATTGTGTGTATTTCTTACCCACATACACAGATCAAATTCAGTTAATCTGATCAGGTAGTGTACAGATTGCTTATCTGTCTTTGTGTGCATGCAGTTGTGCAGGTCAGGTTAGAGTGAGCCAATACTATAAAACAGGTCATAAACAGTATGTAATTTACCATGACTACAGATTTGTACTGAAGCATTTATAATATTATTTAAAATATATAATAATATTTGTTCTATGTTAGGTTTTGCTTTGTTATTATTTTACTTTAGCATGTTTCATTATACAATCTTTCTATTATCTTTAAATATACATCCTGGTCATTATTTATACAAACGAATACACTGATCAATGCTAGAAATGTTTAAGCAAGTCTATAATTATCCTAATTCTATATTATTTAATTTTTAGCTTGTGTTGGACCTGAAGGAAACCCCATGAAGGTAAATGAGTGTTATTTGTTATAAATACAATGTAGAGTGAGTCTGAACTGAGGTCTAGCCTTCTATGCTTGTAATACAAATTAATAAAGCAATTTTATTATACAGTGTGAATTTCTCATAGAGCCATTTGCACAAAGGCGAGCAATTGAAAGGCAAACCAATGTAATAGGAAATAAACTGATTTTAAATTAGACTTTTAACCTCTTACAAAGCAATGCATTGGAGACCACTTTAGAAATCAATGGGCTGAAATCCCCATTTCACTCAAAGGTAATTTTATTTGGTGCAGTTTGTGAAGCCCAAAATGTCATATTGCTTATGGTCTCTAAAGCCAGCATTACTATTAGTGTAAGGCAGGGCTGTCCAATTTCAGTCCTCAAGGGCCACCAATAGTAGAGGATTTAAGGATTTACCTGATTAAGCACAGGTGAGTTAATCAGTGGCTCATTCATTTTGACTGACTCACCAGGGCTTAAGCAGGGAAAATCTTAAATCCTGTAATGTTGATGGCCTTTGGGGACTGAACTTGGACAGCCATGGTGTAACTCATTTGAGGTGTTATTGATTTGGCTGTGAAGGTGACCTTAGGATTGAATAAGTAATTTTACATTTGTAGTGAAGGCATACAAAATTCTAGCCTTGAACTGAATGATATGAATATTTTAAGAAATCAAGTAATTTTCCAGATTTATGTGAATACTAATATCTGTAAGTTTTTTTACTATGCTGAGGGGAAACAAAATAACAATATATGTACTTTATTCACAGGCTGGAGAAACCTGGGTTAGCAACTGCAAAAACTGCGTCTGTGAGCCTAATTCCCTTACTGTACAGTGTACTCCAATCACATGTGCAGTGAATGAAGAAACATGTCAGCTTGGATACAAAAAAGTTACTATTCCGGGAAGTTGCTGTAACTCATATAAATGTGGTAAGTAAGATGTATTATTTTTTTACAAAAAAAAGTTAACCCTTTATGGACCTGGGTGTGTGCTTGATGCATTGTATTATGCATGGGGTTATAATCTTAATATGTGACAGCAGCAGACTTGCTAGGATGCATGGATGAACCTACCTGAGCATATATGTTAGTATGTCCTCCACATCGATTGATACACCTATGCTCAAGTAGGGATAAACTTAAACTTTGGCCATTTTGTGGCTCTCACTGAGTAGTGTTCCTTATGCCTAGTATAATATCACACACAATATATGCAACATATCTCATAAACTTAAAAATTGCAGACTTTTTCGTCTGAGTAGTGTTATGTTCAATAGTACACAACTAGGTTATGTATTACTAATTAAAGCATAACTTGCACATGCAAGCAAAAGAGATTTACATGACTGTTCTCCAAAAAACTGAATCAATTATGAGACAAACCAAGCAGAAAGTAGCAGAGAATCAAAAATTCCCAAAATGTCCATAGATTTAAATGGACATTAAACTCCTTTGGTTGCTTTGTAGACCCAACTAATAGCCATGTTTCAATCAGTTTTGGTATTCATTTGTTCCCTATGGTGTAGATGGTTTGCCCCAGAAATAACCCAGTTCTTCTTAGTATATTAGCCTCAGTGGTTTCCATAAAACTTATATACAACTTATCCGTGTGTTGGCATTCAGATCCCTAGGTGTAAAGCCATACGATTAAAATATTGGCGTTTGGGGCTAGCAAAATGTAATGATGTAAATGGAGATTGTTACCTCTTGAATGCAGGTGTCCAAAGAGTGCTCCACTTGAAATTTGTGCAAATGGACACATCTATTACATTCCACTTCACATAATGCTTTATGGGTGTAACTGATTTTATAGGTTACTCAAGAAAATGTTCACTCATTATTAATTAATATATCTAACATCTGGTTTTCTCTTTTCTCAACAGAACCCATGGATGTCTGTGTAGTAAAAGATACCTTATATCTGGTAAGAATCTTTCTTTTTTTTGTGGATGATTAAGGAATTAAGAAATAAAGGGAAATTGTTGACCATGAAGTTTTAACTCTCTGAGTGCCAGAGGGGTGAATAAGTAATTGCAAATCACTGCATTCCTCACCCCACTTTCATTCAGTAGGTTAATACATTCTAATTTGATATTTGTATGATGTGATTTAATAGAAAAATGCTTCACACGTCTCTATCACCTAAAGAAATTAAAAACATAAAAAAACATCAGTTGCAATACAACACACACGGAGATATATAAAAAGATAGTTCAAGAGCAAAAGAGATGGTGAAAATGAATTTTACTAACAAATGAATTTTCTATCTTGTTTTGTTTTTTTATTTTTCATCCTACTTACAGCCAGGACAGGATATTCCACCATCCTCGGGCTCATGTGAAGAGTGCAAGTGCACAGCTGAAAAAGATGCCAATACTTTACTAAACCTGGTTAAATGTAGCACCACTGAGTGCAGCAAAGATTGCCCATTGGTAGGTTCCACTTCATCAGTGACGTTATTGCATAATAATAAATAATTTTGTCAAAAATAACAATATACTGACCTAAAACTCTTATTTTTTGGTGGCAGGGTTACCAGTACAAACAGATGAATGACCAGTGTTGTGGTACTTGTGAGCCTGTGGCTTGTACAATGGAACTGAGTGATACCACTATTGTTATTGAGGTACTTTCTTCTTACAAAGGGGTTTTCAGCCTGTATTTTCTTTTAACATGTATTTTATGCATATAAAAAGGCATTAGTGTTCAGGAAGCTTCTCTATTACTCAACAGAACCTTATAGCCTATTTTTTTTTACAATGTGTTAAGATTAATTCCAATATTATTGCCATTTTCAGAGGTGCACTCCTAGTAATGGTGAATTAGACAAGTGAACATTTAAATGTATATGCATCTAAAATGATAAGAACTAATCCAGTTTAACAAATTGTATGCTTTTAAATGTGCTGAAGACCTATCTAGCATTCAAGGGGATAAATATTCCATTTAAATCAATGGAAAGCTTCTTTTGTCACCGATGGTGCAGATGCAAAATAATTTAATTTCTTGAACATGACTCTTAAATATGTGTTCTCCCTAACATCCTTCTCATTTAATTCTTTCAGTCTGGTAAAACATGGACCCCACCTGGTGAGCTTTGTGTCTACTATGAATGTTATCAAATAGATGGCAAGTTTGTTCTTAGAACAGTGAAGACAGCCTGCCCCACTGGTGACTGTGAAATTGTATGTAACTTTTCATAATAATTTATTGATCTGTTTGTAACTTCACCAATTATGGTAAATGTAAAACAATGACATAATGAATAAGAAATCCATTACTATTCTTTGCCATAGGGTTATGAATACATGGCTATTCCAGGAGAGTGTTGTGGAACGTGCATCAAGGTGAACTGTGTAATGGAAATGCCTGACAGTACAATTAAATCCTTCACGGTAAATGCTTCTACATCAAACAACTTATAGATGATTATGATATTATCTAGTGCAATGTACTGTACTGTGATTTATTTACATATTTTGTAGTTAATAGAACATTTTATTAAACTGCAATTATTGGATGATATATAAATTATTTAAAAATATGTCTCTAATTATTTTGATACTCTTCATCTGCATTTCAGCCTGGAGAGACCTTTACTTTACCAGAAGACAAATGCACCCTCTACACCTGTACACCAACTAAAGAAGTGATAAAGACAAATCAATGTCCCGATTGTACTGAGGTGGGTTTCAATCTGCAAGCTATATTTCTCTTTAACCTTTTAGTGACACATGATGTGCCAGGACCGTCATGCCGATTTTGGCACTTAAGGACCAGTGATAGTCTTGGCCCATCATGGGATTCTGGGATGACAGAGTAGCTGCATGCTGCTCTGCCATTTCTGGTATTCATCAAGAAAAAAAAGTCTAGGCTTTTTTCCTAGAGTAAAGATCTGGTACTATTTTCTACATGTATGGAATTCTTGTCATGAACAGAAAGTGTGTACTGACATTTTAGCAACCTCTCATTTCCTGTTTTTAGAAATGCCCACCAGTAGAAACAGTGACTTGCTATAATGATTTTCCACCCGTCAAAGTATACAGTTCAGATGGCTGTTGTTTCCATTATGAATGTCAATGTAAGTACTCTGATTTGATAGTTAAATCTGGATTATAAACATATTTTTTATCATGCTTCAGTGAAAGAAATAAACTCTCTCAATGTCCATCTTGGAGTAATAAATACAAAATAATAGAATATGGAAGGAGGTGCATACATTTTTGTACTGATAAAAAATGGTGAAATATAGTCTTCCAGTTATAAAAATAGGTATTTTTAGCAGTCAGACACAAGCAGTATACAAATGTTAATCAACTTTGTTCATATAAAAGTGCACAGTGTAGGGTTTGTGCTGGTAATTGATAATTTTTGGTCAATTTAGTGAAAATACTGGTGTTTAGCTTATTATTCTTGAGAACTGAATACAGAGCTAGAAACGTGGTTAGGCTTCACTGGCCTACTTGTTCATTGCCAAGCAACTTGTGGTACGCCAGCTGCTCATGGCTAAAATTCACATTATTCTCATTCATCTAACAGTGGGTTGTGAATGATGAAAATGGTAATCATACACAGCTAGAGTGTTTCAGATTGGCCAACCTTGAATGATTTAATGTGTGTAAGCCAATAAGGTAACAACAATAAAATCACAGGCACCCTCTGTGCTTCATTTGGGGCATGAGGCACGTGTTGGATTCCCATGGCATAGAACACTGACAATTTTCTTTTAACTTGTGTTAACTACCAAAATATAGATTATGTATCTGTTAATATATCTGTATCTTCAATATCTGATCTACCATCCCTTCATATATACAAATGTTACTAATAACACATTATCAAAGTAGATATAACGCAAAATGTTTATTGGGATAGGTGTACAGTAACACATTTGCACGGCAGGACATGTTGCCTTCTACTTAAATTTAAGAATATGTTTAAGTAGCAGTTTCTTAAATGGGCAAGGAGTTTCAACATATAAATACATATTTATACTAATATGTCTGGTTATTTAAGAAATGTCTACTTAAACTTTGTTAGATTAACTTTGTGAATATAATCCATTTTATCTGTTATGTTCTTCTGTAGGTGTCTGCAGTGGATGGGGTGATCCTCATTACATTACTTTTGATGGAACTTACTATACCTTCCTGGACAACTGCACCTACGTTCTTGTGGAAGAGATCACTCCTAGATACGACAACTTCCGTATCCTTGTGGACAATTACTTCTGTGGTGCTTTTGATGGCTTGTCGTGTCCGCAATCTATCCTGATTTACTACAAATCCGATGAACTGGTGCTGACACGTACTGTATACCAAGGAAGAATAAGAAATATGGTAAGATGAGGCAGATATAAAATTCCTATATTGTTCTCATACGTTTTAACAGGGAACAAAATCAATAAATAAAGGAGTTCAAAGCTTATTTATCCATATATGACCTGAAAAGTACAGTGTGATTTCAAATCATTATCATTCTTTTCTGACACATAAGGAGATCATATCCATTTAAATATATTACTTTAGGTTTTGAGCTATAAACATTTTTATGAGGCTGGTTAGGTTGACAGAACTCTAGGACCATTTTTTCAAATTTACTGTCCTGGTGGTAAAAGAGCATGATATTCAGACTACTCTTCTACATCACGTATAAGCAAAGTTTGACATCACAGTCTTAACAAAATGACAACTGCCCTATCCCTTACTAGAAAAAAACGAAATAAAATTAATTGATTATTAGATATACATACATTAATAATAGTCAGCTCTGTATACTTTATTTAAAGGGGAACTTTCACCTCAGAACATTTTTTCACCAACTCATTAAGCAGTTAAGCAGTGTTGATAAAGGTGCTTCTTTTTTTTATTTCTACATACTTAGTAAGATATTTTATGTCCAAGCTGCACACTTCCGCATTCAGCGGCACAGGTATCTTCGGCACAGCTCCCTTCACTAGTTCATTCTCCTCCCACCTCCCTCCCAGCTGCCCCGGCTAGCGCATTCACACTTCACTTCGGTGTGCTGTGAACGGCTCCCAATGTTACAACAAGAAGCGATTCGCATTATACTGAGGTTGCAATTAAGTGATAAAGATATTAGTACACTAAGTCATGATACTTTTTGTAGAGTCATTTTACAAATATTAGTGTATACTAATTGTGATAATTATTTGCAAACAGGTGAGGTTCAATCAAAACTGGCTGGTCCCAGGATTCACTGCAAATGGTATAATTGTCACTAGTGCTGGCATCAACACTGTGGTTGAGATCCCAGAAATAAATGCTTATATCTCCTTCAGTGGAATGATCTTTGTTATCAAGCTGCCATTCAGCCAATTTGCTTACAATACAGAAGGACAATGTGGTAAGAATCTCGAGTTACATTTTACTTTTTGTTATGAAATCTTAACATATTTTTTATCCAGTTTACAAGAATCAGTCATTTAATTTTTCATAATTATATCTTCCTCTAAATAAAACATTTACTAGTACAGTTTTCTGTTTCAAATCTTTAACAGTATGAATAAAACAAAAGTTTGTTCTTTCTTAATTTACTTTTGATGCTATTTTGTTCTGCATCAGTCTGTAAAATAAATTTCTGAACTGATGAAAACAATATCATTATGTGGCTTCCACAGACATTTACAGGGGGTGATTGGAACTCTCTGGGGAAAGTTATACCATAAAATAATAGTGACATTCAATAAGGTGAGATAAAACAGTGATAAAGTGGAGATGACGGCTCCAGAGCTATCACTTCTTCAATTCCTATATTATTTTATAGAGACTATGCATTAAGATCCCAAAAATCTGAGAAATCTTACAACATAGGTGCCATAGAATAGCATAGGATTTGCAGAAGAGATATCACTGAAAAAGGTATCTACTTCCACTTTATCACCCCTTTATCACAGCTATGTGCATCTCCAAATGTCTTTTAATAAGGAGTAAAGATATAAAAATCAAAATTATCTAACATAAAGTGTCCAAGCAAGACAAAATGAACGTATAGATTAATAAAAGAAACTAAAACAATGTTTAATGAACTTTGTTCCAAGCAATTTGGAAGCATGCCAACTGTACCATAAGGGATAAAAAAATATAAACAAACTCCAGTTGCTGCACAATACTTTGTGGATGTCCCTAGCATCTGTGGCGAGATGCATGAAGGTTAAATATGGGTCCAGATTGTCTATATTGTAACAAATTTTTACCAATTCCATTATGTCATATGCACTAAAATGTCTTCTCCATCATATCCATTTGAAAGCAAAACAAATACACCAATATCACCATGCTTTCACCATGCCTTCACCGGATTTAAGATGTTTCAGTGTCTACTTTGACAATGGTTCATTTGCATATTAAAATATAGCTTAACAAGCTATTATCATATCCCTGTGGATGTGTTTCAATTTTAATGTGGTTATTCCTCACATGCTGAGCTCTGATAGCTGGCTTTGCTGATTGAGTCCACAGACACATATTCGCCAACCTGAGATTAGCAAAGCTGGGATCTTCACATGAGTTTCTATGCAGCCACAGAGTATAGTTTGTTGTCTATACTGGAAAGCACAGACATCAGCTTCCCTCCTTTAACCCTCTGAATGTCATAGGGATGTACAGCGCAATCCTCTACCCTGTTTCCCAGATGATTGATATACACATAGAGCCAGCTTTTCTTGCTGTTCTTTGTGCTGAAGTGTTAAAGTGAGAGCATTTACGCCCCCTTCCACTTGCCCAGAGCAACACATTACCAGCTTTACGTGAACAACATATGCTAATGAGTAAAGTATTTTCCCCTCCCTTTTCCTAGATAATTCTTAGGACATATGGCAAAGTATGTTTTATCTACGTGGTGAAAAGTGACAATCAGTTCAATGAGCATTTGGGGATTTTTGATCCCCCACCCATTGATGTAATTGCATCTTTATTTTGTGCATAAGGTGTATTATATGCAATGTTCTCTCCAAACCTAATGATGCTGACATACAAAAAAATTGATATGGAGTAAACCAACTATATCATAGAGGACAAATAACATTCCCCAAATTTCAATTTATTCAAATGGGATTTCACCCTTTGGGTGCTTGAGAGTTCTCCAAGACATTGCTTTGCAGTGCTTTAAAGAACGTTTTATTCTAGGAAATAGAAAGATCAAATTGTTATTTGTTCTGTGCAGTGCAGAATGTTTGGACCAAAATTACATTAACTTAAATACTTGATAAAACTTTACCACTATTTCCCTCTCGTGATTATTTTTTTATTTGACACTTGACTCAAATAATTAATGCAGTATTATTGTTTCATGAAAATTCACGTAACCCTTCTTTTTATAAAGCTTCTGAAGTCTATTAGGTTCCAAAAACTTTTGCCACCTTCACATGTTATTTTCATACCAATGAATGGCTGCACTTTCTTCTTGTGTCCAACACAGGTACCTGCTCTAACAACAGAAATGAAGATTGCAGACTCCCAACTGGTGAGATCATTCAAGATTGTTCTCGAATGGCTCCCTACTGGCAGGTCAATACAAATGATAAACCATACTGCAATGAGCCACCAACAACTCCACCACCACCAACAACTCCTACTACCAGCCCCATAACCACTATACCAACAGACTGCTCACCTTCATATCTCTGCAACTTCATCATGAGCGAGTAAGCAACATCACCTGACACTTATAATGATTATCTGCTCACATTATCTGCACCTTCAAATCTGAGTTTGAAAGTGCAGCAAAGAAAGGTGTTTCTATTTTCTGCAATCCTTATAAAGATGGAAACAGTTTATAAATTACATTTATCTGAAAAATATTTGATTATACTGCATGTAGGAAAATATGTAGAAAACAAAAACAAGAAATTCTGGAGCAAACCATCGGCACCAGAGCATACACAATTAAATTCCCATTGAGTTAAAAGTTGCTTTTTAGCATTCTGAGTGCAGGAGAGGTCTCAAGTGTAATATGTTATGGACCACTTTTGCATTCAAGTTTCTAAAATCATTAGGAATTCATATTGGTGCAGCTGGTTTACTTGTTCCTCTTTAATTCTCTGCATACATCCCACAGAATGCAAAATACATATTTATTAATTTACTTCAAGAAGGAGACTGATCTGAACACTTTCTGTTGTCTTTAAAGGATCTTTGCTGAATGCCATGAGCTGATACCACCACAGCCTTACTATGATGGCTGCGTTTATGATGCCTGTCTCACTAGGAATGTATCAGTTGAATGCTCAAGCTTACAGGTCTATGCAGCCTTGTGCACTTCCATTGGAATCTGTGTGGACTGGAGAGCAAGGACTGAAGGCAGTTGTCGTAAGTGAAATGGAGGAGATAATCTGACAGTATTGGCATAGTTGTACAAAAGAACACCTGGCAGAGTGTTGTGTAAAGAACTGGCAATTTTGTATATGAATGCTTAAAATACAATGCTAGCTACAATACAGAATGTATAATTTTTTCTCTTTGTTCAACAGCACACAACTGCCCTGCTGGAAAGGTTTATGATCCTTGTGGCCCACTGAATCCTATTACCTGTGACAAGTAAGAAATCTGTTTAAGAGTGTGTGATTCTTAAGAAAATACAATCTATTTGGTGCTAGATGCACATGGCATATAGGTTTTTGTTACAATATCAATAATATGATCAATACAAATGTAGCATGCATTTCTTTTGAACACAGGGGTTTATGAATGCAACTGAAGGAGTAAGAAAAACATGAGCAATTTATTAATCTCCAAGTGTTCAAAACTGATGAATGCTGAAAATATTTTATTGCATATTTGTTTACAAAACATGTTACAGTATTATAATCTACAAGTAACTCCTTGATACTCAGTGACTTCTCAATTGCAAATAACAATAGGATTAACACTACAACATAATAATTTGTGATACCTTCTCTCTTTACAGGAAAATGCCTGATAGCAATTATTTAACTGAAGGCTGCTACTGCCCTACAGGATCTCTGCTCTTCAATGCTTATACTGACATTTGTGTTGGGAGCTGCTGTAAGTATGGAAAAAATACTTCCTGGTACATGCAAACAAACGTGCTGATGTCTTCCAGACTCTTGAACAATAAACAGTCTGAAAATACCCAGATACACAATACTATTAGAAGTCTGATACCTGAGCAACCAGATTGCATGCAAATCCTCCTCACACACAAAAACACACAGACCAAAATACTATGTTAACCCCTTAACAACCCTTGACGGTCATAGTATGTCATGGGTCGATCTGAGTAAACGACCCATGACGTACTATGACCGTCATGGAATTCCGGGCTCCCCCCATGGCTGCATGGTCCTTAAGTGACCGTGAAGCGCCGATCGGCCGGTCGTTCAGGGGTTAAGACTACCCAGTCCATGATGTGATCAGATCAGAAATGTAAAACCAGCCCATCTAATGAAGATAGGCCATGTACACTACGGTAGATATACAACTCAGTCACTATTGACCAGATTTAATAATTTGAAATCACTTTTGTTAATGGGTACCTTTAGAATTTTGCTTTAACACATAGGCCTTTCCTAAAGTTGTAATATATGCCACTAATTCTTTGTGTCCTCTGTTTGAAACATTTATATAGCTAGTACTTTTTATTTAGTTCTTTATTGCCATTTCAGCAATATAGACCATACACAGGTCAGTTTTTGAGGAAAAAAGCCACTAAGTGACTGAAGTATTGTAATATAAGGATATCTAATAATGATTTCCAGTCTTAACTTACACATCCTTAGCCATGACTACGTGAAGCATTAAAAACCCGATTAACATTAACTGTGTATTTTTTATTTGTTAAAAATAAAAAAATAAATACATTAAAAAAAAAAAATAGTTTTTTTTATTATTTTACTTTCAGCATATTTTATTAAATAATAGTTCTGTAATATTTAAATACTTGTCATGATCACTCTTTATCAATGTCAGAAATCTTAAAGCAAATCTATAATGGCTTATCATTGTATTTTTTTTTCTTTAGCTACTTGTGTTGGGCCTGAAGGAAACCCCATGAAGGTATTTGAGCTTTATTTGTCACAGTGATTAAGCAAATTGTGGAGAGGGGCATGTGATGGATAGTTTTGATGAATTCTACACGAATCATGTAGAAAAAGACAATACATTAACCTTCCATGCTTTAAACACAAATGGATTATACAGTGTTATTATGCAGTGTGAAATTCAGATGCTCAGGGACATACAAAGGAAAAGTAAAACAATATTGAGGCAAAATAGCTTAAAGGGAGAGTAATGCTTCATAATAAAAACAGCTCTAATTAATCTTCATAGTATTTGGGCCTTGGAGAGTTTTATTTCAGTTCTGTCAGAGTTGAAGAGTTCAAGAGTAATTGAATGATAAAGTATCCCCCCTGCCCCTTCAACTGACTTAACACTGCTCAGCTTAGAGCAGCAGGGAGTGTCCAGGTAGATTACAGAGAGGGACAATCGTCAATTAAGATAAGGGATAAAGCTGAAAAACCTGTCAAGTGGGGCAGGGTTTTCATTGTTCTCACAGTAAGAATTTTGACCCTTGATGTGAGCTGTCTGGTCTATGGACTGGATTCAACATCTGAGGAGTGGGTGCTTACACTAGGTAAAAGTGGCGGGAGGGGGAAATTTTATCATTCAGTTACTCTTGAACTATAACGCTCACAGTAATGAAATAACACTCTCTATGACTCAAATACTATGAAGATTATTAGGAGCTGCTGTTTTTGTGAAACATTACTATCACTTTAACTATAAGAAACACACACATTCCCATTAATTTAAATAGTATAGAATTCAAGCGTTTTGGAAGCCCTGTTTAATCATTGGCTATTTTAGTTGTTTTCTATAGTGCAATTAGTTAGACCCAGAATTGCATAAGGTCACTGGTGTCAATATCACCATTAGGGTATGTAAGTCATTTCTGAAGTTATTATTTTGGCCATCAATATGATTTACTATAGCCTATGCTATTTCACTTTACATGTATAATGAAACCATAAAGGGATCTGACTGACACTGAACTGTATGATTTAAATATTTTATGGTATTAGGTTGAGAATGTGCAGTTTTTTCTCTTTTTCCCCTTGACATGCATATACTAACCCCCAGCTTTGTCTCACATTAGCTACAGAACCACACATATCAACCTCTAGCCTTGTCCCAAGGAAGCCATAGAACATACATACTGACCCCTATCCTTGTTCCAGGGTAGCCATAGAAACACACATACTGCCCCCCTAGTCTTGTCCCACTGCATTGGTAGCCATAGAACCCCATATGCTGTCCCCCAGTTTTCTTCCACAATAGCTGTAGAACCACACATACTGATCATCCAGCCTTGCCCCACTGCCCATTGCTATTGGCAACATGAGGCTCTCCAGCTATTTCCAGACTATAACTCCCATAATCGTCACACATACTGACCCTCATCTTTGTACCGCAGTAGCCACAGAATCACACATACAGGCCTCCCAGGCTTGTCCCACTGTACTGGTAGCCATAGAGCAACACAAACTGAGTATAACACCACAACCTCCCAAGCAGGAATTCTGTGGTATAGGTAATCCAAAAAAAGATGGTATTGTGTTAGCCAGTAGTGTAGGTGGGATTCAGTGTAGCCATTAAAAGGTATCACCTTTATATCACTCTTGTGAGTTTTTTGCTACACTGAATCCCATCTGATATAGGTAGAAACTGGCAAAGTTCTCAAAGGATTTTTCTTAGGGTAGCAGGAAGGTGGGCATTTTATGCATGGAATTTCCTAAGACAAAGTGAAAATTGAGTATTTTCCACCAAAATTCCGGCAGGAAAAAAATGTGAATTTTCCCCTCTCACTAATGTTAAGGAATAACCATGATTTTACATTTCTGGTTCATACTAGAGACTAATAATATAACCACTCAATTTACAGGCTGGAGAGACCTGGGTTAGCAACTGCAAAAACTGCATATGTGAGGCTAATTCCCTCACTGTTCAGTGCAGCCCAATCGTGTGCACAGTAAATACAGAAGAATGTAAGATAGGATACAAACAAGTTACTATTCAGGGAAGTTGCTGTAATTCATATACATGTGGTAAGTAAGGGGATTAAAATGTTTTCATCTTTGATGGTTGAAGGCTTACTATAATTTAACCTTATATCTGCTCAAGAAGATATAAATGTAAATGTTTTGTGGCTCTCATTGAGTTGTGTTCCTCATCCTGTGTATAATATTACACAGAAAATAATACAAAATATTTCATATAGTCACAAATTATAGACTTTTTCTAGCCAATATATTTTCTTCTGAATAGTGCTACATCTGTTCCCTACAAAACTGAGCTTTGTTTTGCTGCAGTATAATCAATCAGATCATTATTACAGTTGCAAGAAAAAGGCAGTTGGGGGAATATATAAAACTGGATTAAAAAGAAAGTGTCTGGAAAATTGTCAAAAATTGACATAAGGATACACATAAACATTTAGCAACATTTTTACTAAGTACTAATGCCAATCAGTTGACGTTTTGAAAAGTGGAGTAGAAATTGATGTGGTCCAAATCAGAATTGTGTTTCAACGTATGGAAATGAAATTCACAATTTGTGTCAAAAATAAAGTGATAGAGTGTGTAAGCTATGTACAAAAAAATAAATTATTTAGCAACATATTTATAAACATGGCTTTGCTTGTCCATAAATATAACCCGTCATTCTGAATTTTAGCAACAATTCGTAAACATACACTAAAAATTGTTTTATACATTCCCTAAATTCCTGTGCGTAATACATCAGTTTCAATGGTTTACCCCCCAAGAGGAGAAATGTATGCAATTTAACTGTGTGTGTTGGCTTTTAGATACCTAAGTGGCAGGGCCATATGCACAAAAAAGTGGAGCAATTCAAGGGCAAACCAGCTCCAGCATAGATGAAAAATGGGGATTTAAAACCTTTGAATGCTAGGTAGGTTTTCATTGCATTTCATATCAATGCATTGATAAGCTCCATAGCATTAAATGAGTGCAAAATATGTATTTGCTCCCTATGGTAGCATTGCTTTGGCCCATAGTTGCTCTGCTTTCAATTTGTGCATTGAGCCAAGAATGAATTGTGCTGAAAATAATAGTTTTTAATTGGTGTAACAGAATTTTATAGGCTAAATTATCTGATAAGAATAACATTTTCTCCCAACAAACACAATTAATTAATCTTACAACTATTTTTGTCTCAAAAGAACCGGATGACGTCTGTGTAGTACAAGATATCGTATATCAGGTAAGGATAATTTTTCAGACACTAAGGGCATTAAGAAAGTTTATTTGGTCTGGGTAAAATAAGGATACATTAACAGTTAACTCCTTGAGTGCCACACGGTGCATCTCATTGAAAAACATAGCATTACTCACACCACTGGCATTTAGTGGGTTAAAATATGCTGACTAGATAGTTTTATGATGTGATTTCACAGAAAAAATACTTAACACCTCAATAACACCTAAATAATAATGAAACAAAAGTTTTATAAACACATCAGTTGCAATGAATAAATCACACATGTAGAGTGATAAAATACAGCTGAAAAGCAAAAGGAAGGTGAAAATGAATTTTACTAACAAATCTTTTGTTTTGTTTTTGTGCCTAATTACAGCCAGGACAGGATATCCCACAATCCCCAGGCTCATGCGAACAATGCATGTGCACAGATGAAAAAGATGCCCAGACATTGCTAAACAAGGCTATATGTACCACTATCCAGTGTAATAGTGTTTGCCAACAGGTCAGTTCCACTTTATCAGTAACAGCATTACAGAATAATAAATTATCTTGTCAAAACTAACAAGATAACTGACCTTAAAACTCATTTCTTTTGGCAGGGTTACCAGTACAAACAAATAAATGGCCAGTGTTGTGGTACTTGTGAACAAGTGGCTTGTACAATGGAAATTGATGGCCCCACTGGAACTGGGGATACAATTGTTATTATTGAGGTATTTTCTTCTTACAAAGGGATTTTCAACCTATTAATTCTTTTAACTTGTATTTATGCTTATGAAACTACAAAATTTCAAAGCCCACATTTTTATAGTCTGTTAATCTTCATTTGAACTTTACTTCCATGTTCAGATGTACAATCTTAGCAATGGTGAATTGGACTAATGAATATATAAATTTCTATGTATTGGGTATGAGACAAGTTTATCCAGTTCAGCCATTTATAGACTTTATAATCCTTTGTAAATAGACTTCTCTAGTATTCAACCTCTAGCATTCAACCTAAAGACCTCACTAGCACTTTTTAAATAAATGTTTAATTTGTCCACTATGGTTCAGTTTGTTTACTCCAGAATTTAGCTTTCTGTATATGACCATAAATTATTACTCATTACAAATATCTTGTTTTTTTTTATTCTTTTAGACTGGTGATATCTGGACACCACCTAATGAACTTTGTGTCCACTATGAATGTCACAAGATTGATGGAAAATTCGTTCCTACAAAAGTGAAGACAGCCTGCCCCACCGTTGTCTGTGAAATTGTATGTAACTCTTCATGTTTGTTTATTGCATTGTGTTTAACTTCAGAAACATTGGTAAATGCAAACAAAGGAATGAGGGCACATAAAAACAATATTATTCTTTACCACAGGGTTATGAATACAAGGATAGGTCTGGAGAGTGCTGTGGAGTATGTGACAAGGTGAACTGTACAATGCTCATGCCCGACAAAACAATTAAATCCTTCAAGGTAAATAATTTTGCAACACATACATTTTAGATTATCATGACATTCTCTGGAGTGAAGCACCATACTCTGTTTAGGAAACTTGTTTTAGATATTGTGTAAGATGGTCATTATTTTGTTACTGGGACATTTTGATAATCTGAAATAAATGGATGATATGTAAACCATGTAAAAATATTCTAATTTTTCACAAGCTTTTCATCTGCATTTCAGCCTGGAGAATCATTTACTTTACCAGAAAACAAATGTATCCTCTATACCTGTACACCTACTAAAGATGTGATAACAACAGATCAATGCACATGTGAAGAGGTTAGTTTTCATTCTGCAAACTATAGTTAAAAACATTAAGAGCTGATTCTGAAAGTACATCACTTTATACAGTACTATTTTTGAATGCAAATGTGCCGGTACTATATAATTTACATATCTCTATCTAAATGTGTTAGTGTCTGTGTGTGTTTTTATGTAAAACATATCTTTTTTTAGCTTAGGTAAAAATTAAATATATGATACTACATTATGTTATTTCTGAACAAAATGTATTGAAAGTATTTAGTGACAATCAAAATGCAGGTACGGAAATTTATGCCATAAAGAGAAACTATGTACTGACATTTTACTGACTTCATATGTCCTGTTATAGAAATGTCCAGAAGTAGAAATAGTGGCCTGCAACAATGGTTTCCCACCAGTCAAAGTAAAGAATCCAGATGGCTGTTGCTTCCATTATGAATGTCAATGTAAGTACTAATAGGATATATCCTGAAACAGTAACCATGTATTGATAGTATATGACATATTACCAAAACATAGATATAAGTGTCTATTAATATCTTCTGTATGTCTCCTCTGTATGTATGATCTACAATTACTTCCTATAAACACATTTAATTAACCCTTTAGTGTCATGTGAAATGACAGGTCCATCACAGGAACCTGTCTTTTAAATATGGATGAGAGTCCTGGCATATCAAGACTTTATGATCGCAGCGTGCCTCAGGATGCAATGTGATCCTGCCAGTGAGGCTGTAATTGTTTTCTCCAGGACTGGAGCAGTCAGTTTCAGAATTCCCTTCTGGCTCCACACATATGATTACTACTAGATTGATCACATGTGCCGGTGGAGCCACAAGACAAAGGCAATAAAAGTATACATTGCATTTGTCAGTGTTCTCTGCCTCTCTCTCTTCCTCACTGTGATCATGAAGAAGATAGAGGCAGAGAGCACACATATCCACATGAGAAATTGCAAGATGGGGGGCACTTTTAATTTAATTGCAGGTGCTGGGGACAGAACTAAGGGTACAGCAAGTTTTGTCACTGGACAACCAACTGCCACCTCTTTGTTTTACTAAATACATTATTTAGTGCAAGACCAAAAGAAATTATTTACACAGACTAATTTTAGAAAACGTATACTGAATTTTAGACAAACTGTATGTGAATTTTATTATTGTGGAGCAATGTGATACACAAATACACATCACATAGTCTGATTGCCTAAAAGAGGTACAGAAGGGAGGGAAAAACGGACATAATGATTTTCACCTCTGACGGACAGTACCCCCCCCCAACAAGGGACATTTGGGAGGTATGAACCTTTCATCCAGTCCCTGTTAAAAATTAATGAATTGAGCACAAATTATAACAGGAAAACCTATAAAAAATAGTTTCTTTTGCATCTTTTTTCTAGTTTTTTATTATTATCAAATGAAATTGTGGGTTATACATATAAATGTGGTATCAAAAGAAAGCCCTACTTATATTTAACCCCTTATGGACCGATGCGAGCACGCATGGCTGGCACTTAAGGACCACGGAGCAGTTTTTTTTAGTATATCCGATTCAGGGCTTCCCGAACAGTGTACAGCTGTGCGGAGAGCAGGTAGCAGTTTCTTCAATGGGCAATAAATTAACATGTTTAAATTAACTATCTATGGTTGATTTAAGAAATTACTATTTAAATCTGTGGTTCGCAATCTGAATAGAATCTCTTTATCTGTTTTTTTTGTCCTGTAGGTGTCTGCAGTGGATGGGGTGATCCTCATTATATCACTTTTGATGGAACTTACTATACTTTCCTTGACAACTGCACCTATGTTCTTGTGGAAGAGATCACTGCCAGATATGACAACTTCCGTGTCCTTGTTGATAATTACTTCTGTAATGCTGCTGATGGCTTGTCATGTCCCCAATCCATTCTGATTTACTACAAAACTGATGAGGTGGTGCTGACACGTACAGTGTACCAAGGAAAAATGAGAAACATGGTAAGATAAAGAAGATGATAAAATCACTATATTATCATGATAATTTTTGGCAGGAAAGAAAGTTAGTAAAACAGTTTCAGGCTGAATTATCCACAAAATAATCTAATCAGTATCCCTTAGTTTCTGACACATAAAGTGATGCTGAACATGTTTTTAAATACATCAATGTAGTTTCTAAGTTATAACAGATATTTTATGAAGCTGGTCAGGTCACTGAAGATTGCGTATAAGCAATGCAATAAATTAGGTCTGATTTTCTGGTATATGTTAACACAGTTGAGCAAACTGTTACTTATTTGGGAGCTACAGGACCGATTGTTGAGAGTTTTTCAAATTTATTATGGTTCTAATGGGAAAATAGCATGGCATTCAGAGTGCTATACTAGAGAGTTTAGAAACAAATCTTGACATTCCAGTCTTTAACAGTATTAAAACCATCATATCCCTCACTGAAAAAAATACTTTTTACATGTACATATAATAACTGACAGTTTTTTTCATACTTTACTCTTTGAGTGAAATGCATTGGGTGCACCTCTGCACTCAAGAATATATTGAGATGACTGTTACTCTAAATTGTGATACTTTGTATAGTCATTTTGTGAATTGTTATGAATGCTGAAAGGTGATCGTTTCAATCATTTGTCAACAGGTGAGGTTCAACCAAAACTGGTTGATCCCAGGATTTACTACAAATGGCATTTCTGTCACTAGTTCTGGCATTAATACTGTGGTTGAGATCCCAGAAATAAATGCTTACATCTCATTTAGTGGAATGATGTTTGTTATCAAGCTGCCATTCAGCAAATTTGGTTACAACACAGAAGGACAATGTGGTAAGAAAATAAATTAATTTATTTTATATCAATTATTTATTTTATTTTTGTAGTTCATTTGTTAAGACATTTTATCTTCATTTTACAAGAATGTAGCATTTCAGTTTTCACAATTATGTCTATTTTTGAACAAAACCTTTACTAGTGTAGTGAGGTTTTCTGTTTCAAATCTTTACATTTTGCATAAAATGTAATATGTGTGTTCTTGCTTAACCCCTTAAGGACCAGCGCTCACACGAGCGCCCAGCACTTGAGGACCACGGGGCTTTCTTTTTTTTTTTTTTTTTTGCAATTCCAGTTCAGGGCTTCTGGAGCGGCGTGCAGCCGCACAGGGAGCCCTGAACTCCATGATGTACCAGGACCGTCAGTGGTCCTTAAGTGCCGGATCACCGTGATGGTCCCAGTACGGCAATGGTCCTTAAGGGGTTAATTTACTTTTAATACTATTTTCTTCTGCATAACTAAGCAAAATACATCTTTAAACTGCCTCCTCAATAAACATTTACAGTGAGAATGACTTTCTGGGGAAGTGATGTATTTTGAGTAAATAGATACACATCACATTCATCTAAACTAAGGCAATTTAGTTTATTAATTCATGAAACTAAAACCATTTCTACTGGACTTTTCTCCTTGACACATTGCCACCCAAGATTTAGTACCACAAATAGAAACATATTTGCATAATTTCCATTGAATTGTATTTATTAACACCGAAATATATTATCTACTGTTGACCTTTCATTCAAAAAAAGGAACAATTTAGGAACACTCCAACTGCTCTATAGGGGACATTATAAAATGTAAACCTCACTAGCAAACAAGGTGTTAATGCCCCTTTTACATTAATGGTATTTGGGGAATTTGTATTTTTCACTTGTGATACAGTTCTCTCTAGAATTGCTGACCATTTGTGCAAAATTTCCATTATATGAAATTTTCTCCACAAATATAATGAGGTCAATGCACTATGAACAGAATTACAACACAACACATCATCTTGCAATGAGTCAGAAACCTCCCTAGAATTTCAAGGCTTAAAAGCCCCATTTACATCAATGAGAGATTTGAATTGTTCCATAAAGTGCAGTTCATTGCACCATAATTACTCCAGTTCTGTTTAGATCAACTTCAGTACTTGTTAAAATTTTTCATTTTGCTGTTTTCCTCTTCTGATTATTATTTATATGAATCTTCCATGAAATCCTTAATGCATTATTATTGTTTTATGCAATGTCATATAACATTTTTCCTTGAAAATTTCCTTAAGCCTGTTGGATTTCCAAAAACTCTTGCCTCCTTTAATCATTATTTTAATAGAAATGAATGGCTGCATTTTCTTCTTGTGTCCAAAACAGGTACTTGTTCTAATGACAGAACTGAAGATTGCCGACTGCCATCTGGTGAGATCATTCAAGATTGCTCTCGAATGGCTCCCTACTGGAAGGTCAATACAAGAGAAAAACCCTACTGCAATGTGCCAGCAACAACTCCACCACCACCTCCTACTACCAGCCCTACAACCACTACACCAACTCCTTGCCCACCTTCACCGCTCTGCAACTTGATCATAAGCGAGTAAGCAATATCATCTGACATGCACAGTGATAATTTATTCACAATAGCTGCACTGTCTAACCCTAGTAATTCAGTGAAGTAAGGTGTTTTATTTTCTACAATCATATTTTAAGACAGAAATGCAGTAGTTTATCAATTATTTATCTGAAACATATTCAGTCATACTGCATGTAGGGCAATATGCAGAAACTGAAAGATAAGCAAGCCATATTTTTTAACTTCTTGAATGCTAGAGAGGTCTCTAATATGTTTCCTTTGCAATGCACTGGGACCTCTTTAGAATTCAAGGATTTAAAAGGCTCATTTAAGGCAGTGGGAATTTGTATTCTCCAATATGGTTCTACTGATTTGCTCCAGAATTACACCTCTTTTACCCCCTGTACATGGCCTACAGAATGCAACTGACGTGCTGAGTAAATGAAATCAAGATAATGATTGATCAGAATTCCTTTCTTTTGTCTTTGAAGGATCTTTGCTGCATGTCATGAGCTGATACCACCAGTTGCTTACTATGAAGGCTGCATTTATGATGCCTGTAACACCCAGACTGAGTCAGTGGAATGTTCCAGTTTACAAATCTATGCAGCCTTGTGCACTTCCATTGGAGTTTGTGTGGACTGGAGAGCAAAGACTGGAGGCAGTTGTCGTAAGTGACTTGGAGGAGTGAAACAAACTTGCATGTTTGTATATAGAGAACCTCAATATAGATACAATATAGAATTATAATCTCTCTTTCTCTTTGTTACATAGCATACAACTGTCCTGCGGGAAAGGTTTATGATGCCTGTGGCCCAGTTTATCCTGTTACCTGTGACAACAAGTAAGAAATCTGTTTAAGATTTTTTTGCTGATTCTGACGTAAGATAGTATCATCTGCTTGGTGCTGGAAGTAAATGGCATAATGTATGAACATTGTTATGAAAGCAACTGCTCACAAACTCATGAATGCTGAAGAGTATGTTGTTGTTGGTGCAGATATTGACACAATCATTTACAAAAAATTGTATAATATTGTAATCTATATGTAAATTATTGATACCAAAGACTTCTCAATTGCAGACACCAATGACATAAGAGTTTATAAAACTTCCTCTCTTTACAGGGAAATGGCTGCCATCAGCAGTTGTTTAACTGAAGGCTGCTACTGTGCTTCAGGGTCTGTGCTCTTTAATTCTTATACTGACGTCTGTGTTAGGAGCTGCAGTAAGTATAGAAAAAATATCCCAGTTTACTAAAGAAAAAGACAATTCACTTGCTTCTTCCAGACTCTCAAATAAAATATATATTCTTAAGCTAATCTATATATGCAACAGTTCTTGCAGTCTGACAGTTAAAGGTTTGTTCCCAGACATACAGACCGAAATGTGTACAGATTGCCTGTTTATCACTCTGTGTTTGGGGCTGAGGAGATCAGATCAGTACAAACCAATGCGCAGATCATAGACAGATTACTATGTTTTGGTCTGCTAAGGCCATGCATGCAGAGATCTGATTGAGATCACATCAACATTTTCAAATCACTCTATAACCTCAGGTGACCAGTTTGGTTAACCCCATTTAATCAAACTATCCCATACAGTCAATGATAAACAAGCAATTTGTTCATTCACATTGCATATTTTCATATGGTCATAACACTGTTTGTATATGTACCTGTAGAACTGTGTTTGTTACTACAAATACAGTCCTTCCTAAATGTGTACTACAAGTCACACATAGTCTGTGTTCTCTGTTTCAAATATTGCTATAAGTGCTATACAAAAATGTCACTTTTTGCATTTGAAAGGAATCCCAAGAAAAGTAAAACTTTTTTGTTTTTATCCACCATAATCCTTCACTGCAGTGTTAGCTATTGAAACAAGCACTCAGTCTTGCCCCACTTAACCGGTAGCTATAGAACCACATATATTCACTCCCAGCTTTCTCCTAATACACTGGTAACCATATAACCTCCCCAATTGTCCCATTGCATTGATAGCCATATAACACACATATTTACTCCAAGCCTTGTCCCACAGCACTGGTAGCATATAACCACACATATTGACCCCAGCATTGTATCACTGCACTGTTAGCCATAAAACCACACATATTGACTCCCCAGCATTGTCCCACTGAAATGGTAGCCATATAACCTTGCATATTGACTCCCAACCTTGTCCCACTAACATGGCAGACATATAACCACATATGTAAAAATAATATATAGGAATATCTGGTGCCACTAACTGATCCTGACTGAAAGGCTCAGTAATAAAACCACACAAGGAACTGCTGCTACAATCCCTGAGTTATCTGATAGTAGACAGCTAAAAAACAACCCAAAAAAACTACAATTCAGGGAGAGGGCCAGTAATTTGCATGTATCAATATACACATTTATTAACAAACAATATTAAAACTTCAGCTGATCAGTATCCGATTCATGTAAAACAATACAACTAAATAATACAATAATATCTTAGTATGTCTAAAGCAAATATAGCGCTATATATATATGTGAAATTAATTTCACTATGAGCTCACAGTAATTCCAATAAGGGGAATTAACCACCTTAAAGACTCTGAAAGACGGTAACATTTTTTTATAAATAATAAGAGTACTTGCGATAATCCAGTATATAGGGGGCAGGTGTTCTGCAAATAATATACGGCTTGAGTGTTCTCCCGTCCTTGATATCCTTTATAGATTGGCTCACTATAAACTCCTTTAGCGGGCAGAGATTGATGAGGTAGATGTTTCTCCTTCAAACCTCGTGTACATGTGTCAATAAGGTAGATGGTATCCTTCAGACTTCATGTACAAATATTCAATATCTCCCCCGTCCAATATAGCATGGAGTAATGTATGTGTGCCACAAATGGATCTTAGTGCTGGCAGAAACTAACCAGGCTTTTTACATGATGTTGTTTAAAAAGCGCAATTAATTGAAAATGGACACCTCCTGTCCGTAACTGTGTAGCAAGTTATGAATCAATGAGTCTCTGATAAATATAATAGCATATATAGCAGCAGACACAATGGAGTTCAGTCGTCCAACGCATTTCGTATTGAAATTGATACTTCTTCTGGGACATATATTATATATATATATTTATATATTCATTTGGAATATATATATATATATATATATATATATACACATATTTAAAATGGAAATATAGTTATCAATGCCCAAAAATGTTGCAACAAGTCTACAATAATTGTTATTTATTTATTTGTAGCTTGTGTTGGACCAGAAGGAACCCCCATGAAGGTAATTGAGCTTTATTTGTTACAGTTATAAAGGAAGTTGTGGGTTGAGTAGGAGTATGGATACATTTATTACATTCTACACAACACATGTAGAACAAGTCTGAGCAATTAAAATTAAGGTCTAACTTTCCATGCTCTTACAGTTAATCTTTATCTACACATATTTTAGATTCATTAAATATATCTATTATAATTGCCTAAAATGTGAGAATTTTGTTTCACAAAAAGATTAATAGCTTTAAATATTTTTGGTTTAGTAGTTGGGGAGTCTAATCCTAACCAAGCCATGTTCTCTGGCTTGGTTAGCCAATGTCTGCATAATGGATAACTCACATGTTCAGAAAATATTATTTCTCTACCTTGTTAGGCTTTTACAATCTTACTTTACCACCATATGGGTGGAATAAATAGTTAAGGAGAAACAATCGTACAGATCCTTTCAAGATGGTAGGCCTCACTGGGGGAGGCCTTGGAAAAGTGATAAGATTCCTTTAAAATAAAACAAATGGTATATCTTAATTTAAAAAAACATATTTTAAACTTCATTTTTAATTAATAGATAAAATTATTGTTAGGTCTGATTTAATGTGAGTGCCAGGGGTTTGTCCAGTGCATTAAAATTCATGAGCTGAATACCCCATTGGCACTCTGAAGGTTAATACTTACGGATTAAGCAAATTTATTAAGCCATGTGAATTTTTGATTCTCAGGACCTAAAGCATAAAGTAGAGTAATGAACTCTTAGGAAAACATACATTTCCAGAATTGCTATTGATTTAAATGGGGCTTTTCATTCCTTGAATGCTAGAGTGGCCTTCAAAGCATTGCAAAGCAATGAATTGGAGCCTTTCTAGAATGGGAATGTACATTCTTTCCTGTGGTATTTTTTGGTATATAGCCTGTAGAGTTATCTTTACCGTTCTAGTATCTATGTTGATACTAATGTTATTGACTAGGCCATTAGTGTGGCTTAGGACTTATGATGTTATTTCTCTTTACATGTGAACCCATACAAAATCTGTCTGACATTACACTGTATACTTTTAATATTTTTTATGATCTGAAGTAATTGCTGTGATTTTTCATTTCTGGTAAACACAAAAAACTACATACAATGTGAATTTTGCTGCCTGTTTAGAAAAAAACATCATTAACAATATAACTACTTAATTCACAGGCTGGAGAGACCTGGGTTAGCAACTGCAAAAACTGCATCTGTGAGCCTAATTCCCTCACTGTACAGTGCACTGACATCACATGTGCAGCGCCTGTAAGTGTTTCCTGTGATGAAAGTGTTGGGTTTGTTTCTACACTGGTACCAGACCCAAATCAGCCATGCTGTAAGCTGAATAAATGTGGTAAGTCAATGTATAAATAATTTACAAAATAAATCACACTTATACTATAAGAACAATAAGAAAGGGTTTGGTATCTCTACCCACAGTGTGCGACACCAGCTACTGCCACAGTGAACCAGTAGAATGTGATCTGGGGTACAAACAAATTGCCATTCAGGGACCTTGCTGTGTATCATATAAATGTGGTAAGTACTTTTTTTCAATTACAAACTTGCTATGATTTAGCGACAATCCTGTCAGAACACAGATGTTATCATGTCTGTAACTTTGACACACCTGAGCTCAAGTTCAACTACACTTCAACCATTGTCTGTCAAGGAGTAGTGTTCCTCATCCCTAGTACAATATTATACACAATATAATACATAATGGGCATTAAGCCCTAAGGTGTGAAGCTATGATGACTTCTCCAGTGATATAACTTCTTCAGTTCCAATGTTAGTCTATAGAGCTTATGCACTAAGATCTCTAAAATCGAAGAACTCTTAGTGCAAGTGATATTACTGGAGAAGTCATCTCCTCGTTATCATCTATTTATCATGCCTGACTGCATCTCCCCAATGTCTCATAAAGTTAGACATTGCAGACTTATTTCCAACCATCATATTTTCATCTGAGTAGTGCCTTGTTTACTCAGTGTATAACAGCTTTGTTTTTGAGGAAGCGAAATCATCAAATAAATTTCAGGTGTAAGAAAAAATCAGGAAATCTGGAGAAATTCTTGAGGGAAGAAATAAAAATTCCCCAAATCACCTTTGATCTAAATGGGACTTTTAACCCCCTCAATGTTTCAGAATAAGGTCTCCAACATCTTGCTTTTAATTTTTGGAGACCTCGTTAGCAGCCCCATTTAAATTAATGAAAATTTTTATTTGTGTCCTACAGTGCAGTTAGTTTGCTTCAGAATTGCTGCAGTCTTTCTTAGGACATCAGTCTTTGTGTTTTGAATAAACATCCCCAAAAGGCACAATGTATTCAAATTAACAGTATGTTGATGTTCTGAGAAAAGGATATATGCACAAAAAAGAGGAGCAATTCTGAGCCAAACTATCAGCAACAAAGACCTGGGGCATTCAAACTTGATTACGAGCTCACCTCCTAATAGTGCATGGTTCCAGGATATCCTAAATTAAAAAGTGAATGTCAACTCAGGTACATGTATCAGAATGATTGAACCACTGGCTGGCTGACCTGTGCTAATGTGACAAGATCCTGAAAACCTGCACTATTGGTGAGGGAAGGTTACAGTACCCCTGCCATAATCTACAAACATACATTGATTTATATGAACATAACCCCCTTGAATGCTACAATGATCTCCAATGCATCACATTTTCTAGCATTTTTTTGAATCAGTAGGTTTTTGGGGACTTTTTTTATTTATCCCATAAAGAACTATTAGTTTGCCAGATCATTGCTCCACATTTAAGTTGTGCATATGGACAGAAATTATTATTCCACAGAGAAGATATATTTTTTCTAGCTTAAACTGTTTATCTAATATTAAGAACATTTTCACCCATTAAACAGAACTAATTACCATTCTGTACTTTTCTCAACAGAACCCGAGAACTACTGTGTAGTACAAAATGTCTTATATCAGGTAAGAAGCATTTTTCAGACACCTAGTACACTAGGAAAAGAAGGTTGGCCTGGGGAAATAATGGATAGTTAAGGGTTAACCCCTTGAGTACCAGAGTGCAACTACCTCATTCCAAAGCAGTGTGTTTATCACCCTTCTGGAACTCAATAAGTTAATATTTGCATACTAGAGAGATTTATGATTTGATTTATAGAAAAATGCTTAACACCTCTCTAGAACTTAAATAATTAAGAAATAAAAATGATATAAAGACACCAGTTGCAATGAACAATACACAAAAGAAGAAGGATAAAAAGACAACTAGAGAGCAAATGACAAGGTTGAAATTAATTTTACTAATAAATTAATCCTCTGCTTTGTTTTGTTTTTTTTCAACATAATTACAGCCAGGGCAAAAAATCCAACAATCCCCAGGTTCATGTGAACAATGCGAGTGCACAGATGAAAAAGATGTCAAAACATTACTAAATCTGGTTAAATGTAGCACCATCCAGTGCAACAAAGATTGCTCACTGGTAGGTTTCACTTCAGTGTCAGTAACAGAGTTATAGAATAATAAGTAATTCTTTCAAAAATAAAACTTTAACTGGGTCTAAAACTCATATTCTTTTTGGCAGGGTTACCTCTACAAAGAGATAAATGGTCAATGTTGTGGTACTTGTGAGCCAGTGGCTTGTACAATGGAAATGAGCGATACCACTCAAATGAGTGCTACCACGGTCGTTATTCAGGTACCTTCTTCTTATAGATGTTTTTTAACTTGTTCTTTCTTTTAAACCCTTGAGGACAAGAGGATTGAGCAAAGCATTGCAAAAGCAAAGCACTGTGGATCCAAAACTGTTAAGATCATTCAAGAAGCTCCTCAATTATTACAATATAACTTTATAGCCTACATTGTTTTAAAATGTGGTAAACTTTATTCCTACTATACTTCCATTTTTAGAAGTACGCTCTTGGCAAAGGTGAATTGGACAAGCTAATATATATCTGATATAACACGTTTATGTAGCTCAACAACTTATAAACTTCATAAAGTGTTGGCGATTCCCACTCCAAACCAAAAAAGAGAGGAAGCACCAATAGTGAAATAACACCATACACTCTTATTCAAGAATAAGATTGTACTCACATGGTCAAATGGTATCAGGCAGTCTGACTGAAAGCAGATGCAGGAAATCATCAACCCGTTTCTTCTCAGGTATGCTTTACACAGGAACACTTCCTTCATTGGGACTTAGGCAGGAGTTCCAAATTTCAATGTAAATTTATTAAAACAATTCAGACATGTTAAAACAACAATTATGCTGTTTTAACATGTCTGAATTGTTTTAATAAATGCATACTGAAATTTGGAGCCCCCACCTGAGTTCCTTTGAAGGAAGCGTTCTTGTGTAAACCATACCCGAGCAGAGACGGGTTGATGATTCCCTGCCTGTGTTTCTAGTCAGACTGCCTGATACCAGTCCATCTGACCATATGACCATGTTAGTGCAATCTCTGTCTTGAATAAAAGTGTATGGTGATATTTCATTATTGGCACTTTCTCTCTTTTTTTCTAGTTTGGAGTGGGAATCTTTGTGCCGCTTGGGAGAGCGTGATCAAGAGAGCAGCCTTCTTAAAGGAGAGCCATCCTATAATGCGTCTGGGTGCAGTTACAGTTCCTCATCTGTCTTGAGGTTATAGTTTTGTAAATACACTCCTATAGGGTGTTGGTGGTGGTCAGCACATCCCTGTCTATATTGATATAAACAGGGGCGCTCCCTGTCTTTTCGCCTAAATTTTCCTGCGTACAGTGTTGGAGGCCTCACTAGCATTCAAGGTTTTAAACTCACAGTTAAATTGTATATTTCATTTGTCCCCTAAGATGCAGCTGGTTTGCTCAATCATTTAGCTTTCTGAATATGGCCTTTAAATATGACGAATTACTAAAATTATTCACATTTAATTCTTTTAGCTTGGTGATATCTGGACTCCACCCGATGAACTTTGTGCCTACTACGAATGTCACAAGATTGATGGCAAATTTGTTCCTACAAAAGTGAAGACAGCCTGCCCCACTGTTGCCTGTGATATTGTATGTAACTTTCATGTTTGTTCATTGATGTGTCCTTCACATCACAAATTATGTTAAATGTAGCACAGTGGCAAGAAGAAATAAGAAAAACTGTAATATTCTTTACCATAGGGTTATGAATACAAGGATGTGGCTGGAGAATGCTGTGGACTATGTGTCAAGGTGAATTGTACAATGCTGATGCCTGACAAAACAATTAAAACCTTCAAGGTAAATAATTATACATTATAAAGATATCTAGAACAAAATATTAAAAATGTTATTATATTTTGTGTAATGGACTCATTGCTGTTAAATGTGGACTTTGATCATCTGTAATTATGTGATGATATGTAATTCATTTAAAAAATATTTTCTAAAGATACGTCTTTTTTCAGCCTGGAGAAACTCTTACTTCACCAGAAAGCAACTGTATCATTTACACCTGTACTGCTAATAAAGAAGTGATTAAGATTGATCAGTGTCCCACACCTACTCCATGTCCGGTTGGTTTTCATTCTGCAAACTATATTTATCTTTAGACTATAAGATATCATGTAGAAAGCTAAGCATTTGCATTGAGCAGCAATAAAATTACATAAGTGATATAAGCTCAGAAATACAGGGCTGTTTATTTCTGGGGTTAGTAGTGTATATAAATGTTCCTGTTTTAGGAGAAAAGTATCATGTATACCATATATAATGTATTTATTCTATTGTATATGATAATGTGGTTTTATCTTTTTTAAAAAAAGGTGCAAGAAATATTTTGTCAAAGTGCAATAATAAAAACACATGTAAGGAAATGTATGTGATGAAAGAAATTGTGTACTGACACTTTATTGACCTCTTTGTTATAGATATGCCCAGAAGTCAAAACAGTGACCTGCGAAAATGGTTTCCCACCAGTCAAAGTATACAGCTCAGACGGCTGTTGCTTCCAATATGAATGCCAATGTAAGTATTCTGTTTTGATACTGAAGGACAAATCAGAATTGATGAGAGAAAATATCATAGTTGATTAATGTTGCAGTTCTGGTATAAGGGTTTTTGATCATGCTTCAGTAAATGATACACAATGTTTCACAGTATCCATCTTGAAACAGTAACTACCTGTTTTAATAACAAAGGGAAATGTATGTATCTTTGCATCTGTTCACCTCGTCCACTTGTGTGGTCTACAGTTACTTCACGTTTACCCATTTCATTAAACATATTTTCAAACTAGCTATAATGAAATGTGTTTATCTGGGTAGGTGTACAGTAACACACTTATAGTGAGGATACATGTTTTTCAGATTGAAAAGCTAACCTCTTCTTAACTGTAATAATACATTTTTATAGTAACCAGTTATGGCTGATTTAAGTAACTTCTAGTTTAACCTCTTCTTGAAATAAAAAGGTCAGAAATATGAATAAACTTCCTTTTATTTAATTTTGTTGTCCTGTAGGTGTCTGCAGTGGATGGGGTGATCCTCATTACATCACTTTTGATGGAACTTACTATACTTTCCTTGACAACTGCACCTACGTTCTTGTGGAAGAGATCACTCCCAAATATGACAGCTTCCGAATCCTTGTTGATAATTACTTCTGTAATGCTGCTGATGGCTTGTCATGTCCCCAATCCATTCTGATTTACTACAAATCGGATGAGGTTGTGCTGACACGTACTTTGTACCAAGGAAAGATGAGAAACATGGTAAGATGAGGCAGATATAGAATATTACCCTCATATATTCTGATAGCAAACAAGATCACTGATTAAAAGAGATCCAGGATGAATTAGCCCTAAGTTAAACTGAAAACTACAGTTTTGTTTCAAATCAATATCTCTTCTTTTTTGATACATAAACTGATTTTACTCATTTTTAGAATTACGGTTGTATTTTTAAGCTACTAAGGTTGCTGGAATTTGATTATAAGCAATATAGCACTGAGGTTAAAGGGATAGTAATACTTAAAATGTAAAAAAAGATATGTTGTAGGGTTTATCCCCCTGAGTAAAACAAGAGTACTCCACTGCCGAAAGGTGTTTCGTTCAAAAGTTATTAATTTTCAAAGTTGAATTATTTAGGTGCAGTATCACAGTGGCCTGAAACTGTAAAGTGGCGCTGTTGCTACACCATCCTATGGAGATTTATGGTCCCGGGACCAGAACTGTCCATAGGATCATGTAGCAACAGTGCCACTGTACAATTTCAGGCCACTGTGATATTGCACCTAAAAAATTCAACTTTGAAAATTAATAACTTTTGAATGAGACACCTTTCAGCAGTGGGAGTACTCTTGTTTTACTCAGGGGGATAAACCCCACAACATATTTTTTTTACATTTTAAGTATTACTATCCCTTTAAATGAGATTAATATACTAAGTTGTGATACTTTATATACTGTAGTCATTTTGTGAATTGTTATGAATGCAGAAGAGTGATAATTTCAATAATTTGCCAACAGGTGAGGTTCAACCAAAACTGGCTGATCCCAGGATTTACCGCAAATGGCATTTCTGTCACCAGTGCTGGCATTAATACTGTAGTTGAAATCCCAGAAATAAATGCTTACATCTCATTTAGTGGAATGATATTTGTTATCAAGCTGCCATTCAGCAAATTTGGTTACAACACAGAAGGACAGTGTGGTAAGAAAATAATGTTTTTTTATTTGTATATGGTTTTTTTTTTTTTTTTACTTTTTTGGTGTTTTTGTTATGAGATCATAATTTTATTTTGGTTGAGTTAACAAGAATCTATCATCATGTTTCATAATCATATCTACCTTTAAGCAAAGTCTTTTCCAGTGCAATACAGTATCCTGTTTCAAAACGTTGTGTAAATTATGAAGCGTGTTCTCTCTTAAGGGGGATCTATCACCCTGATACAAGTTGCTCTTAAATTTTAGGTTATATAGCGATTATTTTGAGTATTTCAGTAATTTCATTTTTTTAAAATGTCATTTGGGCGAAATAGAAGGAAAAATCTGCTCCCATCCCTCTAGATTTCTGCCTGTAAGCTGGAGCGATCTCCTTTCAGAAATCGATATCTAGATCCCCTTTAATTTACTTTTCACAATATTTTGTTCTATATTATCCAGCAAAATCTAAACTGATGCACCAATATAATTATTGTGTCTTCCTCACTGATATACATGTACAGTGAGGGATGATTAGGATTCTCTAGGAAAAGTCCTGCCATAAAACATCAATAAAGTGATAGTGATGTACTTTGATAAGGAGTGAGTAGATTAAAGTCACGATCATTAAATGAAGGTCCCCAAGCAAGTAAAAAATGACAATGGCAATTACTACAAGAAACTGAAACAGTATTTACACCTTACTACTAGGGATAAGCGAAAACATTTGTTTCAAACCAAAATCGGAGGAAAATGGTACTTTCTGTTTGGTGAATAATTTCCAGTGAAAGTGCCATTTTCCTGCTTTTTTGCACCTAGCTCAGTGGTTCTTAAAATTATTTTACTCAAAGCTCCCCTTCAATCAGTCTAGAATTTTCCGGGCACCCATAAAACCTTTTAGATCAATTTTCAGGCACTAATGAACGGTAAAGATACATAAATATATAGTTATTTTTGTGGCATCTCAGTCAGAATAACAAAAAATGTTCATAAACATTTCAATAAATACACCGTTGAAACTCAGCATTCCAATTTTTATCAAAGTCATTATAAAAATGAAGGGGCACCTTAAAGGGATAGTAATACATAAATTTTACTATCCTCCATCTTGTAGCCCTTAAAAAACTGAATTAAACGAGCCCAGCGGCATCTCTCAAACCTTTATGGTTTGAGAGATATCCGCTTTCAAAGTTCCCTCTCCCATGACCTCAGCATTCTAGGTGACAGCAAGGGAATCCTGTCCCTGAGCAAATGGAGGCTCTTCAGCAGAGCCAAGATCATGTTATGGAAGAAGAAATCCTTCACTGAAATGGTCTTCTACGTGTGCTTAGTGTGCAAGCACACATAGAAGACCATTTCAGTGAAGGATTTCTTCTTCCACAACACATTCCCAGCTCTGCTGAAGAGCCTCTGCCGGTCCCGGGACCGAATTCCCCTGCTGTCAGCTAGAACGTTGATGTCAGGGGAGAGGGAACTTTGAAAGCGGATATCTCTCAAACCATAAAGGTTTGAGAGATGCCGCTGAGCTCATTTAATTCAGTTGTTTAAGGGCTACAAGACGGGGGGATAGTAAAATTGAAGTATTACTATCCCTTTAAGTGGATGCCCATGGCACACCAAAGCGCCACGGCACCCTGGTTGAGAACCACTGGTCTTCATTGCATTGAAATTGATGGGGAGAAAATTTTTTCCTCATCAAACGAAAGTTTTCTCTGCTTTTCTACAGCCATAAAACAGTTTCAGGCTCTCACAGCATACAGTTCTGTGTTTGTGAAAGGAGAAAGCGTCATGTTTTTGAACTAGAGAAGATAGGCAAATAAAGGGAATTGAAGCTTAGTTTAGGGAGTCTTTTAGGTAAGACATTTGTTCTCTATATTATGGGAGTTTGGGGGCACTCTGGGGAAAAGAAGGAAAGAAGGAGTTTGACCCTAAATACCCCAAAATTCAGTGTGACTGACTGGCAAGACACAGGCAGCTGGGGTTCAAATTGCTTGATGATTATGCTTTAATTGACTCTGTGCTGGTGAAGTCTGGGGAAAGAAGCTGTTGATTTTGTTTTACAGTTATATATTTTTTTTGTTTACAGACTGTGATAAGATAGGTGGACAATTTAAAAATAAATACATAAATAAAAAATAAAATAAAAAATAAATACATAAATAATTAAATAAATAAATATATTAGGTAACAGGCAACTGAATGGGAGCCTGATATGAGCTCTGTGACTGACGTAGACTTGATAGAAAGCAGACAACACTGATAATTTTGTTGAGGGTTAAGGCAAGACATCACACTCCATCACACTCCATCAGAGCCGGCCCTTACATGGGTCCCGGTGGGTCCATGGACCCAGGCAGCACTCTGACAGGAGCAGCAATCCAGCTGATCTCCCACTAGTCTCTGGCGCTCTAGTAATACAGAGCGCTGGGAGATGACATCATCTCCCAGCGCTCTACATTACTGAGAACCGCACGGGAGCTTCAGGTCTGTGCTGAAGGAGGCACAGTCTCTCTCATGCCATGCCGCTAGACCACCAGGGACTCAAGGTAGGAGAATCAGTATCAGAAGGGGCACTGTGGAGATGAATGGGCATTGTGGAGATATGGGGGCACTGTGGAGATTGAGGGGCATTGTGGGGATTGGGGCAATGTGGAAATTGAGGGGGAAATGTGGAGATTGGAGGGCATTGTGGCAATTGAGGGGTATTGTAGAGATTGGGGGCATTGTGGAGATTGAGGGCAATGTGTGTATCCTGTTAAGCTTATTTTTGTATTGGTAAAAAGGTAAAAAATGTGGTCAGGCTTGGGGGAAAGGTGTAACAGTGCAAGGACATGGGAGTAAAGTTTTTCAAAAAATTACTGCAGCAATGGTTGCTGCAGAATGTTCAATAAATGAGGATGATCCCATCCTCCCGGGGTGGATGCAGTCTTTCAAGGTCCCACCAATCACACCACTCCAGGACAAATGCACTCTGCATGCTAACACATTTTCAAGATATATGTTGCTGTACGACTCACAACTTTGACTTTCAGATACTTATTTCTCCACTATACCCTCAGAAGAAGTAATATAGGAACATAGGCGAAAAATGTGTTGGAATAGGAGAATAATTTGTTGAATAGGAGAAATATGTGTTGGAATAGGTAAAAAGTGCTGGAATTCGCTAAAAGAAATAAAACTTTGCATTGGTGAAAAGGAGAAAATTTTGTCGAAAAATTTGAAAAATTGTCAGTTTTTCGTGAACAGTTATGCAGGAAATTTTTCACACTTTTTGCCCACCCCTAATTGCTGCCCAGAGTTTACTAGTACAAATAGAACCATGTTTTCACCATACAGTTTCCTTTGAATCGAACTTTGACTTGCACATTCAAATAAAGTATCTACTTTGGGCCTAATGCACCAAAAAGAAGTCCAATTTGGGAGTATATCAACTGCACTACAGGGGACAAATAAAAAGTAATAAATTCCTATTGCCTCACAATGCTTTGCAGTCCTTTTCAGAATCCAAGGGGTTTAAAAGCCTTAATTAAATGAGAGGGGTTTTGGTGCATTTTCATTTATTTCATATAATGCAGCAGGTTTGATACAGAATTGCTCATCATATTTTTTGTGCATGAGACCCAATACATGCAGTCTTCATCCCAAACGTAATGTGACCGATGTACTAATACCTGGATTAAATCTCAAGCAAACCAGATGTGTCATAGGAAATTGAAAAAAAAGTGAGGTTTATCCCCTTGGATGTGAGATAGATTTTTAACACATTACAACGCGCTGAGACCTCCTTAGTGTTCAATAGTAATTAAACCCATTTAAATAAATGATGATTTTTATTAATCCTCTGAAATGCACTTAGTTAACACCAGAATTACTCCAGTTCTACTTAAAACAAACCACAATGCTTGCTGAAACTTAATGTTTTATTACTTTCCTATCTTGATTCATTTTTACTTGAATAATTCTTGCCATATTGTTTTTGAAAATTCATATCACATTTCTGTTTTGAAGAGTCCTCTCTTAGGTCATTCGATTTTCAAAAATTCTTGCCTCTTATATTCAATATATCCATAACAATGAATGGCTGAATATTCTTCCTGTGTCCCACACAGGTACCTGCTCGAATAACAGAGCTGAAGATTGTCGACTGCCCACTGGTGAGATCATTCAAGATTGTTCACAAATGGCTTCTGACTGGAAGGTCAATACAAGAGATAAGCCATACTGCAATGTGCCAACAACAACTCCAACCACATCAACAACTCCTACTACCAGCCCTACAACCACCACATCAACTCCTTGCCCACCTTCATCTCTTTGCAAATTGATTATAAGCGAGTAAGTAATATATAATGATTATTGGTTTACAATAGCTGCACTGTCTAACTCCAGTAATTGTTTTCCAGAATCCTTTTTAGAATGAAAATACAATTGTTTATGAATTACATTTATCTGAAGCTATTTGATTATATTGTCTTTAGGGTAGTATGTAGAAAGAAAAAGAATATCAAACGAACTGCACCAGAGTGGACGGATTAAAAATTCTCTTGAGTCAAGTTGGGAATTTAACCCACTGAATTCTATAGGTATCCAGTACATTAACTTGCAATGCATTGGACGCCTCCTCAGCATTCAAGGGTTTAATGAGTCTTATTTAAATCAAAAATAATTTGTATTTGTCCTCTATGTTACTCCTCTTTTTACTCTCTCCATATGAAGCAGAATGCAAGCAAAATTCACAGCAATGTACTTGAAACAGTGATTCATCAGAATTCCCTACTGTTCTCTTTCAAGGGTCTTTGCTGAATGCCATGAGTTGATACCACCACAAGCTTACTATGAAGGATGCGTTTATGATGCCTGTCATACCCGGACTGAGTCAGTAGAATGCTCCAGCTTACAGGTCTATGCAGCCTTGTGCACTGCCAGTGGAGTCTGTGTGGACTGGAGATCAAGGACTGGAGGCAGCTGTCGTAAGTGACTCAGAGGAGAGAATCTGGCTCTATGGTGGTAGCATAATTGTGCATTATTAGCTTCTTTGTTGTTAGAAGACTAAATGGTGAAGTGTAGTGTAAAGAACTTGAGATGTTATGGGTAACCTTAATACACAAAAATACAATATGGAATTATAATCTCACTTTCTCTTTGTTAAACAGCTTACAACTGCCCTGCTGGAAAGGTTTATGATGCTTGTGGCCCACTCTATCCTGCTACCTGTGACAACAAGTAAGACATCTATTTAAGAGAGTTTGCTGATTCTGAAATAAATACAATATGATCTACTTGGTGCTGGGAGTAAATGGCATTATCAGTTTGTTACATTATTAATAACCTGAGTAATGCAAGTTCAGCATACATTTATTTTGAATAGTGGTGGATATAAATACAAATGGTGAAATGAGAAAAAGATTGTCTTCAATGCAATTAATTAATATTGCATTTTCAATAACGATGAATGTTGATTATTCTTTTGCTGCTGTTGCAGATAATGACACAATAATTTAAAGATGTTTTTACAACAATTAATCTACATGTAAAATCTTGATAGCAGAGATTTCTCCTTCGCAGGTATAAATGGGATTAGCACTTATGATACCTTATCTCTTTACAGGGAAATGCTGGTCAGCAGCAGTTGTTTGACTGAAGGCTGCTACTGTCCTTCTGGGTCACTGCTCTTCAATGCTTATACTGATGTCTGTGTTAAGGGCTGCAGTAAGTACAGAAAAAATTACCTCAATAAAAATAGTCTAATTCTCTGGCTTCTTTCAGTCTCTTAAAAAATAAACAGTAGGAATGGGCCAAAAGTCCTTTTTCAGTTTGTGTGAATTTTCATGCGGAAAAAACAGTTGCTTTCTCTTTAACGCAAAAATTCTTGCAGATGAAAAATTTCACTACTGCCTTTGCCTTTGTTTTTATGGTCATGATAATTCCAGCTGCAATACTGTCTTTTACTGTCAGTGTCACTTTTTACAAATCACGTATACACTCCATGCAACTGTCCAGAGAGCTGGCTAGCACCAGTGCTCCTTAAATCCAGCAACCTCTGCTCCCTGCTTTCTCATCCAAAAACTGCAATATTAATTTTACAGTAAAGTACAGGAGAGATCTTTTAGCTTTAGAATCAGCTGTTTGCAAACTGCAATACAGGATAAAGTACATCAGCAAGGGCAAAACTAGAGTTCACCCCTACACAGTATGTCCTTGTCCCTCTTGTATTTGTCTGTTTTAATGTAAGATTGCGTTAGTGTTATATTGTATGAAGCCTCAGTTACATCTCAGCGCAGATAGGATCACCTGCCTCACTGTAATCTATCAATCATGTTTTTTTTTAAATTTTCTATTCTGTTTTCATGCTTCCTGCACCCCACCTGCCCAGAGAACAACAGACTATCACCAATACTCCATAAATCAAGCAACCCCAGTTCCCCTTCTTTGCCAGTCTGCCTGTATAATTCAGCATCTCTATTTCGCTCAGTCTGTGTGTATTTCTGTCTGTCTATCCCTAGCATAGACTGACAACATGTGGTAAACTGCAGACCTATTTTATATGCCAAGTAGCATAATGACACACTTCACAAATTAAATTATTATAATCAATTTCTATGCAGTGAAAAAAATGAAAAAAGCTTAAAAAGTGCATTTTCATGCTAACTCCCACAGAAGGCAGGAACTGCCTATTCTCATGTTTTCCCCCGAAGCATGTCCATAAATACAAAAATGTTGGCAATATGATACCTGAGTGCTCAGACTACCAGTATTTCCTCCCCACACACAGACCAAAATGCAGGTTATCTGATAACTCAGTGCCTATTTATCAGTATGTGTATAAATGTGGAGGTGAGCAGATCAGGACACAACAAGCCAATACAGTAACAAAGATCAGTACATAAGAAGATTGTTATGTGTTTGTTATTAACATGTTGAAAGAAATTTGATCATGATCAACTCAAGAATTTCAATTCAGCCCAATAAACTCAAGCAACCAATTTGACTGGCCCCATCTAATAAAGCTACACCATACACACAGTGCTAACCATGTCATTCATTCATTTTCAAACATATTGCACACTTACCAGTGGCCATATCACTCTGAGTATGTGTAACAATAAAATGCTGTTTGTTTTAACAAACACAGCCTTTCTTAAATTTGGAAAACACTCACAATCATTGGTAGGGATATTGATACAGGTAATTTATTGGGCCTTATTCACAAAGTTCATGAGAAGCAATAATGGAGCAAACCAGCAGCACCATAGAGGTCAATGACAATTTGACTTAAATGTGAAAAAAGCTTTCAAGGTTTTAAACTCAACTGGAATTTGATGAATTTCCATTTCAAGCATACATTATTGCTGCTGGACTGCTGCAGAATTACAATTAGATTCCCTTTAGTTTATGATAGATATTTCAGAAGACACAGAATTGTATTTTCTTGAGGAAAGGTCAACAGGTAACTGATGTGTTGGAATATGTGGATATCTTATAGCAATTCCTTGTCTTAATCTACATATCCATTGTCCTGAAACATCTTTAACCTAAGGGATGGATAACACTGTGTTTGCCTCTTGTTTATTTTGCATTAGGTTTGCTCTTTTTGTTACTTTATCTTCATGATTTCTCACTTTAAACACTTTCAATTATCTTTACATATTTACAGACACACACAAATATAATTTTTTGTTTATTTTTTAGCTTGTGTTGGACCTGAAGGAAACCCCATGAAGGTAATTAAGCTTTATTTGCTATATAGACAATGCAAGTTGTGGAGAGAGAAGGTTTATGGGTGCTTTTGATGCATGCTACACAAAGCATGTAGCATGAATGTGGCTATGATCTCACAACAACTTCCATTCTCATAATACAAATGCATTAGACTATTTTATTATGTATTGGGCAATTAAGATGCACAAGGCCGTATGCATAAATGTAAAGTAGAGTAAACCAACTGCATCATTGTGAAAATGCATACATTCCAAAACTGAATTTTATTTACATAGGGCTTTTAATCCCTTGAAGGCTAGAGAGGTTTCTAAAGCACTGGGAGGCAATTTTTAGAGAGCTTTCTAGAATTCAAAAGCTTAAATGGCCCATTTAATTCAGTAGAGATTTTGATTGGTGCCTGTGGTACAGTTGTTTTGCCCAAAAAATTATATATGTTTTTTGTTTCATTTTGCATATGGCCTCCAGTATCAGCATTGCCATTAGGGTATTTAAGTTACTTCTGATGTTATTGATTTAGCAATCAAGGTGGGTCCACACTGTCTATGCTATTATCTTTACATGCATAATGAATCCATAAAGAAATTAGGCTGACACTGAATTGTTTGGCTTCAATCATTTTACATTTCTGGTTCATACTAAAACAACATATGTCTTTTGGTGCCCGTTTAGAAAAAATATTACATTATAACCTTTCAATTCACAGGCTGGAGAGACCTGGGTTAGCAACTGCAAAAACTGCATCTGTGAGGCTAATTCCCTCACTGTACAGTGTACTCCAATCACATGTGCAGAGCCTGTAAGTGTTTCCTGTAATGAAAATGAAGGGTTCGTTTCTGTGCAGCAACCAGATCCAAGTCAGCCATGTTGTATGCAGAATAAATGTGGTAAGTAACTTTAAAAATAAATAATTTAAAAACTAATGGTTATTTTAACACTTACACTAAACCACATTAACATTATAATATAGTTAAAGGGGGGCACCACATTAGCCATGGATAAAATAGGAGAGAGACTAGTAGTATAATATCATTATTGGCTAAATGAATAGGTGAGTTCAAGCATTAAAGACCACTTACTCCTTGCCATACATGTTACAGCCATTACATGCCTCATGAAGAGACCTAAGTGGTCTTGAAAGCTTGCAGTCTAAAGATATTCCTTTAGCCAATAAAGGTATCACTTTTACTGTACTAGTCTCCTGATTAATATTGTTTAAATCTTTTTCAATCTCTGCCCACAGTGTGCGACACCAGCTACTGTTCCAAGATAACAATAGAATGTGATCCTGGATACAAACTAGTTGCAACTCAGGGACCTTGCTGTATATCATATATTTGTGGTAAGTACAAAGGTTGTTTTTTTTTTGGTTGATTTTTTAATTTTTTACCAATCTTAATTGTTTTATGTATGGAGATAGAACCCTATCATTTGAGCATACAAACTTGCTAGCATGTAAGTGCATCCTAGTCTGTGCACAGAATGTCAGTATGTATGTAAATTTTACTGACACACATGAGCACAAATTATATTCATAATGGAGCAGTAAACATTTTTTTATTAAAACCTATATGTTATAGGGTTTTTCCTGTTAAGTAAAACAAGGGTACTCCCACTAATGACAGTTGTTTTATTCCAGAGTTATAATAATTTAAAACAATTATAATAAAAGAAGCAGAGATCCAGGGAGCTTACATTTTGAATGTTCAAACTGACAGGCAGTGATAAAGCTGTTGCTATCACATACTATGGCTGTTGTCAGTAACTTACCTTTCCTTCTCTCATAGAGTGCAATAGAATTAATATCTGAAATGTGGCCACTAAAGTGGAATGTTAATGTTAAAAAAAAACATTTAAACTGCAATATCTCTGGAAAGACACGTATCTCAGCAGTGGTACCACCCTTGTTTAACTCATCAAGAAAAGCTCAACAATATTATGTTTTGTTTAATAAAAAAGGTATATTGCTCCTTTAAAGTTTACCCATTTTGAGACTCTCAGTGAGCTATCACTAGTTAAATATTATAAAAAAGGGAAGCCTCATAGACTAGTATTTCAATTGGACAACGTTGACCCACTTCCAACCCTTTTGAATGGTTAGTCATATAATAGACATTTCTATCAAGCACATATATGCAAAACAGACTGTCAATGCAGATGTAACCAACTTCCACTTGGGTTCACTCCTCTCTTATTAACCAGACACACTCGGCTGCTCCTAGTGCATCCACACTGTGTCAGCCCCTGGAATACCCGCAGACTGACCAAAAAACAGATTCTTAAGGTAACAGAGAGCTCAAAGTAGATGTCTTGTGGATTAAAATGTAGTAGTACTCAAGGAGCTGTCATTATCGGTGTCTTCAACCCACCAGTATATCGCATACAGGTATAATGTATCAGCTTGTCCCTGCTAAAGCTCTCACATGTCTCTATTCCTCCAGATGACTTTTCTGTTGTTCGTTTCATAACCAAAAGGTACCATTCAATAGAATATGATAAAATGTAGGTATCTCCAATGTGCTGAGAAAATATATCTCATTTATTAAAAATAGATAAAAAGCAATATTAGATGCATACAAACATCTACTAATAATTTAAAATGTGTTCACAAAGTTTTGTATACATGTAATATTGCTTTTCATCTATTTTTAAAAAATGAGACATATTTTTCTCAGCACATTGGCGATATCTACATTTTATTCTATTGTATTGAATGGTACCTTTTGGTGTTGAATCCGACAACAGAAAAGTCATCTAGATAAATAGAAACTGTAAGCACTACTACATTTTAATCCGCAAGGCATTTACTTTGAGTGCTCTGTTACCTTAAAAATATATACTTGCACCAGCTAAATATTGCACACAATATAATACAAAGTATGTCATAAACTCACAAAATACAGACTTATATCCAGCCATTATATTTTCTATGTCCATTCAGTGTAGGACAGCTTTGTTTTTGCTGCAATATAATCACAAAATAAATTACTGGTGCAAGAAAAAGTCAATGAGGCTGATGCACTAGGGATGAGAACTGGAGGAATTCTAGAGGAGAAATAAAAATTTCCCCAAACTACATTTGATTGCAATAATTTAGAGACATTACAGCAACACATTTAAATCAGTTGCTCCAGTCCTTCTTAGAACATTTTGTTTGCATAAATCAAGAGGCACAATGTAATCAACCTAACTGTATGCTGCATGCAGACATCTAAGAGAAAAGGCCATATGCACAAAAAGGAGCAATTCTGGGGAAAACCATAGCCCAGGGTATTCAAACCTGTCTTCATGCATCCCCCAACAGTGCATGTTTTTAGGATATCCTCAATTAAAAGCAATTTAATTTTGTTAACTAAGGTAGAGGCTTCAGAATGATTGAACCACTCAATCTTAAGAGGCACAATGTAATCAACCTAACTGTATGCTGCATGCATCTAAGAGAAAAGGCCATATGCACAAAAAGGAGCAATTCTGGGGTAACCCATAGCCCAGGGTATTCAAACGTGTCTTCATGAATCCCCTAACAGTGCATGTTTTTAGGATATCCTCAATTAAAAGCAATTTAATTTTGTTAACTAAGGTAGAGGCTTCAGAATGATTGAACCACTCACTGATTCACCCATGTTCATGTGATGAGATTCTGGAAATCTGCACAGTTTTTTTTTGGGGGGGGTGCTGAGGAAAGGACTGAACACCCTTGCTATAATCTACAAATACGTATCCCCATTGCTTTTGAACTGGATTTTACCCATTGGATTTTATGGCACTATCCTAAGCATTCAAGAGGTAAAAACCTTATTGAAAACCTTATTCCATATAGAGCACTTTGTTTGATAGAGGACTGCTCCATCCTTAAGTTGTGCATATGGACAGAAATGTATTACATTCCATTGGAAATAATAGTTGTTTAATAGTAAAAAGAAGAAGAAGAATATTTTTGCCCAGCAAACAGAATTAATGTACCTAAAAATTATTCTATTCTTTTCTCAACAGAACCCGATAATTATTGTGTAGTACAAAACATCTTATATCAGGTAAGCATAATTTTTCAAACACTGAGGGCCATGTGTTCAAAAGAATAGTGGAGGAATTTGGGACAAACCAACTTCACCGTGGGGAGAAATTAATAATACAAAAGTGCTTAGTTATTTAAATGGGCATTTTAATCCCTTAAATGACAGAGAGGTCTCTAACACATTGCAAAGCAATGCACTGGAAACCTCACTAGCATTCAAGGAGTTACAATTTCCATTTAAATCAATGAGAATTTGTATTTCTTCCTAGAGGTGCAGTTGGTTTGCCCCAGAATTCCTACACTTTTCTTGTACGCCCTTAGTGTAGTAAGAAAGAACAATTATATAAGCAAATCATTTGCAATCCACAAATAATTAATGGAGAGGGAAGGAAAGAAAGCTGGAGAACATTTTACAAACCAATTAATCTTCATTATGTTTCCACCTAATTACAGCCAGGACAGGAAATCCCATCATCCTCAGGCCCGTGTGAACAATGCAAGTGCACATATGAAAAAGATGCCAGCACATTACTAAACAAGGTTAAATGTAGCACCATCCAATGTAGCAGTTATTGCCCACTGGTAGGTTCCATTTTTGCACTGACAGTTTACAGAACAATAAGTCACTTTGTCAAAAATCAGAATATAACCTAAAACTTGTTATTTTTTTATGGCAGGGTTACCAGTACAAAGAGATAAATGGCCAGTGTTGTGGAAGTTGTGAGCAGGTGGCTTGTACAATGGAAAAGGGTGATACCACTGATACCACCATTGTTATTGAGGTACCTTTTTCTTACAATGGCAATGTTAACCTGTTGTTTCTTGTAACCATTTAATGACCAGAGAGGCGGTGAAGCAATGCAAAGCAATGTGTTGCACCCCTCTCTGATTATGAAGTGGTTTGTCATGTATTCTGGCTTATAAAATTGCTAGATTATTCAAAAAGCTCATCAGTTATTACAAGAGAACTTTATAACCTACACATTTTCTAGTTTTAAGTTTTATTACTACTTTATTCCCATTTTCACAACTGCACTCATGGCAATGGTGAATTGGACAACTGCTTATATAACTTCTGATGTATCTGATATGACACAGCTTTAGATAGTTCAATAGTTAAAGGTTCCACAATGTATTTGACTCTCTAACATTCAATGGATTTAAATCCCTACATGGTGTTGTTGGCTTGCTCAACAATATAGCTTTCCAAATACAACCTTTAAAATTGAGTATTTACTAACTTCCTTGTCTTTGAATTCTTTCAGCTTGGTAAAATCTGGACTCCACCTGATGAACTATGTGTCCACTATGAATGTTACAAGGTTGATGGCAAATTTGTTCCTACAAAAGTGATGACGGCCTGCCCCACTGTTGCCTGTGAAATTGTGCGTAACTTTTCAGAATATTTTTGTTTTTAATCTACGCTTCACTTCACAAATTATGGTAAATGTAAAACATTGACACAAGGAAATAAAAAAGCAATTATTCTTGATTATAGGGTTATGAATACAAGGAAATGTCTGGACAGTGCTGTGGAATATGTGACAAGGTGAACTGTACAATGTTGATGCCCGACAATACAATCAAAACCCTCAAGGTAACTAATTCTGCAATACACAAATGTTAACACTTTTATTGCCAGAGAAGTATCGAAGGTATTGCATAACATTGTGTGGGATACCCCTCTAGCTCTCAAGGGATTAAAATTGCATGATGCTATCTAGATCAAAGATCTAGATTTGAATTAGGTACATTCTGATAATCTGAAATTATTTAAGTCATCTTTTAAGTATATTAACTCACTTTATCTACATTTCAGCCTGGAGAAACATTTACTTTACCAGAAAGCAACTGTATAATTTATACCTGTACCTCTACTAAAGAAGTGATAAAGACCGATCAGTGTCCTACACCTACTCCATGTCCGGTGGGTTTTCATTCTGTAAACTATACTTATCTTTAAACATTTAGATCACATACTGAAATCTGAGTAACAGCAGTAAGCAAAAATAATAGTATGCCAGAGATATAAAATTAAGCTTGTATGTGTGTGTGCTATTATGCATGGAATATATCATATTTGTATTTCTGGAGAAAAATACAGTATATGATAATATATTTTTTGCTTTTTGAAAAAGTGTACTGGATATATTTTGTCAAAGAGACACAATCAAAACACATTTATGGAAAGTTGTGTCAGGAACAAAATTGTGTACTAACATTTTATTTCCTGTTGTAGATATGTCCAGAAGTAAAAACAGTGACCTGCTATAATGACTTCCCACCAGTCAAAGTATACAGTCCAGATGGTTGTTGCTTCCATTATGAATGCCAATGTAAGCACTCTGTTTTGATAATGTAGGTTAATTCTGGATTGAGCCTAGATTTATGTTGCAGTTCTTCTAAAAAGGTTTATGAGTCATCAGTAAAAGATACACAAAGTATTTCAGTATCTATACTGAAAAAACGGCAAGGGATTGGTAAGATATGACATTAAGGCATTTTACTTATTTTAGGTAAAAATAAAATTATTTATTTATCTATGCATCTATCCACCTCATTCATATGTCTGTTCTAGATTTATTTTAATGAAACTCATTTTTAGGAAACTCATTCAAGTAGATACCAAGTAATGTGCTTATTTAGGTAGATGTACAGTAACACATATATAGAGGGAAATATTTTAAGAAGACGTGTAAGTAACAATTTATTAATGGACCAGAAGATTGAGCAAATTTAGTGCATATTTATAGTAGATAATTATGGTATGTTGTGCCTTACAACAATAATATGTTACAATAAATAAAGAGGGATAAAACTGTCACAATCATACAAAAAATAAGTAAGCAGTCCCAGGAGCTTATAGTCTAAAAAGGAAATAGATGATAGGCTGCAGAGTATGAGGGTGCCATGCACAGGAGTTAACAAGCTGATTTTGCCAAAAGGGGGTGGTGCATGGTACTAGTGCTCAGAAGATAGAACTTCAGGGTAGACTCAAAGACAGAGGGGGATAGTTCTAGATGTAGGGAAAGAGGTAAGATGTTCTAGAGGTAAGGAGCAAAAACTGAAAGAGGTTTGAGATGGGATAAGTGAGAGGGCGTGGATGTGCTGAGCAGAGGAGGTGGCCTGGAGCATAAGCAGAGATGAGGAGTTTTAAGGGGGCACAGTAGCATGGAGAGCTTTAAATGTAAGAAGAAGGAATTTGTAAGTGATACGGTGATGAATAGGAAACCACGTGGGATGTCTAAGAATGATTTTAGCAGGTTTGGTTTTTGGAGAGAGTGTGGTTAATAAGTTCACACATTGAGAGGGTGTAAAGGGATAAAAGTAGAGGACCCAGAATGAAGCACTGAGGCACCCCTTCTATAGGGGGACTGTAAAGGAGACTTTATTGGCAAAATACAATTACAAGGAATTGTTTGAGAGACAGGAGGAAGGCCATGAAGCAGCTTTATTGCCGAAGCCAAGATTGTGGAAAAACTGAGCCAGAGGACAATAGTTTACTGCATCAAAGGCAGTGGATGTCAAGTAGTATGAGTACAGAGAAGATTGCTCGAGTCAACTAATTTGGTTATTTGGGAGTAGACAAGAGGGGAAATAAACTAAGGCATGATAAAGAGGTGATAAAGTGGAGATGACTTCACCAGTGATATCACTTCTCCAATACCTATGTTATTCTATGGAGCCTATACACTAACATTTCTCCAGCTTTTGGCTCCATTGAATAACATAGAATCAGGAGAAGTGATATCACTGGAGAAGTAGTCTCCATTTTATCACCTCTTTATCACATCTTAGTGCATAACCCCCAATGTGTTAGAGGGACAAATGGGTTTAGTGTTAGGCTTATTGAGTTGGGATTTAACTTGTGCCTGTTTAAATGAAGAATGGAAGGTGTCTGAGGTAATTGAGGTGTTGAACGTTTGTGTGTTAATATAGGTGTAATGATTGGTGCAAGTGGTTGTAGTAAGTGAGAGCGCATAGGGTCCAAGGAACCAGTGGTGTGGTGGGTGGATAAGAGAGGTTGAGAAACTTATGCCTCTGTTACTGGAGTAAAATAATCAAAATAGGATGAAGAGGATTTGGTGAGTGAGTTTAGAGACTGATGGAAGACTAGGAAACTGTGAGTAGATGCAACCTTGGATTTGAAGTGGTCAGCAAAAAGCTTTTCAGGGAATTATGGAGTGAGAGGAAGCTGCAGACGAAGAAAAGAGCGAGGAGTCAGAGACTAAGAAGTGCAGCAAAGGTCTGATTACTTGTTGTGGCTTAGTGTGGTATAGTATTCCTGTTTAGCATTCGATAAGGCAGAAGGCAGGAAAGACAGCAGAAATATAAAATTTATGAAATCTGCATGTGAGCAGAATTTCCACCAGATTTCCTTAAGAAAATGAGAAGAGGTTAACAATCTGACTAAAACTTCCTTTATTTCTTTGTGTTGTGCTTTAGGTGTCTGCAGTGGATGGGGTGATCCTCATTATATCACTTTCGATGGAACTTACTATACATTCCTGGACAACTGCACCTATGTTCTTGTTGAAGAGATCACTCCCAAATATGACAACTTCCGTGTCCTTGTTGATAATTACTTCTGTAATGCACTTGATGGCTTGTCATGTCCCCAGTCTATTTTGATTTACTACAAATCTGATGAGTTGGTGCTGACACGTACTTTGTACCAAGGAAAAATGAGAAACATGGTAAGATGAAGCATATATCCCTGTATTACATTCTGACAGGGAACAAAATCACTAAGTAAGAGAGTTTTGATTCTGAATTAACTCCAGTGATGTTTAAAATCAGTATCCTTTGTCTTATTTTCTGACACATAAAGTGATCTTGCACATGTTCTTAAATACTTTACTGTAATTTTTGAGTTATAAGATTTTTTATGAAGTGGAACAGGTTGTTGGAATTTGCTCATAAGTAATGTAGCAGTGTAGTTCTGATTTTCTGTTCTATTTATTCAAATTGTTCATTAATTAGGCACTACAGGATTCATTGCATGATCATTATTTAAATTTACTGTTGCTCTAATGGGAAAATTACATGGTATTTAGATTTCTCTTTTAAAGATATTAAAAGCAAAGTTTGAATCACAGTCTTACTAGGAAAAACAAATAAAAATATATAACATATGTATATTAATAACAGTCAGGTGTTTATACTTTATTTATTTCTGTAGTCATAGTCTGGTTTGTTATAAATAATGAAGAGTAATCATTTTAATCATTTGCTAACAGGTTAGATTCAACCAAAACTGGTTGATCCCAGGATTCACTGCGAATGGCATTTCTGTCACCAGCTCTGGTATCAACACGGTGGTTGAGATCCCAGAAATAAATGCTTACATCTCCTTTAGTGGAATGATTTTCGTTATCAAACTTCCCTTCAGCAAATTTGGCTACAACACCGAAGGACAATGTGGTAAGAAAATCAAGTTCCTTACTTACATATTAATTAATTTATTTTTTCTGGTCATTTTGTTATGAAATCATAATTATATTTAGGTCCATTAGTTCCATTTTCCCTGATCATTTATATATTTTCTAGTTGAAGAGCCCGTTACACGGGCCACAGTGCCACTGCCACATGGTCGCGGGGCAGTCATGACTGCAGCACGCGCAGCAGTGTCTACTGCGCATGAAGCGGCATTACACACATTTTAGCGAATTATTATATAGGATAAATCTGTATACTATTTTATATGTCATCACAAAATGTACACAGTACCTTTTAAAATGCATTAAAGTAAATAAAATAGTTGTTCCAATTAATATGATAATTGAGGTTACATTAAATGTTATAATCATAAAATGAATAGAAAACTGATCCCAGCCCCAAAGATCTTACAGTCTAATTGGGTAATATGAGAAAAAACAACATTCTGTTGAGTGCTGTGAATTACAGTACTAATTTTATCAATAAGCTATTCTAGTGCTCCAGTAAGCTATGCTATTGCTCCAAAAGATGGAATTTGAGGGTAGTTTTAAATCGAGGTTGACACTGACAGTTCTATATGTAGGGGAGAGAGGCATGGGGTTCTGTAGGTAATGTGTGGGAAGTTAAAAAGGTTTGAGACAGAGCATATTTAGTGTGGATAGTGTGACAAAAAGGGAGTTGTAACCAGGAATGTAAGTGGGGATGAGGGAAGAAATATACAGACTCACCTAAGAAGAGGGCTTCACAAGTAATAAGAAGGACTTTGTAGGTGCTTAATAGGAAGTGGTGGTGCTTAATAGGATGCCATGAGGCAGATTTAAGGAGACCAAGAGTAGGTTAAGTTTTAGGAGAGAATGGGGTGGTGATTTGTGCAGCTGAATTTAGAACTGATAGCATAGGGGAGAGTTGAGAAGCAGCGGGGCAGTAGTCTAAGAGGAATAGAAAGAGGAAATGCAAAATAGTTTTAATACCTGCTTGGGAGAATAATGGCATATTTGAGGAATAAGTGAGAGGTTTAAGCAAAGGAGTTAACAAGTGAATAAGTAAAGGAAGAATCAAATATAACCCCTAGGCAGCATGTTAACAGGATGAATGCCAATTCCATAAACTTTTTTGACAAACACTTATTAATGAGAGGAAGAGTATGGAGAAGTATCATTCGGCAATTTGGCAACCTGGAGATCATTTGCCACTTTGAAGAAAGATATTTCTGTTGAGTGTCCTCACTGAAATCCAGATTGCAAAAGGTTCAAAAGATTGTTGGACTCAAGAAACTTAGTTTAAAGTAGGAGTGAAAGGGAGACAGGCTCATATAGATAGAAAGACAGTCTCAGTCAATGTTAGTTCTCTTAAGTATGTGTTCACTTTTTCATGTTTGAAGGAAGAAAGGAAAGTGCCCGAGGAAAGGGAAATGTTGAAAATATGCTTTAGTATGGGTATAAGGATTGTAAAGTAAGTGGGAAGGCATAGGATCCAAGGAGCAATTTTTGAGGTGGAAGGATTGAGGAATCTGAGAAATGTATGTCTATTTAACTGGGGTAAAAAAAAGTAAAAATTGGATCAAAAGGGGTTTGAGAAGAAACAGTTACGAGATTGAAAGAACAATAGGAATATGCTTGTGAACAGATCCTACCTTGTCTTTGAAGTGCTCAGTAAAAGATTTTGGAGAGTGCATGGAGGAAGAGGAAGCTGTGGAGGAAGAGTAGAACAAAGGGAGCAATAAGCATATAACAAGTAGATAGATGTCAAATGCAAATATGAAAAAAATAGTGATCCTGGGAGCAGAAAAGAGAAATATTTGCTTTGTTGTCCCACCCCTGCCAATGCTCTTCCTAGACACAGTAGCTATATAACTCCCAGACTCAAGACACAGGCTGGATGGAATACACTGATTAGCAATTAACTTATCAGCATGTCAAACAGTTAAGCTTCACTGAGGAGAAGCCGAAAATTTGACAGGTTATTAACTATGCAACTTAAACTAGGCAGTGTATAGACTATATAGTGTGCATTCATACAATAGATGAAAATGGTAGAAGTATTCAGAATTATGTTCTTAACCCTAAATTAAGCTCTTGTGAGGCAAAAAGCACATAAGCGGTTAAAACTGAAGTTTGGAATTCTGCTCATACGCCAAAATTAAACACTGAAGAGGCACAATGGGTACAAGAGGTTAATATACTCATACATGTGAATGCAAAAATAGCATGGATATCATCCAATAACTCACTTAGGAAATGGGCATCAGTGGCCCTCTCGAGCCATTGCTGTCCACAGAGTATGTGTGGCTATTTACTAGTATGGTATTTTATTTCAGAACTTTGACAGTTTGTGTAAAATGTGTGTGCTCTTTCTTAATTTACTGTCGATACTAATTTGTTCCATATCACTCAGCAAAATAAATCACTGACCTGATATACAAAGAATATTGAGCCTTTCTTATAGATGTTCATTTACAGTGAGTTATTATTGGGATTCTCTAGAGAAACTTCTGCAATAAATTATCAATAAAGTGATGCATTTTGATAAGGTGTACGTAGATACTAGTCACAATCATTAAAGCCCCCAAGCAAGGTAAAAATGAGATTCTACATTAATAGGTGACTAAAACTTTGGCAACTGCACTTTTGTCCTTGACACATTGCTACCCAAGGTTTACTAGCACAAACTAAAACATATGCATATGGCAGTTTCCATTAAACTGTACTTTGATTAACACATAGAAATAAATATTTGCCTTGGGCCTCCCATGACTTCAAAATGATTTGTAGACCTATTTTTAATACAAGTGGTTAAAAGCACAATTTAAGTCAATTAGATTGTTTTATTCGTTCCCTGCAATGTAGTTATTTTTCACCAGAATTACTCTGCTTCTTAGTACATAAACCTTAATGCCTGTTGAAACTTTATATTTTTGCTATTTCCCTCTTCTATTTTTATTTGAATCCTCCATCAAATAATTATTGCATTAATATTGTAAAGTTTCTATAATCCCTCTCTTTGGAAAGTTCCTTGGGACCATCAGTTTCAAAAAACTGTTGCCTCCTTTATTCACTGTTTATATAGCAATGAATGCTGAATTTTCTTTTAATGTCCAACACAGGTACCTGCTCTAATGACAGAACTGAAGATTGCAGACTGCCCACTGGTGAGATCATTCAAGATTGCTCTCGAATGGCAACTGAATGGAAGGTCAATACAAGAGATAAACCATACTGCAATGTGCCAACAACAACTCCACCAACATCAACTACTACCAGCCCTACAACCACTACACCAACTCCTTGTTCACCTTCACCTCTATGCAAATTGATCATAAGCGAGTAAGCAATATCATCAGTAATTTATTAATTGCATTTATCCAAATCATTATATGTAGGGAAGTATGCAGAAATAAAAAAGGTGAACAAATCAACTATCCCAGAGTAGATAAATGAAAATTCCCATTTTACTTTATCACAGATTTTAAACTCTTTACTGCTGTAGAGGTCTCTAATACATAGTTTTGCAATGCATTATGGACTTCTTTAACATTCAAGGGTTTAAAAGCCTTATTTCAGTCAAAGAAAATGTTTATTTGTACTCTATGGTTCAACTGGTTTGCTCCAGAATGGTTCATCTTTTATTCTCTGCATACAACCCATTGAATGAAACTGACGTACTGAGCAAATTAATTCAAGAAACGTATTGATCAGAATTCTTTCTGTTATCTTTGAAGGGTCTTTGCCGAATGCCATGAGCTGATACCACCAACGGCTTACTATGAAGGCTGTGTTTATGATGCCTGTCACACCAGGACTGAGTCAGTGGAATGTTCCAGCTTACAGGTCTATGCAGCCTTGTGCACTGCCAGTGGAGTCTGTGTGGACTGGAGAGCAAGGACTGGAGGCAGTTGTCGTAAGTGACATAGAGAGGCAAATCAATCTTTATAATCGTAGCAAAGTTGTACATCATTAACAATTTTATTAGTAACAAAGAATGATCACAAAGTATAGTGAAAAGAACTTAAATTTAATGTACAAAGATATAATACAGAATTATAACCTCTCTGTCTCTCCCTGTTACACAGCATACAGCTGCCCTGCTGGAAAGGTTTATGATGCTTGTGGCCCAGTCCATACAGTTACCTGTGACAACAAGTAAGAAATCTATTTAAGAGTGTTTGCTGATTCTGATTTATGATCTACTTGGTGCTGGAACTAAATGACATTATCTAATATATGTCTTTTGAATAGTGGTGGCTATGACTGCAACTAGTAACATGAGAAAAAGCTGAGGTTTTCTGGGGAATTAATATCAAATTATGTATAACTGATGAATGCTGAAGATTCCTTTGTTGCTGTTGTTGCACATATTGACACAATAATTTACACAATATTTTTACAAGACTGTAATTTACATATAGTTCACCCATACCAGACACTTCTCCACTGCAGAAACCAATGAGATTGTCACTTTACATAATAGTTTATGATACCTCCTCTATTTACAGGGACATGCTTGTAAGCAGCAATTGTTTAACTGAAGGCTGCTACTGTCCATCGGGGTCACTGCTGTTCAATGCATATACCGATGTCTGTGTTAGTAGCTGCCGTAAGTATAGAAACAAAATTCCTATCATATAAATCTACGGTAATTCATTGAATTCTTCTAAATTCTTAAACAATAAACATTGTAAATGTGCTCATACATTCAACAATTATGACAATCTGATAGCTGATGGGTCAGCTTGCCTTCATTTGCTTTCCACACACACAGATCAAAATGCATATATTTGAATCTCTCAATGTGCTAATTGCCTGTTTATCGCTATATGTGTGGAGCTGAGCAAATCTGGTCAGAAGATACCAACACAATAACAAAGATCAATTGTTAAATCAATTGCTATGTTTTGGTCTGTTAAGGCCATGCATATAGAGACCTAATTTGGTTAACCCCATCTAATCAAGCTATCCTGCACACAATGATAAATATGCAGTTTGTTTATTTTGGACCAGATTGCATATTTTCAATGGCTTTATTGCTAAAATTGGAATACATGTCACTCATGGTATGTGACCTCTGTTTGAAATATTGATATAGGTGAGACATCACTTTTATGTTGACATATAAGGACATCCAATAATGATTTCCTGTCTTACATGTCTGTTGGAATGAGTACAAATTTGTACTGACACATCTATACCCTAAGAGACATATAACATTAGGTGTAGCTCGCTTTTTTCCTACATTGGCTCTACTTTTGTTTTTTCCTATTAGTTTCCTATTAGTTTTCAGAAATTTTACTTCACACACTTAAACATATTTACTGATCATTCTTTAAAATGGAAATTAATTTATTATTGCAACAAAATGTCTATAATTAATTCTATTTTCATTTTTTAGCTTGTGTTGGACCCGAAGGAAACCCTATGAAGGTAATTAATATTTATTAGTTATAAAGACAATGCAAGTTGTTGAGAGAGGTGGTATATGGATACAATTGATGCATGATGCACAAAGCATGTAGAGTGAGTCTGAACTAAGGACTAACCTTACACGCTCTTAATACAATTCGATCAGACCATTCTATTATGCAAATGTATTTTCTGATACTCAGGGTCTTATGTATAAATATAAAGTACAGTAAACCTCCTGCACCATAAGGAAAAAACAAAATTCCCAACATTGCAATTTGATTTACATGGTGCTTTTAATCCTTGAATACTTGGGTTAATTGGTTCCTGAGATACACATAATTTGCCCCAGAATTGCCCTGTAATTGCTATGATTTTACACTTTTGGTTAATATTAAAGCTTGCATGTGTGTTTTGGAGCCTGTTTAGGAAATTAAAGATGTCAATATATCATTTTACAGGCTGGAGAGACTTGGGTTAGCAACTGCAAAAACTGTATCTGCGAGGCCAATTCCCTCACTGTACAGTGTAGTCCAATCACATGCGCAGAGCCTTTAAGCGTTTCCTGTGGTGATGGGTTCATTGTTGTGCAGAAACCAGATCCAAATCAACCATGCTGTATGCAGAACGAGTGTGGTAAGTCAATGTAAAAGTAAATAATTTACCAAATAATTGTTGTTGTCACATCCTATATAATAAAATGCTAGGATGTTTGTCAGATGCAGTCATGTTCAGTAGAGACTGCCCACGTTCGGGCAGTCTCTACTGCACATCATTGCATCGTGTGAGTGAGGCGGCGCATGATTGCATTGCGTGGAGCATTGAGGTAGCAGCAGTAAGCAGAGCAGGACCAGCTTCTTAACATTGGACCTTGGCCTGTGTACACAGGCTTTTACACTAGTTATCAATATAAGAACAACAAATAAGTGTTTGACCTCTCTACCCACAGTGTGCGACCCCAGCTACTGTTCCAGTAACCCAATAGAATGTGATCTTGGATACAGACAATATGCCATTCAAGGACCTTGCTGTATATCATACATATGTGGTAAGTACTTTCTTTTAACAAAATAATTGTAGTATGCATGGGGATTATAGTCTAATATTTGAGAGCTCAAACTTACTAGGTTATCTAGGATATCTGTGCTCTGGCAGGACACCACTACCAGAGCACAGATGCTAGTATTTCTATAACTTTGACTGACACACCTGAGCTCAAGGTCACCTGTTCTTAAACTTCGGCCATTTTGTGTCATCCCTAGTATACTATTATACACAAAATAGCACAAAGTAAGTTATAAACTCCCTCATTACAGACTTATTTTGAGACATTATATTTTCTTCTCAGCAGTGTTATGTCTGTTCAGTTTTTTTGTTTTTTTTTGCTGTAGTATATCACAGAATAATGTACAGGTGCAAGAATAAGGCAATGAGACTGTTGTTCTAACAAAGAGAGCTGGTCCAATTCTAATGGAGACAAATAAACATTGCATTACCATTGAATTAAATGGGGCTTTTAAACCCTTGAATTTTGAGTTCCCTCAACATATTGTTTTACAGTGCATTGGAGACCTCACTGATAGCCTCATTTAACCCTTTTAGTGCAGAGAGGGTACACAACACATTGCAGAGCAACCCCTCTGGCACTCAGATAGTTAAATCAATGGGGAGTTGTATTTGTTCACTAAGTTGCACTTGGTTTTCTCCTGTTATTCCAAGTACATCAGCCTTAGTGATTTGTAGAAAACTTCCCAAGAGTCTTCCCCTCAGTATATATACGATGTAACTGTGTGTGCTGAAATTTAGACATCTAAGATAAATAGCCAAATGCACAAAAAGAGGAGCATCTCAGGAGAAAATAATGTGCCGTAGACTACAAATATATATCACAATTAATTTAAATTGGGATTTTAATAACATGAATGCTAGTGAGGTCTCCAACGCATCACTAAGCAATGCATTGGAAATATCTCTATTGTTAATGGGTTAAAACACAATTTCAAGCAATAGGATTTTGGAAAGTTTGTAATATGTTACATATGGAGCTGTTAGTTTTCCCCAGAATTATTCCACATGTATGTTGTTCATTAGGCTAGCAATGTATTATATTTCATTGCAAATGGAAGATTTTTTTTTTAAATATCTTCTGCTATTCATTGCCCAGAATTAGAATTTGTCCATCTAACAATTATTCTATTATTCTTTCAACAGAACCTGGTAATTACTGTGTATCAGAAAATGTGTTATATCAGGTAAGCATCAGCTTTCAAACACTAAGGACCATGTGTTCAAAGTAGTAGCGAAATAGCTTTTGTCGTTTGTAAGGACTTTTCAAAGTACAGTGTTGCTGGGATCATTAATATTTTCAGAGAGTGTCGGTTGTGATTGAAAATATGCCGTTTGTCCTGACTGAAATTGTCGTATGGAACGACAAAAAAGTCTTAACTAAAAACAAAAATGTATTTAAAAATGTCTTAACTAACGACAAAAATGTCTTAAAGGGATAGTAATACCTGAAAATAAGTTCATTTTATATTGTAGCCCTTAAAAAACCATGAAAAATGATATAAGTATTATCTCCCAAACCTTTATGGTTTGGGAGATATTCAGAAGTAAAGTTTCCCCTGGAGTGATGTCATTGCTCCACGCTTCAGATTTGGAATCCTGTCGCCTGACCAGCAGTGCCTCTCCAGAAGTGCTGAGATCATGATCTTTAAAAAGAATTTCTTAATTGGAATGGTCTACAAAGTGTGCTTTCAAGCCAGGCACACTTTGTACACAGTTCCAATGAAGTAGTTCTTTTCAAAGATCGTGATCTTGGCACTGCTAAAGAGCTGCCGGTTGCTATGTGGACCGAAGTCCAAATCTGTCCACTAGATGGCAGACTTGGCTGAAACAGCAAGGAAAAGTGAACTATACTATATTTTACATATGAATATCTCCCAAACCATAAAGGTTTGGGAGATAAGACTTATATAATCTTTCATGGTTTTTTAAGGGCTACAATATAAAATAAACTTATTTTCAGGTATTACTATCCCTTTAAGTAAAGACAAAAATTCTCACATTCAGAACACATTCCCTCCACTTTTTTTTTGTCGTTAGTTACGACAAATTTTCTTTTCCTCTATACGACACTGGAGAATAGTTTAGCCACACCCTAGCCATGCCCCTTTACCCATCAGTTCTGGAGTTGTGTCGTATACAACGGACATTACTAGTTTTTTGTTGTATACTCTATAGAAAATATGTCGTTCATGCATTCAATTACTTATTTTTGTCTTTCATACAACATATTTTTGTTGTTATCCCTTTGAACATTTGGCCCTTAGAGTATTAGGAAAAGAGATTTGATCTAGGGAAATGATGCCCTGTTAAGGGATCACTCCTTCAGTGAAGAGGAACAAGTAACTTATAGCAACACAGTGTGTTACTCACGCTCACCAAACTCATGAAATAGGTTAATATTGATGACTAGAGATATTTATGATTTGGTTAACTAGAAACATGCAGAACACCTTTCTAATACCTGCATAATTAAGAAATAAATATGACATAAACAGATCAGTTGCAATGAGTGAAGCACAAATGGAGAAGAATAAAAAGATAGCTAGTGAACAAAAGAGAATGTGATAATGAATTTTATTAACAAATAATAATATAATAATAATAATAATAATTTGTGATTTTTATAGTGCTTTTCTCCATGTGTGAACCTTCTGTTTGTTGTTGTCTACCTAATTACAGCCAGGACAAGATATCCCACCATCCCCCGGCTCATGTGAACACTGCAAGTGCACAGAAGAAAAGGATCCCAGAACTCTACTAAACCTGGTTAAATGTAGCACCATCCAGTGCAACACAGAATGTCCACTGGTAGGTTCTGCTTTATCAGTGACAGTATTTCAGAATAATTAAACATCTTGTTAAAAATAACAATATAACTGAACGTAAAACACTTGTTATTTCTCTGTTCCAGGGTTACAAATACAGAGAGATAAGTGGTCAATGTTGTGGTAATTGTGAGCCGGATTCTTGCACAAGGAAGATGGGTGATAACACTGTCATTATGAAGGTACTTTATCCTCAAAGAGAGGTTTTAACCTGTTCTTTATCTTAACCCTTTGAGAGCTAGAGGGGTTCACAACACATTGCTTTGCAATGCATTGCATTCCCCTCTGGCACTCAAAGTGTTAACATGCATTTTAGGCTTACCTCCACTGTTATTACAATACAACTTTATAAGTACATTTTGTTTACAATTAGCTTTCTTTCTTTCTTTCTTGTTTACTCCCAGTAATTAACTAGATAGATAGATAGATAGATAGATAGATAGATAGATAGATAGATAGATAATTATTCTTCCTTTCTACATTTCAGCCTGGAGAGACCTATACACTGCCAGAAGATCCATGTGTATCATACACCTGTACATCTACATATGAAGTGATAACAGTGAGAGAGCAATGCTCCCTCCCTGATCAGAAATGCTTGAAGGTCAGTTTTGTTTTGTTTGCTCTTTTCATCATTAATAAAATCAAAATCCTGGAGCACAGCCCTTGTGCAATATTCTAATAATATCTAACACCAAACAATCTCTTACATGTATATATTTTAGATAGAAGGCGTTTTTGATTGACCCACAGTCAGATCATCTGAAATTAAAATTTAAAATGTAATCAATTTAGAAAATGATTTTCAGAACTGCCCTCTTAGTAATAGCGAATTGGACAAAAGAATATATAAACTTCTGTGTATCTAGTTGAACTAATTATAGGCTTTATAATGCCTTGAAGAGTTACTTAGCATTCAAGGGGTTAAGAGACCCTGTTAAGTAAATGAGTTACAAATTGCAAATTAAGATAATTTGTCCCCATATGTCGTTGATTTGCTGCAGAATTTATCTCCCTGAATATGGAGTTTAATGAGACTCATTGCTAACAGCCTTCTCTTTGAATTTCTACAGCCTGGTGATATCTGGACTCCACCTGATGAAATTTGTGTCCATTATGAATGTTACATGATTGATGGAAATTTTGTTTCTACAAAAGTGAAGACATCCTGCCCCACTGTTGCCTGTGAAATTGTATGTGACATTCATGTACATTCATTGATCTATGCTCCACCTCACAAATGGCATTAAGAAATAATAAAATAAATATTATTCTTAATTATAGGGTTATGAATACAAAGAAATTCTGGGAGAGTGCTGTGGAATGTGCATCCCTGTGAACTGTACAATGCTGATGCCTGACAATACAATTAAATCCTTCAAGGTAAATAATTACTCAACACATAACTTTCAGATTATCATGATGCTATCTAGAGAAATACACAACACTCTTTTTTGAGTAAAAGTTATAAATATTGTGTAATAGGGTCATTGATGTTAATTGGACATTATGATAATCTGAAATTATGGGATAATATGCAAATAATAATAAAAAAATGTTAATAACTTTTTCTGCATTTCAGCCTGGAGAAACCATTACTTCACCAGTAGATAGTTGTGTCCTTTACACCTGCTCACCTACTAAAGAAGTGATAAAGACGGATCAATGCACCAAACCTACTCCATGTCAGGAGGTTGGTTTTGCATTCAGAATGCATGCTGAATGTTAGTTGGAAAGAGTCTGTGAAAGTGAGATCAAAACGCATGAATGGAAATTAATTTTGTAAACGGATGTTGTGTAATGATGTTTTATTGACCTCTCATTTCCCTTTATAGAAATGCCCAGCAGTAGAATCAGTGACCTGCAAAAATGGTTTCCCACCAGTCAAAGTATACAGTCCAGATGGTTGTTGCTTCCATTATGAATGTCAATGTAAGTACACTGTTTTAATGGTTAAATCTGGACTGAGAAGAGACTAAATAAGACTTAACTTAATAATAACACTCTTCATGTCCCAAATACTATGATTATTTGGAGGCGCTGTTTTTGTGAAACATCACTATCCTTTTAAGGTTCTCCCTTGTACTTTTTTTAAGTAAAATACAAAAAAATATGGATTTCTGTATCTGTTTATCATTCCTTCTCTTTCATTTGGCTGATCATCAAGTTATTTCCTTCATAAATATTTGGTTAAATACAATATCAAAGTAGATATAATGCATTTTGTTTATCTGGGTAAATGAACAGCAGCACATTTAAAATTGTGAAATGTTTTTCAGAGGTTTAAGTAAATTATTAATTGGGCAAGGAGTTTCAACATGGGTTTATGTTTCTAAGAGCTAGTTTTAAGAAATGAGTACTTAAACATCTGCTTCAAATAAAAAGGAGGTTAGCAATGCGAATTAAATCCCTGTTATTTATTTTTGTTCTCCTGTAGGTGTGTGCACTGGATGGGGTGATCCTCATTATATCACTTTTGATGGAACTTACTATAGTTTCCTGGACAACTGCACCTATGTTCTTGTGGAAGAGATCACTCCCAAATATGACAATTTCCGTATCCTTGTGGACAATTACTTCTGTGATGCTGCTGATGGCTTGTCATGTCCGCAATCTATTCTGATTAACTACAAATCTGATGAGGTGGTACTGACACGAACAGTGTACCAAGGAAAAATGAGAAACATGGTAAGATGAGGCCGATATAGAATTGCCTCAATATAATAAATAACAAATTGTAATTAGATCTACATATAATAAAGTACATTCTGTATACTTTATTTAAACCTTTGATTGTAATGCATTGGGTACCCTTCTGGCACTCAAAAGGTTAAACGAGATGACTATCATTACACTAAGTTGTAATACTTTATATAGGCATTTTGTGATTTGTTATGAATGCTGAAGGGTCATCATTTTAATTATTTGCCAATAGGTGAGGTTCAACCAAAACTGGCTTATTCCAGGATTCACTGCAAATGGCATTTCAGTTACCAGTGCTGGTATCAACACAGTGGTCGAGATCCCAGAAATAAATGCTTACATCTCCTTTAGTGGAATGATGTTTGTTATCAAACTTCCATTCAGCAAATTTGGTTATAACACAGAAGGACAATGTGGTAAGAAAATCAAGTTTATTATATATTAATAATTATTTTTTTCTGGCTATCTTGTTTTGATATTTTAACTTTAGTTTCGCAAGTGTATGAAAATATGTAATAGAGAACAAGATATTGGCGTATTAGTGGGTGCTGATTACAGCAGAGGTATCTGTCTTTCTCTGTTTGAAGATGATAGATGAGTATGAATCTCTGACAATGAGAAACGGATGATGCCTAAATAGTCTCCAGGGCAGTAACCAGTCTTTCAAAGATGATATATAAATGTGGAGGGCATCTCTATGCCACATAGCTCATGTCCCAAAATCCTCACAGAGTAAAAATATGAAAGAGCAGCGCATAAGAGAGCCCTTCGTTTAGTATTTATTATGTCCAGAATATTATAGCAATAGATTACTTAAATTAGATAAACAACATGTGGAAGTAGAGATCACCTATAACGTTGGAAACTATTATGTAACCTACCAAGTACCAGCTAGAGGTTTGCCAGAGTACACAATTTATTTACACATTTTTGAGCTTTCCAACATCTCAGCTACTATTTGATGAATATTTAATCCTTGCAAATATACTTTCCATACTGACTTTTATTTTCCTACTCATGCACATATGATTCTCTATGTTTATTTGATGAAAATATACTCTCATACATATCAAACTTTAAATATTGAATTTATTTTCTCACTCATGCCATAAGATTTTCTAAGTTTTATACGTCATTTTGTTTCAGGCACTGATTTTCCTTTTAATTGATTTGAGTCTATATAATCTCCATTTCCACATATTTTGTTTATGTTTCTAAATTAAAAGCATCAATGTCTATGTTGAACTTAAGAAATGCTACACATAGAGCTGTCTTGTGCACTGCCATTTTTGTTTTTTATATTCTATAAGTAGATACAGGTCACAATTATAAAGTTTCCAAAAGGCAAAAATGAGAGTATAATTTTACCCTTCTGGACCTGAAAGGGTTAACAAAAGAAACAAAACACTGTATACTGCACTTTTCTGCCTGGTTCATTGCTACCCAAGGTTTAGTAGTATAAATTTTGTTTTATTCAAATTCCTATAGCTTTCCTCTATGTCCCACTTTGCATCATTAATTTAGTATATTTATAGCAACGAATGGCTGGATTTTCTTCTCTTGTGCAATACAGGTACATGTTCTAATGACAGAACTGAAGATTGCAGATTGCCCACTGGTGAGATCATTCAAGATTGTTCTCGAATGGCTGCTTACTGGAGGGTCAACACAAAAACCTGCACTACACAAACACCACCTCCATCAACTCCTACTACCAGCCCTCCAACTACTACAACAACAACTTGCCCACCCTCTGCTCTCTGCAACTTGATCATAAGCGAGTAAGCAATATAATTTCACAGTTAATGTTATTATTTTTCATAATATATGCTGTAAATCATGGAGAAAGGTGTCTTGTTTTTCATAATCCTTTTTTAAAGGGATAGTAATGTTTCACAAAAACAGCAGCTCCAATAGAGCCATAGAGAGTGTTATTTCAATACTATCAGAGTTGTGGTTCAAGAGTAGTTGAAGAATAAGGTTTCCACCCCCCCCCCCTTTTACCTAGTGTATGCCATCTCTTCTCAGATGTGGAATCCAGTCCATAGACCAGACAGATAACAGCAGGGGACAATCTTCTTCCTATGAGAACAATGAAAACCCTGCTCACCCCTGACAAGTTTTTCAGCTTTTTCCTTTATCTTAATTGAAGATTGTCCCTCTCTGCAATCTATCTGGGCACCTCCCTTCTGCTCTGGCTGAGCAGTGTTACATCAGTAAAAGGGACTGGAGGGGGATACTTTGTCATTGAATTACTCTTGAACTACAACTCTGACAAAATTGAAATAACACTCTCCGAGGTTCAAATACCATGAAGATTAATTAGAGCTGCTTTTATTATTAAACATTACTATCCCTTTAAAATGGAAACTGTTTACAAATTACATTTACCTGAAGCATATTTGATTGTACTTTATGCAACACAGTATGCAGAAAGAACATAGATCCAAATCAGCTGTAACAGGGTGGATAAAAGAAAAGTCACATTGCATTAAATTGTGGTTTTAACACCTTGAATGCTACAGAAGTCCCCACTGCTTGCAGTGCATTGGGGACCTCTTCATTAATCAGACCTTATTTAAGTTATAGAATATGTTTAATTGTCTGCTGTGGTGCAACTGGTTTAATCCAGAATTGCTCCACTTTTGTGCACTGCATAGGATACCCAGATTGCAACCAACAACCATAGCAAATTATGCATAAAAGTGACTCATCAGAATTACTTATCTTGCCGTTAAAGGGTTTTTGCTGAATGCCATGAGCTGATACCACCAGAAGCTTACTATGAAGGCTGTGTTTATGATGCATGTCACACTCACAGTGTGTCAGTGGAATGCTCCAGCTTACAGGTCTATGCAGCCTTGTGCACTTCCAGTGGAGTCTGTGTGGACTGGAGAGCAAGGACTGAAGGCCGTTGTCGTAAGTAACTTGGAAGACAGAATGTACCTCTGTAGTGGTGGAATACATCTATTATTATCTATTTTGTTAATAGAATCACACCTGTCAAAGTATAGTGAAAAGAACTGGCTTTTTTATGTGAGGGAAATCTTAATACCAATACTATCTACATATATATATATTTACATATATATATATATATATATATATATATATATATATATATATATATAAATGGCAAGATTTTACTTTGTTTCCTGCCAGATACACCCAGAGACAATAGTGTAGATATTTAAAGTCTTCCTACTTTCATTTGCAAAAACCTGATGCCAGCCCCAGCCAAGTCTCAGTAAAAAGATGTCTGGAGTCTGGATATGATTTGCATGGGAGGGGCAATAACAAAGGACAATGTTTTCCCCAATCCCTAGTTACTAGTGGAACAAGGCTGGACTGTCAGATAGTGTAGAATAGTTCTGGGGCTACTAGTGGAAGAAAGCTGGGGTGTCAAACAATACCTTGTCTGCCACGCAGTGCAGTGTGGTTCTATGAATATGAGTGGAACAAGTCTGGGCTGTGTTGTTCTGTGGCTACCAATAGAAGAAGGATGGGTTGACAAACAGTGTAGTGTGGTTCTGGGGTTCCCTTGTCTGCTAGGCTGTGTAGTGTGGTTCTAAGAATATGAGTGCGACAAAATTAAGCTGTGTTGTTCTGTAGCTACCAGTTCTGTGGCTGCCAGTTGACAGCTGAATATTTCTCCCTTCCCTCTGCTTCTTCTTGCAGGGGCATTGCAGTATTTCTTTTGATAGTTCACAATGTAGAATTTATAATCTAACTTTCTATTTTTTTTTAAATAGCATACAACTGCCCTGCTGGGAAGATTTATGATGCTTGTGGTCCTCTGAATCCTGCCACCTGTTTCAACAAGTAAGACATTTGCTTTAGATAGTTTATTGATGTGTGGTAAATATATTTTTATTTGCTTGGTGCAGGAAGTAAATTATATTACACAAAAATTGTATTACAATATTAACAATCTGAGCTATTGTCTGCATATGTGACATACATACATTTGTTTTGAACAGATCTGATTATGAAAGTATCTGGTAAAATAATGGTATTTCTAAGGATTTCTAGGTGACAAATTAATCCCAAATTCAATTCTTTTGAACAGATGAATGCTAAACATTATTTTGCTACTGTTCTTGTACATATTGACATAATTTATTTGATACCAAAGACTTCTCCTTTGTTGACACTTATAGGTTTAACATTCAGACATAATAGTTTAAAAACACCTCCTCTCTTTACAGGGAAGTATCTGCCAACAGCAATTACTTAACTGAAGGCTGCTACTGTCCTTTAGGGTCTCTGCTCTTCAATGCCTATACTGATGTCTGTGTTAGCAGCTGCTGTAAGTATAGCAAAAAAGGTCCAAATACATAAAAAAAATTCACTAGCTTTTTTCCAAACTCTTAAACAATACAGTCTAAACACACTTGCACATTTGACAATTTTAGCAGTCTAATAGCTGTGGGATCAGATTGCCTGTGTTTTTCTTCCCATAGACCAAATAGAGGCAATCTGATCTCTCAGTGTCAGCCAAATAAGCGCGGGCTACCTAGCTGATTGGCCGAATGAATTAAAGCTATCCCAAACATACCATGATAAGCATGCAATAAGTCAATTTACCAGATTGCACATTTTTTAATGACCATACAACCTTTAAAATGTTGGTTCCTTAACAAACAAACTTCAATTATCTTTATATCTTTAACATGGAAATGCATTGATTATGCACAGAAATGTTTAAGCAAGTCTATAATTATTTATAATTTTCTTTTTTAGCTTGTGTGGGACCTGAAGGAAATCCCATGAAGGTAACTGAGCTTCAATTAAAATAAAGACTATGCAAGTTGTGTAGAGGGGAGGTATATGGATGCATCTGATGCATGTTACACAAGCATATAGTATGAGTCTGAACTAAAGTCTAATCTTCCATGCTCTTAAAACAAATAGATTAAGCCATTTAATTACAAATGAATTTCTGATACTCAGCATTAACACACCTTATACATAAATGCAATTAGAGCAAATCCTTTTAATCCCTTTAATAATACAAATATCTCCAAAGTGTTGTGAAACAATGCTTTGTAGACTTCTCTAGAATTAAACGGATTAAAGGCCCCTTTTAAATCTCTGGGAATTTTAATTTTTTCATGGGGCAGTTGGTTTGCTCCAGAATTGAGCCACTCTCCTCTTTACTACGGCCCCCGATGTCAACATTGCTAGTAGGGTGTGTAGGACAATTCTGAAGTTTTTGAATTTGCCATCAATATGGCTGGGTACTGAGTATACTATTTCTTTTTTATATGTTTAGTGACCCTGAACTGTATGGTTTGAATATCTTTATGAGTGAATTTACTGTTTTGATAAATACTAAAATCAATATGGGGTGAATCTATATTGTCGATTATGCCCTAAATTGGGTTCTGAAATCAGTTATGTCCCTGACTCTGCCTAATGCCAGTTTAATGTTACATACACCAAAATCCTCCCCTTAATGCCACGTGCACCAAGGGGAGGACAGAGAAGAATTTTGTGGGCATATTTTTGTGTTCTTTTAGTGAGCACCAAGATCTACACAGTGTATAATCATGGCTAGACTACTTGTTCACTGTAACTGTCAGTATCTCTGTGCATGCTATAATGCAGGCATAATGGATTTGCTGGCATTACAGTCTAATGCTGGAGGAGTATGTCTGCTGATATTTGCTGCAGTGATCATATTCTGTAGAGTATGTCCTTAACTGCAGCCTCTGAGATTAGAATGTAATGCCACGTGGCTGCAGTGGCACATTTGTAAATACTCCCCACTGTCTTTTGGCACATTTTTAGATAAAAATATGACAATTTAAACACTTGATTCACAGGCTGGAGAGACCTGGATTAGCAACTGCAACAATTGCATCTGTGAGGCTAATTCCCTAACTGTACAGTGCACTCCAATCACATGCGCAGAGCCTAAAAGTGTTATCTGCAATGAATCGGATGGGTTCTTTGTTACACAGATACCAGACCCAAATCAGCCATGCTGTATACAAAATATATGTGGTAAGTCAACTGAAAAAGATAGATTATAAAAGAATTGTTGCTTCAACACTTTAATTACCACATTAATAATATGTAAATGATTGATTAAGGGTTTGACCTATCTATCCATAGAGTGTGAACTTAGCAAGTGCGTCAAGGAACCAATAGAATGTAAGCTTGGATTCAAACTAGTGACCACTCAGGGACTTTGCTGTCCATCATATGACTGTGGTAAGTACAAATATTCTATTCTTCTGAATAGTGTTATATCTGTTCAGTATTAATTATTATTTTTGCTGCAGTATTAATCACAGTATAACATGTACCTGCAAAAGACAATAGGGTGACTGTATCAAGCTAGTTTCATGCAATAAAAGGCACTGAACTAGATCTATTGTCCCTATGCATGACCAATGTCAATTTTTCTAAAATCCTCCCCTTGATATTACTTGCGGCAAGGGGAGTCCAATGGAGCAGTCTGTGGCTGTTTCAGGGTGGTCCTTTCCTCCACTCCTTAGAACAATGTACTATGCAAAGTGTAGAGGAAAGCCCAAAAAGTAGATTCATTCTGCAGCAAACCAACTGTAGCATAGATGACAAATAAATACCCCTTTAATTTAAGGGATTTGAACCCCATAAATGTTAGTGAGGCCATAGTATGTTGGATATCTTAGTATAATTCAAGGAGTTAAAACACCATTTAAATAAATGGAACCTTGGGCAATTATTAATTTGTTCTATATGAAGCAGATGGCTTGTGCATTACTGATTCATATTAATATTTAAATTGTGCACATGGATAGAAGTGTATTATACTGCATTGTAAATAATAGTTTTTAATGTGTAGAATGGCTGTTTTCTAGCTTAAGAAGGAAGTTTTCAACCAGCAAATAGAATTTATTAATTCAATAACTACTCTTTTCTCAACAGTACCCGAGAAAGTATGTGTATATCAAAATGTCGTATATCAGGTAAGGATAATTTTTGAGACATCTAGGGCATTACAAAATTAGGACCAGTCTGGGGGAATATTGGGGGAATATTGGATCATGGAGTCAAGGGTTTACTCTAGACAGGCAAGCAATCAGTGTTGCTCACCTTACTGGCACTCATTTGCTTAATATACTGAGTAATTTTATTTTATGGTTTAATAGAAAAATGCTTAATGCCTCTCTAGAATTTAAATAATAAAGAAGAAATAAACACATAAGTTGCAATGGTCAAAACACAAATGAAGAGGGATAAAGTGACAGCTAGAGAGCAAAAGAAAAGGTGAAAAAGTAAATACATTTTGCTAACAAATTATTCTTCTACTTTGTTTTCTTCCTACTTACAGCCAGGACAGGAAATCCCACAATCTCTTGGCTCATGTAAACAATGCATGTGCACAGATGAAAAGGATGCCGAGACATTACTGAACCAAGTGAAATGTAGCACCATCCTGTGCAACAATGTTTGCAAACAGGTCAGTTCCACTTTATCAGTGACAACATTACAGAAAAAAAGTCACTTTGTCAAAAATATAAATATACTGAACATAAATCCCTTATTACTTTGTGGCAGGGTTACCAGTACAAACAGATGAACGAACAGTGTTGCGGCATATGTGAGCAGGTGGCTTGTACAATGGAAATGGGTGGCACCACTGTTGTTATCCAGGTACTTTATTCTTATACAGGGGTTTTTAGCCTGTCCTTTCCTTTAACTTATATTTTATGCTTATACAACTGCAAGATTATTCAAGAATCTCCTTAGTTAATACAAAAGAACATTTTTGATAACATGTTATTATCAATACGTTGGATAGCTCCCTGGCACTTAAGTGGTTAATTTGTCCCCTATGGTACACCTTATTTAGCTTCTTAACCCCTTAACGACCCTTGACGGTCATAGTACGTCAAGGGTCGATTTGACTTAACGACCGATGACGTACTATGACCGTCATCGAGTTCCGGGCTCCCCCCGCAGCTGCACGCCGTTCGGGGAGTCCGGAATGCAACGGAGCAATAAAAAAAAAATTGCTCCGTGGTCGTTGAGTCACTTCCGCTTCCGGATTCCCCGGTCGTTAAGGGGTTAAATAAGACCCTTAAATGTGAACCAATACTAATTTCCATCTATGCAAATTCTTTCAGCCTGGTGCTATCTGGACTCCACCTGATGAACTTTGCGTCCACTATGAATGTTTCAAGATTGATGACAAGTTTGTTGCTACAGCAGTGAGGACAGCGTGCCCCTCTGTTGTCTGTGGAATTGTATGTAACTTTTCATTTTAATTTATTACTCTGTGCTTAACAAATGATTGTAAATGTAAAATAATGACAAGAGGAAATAAGAAAGGCAATCTATTCTTCCATAGGGTTATGAATACAAAGAACTGTCAGGACAATGCTGTGGGACATGCATCCTGGTGAACTGTACAATGGAGATGCCTGACCATTCAATTAGAACCCTCCAGGTAAATTATGCAACATATATATTATTGAATATATTGATACCATGTAATGCCAGGTGCTATACGTTTTAGAAAAATGTATTCAGATATTGAGTAATAGGATCAGTACAGAATTGTAATAATTTAAAAAAAATGTTTTTAATTATTTTGATGCTCTTCATCTGCATTTCAGCCTGGGGAAACATTTACTTCAACAGACAACAACTGTATCGTTTACACCTGTACACCTACTAAAGATCTGATAACGACAGATAAATGCATCACTCCCCCACCATGTTCGAAGGTTGGTTTTCATTCTGCAAATTGTTGTACCATATATTATTTATTTATTATTAATATATTTATATATTTAAGATGTTAGTGTGGATTATTTAGTGTGGATTACAAAATATATGTGTGTATGTGTGTGAAATGTCCTCCATATGATAATGTATTTTTTAATTTTAGAATGAAAAGGTAAAAATATTTGTGAAAGTGAGTTAATCAAAACACATGTATGGAAACTTGTATCATGAGGTGAAATTCTGTGCTAACATTTCATTGACCTCCTACTTCATTTTCTAGGCATGCCCAGCAGTAGAAACAGTGACTTGCAATAACGGTTTCCCACCAGTCAAAGTATACAGTGCAGATGGCTGCTGCTTCCATTATGAATGTCAATGTAAGTACTCTGTTTTGATAGGTTCATTCGTGAGTAATAAAATATACCATACTTGATTTATGTTGCAGTTGTAGTAGAAAGTTTTGTAATCACTCCTCAGTAAAAGATACACAAGCTCTCTCAATAACCATCTTGACACAATAAAGAAGTATTGAAAGGATATGGCATTAATGCCTTCCCTTAATCACTAAAATGTAGATTTTTGTACATATGCATATCCATCTCATCCAAATGTCTGATCTACAGTTACAGTTATACTTCCATATAAAAACTTGATAAAACACATTATCAAAGTGGATAGAATGCAGTATGTTTATCTGGACAGGAGTACATGAAACCATTTAGACTAGGGGAATGTTTTTCAGAGTGCTAAGCTAATCTCTTCCTACTTTAAGAATATATTTAAGTAACAGTTCCTGTAATGGGCAAACAGTTCCAGTGTTTATAGTTAATATTCATGGCTGATTTAAGATGCATGTACTGGAATAAAATCTCTTTTATTTGTTTCTGTTGTCCTGTAGGTGTCTGTAGTGGATGGGGGGATCCTCATTATATCACTTTTGATGGCACTTACTATACTTTCCTGGACAACTGCACCTATGTTCTTGTGGAAGAGATCACTCCTAAATATGAGAACTTCCGCGTCCTTGTTGATAATTACTTCTGTAATGCAGCTGATGGCTTGTCATGTCCGCAGTCTATTCTGATTTACTACAAAACTGATGAGGTGGTACTGACACGTAATTTGTACCAAGGAAAAATGAGAAACATGGTAAGATGAGGCAGATATAGCATACCTGTAATACCCTCACACATTTTAACAGGGAACACACTGAATAAGCCACAGGATTACATGAAAAGTTGTTGTTGTTGCAAATCAATATATCATCTTTTATGAAAGATAAGTGATCTTACCCATATTTCAATTGCATTACAATATTTGTTGAGTTGTAAGCATATTTATTAAGTGAAAAAGGTTTTTAGAGTTTGATTATAACAATTACAGTAGTCCTGGGCATCATCAGAAATTTTTCCAGGGGGGCAATGCCATAATATGACCCCCATGTCAGCCTGCATAGCCCCTATGATAGTAATGTGTTTCTCATTGTCTGCATGATAGTAATGCGTTTCTCATTGTCTGCTCTATTTTTCCACATTTAACAAATTGTCAGTTAATTTTCTAACTGCTTGACAAATTTCAATGTTGTTGTTCTGATGGGAAAATAGCTCCAAAAGGCTAACTTCCCATTCTTAACAAAAACTCATACTATATACCCTTACTAGAATAAAAACACAAATACAATGAATTGCTTTTTTTCATATATTAATAACAGTAATTTATTTAAATATTATTTAAAACTTTGAGTACAATCCATTGGTCACCTTTCTGGAACTCATAGGTTTAAGTTAAATGACTATTGTCTGTAGTAATTTTGAGATTTGTTATGAACGTTGAAGGGTGATCATTTTAATTATTTGCCAACAGGTTCGGTTCAACCAAGAATGGTTGATCCCAGGATTCACTGCAAATGGCATTTCTGTCACCAGTGCCGGTATCAACACAGTGGTTGAGATCCCAGAAATAAATGCTTACATCTCCTTTAGTGGAATGATGTTTCTTATTAAACTGCCATTCAGTAAATTTGGATACAACACGGAAGGACAATGTGGTAAGAAAATCAAGTTCCTTACATATATATTAATAATTAACTTTATCTTTCTGGGTTTTTTGTTATGAAATTACATATTTCTTTAGGTCCAGTTTAGACAATCTATCATTTAATTTTTTGTAAACAAATCTACCTTTAAATGAAGCTTTCAGTAGTGTAGTGGTTTTCTGTTTCAAAACTTTACGTTTGCTTAAAAAGAAATATATGTTCTTCTTAAGTTACGTTTGATACTAGTTTATCCTGTATCACTCAATACAAATATCTAAACTGATGAAAACAACACATTTACTTGGTCTTCCTTATATAGTGTATATATATATATATATATAGTACTTAGAACTTTGAGTTTGGATCAAACCAACCAAAGGGGACAAATAAAAATTCCATTCCACTTATGTAAATAGTAGTTTAACACCCTGGATGCTGGAAAGGTCTCTAGCAGATTGCTTTTCAATTTGATGGAGACCTCTTGCAATCAAAGGGTTAATAGCCCCATTTAGATTAATGAGAATTGCTATTTGTTGCCAACAGTGCAGTTTATTTGCACAAAAATTACTCCAGTTCAGCTTGATAGATCAACCCCAATACTTGTTGAAACTTTGCATTTTGCTTTTTCTCTCTTCTGAATATTTTTGATATGACACTTCTCTCAAATAATGAATACATTGTGTTATGGGAATTTATATAATGTTTCTTTATGAAACGTTTCTTAGACCCTTTGCCAAAAACTCTTGTCTCCTTTTATTCATTATTTTCTTGTGTCCAACACAGGTACCTGTTCTAACAACAGAACTGAAGATTGCCGACTGCCCACTGGTGAGATCATTCAAGATTGCTCTCGAATGGCTTCTTACTGGAAGGTCAATACCAAAACCTGCACTGGGGTACCACCAACTACTACTACCAGCCCTCCAACTACTACACCACCGAGTTGCCCACCTTCATCTCTCTGCAACTTGATAATGAGCGAGTAAGCAATATCATTAGTGGTAATTTGTTCACAATAGCTGCACTTTCTAACCCCAGTAATTAAATGAAGCAAGGTGTTTTATATGGCTTAATCTTAAGATGGAAGTACAATAGTTTATGTATTTCATTTATCTGAAGCTTATTTGATTCTACTATTTGTAGGACGGAAATTAAAAGAAGAGCAATTTAACTGCCGAAAGGTGGACAAATGAAATTCCCATTGAGTTCAATTTTACTTTTAATTCATTGAGGACTAGAGAGGTCTACAATGCATTGCTTCAGAAAGTGTTTAGAATCTGTTCAGCATACAAGAGTTTAAAGGGATAGTAATGTTTCATAATAAAAACAGCTCTAATTAATCATCATAGTATTTGGACTTTGGAGAGTGTTATTTCAATTCTGTCAGAGTTGTAGTTCCAGAGTAATTCAATGACAAAGTGTCCCCCTCCCTCCCCTTTTACTGATGTCACAGAAGGGAGGTACCCAGGTAGACTGCAGAGAGGGACAATCTTCAATTAAGATAAGGGAAAAACCTGAAAAGCTTGTCAAGGGGGGCAGGGATTTCATTGTTTTCATAGGAATAAGTGTCCCCTTCTGTTATCTGTCCAGTCTATGGACTGCATTCCACATCTGAGAAGAGATTGTTTACAGTAGGTAAAAGGGGCGGGAGGGGGAAACTTTGCTTGTGAATATCTCATAAACCATAAAGGTTTGAGAGATAAGACTTATATCATTCTTCATGTTTTTTTAATGCCTATAAAATAAAATAAAGTTAAAATGGAGTATTACTATCCCTTTAAAAGCTCTGTTTAATCCAATGGGAAATTGTATCAGTCACATATGGTGCAACTGGTCAGCTCCAAAAGTGCCCCTCTTTTACTATCTGCATATGACACACAGAATGCAATGGGCATTCTCAGTAAATTAATTGAAGAAAATAACTAACCAGAATTACTTCTCTTGCCTTTGAAGTATCTTTGCTGAATGCCATGAGCTGATACCTCCAAAAGCTTACTATGATGGATGCGTTTATGATGCCTGTCGCACCGAGAATGTGTCAGTGGAATGTTCCAGCTTACAGGTCTATGCAGCCTTGTGCACTTCCAGTGGAGTCTGTGTGGACTGGAGAGCAAGAACTGAAGGCCGTTGTCGTAAGTGATATAGAGGAAATAATTTAATGCACATTGAGAGGTCCCTTGCCAGCTGGTGAGATGGCTCAGTTGGTTAAGGTATCACCTGTAGAATCTGTTCAAACAACAAAGTCATAGGTTCTGGTCCCAGTAGGGTCAGCTTAGTCTTTCATCCTTCCGAGGTAGATAAAATGAGTACCGTTAAATTGGGTGATAATATCTATACCCCCAGGACATACTTGAAAATGAGAGACAATCTCAATGTATCCTTCCTAGTAAAATACTCTTTATATAATGGTGACATGTTTTTCATTATTTGCTAATTTGTTACTAGAAGAACACCTAGCGAAAATAATTGTCAGTTTGCATATGGGGATCCTTAATACAGTACAGTATACAATTAGAATCTTCCTTTCTCTTTTTCAAACAGCATACAACTGCCCTGCTGGAAAGGTTTATGACGCTTGTGGCCCACTGAATCCTGTTACATGTGACAACAGGTAAGAAATCAGTTTATGAGAGTTTGCAAATTCTGATGTAAATACTGTATGATCTTAGTGCTGGGAGAAAATGGCATTATATAAGAATTTGTTTACAATATCAATACTCTGGGCTATACAAATACAGCATACATTTATTTTGAACAGAGTTGGTTATGAAGGTTATTATGGTGGAATAAGAAAAAGCTGAGGTTTTCTAGGGAATTAATTAAACTGAAATTCTTTACAAACTGGTGAATGCTGAAGATCCTTTTGTTGCTGGTGGTGTATATAGTGACACAATTTTTTACAAAAAAAACTGTAATATTATCTACTTGTACCTTTTGGGATGGACACTGACATAGCAGTACCTCACAATACCTCCTCTCTTTACAGTGATATAACTTCCAGCAGCAACTGTTTAACAGAAGGCTGCTACTGTCCTTCAGGGTCTCTGCTCTTTAATGCTTATACCGATGTCTGTGTTACAGGATGTGGTAAGTACTGAAAAAAGATCTTGATACATATAAAATGAATGAATTGCCTCCTTCCATATTTGTAAACAATAAACAGTCTAAGTGTACCTATATACATAACAATTTTAAGATTCAGATAGCTGAGGGATCAGATTGCCTTTTTAACTCTCTGTCTATGGATCAATGCAAATGGGGCCCGAATAAACCAATGCTTCATAAACAGATTGCTATATTTTGGTCTCAAGACCACACCCGACAATCTGATAATCATCACATTAAGATTTTTACACCAACCCAATAAGCTCAGGCTCCCATGTAGACTGAAGGTAAACTGTACACATAAGGATAAATATGAAATTCAATACTTTTAACCAGATTAAACATTTTTCAGTGGCCATATCACTAAATTTCTGATAATAATTCTGCAGCTAAGGAGCTGGAGTTGATTTTATGCCCTACACATGCCTAACTACATCTTACTAAGCTAATTACATCAACATTTCTTCCCTTAATGCCTTTTGCATTAGATGCTTATTCCACTGAAGTTGCTCTGATGAATTCAAACATTCACCCTACTGTGAGAATTTTGTTTTACTAATCAAACACACTTTCCTAAAACTGCATTACAAATCATATGCTATGTCCTTGGGCTTTGAACTTTATTCACATGGGAAATTCTGGAGCAAACCAGCTGCACCATGGGGGAAGAATGAAATTTTCATTTGTTATAAATGAAGTATTTAAGCCCTCAAGTGCTAGAGAGTTGTCCAAAACATAGCAAATCAATGAGTTGGAGACCTCTCTAGCACTCAGTGGTTTGAAAGTCATGTTTAAATCAATGGTAATTTACAGAATTTTAATTGCAGTCCTATATAGCAGTTAGTTTGCTCTAGAATTGCACTTTAAGATTCATATATGGCTTTTATTATTTAATGATTGATGTACCAATAGGAACAGAAATGTATTTTTTAAGGAAAGACCATTAAAGGGGAAGAAATGTGTCATCATAATTACTCCAATGTACCTCACTATGGCTATAGAGTTATAAAGTCTCCTATTATTTTTTCCCTATTGTCTTTGTGCAAGAGATAACATCTTAAATCAATCATAGATGTCATGTTCATGGAGGCAGATATGACAATTGCTGACAGTTTTCTCAAAATGAAGCTGGCAGTGTTTTAGAGCCTATGTAATCCCCAGTGGGCAAGAGGGATGCATAATGCATTGAGGAGCATCTAATCATTAACTGGTTAAGATTGGAAGTGAGCAGAGTTTGTGGTCCTGATGTTCTGCAAGCATCTGTCATGTACTCATCCATGGACATGGCATCCAAGATGGATTGAAGATGCTATATCTTGAGCAAAGGCACACAGTCAAAATTCATAGAGCAATTAGGATTTTCTGGCCATTGTAATGTAGGTAAAACATCAATAAAGCATTTAACACGGTCCCTCATAGAAGACTCATTAATAAATTGCAGTGTTTGGGTCTGGACATAAAAATAGTTAAATGGATAAGGCATTGGTTGAGTTACAGGAGACAGAAGGTGGTAGTCAATGGAGACTATTCAGACAAAGGGCGTGTTACTAGTGGGGTACCTCAGTGATCTGTACTGGGACCCATTATTTTTAATATTTTTATTTGTGATTTTGCAAAAGGTCTTCAAGGTAAGGTATGCCATTTTGCAGATGATACAAAGATCTGAAACAGGGTAGACATTCCTGGGGGGAATAAGCCAAATGACAAATTATTTAGGTACATTGGAAGAATGGACAAGAGTGTCGCAGCTGTGGTTTAATGTTGATAAATGTAAAATAATTAACTTGGGACTTAAAGATCCAAAAGAAAAATATAGTATTAATGGTACTGTGATGTCAGAGACAACAGAGGAAAGAGAGTAATTATTTCTAATGACTTAGGCAAGCAGGCAATGTAACAAAGGGTGGGGAATGCAAGTAGGGTGCTGGGTTCTATAGCTAGGGGTATTAGGAGCAGAAAAGGGGAAGTGGTCATGCCACTCTACAGACCTCTTGTTAGACCTCATCTATAGTATTGTGTACAGTACTGGAGACCCCGTCTCCCGAAGGATATGGATACTCTAGAGATAATTCAGAGAAATAAAAATGGTGAATGGTTTACAGGAAAATAAATACCAGGATTGACTAAATGATCTAAACATGTATAGTTTGGAGGAGAGAAGAGAGAGGGGGAATATGATAAAAATATTTGCATACATGAAGCAATTCAACAAGTTGTAAGAGGGAAGCACATTTCAAAGGAGTAAAAATGTTAGGACTAGAGGGACACAGGTTTCGATGTATGTAAAAAGGTTTTAATTCACTGAGTGGGTAGTAGATAAGTGTAACAGTCTACCAGCAGAAATGGTAAACGTTAATACAGTGACAGAATTTAAGAATGCATGGGATAGGCATAAGGCTGTCCTGAACATAAGACAAGCCTAGGACCAACTAAGGTTTGAGTTTTTTACAGTAAGAAAATGGGCAGACTAGATGAAATGAATATTTGCCAACAAATTCTATGTTTCTAAGTTGGGAGTTATTGTTAGGAGCTGTTATTTCCCCTTTTAGTAACTGAAGTATTGGATTGTAGGGCATTTAATAATTAATTCCTGCCTTAATTTGCCAAGATTATAGATTTGTACTGAAGCATGTGAACCCTAAAGAACAGATAACACTAGCTGTTTACCTTTCTCTATTGTTTAAACTTTTGGACATTTCACAACATTTTTCAATTAATTGCTATCAATACATTTTTTTTTAGCTTGTGTTGGACCTGAAGGAAACCCCATGAAGGTAATTGAGCTTTAATTGTTACAAAGATAAAGCAAGTGGAGGAGAGAAATGGTGTATGCATGCATTTGTTGTATTCTATACAAATCATGTAACGTGAATCTAAACACTGAACCAATGCTGGGAGGACCAAGTTCAGTCATTTATGGGCTTCCAGCAGCCCAGAATTTAAGAAGTTGCATGTTTGACTGCAGGTGTGTCAGTCAAAATGAAAGAGCTACTGATTAATTCAACTGTGTTAAACATTTAAATCCCAGTCTGTTGGAAGCCCTTCGGGACCCCTGAACTTAGGTCTAACTTTACATTCTTATAATACAAATGAATTCAACAATTTTATTATGTAATTTGAATTTCTGATACACAAAGTTAGGGACATAGGTATTTAAGAAAATTAGAACTAATATGGGCAAAATCTATTGCACCATACAATTAAGCATTCCCAAAACTGCAAAAGATTTGAATGGTGCCTTTAACCACTTCAATGCAAAGCATTGTGGAGCAATGTGCTATAGATCTCTTTAGAACAGATAGGTTCATTTAAATCAACAAGGATTTTAATTGTTTCCTAAGGTTATGTTTATTTGCCCTATATTGCTCCATTTTTCATTTTTGCGTCTGGCCTTCAGTGTCAGCATTACCAATAGGGTATGTAAGACAATTCTGATGTCACTGAACTCGCTGTAAAAGTGACTTAGCACTGACTGTGCTATTATTCTTTGCATGTGTAGTGCATGTAACTATGTTTGAATAATTTTCTAATATCAAGTAAATGCCATGATTCTACACTTCTATGTAATACTGAAAGCTATGTATTTTGATGTCTGCTTAGAAAAAACAAATGACACTATAATCACTAAATTTGCAGGCTGGAGAGACCTGGGTTAGCAACTGCAAAAACTGCATCTGTGAGGCTAAGTCTCTCACTGTACAGTGTAGTCCAATCACGTGTGCACAATCTGTGAGTGTTTCCTGTGATGAAAATGAAGGGTTTGTTGCTGTGCAGCTACCAGACCCAAATCAGCCATGTTGTATGCAGACTGAATGTGGTAAGTCAATTTTACAAAACCAAAAAAAAAGTAATTTTGAGAAGACTGGTTGTTTTAACAATTTAAGATAAATCACACTATTACCATGAGAACAATGATAAAGGTTTTGACCAATCTACCCACAGTTTGCAACAGCAGCTACTGTCCGAATGAGCCAATAGTATGCAGCCGTGGATTCAAGCTAGTTAAAATTCAGTTGGAGGGAGCTTGCTGTCCATACTATGAATGTGGTAAGTACAATGGCTTTTTCCTTTTTTGCAAAACAATATTAATTGTGTTAGACATGGGGGGGATCCTAATATTTGAGAACTGCAGGTATGATTTTTGAACACTCTGGCTGAGAACAGAGAGTAGCATATTCACTTGTTTGAGTGACATGCCTCTGCTCAAGTTCATCTATATTTAAACCTCTTTTGTGGTTCCAAAGTTGTAGTATTTCTCATTTCTAGTATTGCACACAATATAATACAGAATATCTAATAAACTCACAAAATTACAGACATTTCCTATCTTTATATTTCCTTCTTAGTATTGCCATTTCTGTTCAATGCAGAGCTTTGTTTTTGTTTTAAGAACAACTAGTTACATTTTGGTGCAAAACAACTGCGCTATGGTGGGAGACATAAAGATTCACCAAATTTTCATTAATTTGAATATTAAAGATGTCTCCAGTGTTTTGCTCCACATTGTTTGGGAGCTGTCACTAACAAATCCCAGGTTAATGGGGGGCATTTTTCCCTCTGTAGCCCTTGGTCACTCCCAGAATTGCTCCAGTTCAGCATAGTAGGAGCCACAATGGTGTGCACAAAATACCTTAATATGCACAACTTATGCACCTTAACTGTGTGTTTTTAAGTTTGGAAGCCTACGATGAAGTGCCTAGAGAGATCAGCTGCACCTCACTGATGAGGCCCAACAAGGCCGAAATGTACATCTGGGGTTGGCTGTTTCTCTTGTTCAGAGAGGAATTGCCTGACACTTCATGGCTGTACTGCCTTTTGGTAGGATCAGTATGATGTGCTTTAGGATATTTCCTCTCTGTGAAAGGCACTAGTGAGCTAAAAGAGATTGCACCCTGGGTAGGATACTTATCCTATAGAGCCTCATCAATTCGAGGGTAGGCTCGTTCCTAGTTGAGCGTCTCTGACTAGCTCTTTTGCAGATGAAGTGAAATATGCATGAATAAATTTAAGAATCTGGGAGGCAGGCAAACTAACTATACCATAGAGGAAAAATGAACACCCCCATTAAGTGAAATGGGGATTTGGTCTACAATGAATTGCAAATGAAAGCATTGGAGACTTCGCTAGCTTTCAATTAGTTAAAAGCCCCATTTAAATAAATATGAATTTGGTGAACTTTTATATGGTCCCTATGGTGCAGCCGCTTTGCCCAAGACTGTTCCACTTTTCTTCTGGGATATTACAAATCATATTTTTAATGGTTATAACTTACTTAATAGGTGAACATATCTCATTAAAGGAAAATGTTCATCCAGCAGACTGTTCATCTAACAATTTTTTACTCTTTTCTCAACAGTACCTTCACACTACTGTGTAGTACAAGATGCCTTATATCTGGTAAGGATAATTTCTCAGGCATTACAATAAGAGGGTTGAGCTGAAATAAGGGACAAGTAAAGGTTAACTATTTGATTGCCACAAGGGAAAGCAGCTTAATGCAAAGCAATGTATGCAGGCTAGATCATTTTCTGAACTGGTTTAATAGAAAAACCCTTAATACTTTTCTAGCATCAAACAATTTAGAAACCAAAATCAGATTAACAGTCATTTTCAATCAACAAAACTCAATAGAGAGTAATAAAAAGGGCAAAACAGAAAGTAAAAATGAATTATACAAACGCATGAATCTTCCACTTTGTATTTTTTCTACCTAAATACAGCCAGGGCAGATTATCCCACAATCATCAGGCTCATGTGAAGAATGCTTGTGCACATATGAAAAGGATGGTGTGACGTTACTAAACAAGGTTAAATGCAGCACCAAGCAATGCAACCAAGATTGTCCACTGGTGAGTTCCACTTCAACAGAATTAAAGAGTAATAAGTCACCTTCTCAAAAATAACAATATTACTGACCCTAAACATGTTATTTCTTTGTGGCAGGGTTATCAGTACAAACAGATAAATGGCCAGTGTTGTGGAAATTGTGAGCAGGTTGTTTGCCCAATGAAGATGGGAGATACCACTGTCATTATTAAGGTACTCTTTTTGAGCAGATATATTTTAACCTGTTCTTTCCTACATGTATTTTATGCTTGCAAAACTGCAAGAAAATTCAAGAAACTCCTCTGTTTTTACAGTAGAACTTTATAGCTGTTCTTAGATATTTTTAAGCTTTATTCTGACTTTACTCCCAGTTCTACTAGACCTGTGGATATATACATTTCTATGTATCTGGCATGACAAATGTTTATCTAATCCAATCTTTTATAGATGTTAATAAAAGAGTTTCAATTGATTGCTTTTTTCAACCTCAGCAGCTTCTGAACTACATTTAAACCCTTAAGGACCAGCTACTCGGCCGCATGGCCGGTAGTTAAGGACCGCAGGGCATTTTTTTTCCAATAAATGGAATCAGGGGTCCCCGAATCGTGTGTAGCCACGCAGGAACCCTTGAATTCCATGACATACATATACGTCATGGGTCCTTAACGTAAGATTTCCCATGACGTATATGTACATTGTGGGTCCTTTAAGGGGTTAAGTGGAATTCATATGAAACATTTGTCTTCCATTCTCACTTCTTGATGCCTGTATCTGTTATGCTTAATACATTTTAAGTTCTTAAAAATAACAAATGCTACTGTGGGAGTTGCTAGGCATTGTCCAAAGTCTCATATGTAAATCACCATATGTTTTTGATAGCCCAGTGAGTCAGCTACTTAGAAGTAATAGTCTGCTTTACAAAGAAAATGTTGCAAATGGACAGAACAATCCATAAATAATGCATTGGTTGGTCAAATCAGTGAAATAAAAATATGAAATGTAAGTTATTTAGAAAATAATGAACATTGCCTGTCTACTTTGCAGCCTGGAGAGACCTATTTTCCACCAGAAGACAAGTGCACCTCTTACACGTGTACTCCTACTTATCAACTGATAACAATGAAGGAAAAATGTTTAATCTCTGATAAGACGCAATGTCTGGAGGTCAGTTTTATTTATTCATCTCAAATTAGAATTCCTATTTAGAAATTAAAACAATTCAGTATGCCACTTTCATGTCAACATTTCTGAGAATAATTCATTAACTGAGGGGTATGCTGTATAAGGAGTATTCCTTTCTGAATCCAAAGCTTTGTAAATTGTTATCTTATAGTGTTTTATGTAGGTTAAAGGTGGTACTGTGTTAGCTGTAGAAAAAACGAGAGTGTTTTATGTTTCACAGGGATATAAATACGTACAAGAAGAGGGCAACTGCTGTGGTTCATGTGTACCAGAGTTCTGCACAATTATTATGAAAGACAGCACCACTAAAGTATTAACGGTACGTTTACTATTATTTCTCAATAGTTGGATAGTATTTTGATAATATCTTAAGCCAAGCATGTCAATGCATATATATAGATAGGGATTTCTTCTGGCTGTCACATATTCTGATCATCTGAAATCATGGTAAATTGTTGTAAAATGAATATGTGTAGTTATTTTGATACTGTCTTTTTTCATTCAGCCCGGAGAGACCTTTTCTCCACCAGAAGACCAATGTGTATCCTACAGCTGTACATCTACATATGAAGTGATAACACTGAGGGAGACATGTTCCATTCCTGATCAGAAACTGTGCTTGAAGGTCAGTTAGTTTCGTTTTGTCAGCATGATTTTCTATAATTCTGAAGTATAACGCTTGTACAATATTCTAAGACTATGTACAGCCAAGCACTCTCTTCTGTCTGTGAATAGATGGTGGCTTGAACTGTTTCACATATAATCTGAATTTACATTATAAAGTGTAAATAATTTAAAAATAAATTTCATGCACTCAACAATGGTGAATTGGTTAAGAGAATATATATATCAATTCCTATGTATGTTATATGATACAAGTTCTCTAATTCAAACATTCATAGACTTCATAGTCATTGAAAATCTCTCTAGCACTAGGAGTTAAAAGCATGTTTTAAATAAATGGAAAGATTCACTTGTTTCCTACGGTGCAGTTGGTTCACCCCAGAATTTAGCTTCTTGAATTTGGTCCTTGAATGTGAGACAGTACTAACATTACTAACATCTTTCTTATGGAATTCTTTCAGCCTGGTGAAATCTGGACCCCACCTAATGACCTTTGTGTCCACTATGAATGCGACCAGATTGATGGCAACTTTGTTACTAGAATAGTGCAGACAACCTGCATCACTGAATGTGAAATTGTATGTAACTTTTCGTGTTCGTTTTTTAGATCTGTGCCTCATTTAATAAAAACGGTAAATGTAAAACACTACCATGAGAATAACAGTAGAACAATATTATTATTTGCCATAGGGTTATGAATACAAGACTATTGCTGGACAGTGCTGTGGAGTATGTGAAAAGGTGACCTGTACAATGTTGATGCCTGACAAAACAATTAAAATCCTCAAGGTAAAAAAAATTCAGTACATAACTTTTAGATTACCATGATACATTCTAGAGAAGGACACCATGCTCTTTTAAGAAAAGCTAGATTTTGGCTATTAGGGTCCTTGCTATTAAGGGGCTATTCTGATCACTTGAAATTATAGGATCATAGCTAAACAATTTCAGAATTGTATTTGTAAGTATTTTGATAATCTTAATCTGCATTTCAGCCTGGGGAGACCTTTACTGTCACTGAAAACAACTGTATCACCTACTATACTTGTACACCTACTAAAGAAATTACAAAGACGGATGATTGCATTCCCCCTAATCCATGTCCAGAGGTTGGTTATGTACTCTGCAGGCTATATTTTTCTTTAAACCTTTAAACATTAAGATAGCATGCTGATAAATGTTACTTACAACAATAAAGTTATATAATTTTTAAAATCTCAGCATGCAAATAAGAGATTATCCTCCTTACTATGGTTCACACTGATTTGACTAGTACCTTACTTTTCTGACTGTACATTTAACACTGTATTCATGTCACAAGCGGAATTTGTGTTATGGGATTTTTTTGACCTCTCATTTTCTATTATAGAAATGTCCAGTAGTGGAAACAGTGACTTGTAATAATGGTTTCCCACCAGTTAAAGTATACAGTCCAGATGGCTGTTGTTTCCATTATGAATGTCAATGTAAGTACTCTGTTTTGGTTAAACTAGAGTTGATAAGAGACTATTCCAGACTTGGTTGCAGTAGAAAGTTTGGTGGCCACGCTTCAGTAAAAGATCCACAAACTCTCTCATTATTGATAGGATATTGATAGGATATGACATTAAAGCTTTCAATTTTACTTGACTAAATGAACAAAATACAGATTTATGTATCATAAATGTATTCATCTGTTGCAAATATATAATCAATAGTTACTTCACATGTACATTTTTTGTTAAACATTATTGAAGTAGATATAATGCAATGTGTCTATAATGCAATCTATTTTAACTTTTAAGGAAAGGTTTAAACAGCAGTTTTTTAAATGGGCCATATAACTACTGCAGCTATTAGAAACTCAGCTTAAAATACTTCTTGAAAGAACAAGAGTTTTACAATCTGAATAAAATCCCTTTTATCTGTTTTTGTTTTCCTGTAGGTGTCTGCAGTGGATGGGGCGATCCTCATTATATCACTTTTGATGGAACTTACTATACCTTCCTGGACAACTGCACCTATGTTCTTGTTGATGAGATCACTCCCAGATATGACAACTTCCGTGTTCTTGTGGATAATTACTTCTGTAATGCTCTTGATGGCTTGTCATGTCCACAATCTATTATGGTTTACTACAAATCTGATGAGGTTGTGCTGACACGTACGGTGTACGAAGGAAAAATGAGAAACATGGTAAGATACGGCAGATAATGAATCCCTTTATTACCTTCATACATTCTGCCAGGGGACACTGAGTGAAAGAGTACCAGACAGAATTAGCCTCAAGATGACCTGTACAGAACAGTGTTGTGTAAAATCAATATCTATTTTTTTTTTCTCACAAGTAAAGTGATCTTGTGTGGTATTGGAGTTATAAAAAAATGGTATCAATCTGGACAAGTTGTTAGAGTTTGCTTAAATGCAATACAATTGAATCCATATGATTTTATGCTTACATTTACGTTAACTGTCAGTTCATTAGGAGTAAAAGGACCACATTTGCAGTTGTTCTAATAGGAAAATAGCATGACATCCAGACTTTCTTACTACAGTGTTTATAAGCAAAGCTTGACTTCCCACTATAAACAAAAAATACCAATTGTATTTTCTACCAGAAAATAACATTTAAATGGGAATACATTCATATTAGACATACTTATTCCAATAACACTGTGTTTTTACACTTCATTTAACACTTTGAATACAATCTTTTTGACACATCTCTGGCACTCAGAGGGTTTGGTGGGATGGTTATCATTAACTATGTTGTGATACTTGCTGAAAGGTGATCATTTTATCATTTGCCAACAGGTGAGGTTCAACCAAGAGTGGTCAATCCCAGGATTCACTAAGAATGGCATTTCTGTCACCAGTTCTGGCATTAATACTGTGGTTGAGATCCCAGAAATAAATGCTTACATCTCCTTTAGTGGAATGATGTTTGTTATTAAGCTGCCATTCAGCAAATTTGGTTATAACACAGAAGGACAATGTGGTAAGAAAATCAAGTTAATTATATACTATAATATATGTGGTTATTTTGTTATGAAATCTTAACTCTGTTAGATGCAGTTTAACGGAATCTATCATTTTATTTTCCATAACTGCAAAGTCATTACTAGTGTAGGACAATTTTCTGTTTCAAAAGTGTGTCAGTTTCCATGCAATGCAATGTATGTTCTTTCAAGTGGTGCAACCAGTCATTGGAAGGCCCAAGCGAAAACATTTTTGGGCCTTCTAACTGAATTATGTTTACAGCATCACAGATAGAATCTATAGAAACCTAGGGCAGATGGGCCGACCTTGGATGCTGGGCCCTCGCACATTATGCGCCTGGCTCTTGCTTAACCCTTTAAAGAGGGGTATGCCATGCATTGCACTGGAAGGAGCTTCTCATTTCACTGGTTGTTAAAGGACTATTTGATGTTGAGCTCTTTTGTTCTTTCAATCATTTAAATGAATCTCTAAACCAATGGAAATAATAGAATTAATGTTATTCCTTGTAGACATAGATTTAACATGAGAGATGATTGGGACCCTGAGGCAAAATGTCTGCCATAAAACATCAATATGTGTTTTCATCAGGATTAATAATCAAAGTCCCCAATGAAGCTAAAATAAGAGTATAAATTAATAAAATAAATTAATACACTGTTACTATTTGCTCCCCATGGTTTTCAGTCACCAACAGAAAAATATTTTCTTATGTAATTTTATCATATAATTCAGTATTATTGTTTATTCCAATTCATATAATCTTTCCCTCTGGAACTTTCCTTAGTCAGGTGGTAGGCCTCCTTTATTTTGTAATTTCATAGCAATGAATGACTGCATTTCCTTCTTGTATGACACACAGGTACCTGCTCTAACGATAGATCTGAAGATTGCCGACTGCCCACTGGTGAGATCATTGAAGATTGCTCTCGAATGGCTTCCTACTGGAGGTCCAATACCAAAACCTGTGATTGGACAACACCACCTCCTACTACCAGCCCACCAACTACTACAACAACAACTTGCCCACCTTCATCTCTTTGCAACTTGATCATAAGCGAGTAAGCAATATCAATAGCAATACTGTCTAACCCCATTAATTCAGTGAATTAAGATATGTTATGTATCCCATTCCTTGTTAAGAGACTAATGGTTTATGAACAGCATTTTTCTGAAACATTAGGTTAAGCTGTATATATAAGCAAAAAAGCAATGAATTATCAATTTTGGAGTAACCCAGTTGCAATATACAGCCTCCATATGAAAAATGTTATTGAATTAAATGGTGCTTTTAACCCTTAAGTGCTAAAGACACCTCCAGAGCATTACTTTCCCTTGGAGATTAACTTTTTCTGCAGACCTCATCTAGGTTTAAGATAATATATTGTTTATCGCTATAGGTTAAATACATTTTAAACTGTAAAGTTTGAATTCATTGTTGGAACTCCTTCTGCAGCCATTAGTAGAAGCATTTAGGGGACTGGGAGAGTCTGAGAGGCAAGGAGAAGGCTTCAAAGCACTCCTTTGTCAGCTGCACTCCCATCATGATGTTGCACTCCATTCTTCTACCAAACATCTGCGTGAGGCTTTTTAACTAACTTTATAAACAATTTGAAAGAAGGGTGCAGCTGAGACATATTGCTCCAGTCACACACTACATTCAAACTAGGCTACAAATCATGAACCACCACTCTATAATAGATCCGTGTATTATGTCATACTTGGGGTAGGGCCATCATCCAAAGAGACACCAGTGAGAGTACAGAGGCTATATACACGCTTGTTTTTAAGGGTGGCTTTGCACAGTGTCAGTGGTGGGGAAGGAAACACTGATACATTACTGACTATACACATGCAGCCTATCAGACAGAATTATGTCACACAATCTGTGTTATAATACTAAAGCAGATTGTTTGGGGTTGTGAGTAGCCCTTTGAATGCCCCATTTAAGTTACCAGGTTTCTCATCTTTCACCTTCTGCATACCACTCACAGAATGCAACAGACTCAGTAAATACATTCAAGAAATTGAATAATTAGCATTCCCTTCTGTTGTCTTTGAAGGATCTTTGCTGAATGCCATGAGGTGATACCACCACAACCTTACTATGATGGCTGTGTTTTTGATGCCTGCCACTCACAGACTGAGTCAGTGGAATGTTCCAGCTTACAGATCTATGCAGCCTTGTGCAATGCCTATGGAATCTGTGTGGACTGGAGAGCAAGGACTGGAGGCAGCTGTCGTAAGTGATATGGAGGAATGAATCTGCCTCTATAATAGTGTCATAGTTGTACATTACTAGTTGCCTTGTTATTAAAAGATTATCTGTCAAAGCATGATAAAATTAACTGGCAATTCTGTATAGTTAAAACCTTAACCTATGATGTACATTTTATAATCTCTCTTTCTCTTTGTTACATAGCATACAACTGCCCTGCTGGAAAGGTATATGATGCTTGTGGCCCATGTCATCCCACTACATGTGATAGCAAGTAAGACATCTGTTTAATAGTGTTTGCTGATACTGAAATACAGTATGATCTGCTTAGCTCTGGAAGTAAATAGCATAATATATTTTATTCAACAATCCAAGCAGTACAAATGCAGCATGCATTTCTTCTGAGTAAATTGGGTTACAAATGCAACTGCTGGAATGTGAGATTTTCTAGCCATTAATTAATGTCAGATCAAACTAATGAATGCTGAAGAATTGTTTTCTGTTTTAATTGTTGTGGCAGATGTTGCTTATAAAATGTTATATTACATTATATTATTATTATTATTATTATTATTATTATTATTGTGTAACCCCATGAGACAAGGCTTGTAGACAATATTAGGATTAACATACTGACACACCAGTTTTTGTTACTTCTTCCCTTTATAGTGAAATACCTGCCAACAATGGTTTAACTGAAGGCTGCTACTGTCCTTCAGGATCTGTGCTCTTCAGTACTAATGCTGACGTCTGTGTTAAGACCTGTAGTAAGTATCAAAAAATTACCCCAATACACAGAAACATAACAAATTCACTGGCTCGTTCCAGGCTTAAACAAAAAACAGTCCAAAGGTATTAATGTGTAAATCTGGTCTAGAAAAGGACCAACTAGCATAAAGTGCCAGTTTGCCACCAAAACATAAAGGTTTATTTCTCAAAGGCTTTCAGAAAAAATTAAAGTAAAGAAAAATGAACAAAAGCCTAAGTGTAGTAATTTATTGTACAGAATAAACACATAAGAATTTCATGCTATGCACTCACATTTTGCCCATCTTGGGCAGGTCGTATGTCTGGGTCCCTTCCCCTAACAGCTGTGAAACTTTGCCCACCGGAGTAGTCCTGGATTCTCAAAATCTATTTATTTTACAGAAAAGCAACTCATTCAACATATAGGAAGATTTTCATTCCTTGTAATAAATGTCAATCACTTCTTAGGGTAACAGATCAACTGTAGCTGAGCTTTTTTGCTGCAGTTCCAATCACAGCATAATTATACCCTTGCAAGCAAAAGACAATCGAGCTGAAGTACTATGGGCAAATGGAGCAATTTTGGAGCAAATTCTCCAAATTTTCATAAATTTAAATGAAGCTTTTAACCCATGAATTTTAGAGATTTATTTAAAATGCTTTAGAGACTCTCTAGAAGCCCAAGTCAAATAAATAGGAATGCCTATTTGTTCACTATGGTGCAGCTGGTTTGCCTCATAATTGTGCATAAAACTCACAAATAAGCTAGGTGTTTGCAACATACCTGTGTATGCTGACACTTAGACACCTAACACGCAGGGCCATCTGCACAAAAGGAGGGGCAATTCTGGGGCACTGGGGGAACTGATTCAGTTGGTTCACCCCATGATTGTGCCACTCTCTGTGTAAATATATCAAATAAAATATTGCAATTGATAGTTTTATATATATATATATATATATATTTATATATGCCACCTTTTTTAGGGTGAAACTATTTATCTCATGTAAAAAAACACTGACATCAAACATAATTTATTTAACAAATATTCTGCTCTTTTGTCAACAGTACCCGACAGTTACTGTGTAGCACAAGATTCCATATATCTGGTAAGTGAATTTTCAGACACTTATGTCGTTAATTAACAAGGGTTAGTCAGGGAGAATAATGGACCATGAAGTTAACTCTTTGAGTGTAAGAGGGGTGCAAAACTCATTGTAAAGCACTGCATTGATAACCTCTCTAGCATTCAATGGATTAATATATGCTGAGCAGGCAGTTTTTTGATGTGATTTAATAGAAAAATACTTAAAACCTCTCTAGCACCTAAAATGTTAAAAAATAGAAATTACATAAATATTGTTGCAATGAAAAAAGCACAAATAAGAGCGCTAAGAATACAGTTGGAGATCAAGAGATAATGAAAATGAATTTTATGAACAAATTAATCTTCTTCTTTTCTGCCTGATTACAGCCAGGGCAGGAAATCCCACAATCCTCAGGCTCATGTGAACAATGCAAGTGCACAGATGAAAAAGATGCCAAAACATCACTAAACCTGGTCAAATGTATCACCACCGAGTGCAACACAGATTGTGCACTGGTAGGTTCCAAGTTAACAGTAACAGTATTACAGAATAATAAGTCATCTTGTCACGAATAACAATATAAATGAACCTAAAACTCTCGTTATTTCTTGGCAGGGCTACCAGTACAAAGAGATAATTGGCAAATGTTGTGGTAATTGTGTGCAAGATTCATGCCTAGTGACAATGGGAGAAACCACTGTCCTTATCAAGGTATGTTTTTCGTACTCAGGGATCTTAATTTTTTCCCATTTAATGGGTAGTATGTGCTTGTGAGAAAACTGCTAAGAACTTTATAGCCGAAATTTCTTCCCTAGTTTTAGCTTTGTTTTTACTTTACTCCCATTTTTACTTGTAGCGATGGTGAAATAGAACTGTGGGTATATAAATTCTTATGTATGGGAAATTACATAAGTTCATTTCATTTAGCTATTTATAGTTCTAGGAAAAGGGTTTAAATTAACTAGTTTTTTCAACCTCAACAGCTCCCGAACTATTTAAGAGAGAATCATATGAAAAAGTTTTTAAAAATACAGGCCACCATTTAGCTTCCATTCTCACTTCTTTGGAAATTGCTAGGTATAGGTAGATGAGTGTTAAGCCCAGAGCATCAAATTTAAAGCATCATATCTTTTTGACATCAGGATATCTAGTAGTGTCTGCTTAGCTACAATACGATCATGTTGCAATTGGAATGCAAAACTCTGAAATAATTCAGAAAAAATGCATTACATGGGCAAATCACCTGAAATTAAAATGTAGAATGTAAGTCATCAGAAAGTAATTGACTGATTGCCTGTCTACGTTTCAGCCTGGAGAGACTTATATTCCACCAGAAGACCAATGTATTGCCTATAATTGTTCATCTACATATGAATTGATACCAGTGAGGGAGAAATGCTCGATACCTGATCAAAAACAGTGTTTGAAGGTCAGTTTGGTTTTGACAGTTAAAATTATTCCTTAAAAAATTATGGAGCATGGCACAGTATTATGATAACATCTAAAGTCAAGCATTCTTAAATGTATGAAGATAGATGGTGTTAGAACTATTTACTATACGTCCTTCAGGAAATAATTGCTTAATTGCATTTTTATATTTTAGCCTGGAGAGACCTATATTTCACCAGAAGACAAGTGCATCTCTTATATTTGTACACCTACTTATGAAGTGATAACACTGAAGGAAAAATGCTCCATCACTGATAAGAGTCAATGCTTGGAGGTCAGTTTTGTTTCATCAGCTAAATTTGACATAAATATATAGAAATGAAAGCAATTTTTGTGCTCCTTTTATTCATGTCAACATCTCTGGGAATTATTTATTAACTGTATAAGGTGCATTCTACTCTGAATAAAAGTTTTGCCACTTGTAATCTTATAGTAATTCATGTCTCACAGGGATATGAATACACACAAGAAGAGGGACACTGCTGTGGTTCATGTGTGCCAGTAACCTGCCCAATTATTATGACTGACAGCACCACTAAATATTTGAAGGTACTTTTGCTATTTTTTTTTTTTATAGGTGGATAGTTTTTTTGATAATATCTAGAGCCAAGAGCTGTCATCCATTAATATATTTATTTGCTTTTGATAGTCTCATATTCTGACCATCTGAAATTATAGTATATCTTGTAAATTGTTTAGAAAATAATTGTTATAGTTATTTTCATGCTTTCTTTCTACAATTCATGCATCAGTGTCCACTTATTTCCAATAATATTGCAATTGGAATGTAAAACTCAGAAACAATGCATTAGGTGGCAAAATCATTTGAAATTAAATTATAAGTAATCAGATAGTAATTGACTGATTGCCTGTCTACATTTCAGCCTGGAGAGACCTATACTCCACCAGAAGACCAATGTATCTCCTATAATTGTACATCTACATATGAAGTGATACTTGTGAGGGAGAAATGCTCCATTCCTGATCAGAACAAATGCCTGAAGGTCAGTTTGGATTTGTCAGCTACATTTGCAATCAATAAGTGCAAACTTCTGGACCACAACATATGGATAACTCTCTAATATAAATATCTAAATCCAAACATAATGTTCCATGTATTAATTTATATTAGATATTAATTATTGGCTGTCCCACAGTCAAATCATTTGAAATTAAAATATAAAATATGTAATTAGAAAATAACTGAGTAATTTCCTGTCTACATTTCAGCCTGGAGAAACCTATATTCCACCAGAAGACAAGTGCATCACTTACACCTGTACACCTAATTATCAAGTGATATCACTGAAGGAAACATGTTTAATTACTGATAAGACACAATGTCTGGAGGTCAGTTTTGTTTAATAAGCTAAATTTGGCATTAATATCTTAAAATGAAAGCAATTCAATATGTCCTTTTCTTTGGTGTCAACTTTTCTGGGAGCATGCTATGTAAGAGCTATTCCACTCTGAACTAAATATTTTGCCAGTTGTAATCTTATAGTAATTTATGTCTCATAGGGATATGAATACAGACGAGAGGAGGGCAGCTGCTGTGGTTCATGTGTACCAGTGACCTGCACATTTAATATGAATGGCAGCACTACTATTGTCTTGAAGGTATTTTTACTATAATATTTCTATAGTTGTATAGTATGTCATTTATATCTTCAGCTAAACACTCACATTCATTTGTTAACACATTTAGATAATGGATGCTTTTGGTTTTCACATAATCTCATTCTCTATAATTATTGTAATACATATAAATTATTTAAAACATAATTATATTTATGTTTTCTTTCTGCATTTCAGCCTGGAGAGACCTACACTCCACCAGAAGACCAGTGCGTCTCCTACACCTGTACATCTACTTATGAAGTGATAGCAGTGAGGGAGAAATGTTCCATCCCTGATCAGAAACAATGTTTGAAGGTCAGTTTTGTTTTTTCAACTACATTTGCTATAAAAAGTTGCAAAATTCTGGAGCAAAAAAATATTGTACAGTATTATAATATCTAGACTCAAGCAATCTCTCCCATTTATTAATAAAGACTGGCTTTAATTGTTCCACAGTCAGATCATCTGAAATTACAAAATAAAATCTAAATGATTTACAAAATAAATGTCACACATGCACTCTCAGCAAAGGTAGATTGGACCCGTGTATATAAAAATTCCTGCATATTTGATATTGCACAAATTTATTTAATTCAGCCATTTAAATAATTCCCAATATTTTGACTAACTCTCTTGCACTTAAAAAGTTTAAAGCCCTTTTAAATAAAAGGAAAGTTTAATTTGTCACTTATTTATCTTTCTGAATATAGCCCTTATATGTGAGCCTGTACTAACTTTCTTCTCTTCTTTCAGCCTGGTGATATTTGGACCCTACCTGATGATCTTTGTGTCCACTATGAATGTGACCAGATCAGTGCCAACTTTGTTTTGAGAGAAGTGCAGATAACTTGCAACACTGAATGTGAAATTGTAAGCAATTTTTCATGTTAATTTATTGATTTGTTCTTCATTTCACAAATGATGGAAAATGGAAAACAATAGAATAAGGAAATAACAAAATCAATATTATTCTTTACCATAGGGTTCTGAATATAAGACTATACCTGGACAGTGCTGTGGAACATGTGAACCAGTGAACTGTACAATGCTGATGCCTGACAAAACAATAAAAATACTCAAGGTAAATAATTTTGCTACACAATATTTTTGATTAACATGAGACTTTCTAAAGAAGGTCACCACAGTTTATTAGGTAAAATTGTTTTAGATATTAGATAATAGGGTCATTGTTGTTAATGGGGCACTCTGATAATCTGAAAGTATGAGATATATAAATTATTTCAAAAATATGTTCTAATTAATTTGATGCTCTTGATCTGCATTTCAGCCTGGAGAAAGCTTTACTTTACCAGAAAAGAATTGTATCACCTACATTTGTACACCTAATAAAGAATTTGTGGTTATGGATCAATGCATCCCCACTACTTCATGTCCAGAGGTTGTATTTTCACTCTATTAGCTATTATATTCTGTATAATTATTATAATACATATAATTTATATATATATATATATATATATATATATATATATATATATATATATTTTTTTTTTTTTTTTTTTTTTTTTTAAATATAATATATAATAAAAAATTCCAGAGCAAGTGAACTAGTATGTACTAGTGTGCATGGGTGTGTGTATGAGTATGAGATAAATATTTTGGGAAATTGACATAATCAGAACACGTGTATGTAAATTCATACCATAAGTAGAAATTGTATACTGATATTTTGTTGACCTCTCATTTCCTGTTACAGAAATGTCCAGTAGTGGAAACAGTGACTTGCAATAATGGTTTCCCTCCAGTTAAAGTATACAGTCCAGATGGCTGCTGCTTCCATTATGAATGTCAATGTAAGTAGGTAAAATCAGAATTGATAGGGGACTATACCATAGTTGATTTATGTTGAGATTCTAGTACAAAGTTTTATGATCATGTTTCAGCTAAAGATACAAAACTCTTTCAATAGTAACAGTAAACAAGTATAGATAGAATAGAACAGCAAGGCTTTCATTTGTAGCTGTCTTAAATACTAAAATATAGTTTTATATATCAACGCAATCATCCATGTATTTCACATGTCTGATCTACAATTACTTCCAATGTACACATTTTATTAAATACAATATCAAAGTAGACATAATATACAGTAGCACAATTTTTCTTGATGGAATGTATTTCTGAGTACTCTTTTTACTTTTAACAAGAGGTTTAACTAGCTGTTTAAAAACATCAACACATGTTTTTATAATTATTTATGGCAGCTTTAAGAAACTTCATCTTAAATCTCTACTTAAAAGAAGAAGAGTTTATCAATCTGAAAAATACCACTTTTAATTATTTTTGTTGTTCTGTAGGTGTCTGCAGTGGATGGGGTGATCCTCATTATATCACTTTTGATGGAACTTATTATACCTTCCTGGACAACTGCACTTATGTTCTTGTGGAAGAGATCACACCCAGATATGACAACTTCCGTATCCTTGTTGATAATTACTTCTGTAATGCTGCTGATGGCTTGTCATGTCCACAATCTATTCTGATTTACTACAAAACTGATGAGGTGGTACTGACACGCACTGTGTACCAAGGAAAAATGAGAAACATGGTAAGATGAGACAGATATTGAATTACTATATTACCCTCATACATGTGGACAAGTGCAATTTTTCCCATGATGACTCAATGTCCCTTCTGTTCTCATGGATAAAGTGATCATGCATGTGTTTTTAATTACATCACTGTCATTTTGCAGTTATAAGCATTTTATGAAGCTGGTCAGGTTGTGGTTGTTTGAATATAAGCAATATAGTAAAGTAATTTTGATTTTGTGTTAAGTGTTTCACACAGGAACAGCAGATCAAATTGCTGTACGGATTTTCAAAATTACTTTTGTTCTGCTGGGATAATAGTATGACATTCAAATGCTTTGCTAGTGTTTTTAAAAGCAAAGGCTGGCATCCCACCAGTAAAAAAATTACATCCATCATATGCATAACATGAAAAAATTACTTTTGAGCACCAGAGAGATGCATAAATCATTGCACAACCTTTGGTCCTTTAACAGTTAAACAATAACCAATTCATATAAGATATACATAAAGCACACTGTCAGTTTACTGTGAGCTATAGAATCCCTTGCATGATGATTATTAATATTTACTGATGTTCTGATTAGAAAATTGCATGACATTCAAACTGTTGTACCACAGTAATTTATAAGCAAATATTGGCATCCCAATTTTACTAGTAAAGACATTTAAATGAAAAATTGTTATACATCTATATATTAAAAACAGTCTTTATACTTATACAAGGTGCTGGATACTCATCTGGCACACCCAGGATTAAGTGAAATGACTATCATTACATTAACTCTTTGAGTGCCAATGCTCTGCAATGCATTGCATAGCCCCGGACACTCAAAGGGTTACGTTGTGACACTTTGCATAGTCATTTTGTGATTTGTTATAAATGCTAAAAGATGATTATTTTAATAATTTGTCAACAGGTCAGGTTCAACCAAGACTGGTTGATCCCAGGATTCACCAAGAATGGAATTTCTGTCACAAGTTCTGGTATAAACACGGTGGTTGAGATCCCAGAAATCAACGCTTACATCTCCTTTAGTGGAATGGTGTTTGTTATCAAACTGCCATTCAGCAAATTCAGTTTCAACACAGAAGGACAATGTGGTAAGAAATCAAGTTTCTTACATATTTCTTAATCACCTATTTTAGTTTTTGGGTTATCTTGTTTTGAAATTTTAACTTTATTTAACTCCAGTTTATGACAATCTATCATTTTTTTCAGGATTTCATAATTGTATCTACCTTTAATAAAGCCTTTACATGTATCATGCAGTTTTATGTTTCAGAACAGTGCTAGTAAGCCTAAAATGTAATCTAAGGACCATGGGCATCTACAGTGCATTGCAATACAATGTGTTGCTCACCCCACTTGTCCTTAAAGTATGAATTTAGTTTTGGTGCTATTTTGTTCTGTATCACTCAGTTACTGAGAACTACTGGATTGTCTTCATTTATATAAATGTATAGTGAGGGATACATGGGTCTCTCTAGGGAAACCTTTGACATAAAACATGGACTAATTTACATGTCCTTATAATAAGTAAATAGATACAAGTCAGAATCATCTAGAATAATGTCCCCAAGCAAAGCAAGAATAAGAGTATAAATTAAAGGAGCAGTAAACTTTTTTTATGAAAAAATATATATTGTAGGGATTTTCCTATTGAGTAAAATAAGGGCACGCCCACTGCCGAGAGATTTATATTTCCAGAGTTATTACAGTTTAAACCCATGTTTTTTTTACATTAGCAGTGCCCTCTAGTGGCCAAATTCTAATTAGATTTCCTGTTACATTCCAATGGAGAGGAAAGTCAGAAAAGTCAGTGATATACAGTTCTCCATAGAATGTGATAGAAACTGCCTGTCACTTCCTGTCAGAACTTCCAGGAAGTAAACACAGTAAATTCACTTCATGATTATTTAAACTACTATAACTTTTGAATAAAACATCTGACAGTAATGGGAGTGACCTTGTTTTATTCAGCAGGAAATGCTCTGTAAAATATGTGTTTTCATAAAAAAAAGTTTACTGCTCCTTTAATGAAAGAAACTAAAACACAGTAACTCTTTGCTACACAAGGTTTTCTAGCACAAACAGGAACAACTTTTCTTTCACAAGTTTCCCTTGAGCTGTACTTTGATAATTGCTTTTAAAACATTATGGATTTTGAGCATCACTCACCAAATAAAAGAGGAATACTTCAGAAGCACACAAGTGTTCTATGGGAGACAAATAAAAACATTCTCAACTTACCATTGACTGATCATGTGAAATGGAGCTTTTAACCCCTTGAATGATAGAAAGGGCTACACAAAGCTATGAAGACCTCTCAAGAATACAAGAAGTTAAAAACCCCATTTAAACAAATGGACATTTCAGGAATTTGCATTTCTTCCCTATGATGCAGTTAGATAGTTACATTGCTCCCCTATTCTTTGGTGGATAAAGGCTATTATATACAATGTTCTCCCCAAAACATCATGAGGAGTAATTCTAGAGGAATCCATAAGAAAGTTTCTTTTGTGTGCAAAACAAAATTGTATAAAACATAAAAAAGTACTAAAAACAAACCAATCAAAACAAAAAACAAAAAACAAACAAAAAAAAATATATATATACAATTCTAACTGTTTCTGGTTCACTGTCCCCCCGCGCTGAGGTAGCAGGGGGAGGAGATCAGCGGAAGGGGTGAAGATTTTCACAAGAGTGGACATCACTGCAGCAGGTCCAGTGGGTCCCTGAACTGCATGGAATGCCCAATCGTATGGGCAATGCCATGCACCATTTGCTAGTCTAATATATATCTTAATGTGCAAGTTATTTTGTTACTAGGAAAACAAAAGGGTTTATCCAGTATATGAATTCTCAGTATATGATGAACTATATATATAGCAAGCCACTGTTCTTTGACTAAATGCAATGATGTTAAATGAAAATTGTGTTCTACTAGTTATTGGTCCACTTGTTATGCTGCTCTAGGTGTTGCACATACACAAGGCAGCTGTGGCTAGAATTCCTTCACCTTTTGAGTGGCAGAGGGGTGCACAACGCATTGCAGAGCAATGTGTTGTGTACCCCTCTGGCACTCAAAGGGTTAATCTGCTGAGAATCATGTGAATAAGATTTTTTACTTTGCAGAGATGTTAATCTGGAGCAAACCAACTGCATCACAGAGGACAATTAAAAAATTCCCATTTATATAAAAGGGGTTGTAACCCCTTGGATACTAGTGAGTTAGCCAATATGTTGCTTTGCAGTGTGCCTGAGACTTCTCTAGAATACCAAGGGTTAAAACCCAACCCCTTTAAATCAATGGAAAATTTTATTTAATCCTCATGACACAGTTGGTTTGCTTAATAATCACTCAAGTTCCTTTTAGCAGCCCCAATACTTATTATATTTGATTGCCATCCTCATTTTTTGTACTTAGAATCTTGTTCAAATAATTAATTTTAATTTGATGCAAATTCATATAATATGCTCTTTGGAAAGTTCCTTTGTCAGGTTGCTGTCCCATTAGTATTTTCATAGCAATGAAAGACTGCATTTTCTTTTTGTGTACCAAACAGGTACCTGCTCTAACGACAGATCTGAAGATTGCCGACTGCCCACTGGTGAGATCATTGAAGATTGCTCTCGAATGGCTCCTTACTGGCGAGTCAATACAAGAACTTGTAATTGGCCAACACCACCTCCATCAACATCAACTACTACAATCCCTACAACTACTACAACAACTTGCCCACCTTCATCTCTGTGCAACTTGATTATAAGCGAGTAAGCAATATCATCTGTCATATATAGAAATAATTTGTTTACAATAGCTGCACAGTCTAACCAGTCTATCCCCAGTAATTCAGTGAGTTATAGGTGTTTTACTTTCCACTATGCTTTTCTTAAAATGTTTATTGTGATAGGTGTACAATAACACATTTACACTGGAGGTTGATCTCTTCTTAATTTTAAGAATATGTTTAAAGGGATAGTAATACTTCGTTTTAACTTTATTTTATTTTGTAGGCATTAAAAACACACGAAGAATGATATAAGTCTTATCTCTCAAACCTTTATGGTTTATGAGATATTCACAAGCAAAGTTTCCCCCTCCCGCCCCTTTTACCTAGTATAAGCAATCTCTTCTCAGATGTGGAATGCAGTCTATAGACCAGACAGATAACAGAAGGGGACACTCTTATTCCTGTGAAAACAATGAAATCCCTGCCCCCCTTGACAAGCTTTTCAGGTTTTTCCCTTATCTTAATTGAAGATTGTCCCTCTCTGCAGTCTACCTGGGCACCTCCCTTCTGATCTAGCTGAACAGTGTTACATCAGTAAAAGGGGCGGGAGGGGGACACTTTGTCATTGAATTACTCTTGAACTACAACTCTGACAGAATTGAAATAACACTCTGCAAAGTCCAAATACTATGATGATTAATTAGAGCTGCTTTTATTATGAAACATTACTATCCCTTTAAGATATTTATAGTTTATGAATTGCATTTATCTGAAGCATATGTTGTTAGATGTATGTATGGCCATAGACAAGCAAGCAAAAAGATTAGCATTTCTGGAAATGAAAAATCCCATTGAGTTAAATGGTTCTTTTATTGCCTTAATTCCAATGCATTGTTTTGCAAAGCAGCGGGAACTTTTCTAGCATTCAAAGATGTAACCCTTTGAGTGCCAGAGGGGTATGGAACACTTTGCAAACCAATGTGTTCCGTACCCCTTTGGCACTCAAAGGATTATAAGCTTCTTTTAAATCAAAGGGAATATTTATTTGTCCTCTATGGTGCAACACTTTTCTCCAGAATTGAATTTCTTTACTTTCTGCATAAGGCTCACCAAATGCAACTGATATACTCAATAAATAAGAACTTGGAGCAAAACAGATACCTTTATTGGTTAACTCAATGTCTTTGGGTGCAAGTTTCAAGACAACTAGGTCTCGTCTTCAGGCATAAGAAGAACAAAAGCTGAATGTCCAAAACATGACTTAATAACTCATGCACATCATTTTAAAACCTAACTCCTGATTGCCATCCAAAGCCACTCAGGTAGCCAATAAAGGTATCACTTTTACTCTACTAGTCTCCTGCATTTTCTATGGCTAACACAATACCATGCTTTACCTATTGTTTTTGAAGGATCTTTGCTGAATGCCATGAGGTGATACCACCACAACCTTACTATGAAGGCTGTGTTTTTGATGCCTGTAACACCCGGACTGAGTCAGTGGAATGCTCCAGCTTACAGATCTATGCAGCCTTGTGCAATGCCAATGGAATCTGTGTGGACTGGAGATCAAGGACTGGAGGCAGCTGTCGTAAGTGACAAGGAAGAAAGAATGTGTTTCTGTGGTGGTTTCCTAGCTCTACATTATTAGTTACTTTGTTATTACAAGAATGTTATTAGAAGAATGTCTGGCAAAGTAAAATGAAAATAACTGACAATACTATATATGGAAAAAGATAATATACATAAAACAATGATGTACAATTTATAATCTCTCTTTCTCTTTGTTACATAGCATACAACTGCCCTGCTGGAAAGGTTTATGATGCTTGTGGCCCATGTCATCCTGTTACCTGTGACAGCACGTAAGAAATCTTTTTGCTGATTCATAAATAAGTAAAATATGATCTACTTGGTGCTGGAAGTAAATGGCAATATATACGCTTTAGTTACATCAATAATCTGAGCTATACAAATGCAGCATACCATTCTTTTGTAAAGACGTGGTTATAAATGCAACTGGTAGAATGAGAAAAAGCTGAGATTTTCTAGGCAATTCATTAATGTCAAATTCTTCAGTACTAATTAATTCTGATGATGATTTATTTTCTATTATTGTTGCTGTAAATTTTGCATGAAAAATGTTACAATATTATCTCAATTTAATATTTGAATACCAGAAACTGCTCAATTGCAGACAACAATTGAAGTAACACTCATAGTCACTTGTGATTCTTCCTCTGTTTACAGTGAAGTTGTTGTCAACAGTGGTTTAACTGAAGGCTGCTACTGTCCATCAGGAACTGTGCTCTTTAGTGTTAGTACTGGTGTCTGTGTTAAGACCTGTGGTAAGTATTTCACTTTTTTCCAAACTCTTAAACAAAAAAAGTCCAGAGTCATCTATACAAACAACAATTTTGACAATCTTATAATCTTGGTCCAGAGCTAATTAATATAAAATTCCATACTGTGCCACCAAAACATAGAAGTTAAATACTCATAAAGTATTAAACTTGCATTAAATGGTCCATATGACATATATATGAAGATTTAATTTTATTGTAAAACAAACTAAAAATCTTAGGGTGAAAAAATCCACTTTTTGCAGCAGAGCCAATCACAGTATAACTTAACCTTGTAATTTTAACAGAGGTACACAGAGAAATGTTTTATGTGACCTTCTGGCACTCAGAGAGTTAAAGTGCAAGCAAACAACAATGGGGTGGAAGTACTAAGGATAAATATTGCTTTTCTGGAACAATCCAGTTGCTCAATAGGGAAGAAGTTTAAAAAATTACCACTGATTTAAACAAGGCCCTTCTTCACTTTGAAAACCTTACCAGCAATCCCATTTAACCCACTTTGTGCTAGAGGGGTGTCAAATGTATGGTAAAGAAATGCATTGGACCCCCTCATTTTGCTCAAAGGGTTAAATCAGTGGGGATTTGTATATGCTTCCTGTATTGCAATTAGGTTGCCCCAGTCCTTCCATGTACATCAGCCTCAATGGTTTGCATAAAATTCCCCAATAGACTCAGTGTACGCAACCTAACTGAGGGTGCTGACATTTATATGTTCCAGGTGATGTAAACTGAGGCGTTAACCCCTTGTATGCTTGGGAAGTGTCTAACCTTTTGTGATGCAAATACTGGAGACCTCTCTTGCATCCAAAAGGTTAAAAGTCACGTTTAAATAAATGAGAATTTGGGGAACTTTCATACGTTCCCTATGCAGTTTATTTTCCCAATTTACATTGTAAACATGGCAAGAACAGTATTATATTCCACTGCCAATAATAGTTTTTAAGATGTATAACAGATTTGTTAGGTGAAAGTATTTATCTTATATAAAAAATAAATGGCATCCTGCAAACAAATTTATCTAACAACTATTCTACTCTTTTCTCAACAGTACCAGAGAGTTACTGTGTAGTACAAGATGCCTTATATCTGGTAAGGAGATTTTTCTGACAATTATGGTAATAACAAAAGATGGCTGATCTGGCTGGTCTAGGGAAATAATAAACCATGGAGGGCTAACTCTTTTAGTGCCATAGGAGTGGTCAACTCTTGCAAAGCACTGCTTTGCTCACTCCTCTGACACTCAATGTGTTAATACGCTGGTTGTTTCGCGATTTGTAATTGAATAGAAAAAATACTTAATACCTGTCTATCACCTACAAAAATAAGAAATTGCAATTAACTAAACAAAAATTACAGCAAAGCACAAACAAAAGAGATAAAAAGATAGCCAGAGAGCAGAAGGATAGCTGAAAAATGAATTTCACTAACAAATTATTCTTTTGTTTTGTATTTTTCTACCTAATTACAGCCAGGACAGGATATACCACAATCATCAGATCCATGTAAACAATGCAAATGCACAGATGAAAAAGATGCCATCACATCACTAAACCTAGTTAAATGTATCACCACCCAATGCGACAAAGATTGTCCACTGGTAGGTACCATTTTATCATTAAAAGTAATACAGAATAATAAGTTACTTTGCCAAAAATAACAGTATTAGTGTTGAGCGAGCGTGCTCGGCCGATGCTCGGATCGGCTCGAGCATCGCTCTGCTCGGCACATGGCGGTACTCGTACGAGTACCGCCATGTGCTCGCCCGACATGTTCGGGTGAAGGGGATCTGTGCCGGAAGAGGCACAGATCCGAAGACGCTCCGCTGGACCACCAGGGACTGGAGGTACGGGGGCATTGCGGAGATGAAGGGGGCATTGCGGAGATGAAGGGGGACATTGTGGAAGAGGGGCATAGACTCTATGCCCCTCTTCCACAATGTCCCCCTTCATCTCCGCTATGCCCCTCTTCCACAATGTCCCCCTTCATCTCCGCTATGCCCCTCTTCCACAATGTCCCCCTTCATCTCCTATGCCATAGAGGAGATGAAGGGGGACATTGTGGAAGAGGGGCATAGCGGAGATGAAGGGGGACATTGTGGAAGAGGGGCATAGAGTCTATCAGAGCAGGGGGTGCCTGGTTTAATGCTCGAGTGCTCCCATGCTTTTCAATGGGGCTCGGGTGCTCGGCCGAGCACTCGAGCCTCAGGGGGTGCTCGGTCAGAGCACCCGAGCACCCGAGCATCGGGGTGCTCGCTCATCCCTAAACAGTATATCTCAACATAAAACTCTTACTATTTCTTTGTGACAGGGTTACCAATACAAAGAGATAACTGGCAAATGTTGTGGTAATTGCGTGCAGGAGTCTTGCCCAGTGAACATGGGAAATACAACTATCTTTATCAAGGTACGTTTTCTTGCTGAGCGATCTTAAACTGTTCTTTCTTTTAACATGTATTTTATGTTTATAAAACCACACGAGTATTCAAGCAACCATTCTGATATTACAATATAACTTTAGAGTTACAATAAAACTGTATATTTTCACTAGTAGCATGTAGTTTATGTAGTTCAATAATTTATAGATCTAAGAAAACAAAGCAATCCATTGGCGATATACTTCGCATCCTAAGGGTTAGTGATAAATGTCCCTATGACATCAACTTCCATTCTCATTTGATTGTACCTGAATTTGATTATACTTACTTTTAAAAATGTAACACAATATAAGTAAAAACATTATGAATGTCACCATGAGAACTGCAAGAGTTTGGAGGATGCGCCTTAAGCCCAGAAAATCATGTATAAAGCACTAGGGGAGATGCACTGCAATTGAGTGCAATGGTGATGTGTGTGCGATCATTTTGCCATGAAGAATATGACAAACATAACTATATGCACTAAGAATTAAAGGGATAGTAATACTTCGGTTTAACTTTATTTTATTTTGTAGGCATTAAAAAAAGGCATTAAAAAAACACAAAGACTAATTTCCCCTCCCGACCCTTTTACCTAGTGTAAGCCATCTCTTCTCAGATGTGGAATGCAGTCCATAGACCAGAGAGATAACAGCAGGGGACAATCTTCTTCCTATGAGAACAATGAAAACCCTGCTCCCCTTGACAAGTTTTTCAGGTTTTTCCCTTATCTTAATTGAAGATTGTCCCTCTCTGCAGTCTACCTGGGCACCTCCCTTCTGATCTGGCATCAGGCAGGTGAATTTGTTTCTGTGAGCTCCAATAGCATTGCCAAATCTTTGGAGCTTGGCGCATGGGTGAATAGCCACATTTATATATGAAAGCTCCCTCAGGAATATAAAAATGGCTTATTAAGTCTAATTTAAATAAGAAAATATTGTAAAGAGGACACTGAAACATCTTAAATGAGGTGAAGACAAAGTGAATGCATGGTGATGTCAGAATATATGATGCTTTATCAGAGGAATATGATGGTAAATAAATCTTAGCGTAAATGAAAATGTGGAATCAGGCCAAATAAGCACAATATTTCTAACCAAGAAAATTATCAAATCTTAGCACATCTCCCTCAGACTCCTCTTGATAGTCCATGACATGTACTGGCTTAAATAGCTTATTTCCAGGATGATAATGTTATAATTAGAGTGCAAAACTCACAAATAATTCACTAGGCTGTAAAAAGACTAGGTATTTTGGGAAAATTAAATTTAAGTCATTTAGAAATAACTGAATAATTGCTTATATGCATTTCAGCCTGATGAGATCTATACTCCACCAGAAGACCAATGTGTCTCCTACACCTGCACATCTACATATGAAGTGATAACACTGAGGGAGAAATGTTCCATTCCTGGTTATACACAATGTTTGAAGGTCAGTTTTGTATTATCAGCTATACATTACCAAGGATCTCTTTTATGTATGAAGTTATTTTATAAACATGATGTTTTTGGTTGTCTCACACATTTGAAATGAAAAGTAAAATGTAAGTAATTTAGAAAAGGGTTGCCTAATTGCCTGTTTACATTTCAGCCTGGAGAGACGTATACTCCACTAGAAGACAAGTGCATCTCTTATACCTGTACATCTACTTATCAAGTGACAACTCTTAAGGAAATATGTTCAATCAGTGACAAGACACAATGCCTACAGGTCAGTTTTGTTTAATCAGATACATTTGGCATTAATATTTTAAATTATCATCAATTCATGTAAAATTTTCTGGGAATAATTAAAAAAGGTATTCTGTGGTCGGTGGCTTCCACTGTGAATCAAAAGCTTTTCCAACTGTAATCTTACAGTGCTGTATGTTTTCTAGGGATATGAATACAGGCAAGAAGAGGGCAACTGCTGTGGTTCATGTGTTCCAGTGTCATGCCCAATAAATATGAATGATGGCACTACCAAAGTATTGAAGGTACTTTTTAATTTTATTTTCCAAAGTTTTATAATATTTTTATAGTATCCTGAGCCAGTCACTCTCATCTATTTATGATAGATAATGAATTTGCTTGTATTATGATCGCTTGACATTATGGTATAAATATTAATTATTTAGAAGAAAATTGCATAATTATATTTATGCTTTGTCTTCATTTCAGCCCGGAGAGACCTATTCTCCACCAGAAGACCAGTGCATCTACTACACCTGTACATCTACATATGAAGTAATAACAGTGAGGGAAAAATGTTCCATCCCTGATCAGAAACAATGTTTGAAGGTCAGTTTTTTTCAGTTACATTTGGCATGAATAGTTGCAAAATTTTGGAGCACAACTCCAGTATAATTGTATGATAATTTTTAGATCCAAGCAATCTATTTCAAATATAAATTTGTTTTTGATATAGGTTGTTTAGATTGTCTTACATGCAAACAATCTGAAATAAAAGTATAAAATGAAATTAATTTAAAAATAATTACCTAATTGCCTTCTATATTTCAGCCTGGAGAGACCTACATTCCACCAGAAAACAAATGCATCTCTTACACCTGTACAGCTGCTTATCAAGTGATAACACTGCAGGAGACATGTTCCATCACTGATAAGACACAGTGTCTTGAGGTCAGTTTAGTTTAAATAGGCTAAATTTGGCATTTGTATTTAGAAATTAAAGATACTCTCTCATGAAAACTTTTATTTATTAACTGTGTAGAGGGGTATTCTTCACAAAATGTATTTCACTCTGAATTTAAAGTTTTGTCTATTGTAATCATATATCACTTCATGTCTCACAGGGATTTGAATACATACAAACTGAAGGTAACTGCTGTGGTTCATGTGTACCAGTGGCATGCAGAATAAATATGGATGATAACACCACTAAAGTATTGAAGGTACCTTCACTATTATTTTCCATAGTTGCAAAGTGTTTTAATAATATCTAGTAAAAGGTTACTTTTGGTTGTTGAGTATTCTGACATCTGAAATTATTTTATAACATAAATTACTGAGGAAATAACTGCATAATTGTGTTGATGCATTATTTTTACATTTCAGCCCGGAGAGTCCTATACTCCATTAGAAGACCAATGCATCTCCTACACCTGTACATCTAAATTTGAAGTAGTAACACTGAGGGAGGGATGCTATATCCCCGATCAGAAACAATGTTTGAAGGTCAGTTTTGTTTTGTCATCTACGTTTGTCATTAATAGGTATAAACTTGTATCATATTATTATATTCTGAGCCATGTACTGTCTTTCATTAAAGACATTATAGGTTGCCTCATATTCTAAGTATGCAATCAAAATATTTAAGAATTTAAGTAATTGAAAAAATAATTGCCTAACTGGCTTTCTATATTTCAGCCTGGAGAGACCTATACTTCACCAGAAAGCAAGTGCACCTCTTACTCCTGTACATCTACATATGAAGTAGTAACACTGAAAGAGAGATGCTCTGTCACAGATAAGACACAATGTCTGCAGGTCAGTTTTGTTTAATCAGGTAAATTTGTTTAATCAGTTACATTTGGCATTAACAGTGCCAGATGTAGTTTAGTATATCTACTTGAACTCCTCCTAAATAGCTTGCATACACTGTTAATATAACACATAGTTGGGTCAGATGATTGTTTTTACTATGTTGAAAACCTGACACAATTTTAATATGCAGATCTATTCTAAATGTAGCAGCACTGATAATGCAATGCTATTTCTTAGGGATGTAAGCAAACTACTCAGATTTCTATGCTTTCCTACAGGGTTATGAATACCAAATAAAAACTGGAGAGTGCTGTGGAGAGTGCATCAAGGTGGACTGCATTATGACTATGGATGACAGCCTAACTAAAATCCTCAAGGTACAATCCAGTACATAATCCTGTAGCATTCGTACATTATGTGATGGTGTCTAAAGCTAATCACATTGTTTCTTTTAAAAAACAATATAAAGATAGAACCCCCAAATTAATTGGGTATTTTAATAATCTGACATGATGCCATCATTTATAAATGATTGACAAAATATATTTAAATTCTGGTATGTTTATTCTCTCTTTCAGTCTGGAGAGACCTATATTCCACCATTGTGACAATGTCTAAAGCTAATTACATTGTTTCTTTTATAAAAACAATATAGAGGTAGAAACACTGAATTAATTGGGCATTCTAATCATCTGACATGATGCCATCATGTGTAAATAATTCATACTTCACAAAATATATTTCAATTCTGATATTTTTATTCTTTCTTTTAAATTTCAGCCTGGAGAGACCTATATTCCACCAGAAGATAAGTGCATTGCCTACACCTGTACACCAACCTTGGAAGTGGTTACACTGAAGGAGAAATGTGCTGTCATTGATCCAACACAATGTCAGAAGGTCAGATTTTTGTTTTGCATGATACATTTAGCATTCTAGAACTCTCTTTTTGACTAATTTGGATACAATCTGATAGCCATGCTTATGGTTTATTACATCAGCAGGGAAATCCTCAGGAATTCTCTTACACTATTTTATGTCTTAAAGGGCTATGAATACAAAAAAGTGGACAGTGAATGCTGTGGCTCATGTGTTCGGGTGGCATGTACGATGGAGATGAAGGACAAATCTATTTTAGAACTGAAGGTACTTTTACTGCTTATCTTGCAGAGGGAATAGTATCTTATAAGTGTCTTGTGATTATCATAAGGTAGTTGTCTCAAAAATTAATTAATAAAAACAGATCTGAGAGAAATTAATATGAGGAGTGCCTACAACTGATTACTACAAAATTATCCTCAGTCTAACTATGTTTATGCAATGTGCATAATAGTGAGAAAGTATCATTTTGCACATGCTTCTCTTTAATACCGCTATTATTATTAAATACTATTTACTCTTGAATCACAGTTGTTTTTTTTTCATTCTGGCCCATGAGTAAAAAGGTTTGAACACCCCGATGTAGGGTAAAAAATATGACACATTTATGACATTATTTTAAAGAAATGAGAGTAGAACCAGTGTTTTTATTGCAAAATTTCTAATAATCGTGAGGTGATGATTTGAAAAACATCTCTGAAATATTTTGATGTTATCTATATTTTAGCCTGGAGAGATCTTTACCCCAGAAGAAGAAAAATGCATGTCTTACAGTTGTACACCTACTTATGAAGTGATAACAGCAAAGGAGACATGCCCTGCTTTTGATCCTGCACAGTGTATAGAGGTATGTACTTTTTTTTTGCTTTAATGAAATGAATGGCTCTGTATGCAAACTTGAGAATACTTTTTAAAAACTCATGAATTAATTATACATAGCTACTATGAATATAGTTTGTTGGAGTATTTCAATAAAATGGCAGATTATTTTCTAGATCATTTTATAAAATGCATGATGTACTCTTTTGCTTCAATCTTTTTCATACAGGGCACCATAAAGATGTCAGAAAATGGCTGCTGCCAGACATGTGAAGGTAAGAGCAATTTTCATCCAGTTAAAAAATTTTTCTACTGATGAATACAAAATAATAGAATATCTTAATGGTATCAAAAGAAATCCAAGAGTATGCATGTTTAAAAATGATAAAAGAAACATGATTTGTAAATTGTCACAATTATGCCACAAACAAGCAGTAACTATCATACTTTCTTCTTTTTTCAAGTTCTTGAGTCAGGATGTAAGCTTCTTAAACAGTCTACACGTATCAGAACCAGTACCTGCGAGTCAGACCAGACCGTGGAGCTTTCTTACTGTGAGGGAGCTTGCACAACCACTTCAATGTAAGTTGTGACAGTTGCAGCTCCATGCTTAGATAAATGAGTAAGATGTATCATATTTGATGGTGATAATGATGACCCAGAAGAGACCCACCCTTATCTTAATGTGGACAGAAGATCAGCATCTCCCTAAGAATCAGATCTCTGTGGAAGGGATATCCAAAATGATTCTTTAAATTAGTATTGGATTTAATGTCCATAGAGGCAGACATGATTTCCCTGCATATTCCAAGAGGTTTTCGGGGGAGGGTGAGTTTGCAGTCCTTGGGTCCTCAATATGACATCCATTACTATTTAAAAATTACATTTTTCAGAACCAGTCCATGCAGAATGGATTCATAGTGGCCATTATAAATTTCTACCTAAATAAAGATAAGTGAGGATTTATTATTAGAAGGCATCAATATTCCTTTAGAGCCCTCTATAATATCTCCAGTACTCCTACAAACCATATGCTTCCACTCTATCACCTAACACCTAATTTCTCCTACATAGTAACTAGCAACAGAGCTATAGAAGAAGCAGTAATGACATGTGGTGTTACCAGTAGTTGTACCTTTAAAGGAATACAAACATAAAAATATTAAATAGTATGATATAACTTTTTTGTACTCAGAATAAGAAGCTATTAATTATTCATATGTTACATCCCTAAAATATAATCCTAAACTTACTTTTAAATGCATAAGTAAATTGTTCTGTTCAGAGAGCATTTATTTAATGTTTGTACTGTTTGTGTTGAGAGTTAAGTTAGTTAAGTGATTGTGCTCTTGTATTCAGAAAGGTTATATCTTAGCCCATTAATCTAGACAATGAATAGGAACATTAGAAAAGACAGTAATTTCCATCACTATGGACATATAAGACCTTTAGACCTTAGAAAACAGATTTTTACATATACTAGTTCCAAATACAGGGTGATTCACTGTATATAATCCCAGTTCATTTTTAGATGTTAATGTTCCTTTAATACAGCCTGGCTATGGATGGGAATGCCTCATACAGACCTACAGTTTTGCATATTGATATTTCCACAGGTACTCTGCTGAGGCAAATACAATGGAACACAAGTGCAGTTGTTGCCAGGAAAAGAAGACCAGTCAAAGGGAGGTAGAACTAAAATGTATCGATGGAACCAGCTCCCTCTACTCCTACATCTATGTGGAACAATGTGGCTGTACCAGTACAGAGTGTGATAGCCTGCCTTAGAGTTCAGTCACAGAGGAAACAATAACCCCATCAATATAAGAAAAGAAGAAGCAAGTGCAGTAAATCAAATAATTAGTAGAATCACCAGAAGCAGTAATTTAACTAAAAAGATGATAAATGACTTGCTGGACTCTTGACATAAGATAATTTTGACTTCCTATTACTTTGGAAAGCACACCCTATTAATGGCATATCAGTGATATTTTGCTTTAATTCTGTTCAGATTGTAGAGGGAGCTTGAGTGATACCTCCAACTGTAGTACTCAGTGCTATATATGTGTACTTTGTCTACATTAATTGCTAGTAGTGACGGTTATTCAGTATTTCTAAAGAGGATTGCTGGAAACCCAAGAAAATTCTACTTACTTTCCATTTGTTTTCTCATTGCTTTCTACAAAAAATTATTTCTTGCAGAGAAAGACAACACAGTTTTATTTTAGTTGTAATCCTTCTGCATTTTGCAACACATAGTTCTTCTTAGACCTTATAAAATTTAGAGCAGTCTGTAAAACACTATAAATAGTGTATTATATTTAGTGTGGCTGTATCATAGAAAAATATTTAAACTTCCATTTCTGTAAATTGGCTTATTTCCATCTCTTGTTGATCAAAATCTATTAGAGTGATCATGGATCTGTTAGCACTGTTAAATGCTAATATTCCTTCCCTTTAATGGAAGGCTGTAAGATCATTTTGTAGAAAAGCAATATCTTAATATGTAGATAACTTCAATTATTAGTAAGCATTTCAGCACTTCTGTACTACTGCTGTCAAACCTCAAGTACAAATAAAGAAACACAAGTAAACAAATAAGATTACACATAGGGATCATAATGAATGACTACTGTTTTATTTTTATTTACCGTAAGCTATTTTGTTATCCAAAAGATATATACTTTATCAAATTGCTATTTTTTTACTATAACATTGAACTCATATTTAGAATAATAATTATAATAAGTATTTTTAGTTCTAATTCTGTGCCATTAGCTTTGTAGGGTTGTGTGTTTTCATATCTATTTTGTAGAATTTGACTTAAATAAAATATATAAGCATTGAAATTATGTGTCTAAGTGTTAATTGTTTGTTAGTTTCTAGTGGAAAGAAAAGAACTGAATTCCATATGGATTGTAGCTTTAATATTGAGAAATTGCTTAGCCGTGGTCTTTTCAACACAATGTAACATTATTTTAGTCACAAGGAGTGTTGGACTGGGCCATGCAGGGCACACCAGGAAATATATTTTAAAGGGATAGTAATACTTCGTTTTATCTTTATTTTATTTTGTAGGCATTAAAAAAACATGAAGAACGATATAAGTCTTATCTCTCAAACTTAATGGTTTGAGAGATATTCACAAGCAAAGTTTCCCCCTCCCGCCCCTTTTACCTAGTGTAAGCAATCTCTACTCAGATGTGTAATGCAGTCCACAGACCAGACAAATATCAGAAGGGGACAATATTCTTCCTATCAGAACAATGAAAGCCCTGCCCCCCTTGACAAGCTTTTCAGCTTTTTCCTTTATCTTAATTGAAGATTGTCACTCTCTGCAGTCTACCTGGGCACCTTCCTTCTGCTCTGGCTGAACAGTGTTACATCAGTAAAAGGGGCATGAGGGGGATACTTTGTCATTGAATTACTCTTGAACTATAACTCTGACAGTATTGAAATAACACTCTCCAAAGTCCAAATACTATGATGATTAATTAGAGCTTCTTTTATTAGGAAACATGACTATTCCTTTAAGGATCCAATTGAAATGTGCAAGAGGAAGACAATAAATTAAGTGTATTAATGTAAATAGAAGCTTATTACTTATATGAATATTTACAAGCACACCAGCATACTCCATAAATACACATACCACAGGACCTCATACACACAAATGTAAACCAGTACACTCAGGCCCAAAAATACAGACCAGAGCTGTCATGCATCACAGTGCCCTCATGTATACACATACAAGTACACTCTTCCTTAACTGACACAGACCAGTGCCCTCACACATACACACACACACAGTCACACACACATGTATAAGCACACATGCACCAGTTCACTAATACACACATGGACACTGGGCAGTGCACTACCACATTCACAGCAGTGCACACACACACAAACACATGCATTTCAGTAAATGCTTTCACATATACAATACTGTGCAAAAGTCTTAGGCAGGTATGAAAAAATGTTGTAAAGTATGAATACTTTCAAAATAGACGTTAATAGCTTAGTTTTATGAATTAACAAAATGCATAGTGAGTGAACTGAAAAAAATGAAATCAATATTTGGTGTGACCACCCTTTGCTTTCAAAACAACATCAATTCTTCTAGATACACTTGCACAAATTCATGGGTTTCGTAGGCAGATAGTCAAGTGTATGATTAAACAAATATACCAAACAGGTGCTAATAATCTTCAATTCAATATGTGGGTTGAAACACAATCATTACCTGAAACAGAAAATGCTGTGTAGGAGGAATAACAGTGGGTGAGGAACAGCCAAACTCCACTAACAAGGTGAGGTTGCTGAAGACAGTTTAATGTCAAAAGTCATACACTTCAATTTCAAACCAGAAAGGGGTTTCCAGATGTGCTGTCCAAGCTCTTATGAGTGTACCTAGAAGAAATGATGCTGTTTTGAAAGCAAAAGATGGTCACACCAAATATTGATTTGATTTAGATTTTTCTTCTGTTCACTCACTATGCATTTTGTTAATTGATAAGAATAAACTAATAACATGTCTATTTTTGGACGTAGTCTTCCTTTACAGCATTTTTTCACTTTTGTACAGTACTGTACATACAAACCAGTACACACAAAATATACACAAAGCAGAACCCTCACACATATACACTTTCTCTTTTGTTCAATACCGAATACAGCTACCATGGCTTATTGATCTTCCTTTGGACAAAGTCTTGAGGGTGGAGCCTTCCCTCCTCTTCTGCAGGCCAGCCTAGACATGGCTTGAAACATTGCTGATTAGTTTTAGCTTTTTTTTTATTAATCTTTAGCTATGGGACTGTCACAATTCCCCCATTAGGTGGGATACCATTATTGGCTTCCCCTGGAGGATTGCCCATTGTGCGGGTTCTGTTGTGGAGCCTTTTCAGCCCTGGGCAGAATCTTGCAACCCAATTTTCACTCCCATCAGGGCCTCTCTGAGATTCTGCTCCTTCACAATGGTAAAATGAAAACAGAAGATGTGAATATTGGTGAGTAACCCTTTGAGTGCCTTGACCACTTTTTCCCTTCTTGTGCCCCTCCATACAGGGGTTGTCTCTGAGCCTTTGAGCTCCTGCACTCATGTTGGTTTTTTGTTTTCCCTGGGTTGTGGAGTATGGATGGCTGCTTAGTTCTTGTTAACCTCTTCCCTGCTGCTTTTTCCGGGTTGGGGGCTTTTTCCTTTCGGATTGTGTCTTTTTATTAACCCCCTCCCCCATGTCCCCTGGTGTCTTTGTGTGTTTTGGGCCACTTTTAAAAATGTCAGTTTTTTTGGATGCAGGGCATCTTTAAGACATGCTTCCTGGACCACAGCCAACTTTTCTCTATTTACTTCTATGGGAGAACTTCTCTGGAACATATCTCTGCAACTGTTTATCATACAGTGTTCAGAATGGGCTCATTCTTCTTGTCTACTCATGCCCTTTAATCTGGTTCACATCATGGGTGTTGAGTGTCTTGGGGCCCCTGGGTCAGATCTAAAGGGACATGGGGCTAGAACTAAGGCTAAGGACTCAGTGGCATCTCTGACCCCCCCCCCCTTGCTTACTGTTCCTCATGTCAAGCGGGGATCCCCATAGAATATTCTGGATCTCTCTGCTCCTCCTGTGCTGTGGCTCCTACAATTCCACTGGGTCCTGAAGCATAGAACAAGAGCCAGTTTGTGTTAAAAACTTGTTGTCCATTAAGGCACTATTTCCTCTCTCCATCCAAGAGGTTCTTCAGTCTTGGAAGCCCCCTTCAGGTATGTGGCCCCTATGGCCCTGAGTATGCCTGCACTCAAACGCTCCTTTAAGGAAGACTCTTCTGAGGATGACTGAGAGGAGAGGGAATATGAAGAAATGGATTATTCCTACTCGTATAGAGACTTTTATGAGGCTGACCCTCTCCCCTCTACCAAGGGGCTCATCAGGGCTGTTTTGAAGTCTCTTGAGGTCTCTGACACCCCTGAGAAGGGTCCTTCCTCTATGGAGGTCTTTCAGAGGCATAGGAAATCCTCTACTCTATTTCCCCCTTATGCCACTCTTGATCAGATTCTGAGATGAGTGGAAAATGCCTGAAAAGAAGTTATCTATCTCTAAGAGATTCTCTAAGTTGTACCCCTTTTCAGAGGCAGCTTTGGTACAGTGGGCTTCTCCTCCTGTGGACCACCATATTCCCTAGCTAGCCAAGTCCACTGCCCTGTCATTGGTGGACACAACGGGACTTAAGGATGTGGAGTATAAGAAGCTTGACTCTATCTTCCAGTCCAGTTTTGCAGCCATTGGAGCTGTGTTGAGGCCAATTTTTGCCTCTGCCAGGGTCAACAGAGCTGTTGGCGTTTTGAGGTGAACAACTTACGGGCGCTGTCTGTCTGGATGCCAATAAGGAGGACGTGTTGGCAATCTTAGCCAACATGACAGAGCCTAACATGTATGTTTCAGATGCCCTGTTTGAGGCAGTCAGATTGCGACTTAAGATTTGGTCTGTGGACCAAACTTCTGAGAAGTCACTGGTTTTCTTACCCTTTCAGGGCAAATCTCTTTATGGTCCTGAGCTAAAGCAGATCACCAGTGATGCTACTGGGGGCAAGAGTACCCTGTTACCTCAGATGTCCTCCAAACACCCTACCCTGGTGAGGAAACTGCGTTTTTTTGATCTGCACCAAACGGAGGTGCCATGTCTGCATGACTCACGGAATCCTGGTCCGCAGGCCCCTGTAGGCGGACATCTGTAGGACTTAGACTTAATTGAGGCACAAGCCCTGAGGAAAAATTGAGGAGACCTTGATTTGGGAAACATTGATTTGTAAGACCTAGGTGTTACGGTTTTCTGACACTCAGACAAAGGTTAAAAGTAAAAACACAGTTTTATTGAAATAAAATCAAAGGACAGCACCCCTGGTGGCCAGGACAGGTATAAACAGTAAAGACAGAAGTACAGGCCCAAATATGTAGGAGCAAACAATAAAGATCAGAATAAATGTATGGACAAGGGTTAATGTTAGAGCAACTGGACAGTCTCTGTGATGGTAATTAGCCAACACCCAGCAGGTAATATCAGTCTCTTGATGGTGCAAAGGAAGGTGTAGTAGGCAACTGAACTGAATCACTCTCAGATAGCTGTACAATAGGACGCCCAAGTGAACAGCAAAGATTGACCAGAGCTGAGCCAATACCTCCTTAGTGGGATATAACGGAGGAAAGCCACTGCTGGAGCTAATGGAACTAGAACCTGAAAGGCCCTTAGCACTCTCAAATGGAAGAAACCCTGCGTGTGCCAATGGGACCAGAGCATAGAGCACCCCTTGGGTGCCACAACGAAACAACACTGCACAAGCGATCAGTGAGCCAATGCACTGGTAGTGCGATAGATAGTGTAACACAGTGAGCACTTGGAGACCAGAGCCGAGACAACCTTCCGGTGCCGTCACGGAGCAACACACTGCAAGAGCAAACAGAAGGCCCACTAGCACCGGGAGGTGCAACCACGGTGCTGTCCGAGCACCGGAACGGAAACTGCTCTGCTAGTGTGAATGGATAGGCTAGGTCAATAAGGCACAGGCTCAGTAAGTGTTAAATGGCTCGGATGAAACACACAGGCTTGGCAAATGTACGGATGCAGGCTCAATAACGGAGGCAACCAGCACAGCAAGGGTATAGGGCAGGTTCGGTAACGGAGACAACAGTTCAGCAAGGCTATTAAGACAGCTCAGTAACGGAGGCAACAGCTCAGCTTAGTAGAGAAGTGATTAGTCAGAGCGATACTATGCACAGTTCAGAATGTCGCCGGTAGGCGACCGAGATCTCATGGGAACAAAGGATACAATCACGGAGCAGGAACGTCAGCCAGAACCAGGTCAATCACGGAGCAGGAACGTCAGCCGGAACTGGGTCAATCACGAAGCAGGAACGTCAGCCAGAGCCGGGTCAAACACAGAGCAGGAACGTCAGCCAGAACCAGGTCAAATCACAGAGCGGGAACGTCAGCCAAAGCCGGGTCAATCACGGAGCAGGAATGTCAGCCGGGACCGGGTCAATCATGAGCAGGAACAGCAGAATGGTCAGACGAGCCGGGTCGGTACACAGGAACGCAGGAACACAGCAACTAAAGCGCAGGATCAGGAACACCATGAAAGGGCATCTGACAGGTGCCATAGACTCAGTATATAAAGGAACATCCTGGGCGGGCCAATCAGCCTCCTCCAATGCACAGGTATCATCACAGAGATTGACAGGGAATCACGGGGACCGTGATACTAGGTTTGTTAAAAACAAGCCTCCAGAATTTTTTGTAGGCCTTTGTTGTTTGTTTTTTAAAGCATAAGCCCTGAGAAAAAAATGACCTACTGTAGTATTGTTGTGTTGGTCAGTAGCCACTGACTATTGTCAAATGCCCCAGTGTAATTGTGGAATTTGTGACTGCTGTTCTTGCTGCTGCAGCAAGATTAGGCAGCTCAAACTGAATGGAATCAACAACAGCAGAAACATGGGTGATGGATAATGAAGGTTCCACTTGCCACTACTAGCTCCAGTGATGTGTCTGAGGCAGTAGCAGCACCAAAACTAGCCCCCACCACTTCAGGTATATGTGGAAAAAAGAAGAAATTGGCCAATAAAATTTCTCCACCTGCCTCTCCTCCAAAATCATATATGTGTTGTTAGAATAGAAATGTTTCTCTTGAGAACAGGAACTGTGCCTCTAATCAGCAACTGCAATGTGCACAGTGTGTGTGATAAATAATGGAAGGACTGGGAACAATGGTCACATCTGGACTCATATCAAACACATGGCATAACTGTAAACAAACACCATGACACTTAAGGTCCCCAATGTGAAATCATCCCATCAGAAACCAAGTACTGCTGATGTCACTATGCCCCTTGTCTACTCGCTGCTAAGGAAGTTTGACAACTTTAATAATAATGATGAATCCTTCCTGCCACAGTTTAGTCCATCCTGTGGGATGGAATCTCCTCAGATACCCCTTTATGTCCTGCTTTCAATTATACTCCACCACACTGCCATATGTGGTCAGTGCACCACAGAGTGTGCAATGGGTAGACACAAACTTCTACACCTGATATCTACTGAATGGCTATCAACTGATGGAGAAGGTAAAGATGAATGAGGTGGCTCACCAGAAGGTGAGCCAGGTGTTTCGCTCGCTATCAAACTTTCAGCCTCTGGCTGGGTTACTCTATTCTTTCTCCTCTTTGATCTCTGCCTCAGTCTTGTTGACTTTGGGGGGAGTCAGGGGGTACAGCAAAAGTGGTGCCTGATTTCTTTGATGGGTGTTTGGCTTTAACATGTATCACATAAATGTCATGGTGTCTGTGTTTCATGTGTGTTTTCAGGGTGGTTGTGCCAAGGTGTGATCCCTACTTTCCCCTTTTCACTGATGTCACAAACTGTGCACATAGATATTGCTGATGACTGCACTGTGCATGCCCCAAGAAAAAAATAGTCCCACATCCAGGACCTCTGGGGGGGAGGTGAAGAAGAATGGCCTCTTTCTTCTTCTCCTCATTTCCCTTCACTGGCTGGGTCAGGGGATGGTGTTACTGCTCTTGCTGCTACTGCCTCAGAATCATCATTGCAACTAGGACCAGGAGTATTGCTGATGGCAAGTGGAACCTGTTCTAGTCCCACATCACTTGACCCCATTCCCACTGTGTCCACGGTGGTATGTGGCACACTAGCCTACTCCTCAGCATCCTGCTGCAATTGCAAATCATCATCATCAGGAATTAGAGCGGCATCAAACTCCTCCTCATCCCTGTCTCCCATTCCTTCTCAGTTTGGGGTAAAAAGGCCATTAATGTCTCTTCCACCCGAGCTTCTCCCCCATCATCATCACCACCACCACCACCAGCCCCTCCTTGCTGCTGCTGCTGCTCTGTTACAGACATCTCACTGATTGGAAGACTTGATGAGAAATGTGACACAGGGTATCCTAATGTCACACTTGCCATTTCTTGTTAACCTAAAGAAGGCAGACTGGCAGCACTAGCAGCAGGCACAGGCAGCTGATCTGTGCTCCTGGTGGTGTTGGTGTTATTGCTGCTAGGCAACAATTCTGCCTTTTTCCAGATTATGTTCCAACTGGACAATGCCGTGGGAGAAGGGGACTCCCATGGTAAGGGGAATGTTGTGGGCACCCACTAGTCTGGCCGCTCTTCATTACTTCCCCTACTACTCCCCTAATGCTAGTCCCACCATCTGCTTCACCATCACAGTTATTACTATTAACGCCAACCAGATCTGGATACACTCAAAAGACAGAGCACATGACAAGAGAAAAACATATCAAAATGTAGTAAATTTAATATAAGAATAAAAGTAATGCAATAAAAATGCACACACAAAGGCCCTTCTTGTGCTTAATGTGTTTTGAGTGCGTCTTTCTCCCTTTCATGGATTGAAATGCTTCCTCCAACTCTCCTTTTCACCGGCCCCAGATGATATCCATGATCTCTTGTTAGTTCTTAATAACAATGATGTTGCTAGTTCCTTCATGCACATAATATTATCCACAGATGTGGAGTGGAGAGCCAAAGGTGGCCTGGTCCCACTTCGGGAAAAAACAGGTGAGAATAAACCAGCAAAGGATGTTACCTTGTGGTGAGGTGCATCCTGAATGCTGAAAGGTGGTATGGGGCCTGACAGTGGTGGGAGAAACTTGCAGAGGGAGTAGAGGAATCCTGGTACAGACAAGGCAATGAGCATTCTGAACCCAAACTTTTTTGCAGACACTCTGCTGCTTCCTCAGTGGCATATGAAAAGTACTTAGAGGGGATATGATAACATTATAGAAATATGTTCAGGGCCCATACAAAGCACAAGGGGTCACCTGCTTAGACCTGAGGAAAGGAGATTTCATCTACAACAGCAGAAGGGATTCTTTACCTCAAGGACAATAAAGGTATGAAATTCACTACTTGAGGAGGGGGTGCTATTGAATACATTAGATGCCTTTAAAAGGGCCTGGATACTTTTTTTTAAAAGAGCAGAACATAGAGGGCTATGTATGTTAGTATTGGGATTAATATATAGTTGATCCAAGGAGAAATCTGATTGCCTTTTGTAATCAAGAAATAATTTTTCCCCAATACAAAGCAGAATTTGAAATTGCTATATTGAGGGGATTTTTTGTCTTCTTTTGGATCAACCATCGTAAACAGGAATAGGTAAAGCGTTGAACTTGATGGACTCAAGTCTTTTTTTTAACCTAAATTACTATGTAACTATGGGAAGTGCCAAGGGCTATATATAGGTTCTAATGTCCATGGTGTTATTGGATTAACAATGCATACACATAAAAATTGTTTACAACAGAGGAAAATAATAATAATGTACAAATATATGTACATATTCTCTGTAAAATATAATACATTCTTAGTATATCATAGCTAAAAGTAAAATTAAAGAGGATTTTAGTCTTACCTGTTAAATCCTTTTCTCTTAGTCCTGACATACAGGTCCCATGGGGAGGAGACTTCCTTCCTAGTAGGCTGAAACATTTCAAAAGACAAGGTCTTAGAGGTGGAGCCTTCCCTTCTCCTTATCAGGCTACCCTAGCCCCGCCCATCCAGTTTTGACATGAGACTAACTCACAAGATAGGACAGCGAGAGAAGAAAAAAGGTAAGCCCCTGTGTGCAATAAGAACCAAGAAGAACGCCCATGTCCAGCCAAGTGAGACCAAGCGAGGTCTCCATACTCTGGGTGGGAGACCTGTATGTCATATGGGCTAAGAGAAAAGGATTTAACAGGTAAAATATGAAATACAGGTACCATGGGGATATACCAACAGTAGGCTCCCAGGGAGGGAAGCAATAGAAAGGACCTAGCACCGGTCCCCATGATACCAGAGTTCCCTAGGACCATCCAGAACCGGGAACAGCCCAAACATAACTAAGTGTCAACGGACACTGAAAACAATAGCACAGCACACAAGAACAAGAACCAACTGGGCTCAAACTGATAAAGAACAATAAGGCACAGTAATTGCACCTGGAAATAGGGGGGATTGTACCTGGATATAGGGTGATCAATGGCAGGAGGAGAAGCCCAAAGCTGCGCCAAAGCTGCTTCAGAGAAGGGGTATAGATTAGAGAATTTCGTGGAGAGAGACAGCCCTCTATCAGGCATATTCCACTCATTGAAGATAACTTGGACCAGAGTGGGTTTGGGTGGAAAGACTGTTGAAGACTTTTTATGTCTCTGAAACACATCAGATGAAGACAGACCCTCATCAGGGTGTCAGTGACCTGAAGGGCCACCAAGACAGCCTTAATGAGTCCCACCGCAGAGGGAGTAGGGCTAGCCTCAAAGGGGTCACCAATATTATAGGTAGAATCCCGTTCTTCACATTCTCCTTCTTCGGTGTCACCCCCAATGGAGTCCTACTCAGATGATTCAGTGAGCACAGGTACACCTGGGGCCTTAGGCCCAAAGACCTGAATGTGGTAGGGGATTTCCAAGAATGGAGAACCCCCTGAAGTGATAGGGGAAATTGTGCCATGGTAGACTTTACATCTTTCACCCAGACTGGCTCTTGCTCAAGGCTGGAGGGCTCCGGTGGTGAAGTGGGGATACAGCGCATGAGGGGCATAGGGTTCCTGAATACTCTATAGGGAACCCATTTGCCCTGTTTTTTTTGCATTAGGTCTAGCCCCATATCCCTTTGGATCCTACATCCTAACAGGAGTAGTGTCTAAAACAGTATAAAAATCCAAATAATGTATCCCAGAATACAAATTCACCTTAGAAAGCCCAAAAAAGGTACTTATCTGGCAGGTGAAGGGTAAATCTGAGAAGGAGAGCAAAGGGAGGCAATCCTTTGCATATAATAAGCAAGAAGGATAGCATGGTGTTTGTACAAACCAGCAGCCAATCGGAAGGAAGACCAGGAAACCAGCATTCTGGGAGTTGTATCCCTTCCCAGCTGCTGTATCCTAGCAATGCCTGAACTTGCACTCGCATGGCCCCTGAGACAGTGGGGATGTGAACCGGATGCTAGGGCATGACGAGACAAGAAGATTGAGCCCTCTCCCAACTCAAAGCAGTTTGTCCAATAGAAGTCAACGGAGCAAGTGCGGCCGCACGGGATGCGCACCTTAAAGGCACCATACATCAAAAATTCAAAATTTTCTAAAAGTTACCAAAACACCCAAAGACCCAAGGGGACATGTGTATATGTGTGTGTCTCTATGTATAATAAAAATGAATAACCCTGAATATAAAACCCAGGAAATAGCCCCCAAACCCAGTTAAACCAGCAGGGATGGGGGTTAGCTACTCAAAATGCAGCAATCCAAGCTCCAGAAAACTCAGGGACAAACCAGAATAAAATACCCAACATGAATGCAGTAGTTCTAGACTCCAAGGTAACCCCTTACCACTCAAAGTTTACTCATCAATCTTTTTCTTCTGTCTTCAGGTGACCATTGTGAAGAACCTCAGAGAGACCCAGTTAGGAGAGAGAAACTTGGGCTGCCCATATCTAAGCATAAAATTAAAAAATAAGCTAAAAACTAAGCAGAAATGTTCCTAACCTTTTCACTCTACTTGGAACATGTCAAAATTGGATGGGCGGCCTGCTAAGGAGAAGGGAAGGCTCCACCTCCAAGACCTTATCTTTTGAAATGTTCCAGCCTACTAGGAAGGACGTCTCCTCCCCATGGTTCCTGTATGTGATATTGGACGATAGAGACTTAGACAGAGAGAATCCTTTTGAATTTATGAGTTACAAATCTCACATCCAAAGGGTCTCAATGTCTACTTTGATTTTGCAGCCTTCCTGTGACAAAGCCAAACTCTACCCTTTTAAGCATATTAACCATTTTAACACTTTTTACTAATATACAAGACAATAACAGTTAGACTTTTAAATATATATCCAGACTTGGGATTAATTAAACACAACAAAATAAAACAGATTTTGATTTATTTTATGGTGATATATAGGGAACAGCACTAATACATTAAAGTGTGAATTATTTTTATTCATCTACCTTTTTATTCATTCATCTATATTGATTTATGTTCAATGGTGAATCAGGTTGTTTACTCTAGTTTTAATATTGCATCCTATTTTCACACTGTCTTCAACTTTATTGTAAGAATGAAAATCTATTCCCCGGACTGATACCCTACGAAGTAACAGTAACATTAGATCTTCACTCAGTGGAACAAAAGATACATTTAATATCCATGAGAAAATAGAAACACTTAACACTTCATTCAAATTACTTATATATACTTTGTTTAATTTATATCCCCATCACGTATCTCCATTCATTCAAAACAGCACAGAAATAGTTAAGTCCTACATTCACTTATTCCACTATATCATCTATATGCTGCACACACTTTATCAAACTTTTTCATCACACAATTCCTGCACATCATTTTTCTTTATGTTTCATTTCTATTCTGATTCACTTACAATCAGCACCCTGCATTGTTATTTCTATCCACATAGCTCAATATACCATCACTACTTAATGCAGGGATTAAAATTAGTTCAACATTCAATTTTTTGATTCTCATTTTGATTCTCATACCCCTTACATAATAATTATTTAGGCATCATTATACAATTTAATTCATTAATTTAGTATTTATTTATATATAATTCTAATTCCAGTGACAAAACACATAATTTAATTTAAAGTGCTGATTTGAGTGGCACAATATACATAAATGTTCAACTGAGTGATAACTTATTTTATTTTGCTTTTAACGATGGTATATTATGAATGTATTATATTTTATAGAGTATATGGACATATATTTGTATGTCCATATACATATATGGACATATATATATTTATATGTATGGACATATATATTTGTATGTCCATACATATATATTTGTATGTCCATATACTATGTTTTTTCTTTTCCTGTGTTGTAAACAATTTTTTATGTGCATGCACTGTTAATCCAATAACACCATGGACATTAGAGCCTATATATAGCTCCTGTTCTTCCCATAGTCCTTTTCATATGCAGACAGGGTGTCTGCGAAAATGTAAGGATTCAGAAGGCTCATTGCCTTGTCTATACTGGGACTCCTCCATGCCCCCTGTGAGTTTACCCCACCCCTGTCAGGCTCCACACTGGCTTTCAGTGTTCGTGACACACCTCACAACGAGGTAACATCCTTTGTTGGGTGATTCTCACTCGGTTTTTCCCCGAAGTGGTACCAGGTGACCTTTGACTCTCCTCTCCATCTGTGGATACTATTAAGTGCTAGAAGGCCCTAGCAACATCAGTGTTATTAAGAACCAACAGGAGATCACGGACATCATCTGGGACCAGTGAACAGGATAGTGGGAGAATGCAGTTCATTGGCTGAAAGGGAGAGAGGCCCGCTTGATACACATTAAACCCAAGAAGGGCCTTTGTGAGTGCATTTTTATATTTTATTACTTCTACTCATATTAAATTTACTACACTTAGATACATTTTTCTCTTGTCATGTGTGCTGTCTTTTGAGTGTATCCAGATCCAGTTTTCACTAGCAGACAAGGCCGCTACACATTTTGTTCTGTGGCACTTTTAAGTTAATTACTATCATCAGCATAATACCAATGCATTATCCATCATTTCACTCCATCCTTGAACATTCCATCTATTTCATCCTCATTTTCATTACATTGAGTAACTTTTCAAGTTGTTTCAACTTTATTGGACATTGACTTACCTTTCATTATAAGGTGGACTATTTGATTCTCTAACTCTCTTTGATCTATTTTATGTATTGTTTTAATTTATTTTACAGCCTCATTATTATACACAGTTTATATATTTTTATTATAGTTTTTTCATTAATATTTTACACCTTCACATTATAATTCTTATTTTAGCATCTGCAGGCATTTTTTTAGTTATGATCCTGGTTGTCTATATTAGGAGTGCTCCATCCAGGAGATAGCCTCCTTTTTTACTAACACCAACCACATAAATTTCAGTCCCTGAGTCTTTTTTCTAGTAATATAATTACCACCTCCCTTACTCCTAAGAATTGGTACAAGCTGCTGGACCTACTTAGTAGTAGTACTAGTAGTGCGACTGCTTTGGGATAGCAAGTGTGACTTAGAGTCCCCTGCTGAAGAAAGAAACAATGGCAGCAACAGGCATACAACAATGATGGAGATAAACTCACCAATCCAAACAATGGGACCTCTGGTGCTAATTGAGGGGTAGACACCCTCTAAGACATATGCACCTAGAAATTATCGCACTACAAAGTCTCATTGAAAAATATAAAATAAAATATTTATTTTTCTTCCAACATACAAACAGACAGACACCGGATGGGCAGAAGCAACGTCTCATGCGATTAATATGTATAGAAGACTTTTTGTCTAAATTATTTATTTTAGTATACATGAGTGATTCTTCATACCTTATCCATATATACTTCTCTTGTCCCAACTGCGATACCATAAGCTATAATCTGTTTTTATATATTGTGCAATGTTTTAAGATGTAGCTTATGTTCTAAAGGTTGCTATGTATCAATATACTATTAAAGATGTTGTACAATGTAACTTTGATATTTCCTTTAATGGGAGGTCACGGTGCAGCCAAGATCAATGCAGTGGATTTTCCTAATTGACCTTGGCTGCACCGTGTCGTCATCATTGTTAGATTTAAACTTGCGGTTTATGCACACCTGTCATGTCTATGATTAAGCACATCTAGCGAGAAATGCGTGAAACGTTGCTTCTCCCCACCCGGTGTCTGTTTAAATTTGGAAGAAAAATAAATATTTGATTTTATACTTTTAGATGCGACTTTGGAGTATGATCGTTTCTAGCTGCTTAGGGTCCCCTGCTGTCACACTTGGCATCATCTCCTCTTCCTCCCTCCTGAGAATTACACGACATGCTGGCAGCAGGGGCAGCACTGGCAGCAGGTACAGCACTGGCAGCAGGTACAGGTAGCTGACCTGTCCTGCTCACACTACAACTACCCTCTTCTTCCTCCCATGAGACAAATTTCTCCAAGATCCCTATGGGTGATGTAGGGGGACTGGCCATCATTGGATCTGAGGAACCAGGGCATCAAGACACTTTCATGTTGGTGGCAGTGGTCACTTCCTCCTCTTCAGACTCGCTGGACACATAATGGTCCTTACAGCTCCTCCTTATTTATTATTATTAAACTTGATCATAGTGATAGCAGTCACTATGAGCCTCTCCTGCCTCAATTTTACAAAACAACTTGCAACACAACAGCCCAGCACCTCTTTCTCGCTCTGTAGCTGCTTCTATTGTGTTTCACTTCATGGAAAATGGAACATTTTTACAGAGAAAAGGCAAAAAACATGATTAACCCCTTCAGTGCCAGGGGCTTGGGCCACATCCTGTACCCTGTAGGCCAGACAAATTTTCAGCATTTTTGCTATCCATCTGTTTACGGTTGATTTCCCTGGGAAATTTCTACTTACATTTGGAAAACTATAAATCTTTTTTTTTTTTCAGAACAAATTGAGCTTTTTAATGGTGTCTTACATGAAGTGAATTAGGCATCATGTAAAAAGCTAAAATGTCAAAATTACAGAAAAAGTGAATAATTACTTATTTTGCAAAAATCACATACCATATAGCAAAAACATTTACTTTGATTGTGAAAGTTTCAATTATTTGAAAAAGCCGAGTCCCCCCGAGTACAAAAAATACCAAATCTGTATAGTTTTACCTACGTCCATGGCTAGCACAGAGCCCTAACTACCAGTAGAGCAAAATGGCATTTTCAACTAATATGCACATTCTAGTGTTTTTGTGGTAAAACTATCCTAAAACAGAGGAATAACTATATAAAACTATATATTTCTGGAAAGTAGATACCCTATAGGAAAAAAATGTAATTTTATTACATTTCCACCTATAGGAAAAAAATGTAATTTTTTTTTGTATACATTTCCACGCTATAGGAAAAAAATTTAATTTTTATTACATTTCCACCTGTTCAAATATATTAAAATCTGTGAGAACTATAGAATTTCAAAATGTATGCATTAGCTAGTGCTCTTTGGAGAAAAATGGCACCCCATTTGTATGCTTTGATCTACCTTAGGGGGTGCTAGAAGCACAAAACTACTCCTGCTATTACCTCTGTTTTTTCTAACAATTTCACAAAAATGACATGCCTGTACAAAAATGGTTATAGTACCTATGGAAATTAAGAAAGGGTAGATAAACCATACCATTTAGGAAAGAAGATAACTTGTCACATCTAATGAGGGGTCACTTGCCTTCTTACCCCAATCCAGGTGTGTATAAATGTTTCCAGAACTTGGCGCTATAGGAAAAAAATAGCATTTTTTTCACATTTCCACCACTTCAAATGTACTGAAATCTCTGAAAACTATGGAATTTCCAACTCTGTTCATTAGCTAGTGCTCACAGGAGAAAAATGACACCCCACTGGTATGCATTGAAATACCTTAGTGGGTGCTAGAAGTACAAAACTACAACTACTACAATCTCTGATTTTTCTAACCTTTTCACAAACATGACTTGCCTGTACGAAAATGGTTATAACAGCTACAGAGTTGAAGAAAAGGTGGACAAACCGTACCATTTTTGAATGAAGATCACCTGCCACATCAAATGATGTGTCACTTGCCTTCTTACCCCAAGCCAGGTGTGCACAAATGTTTCCAGAAGGTGGACACCCCCGCCCCCCGCAGTGACACGTGCTGGTTTTTTGGTGTTTTGTCCCCAATATTTTTGTGTAGACTTCATTGGGGGGCATCAGAACCCCTCCTGATGCATTGCAATGAGGACTGAATAAGATAATAAATGGGAAAAAAATGAATAATCTTTTGTGTGCCACAGGGGTGTCCAGATCATTGCAAAGCAATGCATTGAATCTCTCTGTCACACAGAGGGTTATTTTTTTATTATTATTAATTCATACCTTGTTGGGGCATCAGGACCACTTCTGATACCCCCCCCCCAACAAGGCGTGAATAAAAAATGTGTGTGTGCCATAGGGTGGTCCAACACATTGCAAAACACTGCATTCAAACCCCCCCCCCCGTGGTGCATGCAGGGTTTTTTTTTGGGGGGGGGGTCATTTCTTTTATTTAGACATTAAGACCATGTTGGGGGGCATCAGCATCTGTTCTGATGCCATCACAATGAGATCTAAATAAAATAATAATTAAAAGAATAATAAGAATCCTTTGTTTGCCACAAGGGTGTCCAATGCATTGCAAAGTATCCCCCACAATGAGGACTTAGTAAAATAATATATGGCCCCAGAAGTGACCCTGTGAGTGCCACAGGTGTCTCCAGTGCATTGGAAAACCCCCGGTAGGAGTGAATAGGACCAGGGGAAGTTTCCTAACATCATCGGTGACCATGTCACTAATGACATTAGGAGGTTCCCCCTGGTCCCGCCCACTCCTACCAGGAAGTTCAGGTAGGAGAGAGAGGTGGGTGAGATATTGATCTCCCAGTGCGATCGGCTGAGAGATCAATAACTGAGAGGCATGAAGAGTGATCCTCATGCACCCCCCTATGGATGCCAGGCTATTTTTTTTTTTTATGCGGCCACTGCATGCTGGTTACACTGGCTTATGCAGTGACTGCATTTAGTGGGTACAATGGACAAGCTTGGTACAGCAGGCACAGCTGTCCAATCTCATACATTGTACCCACTTGGCACTCAAAGGGTTAAAGGGGTAAAAACTTTCTAACCATTGAAAAAATCTAATCCCTTTATTTAAAGCGGATTTTCTCGTGGACAACCACTGATTTTTGGCGGGAACATGACGGGACCTTTTGCCCCCCCCCTAAAAATAACCCATTCTAACCCTGAAAGGGTTAACATGCCTAATTCATCACTAATTGTGTTTTATTCAGTGTACTTTGTGAGCCCTTGGAGGAAGAGGTGCCCAGATCCACTTCTCCACGCCTTTCCTGCTTAAGTTGTAATGGCGTAAGTCTTATCTCTCAAACCTTCATGGTTTAAGAGATATACCTCACTAAAGTTACCTCATGAAACAGGTCAATGCTTTAGCTTACATCTGCAGAATCCGGTCATTTGACAGGATGGAGGCTCCTCAGCAGGGCCGAAATGGCGCAATGTCGCAACTTCGGCTCCTCAGCAGAGCCGAAATGGTGCAATCTAAACATTAATACTTCATTGGAATGATCTACAAAGTGGTGCCTGGTTTGCAAGCACACTTTGTAGACTGTTCCAATGAAGTATTTAGTTCTAAAGAGTGCAATTTCGGCTCTGCTGAAGATCCTCCATCCGATCAAATGTCCGGATTCTGCAGCTGTCAGCTAGAGAGCTGACCTCTCTCACGAGGTAACTTTAGTGAGGTATATCTCTCAAACCTTAAAGGTTTGAGAGATGAGACTGACATCATTGTTAATATTTTTTTAATGGCTACAATATTAAATAAACTTAACTGTAATCATTACTATCTCTTTAAGTGACTGAGTATGATATGATCAGAGTGCTCAGTCCAGAACTTGTCAAATAAACAGGGCTGCACAGAGCATACATGGTAGTGGATCAGGGTACTGCTTGCTTCACAGACACACTGGGTAAGCATAAAAGAACCAACCCATTTAGATGTGCTGAATGCACAGTTAGTTATTTCAGTGGCAAGTGTTCAACACATTTCAAAGAGTTGGATACAAATTTGGTGCTAGTGTCATAGAGCTAGAACTAGAACCTCATTATGTCTTCACCACTGGCAGTTTAGGGGGTGGGGTATCTGTATGTAACAGTATGACAAGGCTGGGATGTCAGTGCATACTTTGTTGTATGGCTAAGTCATGGTTTTTGAATTATAAATGACTAGATGCCACTAAAGATGACCAATAACCATTCATAAAATCAATCCCTCCCAAGTAGTTTGTACAAGGCGATAATATATCATATAATTAAATCATATCAGTAATAATGCACTTGGTTAATACAATATAAACATTTTATTAACACTCATTAATTATAGAAATAACACAATAATAATTCATTGATTGAACTTAAAATACACTAAAATAAAAATACCTTTGATCAACAGTAATTAAATGCAATTACAGACTTTGTAAGAGATTTGCAGCAGTGATAAAAAGAACAATACCCAGTCTGACTCAAAACACCACAATATAGACACAATCCAAGAGACATTTACCTAGAGCCGTACAGGGACATCAATATCACAATCCAATGAAACTCTATTTCAGAACTAGATTTCCACCTTAAACCCAAATATTTCACCAGATATCTAACCTTACCTAAGGTCAATAAACATCTGTCTGGAATCCTATTCATATAGTCTTAACTTAATTTATCTACTTAGCATTTCTGCATAATATGTGTAGGATAATATATCATTAATAAAATATTCTACAATACAGGAAATAGTATTTCCATTTATAGTTATGTCTGTATTTTCGCTCTGCAGTTAGAATATATGACACTACTAAAAATATACTTTATCCTTAAAATAAAAGGCAAAATAATAATTTGATTTACCATATAAGAATGTAGGAAATCAAACAAATTAAATAGATAAAGTTAGGATAGACAATATTTACCAGTTTTTAGTTATATCTGAAACTGCACTCTAAAGTACAGGTATGGTAGAGTCACTCTGCCTTTTCCTCCTTTCCTCTCTTCCTGGCTTTTGGGATGTGGGATCTGGACCTCCTCTTCAACTTTTGGCTCTTCTTTTTATCTATCATTCCCACATATAAAATGGATTACTCCCATAAGGTGTGTCCTGATTTCATTGGTTACCTGAGACACCTTCTTAGTTAATATTTATTAGGATGTGCTTACTTTGTTCACCATATGGTCCAGTAGGTGGCATCCTTAGCCCACATATTTATCAAGGAGTTGGATTACAAATATCTTAATCACTCAAGTGAAAGAAAAATGTAGTGTATATATATGCCCTTCAAGCTTTTTGTAGATATGTTAAATTCCCTAAAATAAAATAAACCCTGGGATATCCAACATATATCTTAATTATTGGCAGTTGTACGCATAGATTTCATTTGTGATAATTTTTTATTTGGAATAAATCTTGTTATAAACAATTCTTGTCTAATCTATTTAAGTGTGATCTTTTATGATAGATTAGACTAGACTCTGAGCATTGCTATATAGTGAATGTAGACAATACATTTATGAACAATGATTCACATTCAAACATAATAGATAGTGATGTATATGAACTAATGGATATCAGCATAGATGCGCATACCCCCGGTTAAATATGGATAGTATACACATATACACACACGCACCCACATTTACACACATATATTTATACACACACACATATATATATAAATGTTTAATTAATTTAATCACTCGTAAGGTTAAATTGAACGTCTGATCCTGATAGCTATGTGCTCTTAATGTTTAATTTGCAGACCTGGAATTTACTTTTCTCAGGCAGAACTTAATTTGTAACTTGAGGATGGTGTTTGCTTTACCATCATAAACTTAACCAGGTTTCATCTATATTGCCACTTGGATCTCCCTATTGTCTTGAGGCCAGCTAAGACCTTCCACAAGTTTGTTTTAAGCTAATGAACACATAGTTTAGAAAGGTGCACCTTTGACCACGGAAAAGGGAAAATGATTCCCTTCTGTGGATCTGTGTTATGCCTGATAGAGCGTTCTATAGTGTTGGGTTTCTATTAGTGGAAATATGGCTATCTTGCGCGTTTATTCTATACTGTGAGGTATTGCGCTTTTATTTTGCGTGTGCTACGCTCAAGTGAGGTCAACACTAATGGCTCTGACCATGACCTGGCACCTGATTGGTATGTCAATTGTATTTAAATTTGCATCCGATAGGTTTGCATCACCCCTGACGAAGCCATCTTTAGTGGCAATACGCGTAGGGTGTTGGGCGTTCAGGAGTTACACTGGATTGTCTGGAGGTTCCCTTGTGTTTCTATTTTTTCCCATACAGATAAGTATTTATGCATTCAGGATTATTGGTTGACATATTATTATTTTGTGAACTGCTTTATGCATTTATTTTCGGAGAGTGCATGATACTTATTGTTTAATATTGTATCAGTATGGGATTCATTATTTTTAGGGAGCACCTGTATGGGTTTCTTTATAGAGACAAGGGTGGTGCTACTCGGCATATTTTCTGCTGATTGGCTTTCTTTTCCCACCTTTCTCTCTTTTTTTCTTTCTTAAGCTAATGAACAACAAACAGAAGTCAAATAGAGAGAAAGGAGAAAAAAATATATTGAGAGAGGTTACAGTATAGAGTATGCACTTCTATTTTAACATAATTAATTTCTATATCTCAAAAGACAGGTCTAGGTTCTATTCTTAGCTCTTTTTAATTTAATTTTGTGTAGGGGGCTGTTTCTACCAGTGGGACAAGTATGCTATGGGAGAGAAGAGACAACAGGTACAATATGTCATTGAAGACGGTGGCATTGAGGACATAGGGTGGTTAGAGGCTGAGAAATAGAACAATTGTTGAGGAGACCAACATAATCTTAGGGGAAATATGAATAATACATTTCCTAATGAAAGGTTTTAACTTTTGAATGCTATAGAGATTCATTTGAAAGCCATGTCTTGGACACCTATCTACCATTCAAGGCATATTAAAAGCCTGATTTAAACAAACAATATCTGTCTGTCAGTGTGTGTGTGTGTATGTAGGTGTGCCTGTACCTGGTCAAAAGTTTATGCGTGTGCTTGTATTTGCTTGCTTGCGTGTAACTGTATCTGGCTGTCACTGTGTCAATCTTTGTGTGTGCCTGTATCTGGCTGTCACTCTCAGTTTGTGTTGCCTGTATCTGGCTGTCACTGTTCCAGTCTGTGTGTGTAATTGTGTATCTTGCTGTCACTGTGTCATTGTGTTTGTACCTGTATCTGGCTGTCACTGTGTCTGTGAATGTGCCTATATCTGGCTGTTGCTGTCAGTCTGTGTATCTGACTGTCACTCTGTCAGTCTAAGTGATAGTGTATCTGACTGTCCATCTGTGTGTGTGTGCAGCTAGCTTTCACAGTGTCCATTTGTTTCTGCATATCTCTGTTAGTGTGTATTTATGTCTGTGATTTACAGGGGTGTAACAATAGGGGTCCGTCAATCCAGGGGCCCGGCCGCCCCCTGCGTCCCCCCCACCCGGCACCCGCAAGAAGGAAGCTGAGGTCTATGTCTTCTTTAGCACAGACCTCTAGCAGCTGAGCTCCCTCGTCAGCATTCTAGTAATGCAGATCGCTGGGAGATGACATCATCTCCCAGAGCTCTGCATTATGGAAGAGAGGACCCCGCTGGAGCTCCAGCTTCTGAGGTCTGTGCAGAAGGAGGCACAGACCTCTCCTGCCATGCCCCTGGACCAACAGGGATGTAGGAGATGGATACTAGGGGGTAAATGTGGAGGTGGAGATTGGGAGCAATGTGGAGATTGGAGGCAATGTGGAGGCAATTTGGGAATTGGGGGCAACGTGGAGGTAATCTGGGGGCAATGTGGAGATTGGGGGCAATGTGGGGGCAATGTGAAGTTGGCCAATGGGGGGCAATATGAAGATGGCCAGTGAAGGTGGCTTATGGGGAGCAATGTGGTCGGGAGGGGGCCCATGGCAATTTTTGCACCAGGGCCTGGTGGCTTCTACTTACTCCTCTGGTGATCTAGCACCTGTCTTGACAGCTAACAAATTGTAATTTGTATAGACTCTATCTATCTGGGATGTGATTTTTTTGGGTCTCCCTCGTCCTGCAGCAGGCACGGTGATCCAGATCTGTAAATCATCTCTTGTGCTATTTTCTGGTTGAATATAAGAACATAGGTCCAGTGTTACTATTGCATACAATGCCAATAGACACACACACTCATAAACATTGCATAAAATACAGAATGTGCACAATTTGCTAATCTACAAGGAAAAAATAGCTGAAAACAATCAGAAAGGTCTGTTAATAACACACATAAATAATAAGTCTAAAAAGACAGAAAGGAGAATGAAATACACTACAGAATAACATTTCAATACCCAATATGTGTAAGACTGAAAGCTTTATAATAATGAATGACTGGATGACCAATAACCATTCATAAAATCAATCCCCCCCAAGTAGTTTGTACAAGGCGATAATATAACATATAATTAAATCATATCAGTAATAATGCACTTGGTTAATAAAATATAAACATTTATTAACACACATTAATTATAGAAATAATACAATAACATTTCATTGATTGGACTTAAAATACACTAAAATAACTATACATTTGATCAACAGTAATTAAATGCAACTACAGTCTTTGCAAGAGATTTGCAGGAGTGACAAAAGAACAATACCCAGTCTGACTCAATACATCATAATATAGACACAATCCAAGGGACGTTTACCTAGAGTCATACAGTGACATCAATATCACATTACAATTAATCAGAGTAACCAACTTTTTTTAGAACTAGATTTCCACCTTAAAGCCAAATACTTCACCAGATATCTAACCTTACCTAAGGTCAATAAACATCTGTCTGGAATTCTATTCATATAGTCTTTTCTTAATTTATTTACTTAGTACCTCTGAATAACTTGTTAGGGTAATATATGATTAATTGAATATTCTACAATAGATTTCCATTTATAGTTATGTCTGTATTTTCTGTCTGCAGTTAGAGTATGATACTACTAAAATATACTCTATCCTTAAATTGTAAGGCAATATAATAATTAAATTTACCATATAAGATTGAAGGAAATCAAACAAATTAAATATATAAAGTTAAGATAGAAAATATTTACCAATTTGTAGGTATATCTGAAACTGCTCTCTGAAGTACAGGTATGGTACAGTCACTCTGCCTTTTCCTTCTATTTCTTTCCTCTCTTCCTGGCTTTCAGGATCTGGCCATCCTCTTAGGTTTTGGCTCCCCATCATTCCCACATGCAAAGTGAATTACTCCCACAAGGTGTGGCGAATATGTGTCCTGATTTCATTGGTTACCTGAGACACCTCCTTAGTTAATATTAGGATATGATTAACTTTGTTCACCATATGGTCCAGTAGGTGGCATCCTTAGCCCACAAATGTAACAAGGATTTCAATTCCAAATATCTCAATCATTCTCAAGTGAAAGAAAAACGTAGTATATATAAACGGAACATATAGACCAAACATTTTGAGGATATCCAAAATATATCTTAATTCTTGGTAGCTGTACACATATTTTTCATTTGTGATAATTTATTTTGAATAAATCTTGTTATAAACAATTCTTGTCTAATCTATTTAAGTGTGAGCTTCTCTGATAGATTAGACTACACTTGTGAATGTAGACAATACATTTATGTATAATGATATTAAGATTACATTCAAACATTTTTTAAGCTAATGAACAACAAACAGAAACCAAACAGAGAGAAAAGAGAGGTTACATTTTAGAGATACACTTCTATTTTAAAATAATTTCTATATCTCAAAAGACAGGTTTAGGTTCTATTCTTAGCTCTTTTTAATTTTGTATATTATGAGCTAATCTGACAGCAACTAATGGACAAGTGTGTAGGGGCTGTGTCTACCAGTGGGACAAGTATGCTATGGGAAAGTAGAGACGACAGGTATGAAAGTGTAATGGGAGTCGGAGGACATAGGGTGACATATCATTAAAGATGGTGGCATTGAGAACATGGGGTGGTTGGTGGCTGAGAAATGGAACAATTGTTGAGGAGACCAACATCATCTTATGGGACATATGAATCATACATTTCCTTTTTTTTAATTTTTGTTTATTGAAAATAAGTAGTCAATACACAAATAACATTTTCATAGGATTTGCACATCATGAATATGAATAACAAACCTGGTATTGTAGCAATAAGATAAAGTAAACACTGTAACAATGACTTAATCACAACATCTGAGTTCAGATGGGGGATAGCATATACCGTGCTACATGTTGGTCAAACAAATATCAAACAAGCAACAAACCAATACAAGGGCTAATTGTCAAGAATGGAAAGAGCCTTAGCGTCAATGGCCAAAGAGACCTAAGAACGGAAATAAGTAATAAAGACAGGGTAGGGTAGGGAAGGAAGAGACGGGTGGTGAATTTTTGATTCACTGCTGACACTGCAGAGACAGTAATCTAAATACTCACAACTTGACATAGGTGGATGTACAAAGACTGGAAAACAGACAGTCTTTGTGTGGCTATGGCATGTGTCTTTTCCATCATAAACACTGATTCTGATCTATGGACCCATTGGTCTATGGAGGGGGGGCAGGTGATTTCCACTGCAAAGGGATCAGTCTTTTCACTGCGTTGGAGAGGAAACCAAACAGAGTCAGTTTTTCCTTGGATAAAATGGGAAAAGGGGGGAAATTTGTGTCAAAGAGCATGAGCAGGGGTTCTAGGGTAAGAGACAGGTTTATAATCAAATTAATCTTTTCCAGGATCACAGTCCAGTATGGAATTATGGTTGGGCATAACCACCACATATGCAAATATGCTGATTGGGGGGAACAAATTGTACAGTGATTGAAAAAATCTTATTAAGGTTTGTGCAATACTCGGGAAGGCCTGATGATTGTCTGGATAGCTGTTTGATTTTAATCACTCTGGCTAAAGTCTTACCACATTTGTTGCCATTGAGGTACTGGTTATATTTGGACCAAAGAAAATATTTACTGACTGACGCTTTTAATAAAGTGGATAATTCGTTTTGGGCATCTAAAAGATGTTGCAGAATCCCCCGCTTCAGATAAGGACTTATGCAAGGACTCGTAAGGACGTATTTTGTATGAAAAGTCAAATAATTTCCTATTCCTGGGTTTTTTCCTATAAGCACCTGATGCACTTGCCCCAGACAACACATTTTTGGGATTCCCATGTGATCGGATAAGAATAGGGATGGGTGAAAATATTTGCCTCAAACTGAAATAATGGCACTTCACGCTTGGTGAATAATTTCCCACAAAAACTGCTGTTTTTCTGCTTTTTCCCACTTTTTTGGACTAGTTCGTTGAAATCAATGGGAACATTGAATTTACATACAACACATAGCAAATATTATTTTATTTCCTAAATTCATAGTATAAAAGGGGCATGAGGGTGCCTGTGTTGGTGGGGTGTGGAGAAAGAATCAGTTGAACAGACAATGTTTTTTTTTGAGGGGGAGTTGTTTACTGGGGGCAGTTAATAAAAAATAAATCCTAAATACGATTAAAAAAACTCATAAGACATAGTATAAAAGGGGTTTGAGGAGGGTACCTGTGTTTTTGGGTGGAGCCTGGGGAATTAATCAGTTTAACAGGGAATTTGTTTTGGGGGGATTCTTGTCTGGTATTGGGAGGGGCAATTAATAAAAAAATAAATAAACAAACTAAGAAATGTGTATGTAAAGTGATAGAGACAGGAACCCCCTGAAATAAGCTGCCACTGGGGTGGACTGATACTTGATAGAGAATGTTGTAGAAGATGATTTGTTAGATTTGTTGTTAGAAGCCCAAGCACTGAGGAAACATTGATTTGTAGGACTTTGCCTTATTAAAGAAACAAGCTCCGAAGAAACATTGATTTGTAGGACTTAAGCTTGTTTGGCACAAGCCCTAAGGAAACATTGACTTAGGCTTGTTAGAAACAAACCCCCAATAATGGTTTATTTATTTGTAGGACTATGTTTTTTTATTATTATAACAGTGATCCAGATATGTAAATCATCTCTTGTGCTATTTTCTGGTTCAATATAAGAACATAGGTTCGGTGATTGCATACAATGCCAATAGACACACTCACTCACAAACATTGCACTTATTTACTGTATATAAAATACAAAATATGCACAATTTGCTAATGTACAAGAAAAAAAATAACTGAAAATAATCACAAAGGTCTGTCAATAACATACATAAATAATAAGACTAAAAAGATAGACGAGACAACTAATTACACTATAGAATAACCTTTCAATACTCAATATGTGTAAGTGTGAAAGGTTTATAATAACTGACATCTTTAAATGCAGACTGATAATTCTGTCAGAACAGACAATAATGAATTCTCTAGCTACATGCATGTGGCTGAGCAAAACAAAGCAACAGGTAAAAGATATGCCAAGGAAATGTGTGCTATAATGGCTACCCAGACATACAAAATAAACACAGCAAGGAAACATATACAAAAATGTGAGCGGCTCTGAGAACAATCAAAAGCAGAAGTAGCTAGTTCTACAGCTAGGCATCACTTAGAAGCATCATATTTTAGCTTCTAGTGCCATAACAAAGACTATTCCCACCCAAATGGGTGGTCCAGTACCAAAATGTGATTTTTTGAGTGGTGGTTAGCTATAGAACAAGCCACTTATGCTTTTGTATGTCCCCAGAGACTCTCACATTTTGGCATTTATTTTGAATACTCTTATAAGAGTGATGGGTAATCCTGGTGAGTCCCCACAAGGCCAAAACATGCATTTGTAGTTATCCCGTGTTCCTGTACACAGGGGACTTGTCTCTCATTATGGAGCAGGACTGCCCCTTTTAGGCAAGACTAGTCAAATATGTACTTGGAAATGTCTTCTCTTTAATGGCACTAGAGAGTCTCTCACATTTTTGTATTTACTGTAAGGTAATATTTAAATCCAATTTAACTTATAAAGTTATGCAAATAACTGATTTGTGTGCTGCAGCTGACTAACACCTATGTCCAGAGTTTTTGCACATTTCCCTCACTATGTTTTTCTGCTACAAGCATGAACAAACCAAACTCTAGATAAAAGTATACCAAATTACACCTAGAAGCTTTCTTGAATACTATCAAGTAGTATACTTTTTAAAGCGGAACTACCACCTCTAAACAACTTGAGCTTAAATAATTACCCATCTGGCGACTAGCTGCTTAGTAGCGCTAGTTGCCAGAATTATTACCTTGTTAAAGAGAATTATCAATTCTTGTCAGGCAGACATGCAGTACGGAGCACAGACACCTTCCCATAGTGACGTCTGCACCTCTGCGCTGTCTGTCCCATCCAGACCCGAACACCTCCTAGCAACGTCTCCTAGAGCCGGCTGGGACTGACAGTGCAGAAGTGCAAATGTCATTATGGGTAGATGTCTGTGCACTAGTGATGAGCGAGCACCCCAATGCTCGGATGTTCGGGTGCTCTGACCGAGCACCCCCTGAGGCTCGAGTGCTCGGCCGAGCATCCGAGCCCCATTGAAGTCAATGGGAGGACTCGAGCATTACACCAGGCACCCCCTGCTCTGATGAGGGGAGGGTGCCTGGTCCATAGGAAAAGGGCAGAAAAAGATGGAAACACTACAGAAATGGTTCAGGGACAGCATAGGGAGGATGTCTGGATGCACCTTGGACTCCAACATCGCTGCTGGGAACGATCTTTCGCCCGTAGTACGCCATTTTTACAGACTGACCATAAAACACACAAAAAGGAAAATAAAAACGACTTTAGGCGAAAAATTGTTACCAAACAATATTTGCTGTATATTTACTTGTATATCATCTGCAAATTCTCCCAAAAATTTCCTTGATTTTCAGAACTGAGGCCATGATTAAGAGGGAAACGTGCGCAGAGGCAAATTCTCCCAAAAATTTCCTTGATTTTCAGAACTGAGGCCATGATTAAGAGGGAAACGTGCGCTGAGCTGACCATCTAAAACATTATGGGTGAGGGTCTGCTGCAGAGCTGACCATCCTAAACATTATATGCGAAGGCCCGCTAGTGAGCTGACGCTATAAAACATTATATGAGAGGGCCCGCTAGAGAGCTGACCCAATAAAACATTATATGAGAAGGCCCGCTGGTGAGCTGACCTATATAAAAATTGGCAAACAGGGCCCGCTGGTGAGCTGGCCCTATATAAAAATTATATCACAGGGCCCGCTGGTGAGCTGGCCCTATATAAAAATTATATCCCAGGGCACGCTGGTGAGCTGGCCCTATATAAAAATTATATCCCAGGGCATATGGAAGAGGAGGAGGAGGATGAGAAGATTAAGAGTCAACCATATACCCGTTTTTTGGGTGGAAGGGGTGAATGGGAATACAGAGTATTCCCATCATTGTAAATAACATATATAAAGTGAGTTTATGTTCCCCCGGGGCTTTCCTCCAGTGGAGTGGAGAAGTCAGGGGAAATCCAGGCCTTGTTCATTTTTATAAGTGTCAACCTATCAGCATTGTTGGTGGAAAGGCGGATACGCTTATCTGTTATGATGCCACCAGCAGCACTAAATACCCGCTCAGACAGAACGCTGGCGGCAGGGCAGGCCAGCACCTCCAAGGCGTAGAGTGCCAGTTCATACCACGTGTCCAGCTTGGACACCCAGTAGTTGTAAGGCACAGAGGGATCATTGAGGACGCTGACACGGTCTGCTACGTACTCCTTCACCATCTTCCAAAACTTTTCCCTCCTTGTGACACTAGGCTGCGCATCAGGGTGAGGGTGCTGCCGGGGTGTCATGAAGGTGTCCCACGCCTTGGAGAGTGTTGCCCTGCCTTTCTCGGAACTGCTGTGTGCTCCCCTTTTCTCCCCTTCTCGGTTGGCCAAGGTAGCACGTACTCTGCCGCCAGCGTTGTCAGATGGAAAATTTTGGAGCAATTTTTCAACAAGAACCTTCTGGTATTGCACCATTTTGCTTGTCCTCTCCACCGGAGGAATGAGAGATGAGAAATTCTCTTTGTAGCGGGGGTCCAGAAGGGTGAACACCCAGTAATCCGTGTTGTCTAAAATGCGTACAACGCGTGGGTCACGGGAAAGGCAGCCTAACATAAAGTCAGCCATGTGTGCCAGAGTACCAACAGTCAAGATTTCGCTGTCCTCACCAGGAGGCTGACTCTCAATATCCTCATCCTCTTCCTCCTCTTCTGCCCACCCACGCTGAAGAGATGGAACTAAAGTTCCATGGCTACCCTCTGTAGCGGAGGCAACCGTGTCTTCCTCCTCCTCCTCCTCCTCCTCCTCCGCCTCCTCCAATTGTCGCTGAGAAGACGAAGTGAGGGTGCTCTGGCTATCACCTTGTGTAAGCTCTTCCTCCCCCATTTCCACCTCTTCCACATGCAAAGCGTCGGTTTTAATTGTGAGCAGCGAGCGTTTCAGTAGACACAGAAGTGGGATGGTTACACTGATAATAGCGTTATCGCCGCTCACCATCTGTGTCGATTCCTCAAAATTGCGTAAAACCTCGCAGAGGTCTGACATCCATTCCCACTCCTCACTTCTGATTACAGGAAGTTGAACGGAGAGGCGACGACCGTGTAACAGCTGGTACTCCACTACTGCCCTCTGCTGCTCACAAAGCCGGGCCAACATGTGGAAGGTGGAGTTCCAGCGCGTGCTCACGTCACACAGCAGCCGGTGAGCTGGCAATTGTAAGCGCTGCTGCAGCTTCAACAGGCCGGCCGAAGCTGTTGATGACTTACGGAAATGTGCACACACGCGGCGCACCTTGGTCAAGAGATCATGCACATTGGGGTAGGTTTTTAGAAATCGCTGCACCACTAAATTAAATACATGCGCTAGGCATGGTACGTGTGTGAGCTTGCCGAGCTCCAAAGCCGCCACCAAGTTACGCCCATTATCACACACAACCATGCCTGCTTGCAGGTTGAGTGGCGAGAGCCACTGCTCGGTCTGGTGACTAATCCCCTGCAACAGCTCTGAGGCCGTGTGCTGTTTGTCCCCAAGGCAGATCAGCTTCAGCACGGCCTGTTGACGCTTCCCCACTGCAGTGCTACACTGCTTCCAGCTACTGGCTGATGGGGGAGTGGCGGTGTGTGTAGAGAATTCGGAGGTGGAAACGGAGGAGGAGGAGCCAATAACGTAGGTGCTGGTGGAAACCCTGATGGAGGTAGGGCCCGCAATCCTCGGCGTGGGTAGCACCCGTGCCATCCCAGGGTCCGAGTCGCTCCCAGCCTCCACGACATTCACCCAGTGTGCCGTCAGGGAAATGTAGCGTCCCTGGCCACAAGCACTTGTCCATGTGTCAGTCGTTAAGTGGACCTTCCCAGTAACTGCGTTGGTCAGGGCACGGGTGATGTTACGGGACACATGGTGGTGTAATGCGGGGATGGCACACCGGGAAAAGTAGTGGCGGCTGGGGACCGCGTACCGAGGGACAGCTGCTGCCATCAGGCTGCGGAAGGACTCAGTGTCCACAAGCCTAAATGGCAGCATTTCGATGGCCAGTAATTTTGAAAGGTGTGAGGTTAGTGCTATGGCCTGTGGGTGGGTGGCTGGGTACTTTCTCTTGCGCTCAAATGCCTGGGGTAACGACATTTGGACGCTGTGCTGGGACAGGGAAGTGGATGTGGTCGCTGATGGTGCTTCAGATGGTACAGGTGCAGGGCGGGAGGTATGCGGGCCTGCGCCTTCGACAGGCGATTGGCCGGCACCGAAAACAGGGGAAGAGGAGGCAGTGGTGTGGCCTGCAGACACAGGTGGGCGATCCAGGCGTTCCTCCCACTTACTACGGTGCTTGGATGCCATGTGTCGGATCATGCTGGTGGTGGTGAGGTTTCTAGTGTTCATGCCTCGGCTCATTCTGGTGTGGCACAGGTTGCAAACTACAATTCTTTTGTCGTCCGCACTTTCCTTAAAAAAACGCCATACCGCGGAACACCTACCCTTTGGCAAGGTAGATTTACGCAAGGGGGTGCTCCGTGGAACATTTGCGGGCCGGTTTGGTGCGGTCCGCCTTCTTTCTGTAGCCACACCACTGCCTCTTCCAGCCTGTTGCGGTGCTGCAGATGGCTCACCCTCAGGACTGCTGACATCGCTCGGCTCTACACCTTCCCAGGTGGGGTCAGTCACCTCATCGTCCACCAAGTCCTCCTCCACTTCCTCACTCTGATCATCCTCCTCAAGTCTTGATCCCACCACATACTCAGTCATTGACAACTGTATAACATTCTCCTCAACAAGGTCTTGAGACGGAAATAGTGGTTGATTTAATGGCAACTGTGTCTCATCATCATCATCATCATCATCCACTACTTCCTTTGACCTTAAATGCCGTTCACATCTGTCATCTTCTTGTGATTGGGTAGCCTCTAGAGGTTGTGAATCAGGGCACAAGATGTCATGTTCCTCTGCAAGCGTGCTTGGAGAGAGGGTCAAATGAAGGATTGGTGATGAGACGAGCTCATCACTATATCCCAGTGTGGGATCACTTCTTTGACCAGACCGTGTATGGTGGGAGGAAGGATGATCAGAGTGAGGATTATGTTGACCAGACTCTTGGCTACTGAGAGTGGACTTGGTGGAAGACAGGGTGGTGCTTAACCGACTGGAAGCAGTATCAGCTGTCATCCAACCGACCACCTGTTCGCACTGGTCGGACCTCGAGAGTGATGTCCTGCGACGCCCTGTGAAATCAGACATGAAGCTAGGTATGGTGGATGTCTTTCTTTCTTGTGCTCTGGCACCAGGCACAGTTTCTCCGCGTCCTGACCCGCGCCCTGAACTTTCAGGATCACGTCCACTTCCCCGTCCCTTTTTACCCGCCTTCTTCATCTTACACAGAATATGTGACTTTAATATTTGAGTTTGAAAACTTAACAGTATTTCTTATAATTCTGCAACTGTACAGAGTACACAGAATAGGCTGTTAAACGGCGTTGAAACACACTGAATGGAATATGTGACTTTGATATTTTAGTTTGAAGACTTAACAGTATTTCTTCCTATTCTGCAACTCTGCACAGTACACAGAATAGGCTGTTAAACGGCGTTGAAACACACTGAATGGAATATGTGACTTTAATATTTGAGTTTGAAAACTTAACAGTATTTCTTATAATTCTGCAACTGTACAGAGTACACAGAATAGGCTGTTAAACGGCGTTGAAACACACTGAATGGAATATGTGACTTTAATATTTGAGTTTGAAAACTTAACAGTATTTCTTATAATTCTGCAACTGTACAGAGTACACAGAATAGGCTGTTAAACGGCGTTGAAACACACTGAATGGAATATGTGACTTTAATATTTGAGTTTGAAAACTTAACAGTATTTCTTATAATTCTGCAACTCTGCAGAGTACACAGAATAGGCTGTTAAACGGCGGTGAAAGACACTGAATGGAATATGTGACTTTGATATTTTAGTTTGAAAACTTAACAGTATTTCTTATAATTCTGCAACTGTACAGAGTACACAGAATAGGCTGTTAAACGGCGGTGAAAGACACTGAATGGAATATGTGACTTTAATATTTGAGTTTGAAAACTTAACAGTATTTCTTATAATTTTGCAACTCTGCAGAGTACACAGAATAGGCTGTTAAACGGCGGTGAAAGACACTGAATGGAATATGTGACTTTGATATTTTAGTTTGAAGACTTAACAGTATTTCTTCCTATTCTGCAACTCTGCACAGTACACAGAATGTGCTGCTACACTGCGGCGAAGCACACTGAATGGAATATGTGACTTTGATATTTTAGTTTGAAGACTTAACAGTATTTCTTCCTATTCTGCAACTCTGCACAGTACACAGAATGTGCTGCTACACTGCGGCGAAGCACACTGAATGGAATATGTGACTTTGATATTTTAGTTTGAAGACTTAACAGTATTTCTTCCTATTCTGCAACTCTGCACAGTACACAGAATGTGCTGCTACACTGCGGCGAAGCACACTGAATGGAATATGTGACTTTGATATTTTAGTTTGAAGACTTAACAGTATTTCTTCCTATTCTGCAACTCTGCACAGTACACAGAATGTGCTGCTACACTGCGGCGAAGCACACTGAATGGAATATGTGACTTTGATATTTTAGTTTGAAGACTTAACAGTATTTCTTCCTATTCTGCAACTCTGCACAGTACTCAGAATGTGCTGCTAAACTGCGGCGACGCACACTGAATGGAATACGTGACTTTGATATTTTAGTTTGAAGACTAAACAGAATGTGCTCTAATCTGCAACTTTGCACACTAAACAGAATGTGCTCTAATCTGCAACTTTGCACACTAAACAGAATGTGCTCTAATCTGCAACTTTGCACACTAAACAGAATGTGCTCTAATCTGCAACTGTGCACACTAAACACAATGTGCTCTAATCTGCAACTTTGCACACTAAACAGAATATATATATTTTTTTTTTTTTTTTTTTGTTTTTTTCCCCCCACACCAAATAACCTGCTGCCCCCACACACAGTAGTCCTAAAAAGGACTTTTGGTTCTTTTTTTTTCACAATTTTTGTTTTTTTCCTCCCTACACTGCCTTTCCCTTCCTATCCTCAGCTCTCCCTGGCTCAGACTGAGCCGAACTCGCTGGTCAGGTGCTATACAGCACCTGACCACGGGTTCTGGCCAGCCAATCAGTGTAATGCCAGCAGCCAACATGGCTGCTGGCATTACACCGATGTCAGAGCCTCCCTGCACGTTTATTGGCTGCGCAGCAGCCGCAAAACGTGCGGGGAGGAGACCCGAACATGGCGGGCGAGCACATGCGGTACTCGTACGAGTACCGACATGTGCCGAGCAGAGCGATGCTCGAGCCGATCCGAGCATCGGCCGAGCATGCTCGCTCAACACTACTGTGCACCCATTGAGAATTGATAAAATGTTCTCCTTTTTATGAAATTGCAATCTCAGCCTGACCAACTGCCAGCAATAATATATGTATCAGCATCAAACCCTCCCCTACTTAAGACAATGGGTAAATCTCTTATTGAGAGATACCCTCAGACAGAGAAAGATAAAATATAACTTTTATTTCAATAAAAATAAGAAATGCTCAATAAAACAATTTAAAATCAGCAAACTAAATTAAAGCGTATCAGTATTATGTCATTAGCCATATAATTATGCACATAAACATTACACGACTCAATAATCTTCCCTTAGGCATATAGAAGAAAATGCTCATCTAATGTGTTGTAGGGAAGATTATCGAAAGAACCAAAAAATACAAGAAACGCTCTGGTATGTATTGGGGTCTCATATCTCTACAATTCTTCAATGTTTCCCATTCACTTAGTTTCTGTAAAGGAGTAATACATCTCCTTTTGTTTTGTCAAATAATGCTCATTCATACAACTACCCTATATTTAATACTCCCTTTGTTTTATTAAATATATCCATCTTAGTTCTAATCAAGCCAGCTGTAGAAGACAGTGAGAAAAATTGCTTTGCAGTGTGTCAGAGTAAAGTAACGCCGCACCCTTAAAAGTACAAGCGAAAAGGCTTTTCACACCTTTAAACAGCTGGAGGTGCGAATCGCATGGCAAGAGTCTGTGTAGAGCAACAATTACCCATTATAGGTCCTCTATTATGGACACAATGTGTATAGTTTATGCTCTTAATAGCTCACCATTCACTTACTCTATATTTTTTCCACAATTTTTGATAGTCCTGTTTCTGTTATCCAATGCTTTTTGAAAACAGAACAGACTAACTGGGAATTCATTACTCTCTCCCTAATAATTATCATCATGTGCATTATGGTGATTGAATGCCAACAGAAGTGATACAGTATTGCACTGCATCCTTGTTTACAGAAGCGCAGATATATGGCACTCTGCTACATTGTGAAACAATTCCCCATTGTTGCTCACTATAGCCTGTCTGATGAACATTAAAGGACACTAATAGAAGTGATATATTGTATTATTTAATCGCTGCCTGAACCTTGTACTTGTAAGGGTGTGGAGTCACTGTACTACCACTACAACTACTAGTATTACTACTACTACTGTACTACAGCTGGCACTCTGATACATTGCGAAGTAATTCCCCATTGTTGCTCACTACAGCCAGTTTGATGAACATTAAAGGACAATAATAGAAGTGAAATATTGTATTATTTAATCGCTGCCTGAACCTTGTACTTGTAAGGGTATGGAGTCACTGTATTTCTACCACTACAACTACTACTATTACTACTACTACTGTACTACAGCTGGCTGGATGAGAACCAAGATTATATTTAATAAAACAAGTGGTGTATCAAGTATAGGGTCACTGTATGAATGAGTGTTATATGACACGCCTTTCTAGAAACTAACGGAGTGGGAAACAGTGAATCAGTGTGGAGATATGAGATTCCAATACATCCCAGAGCATTGATTTTATTGTTTGGTTGTTTGGATAATCTTCCCTTCTACTCATTAGAAGCATTGTTTTCTAAATGCCTATGAGAAAATTATTGAGTCATCTAATGTTTGTGTTCATAATGATATGACTGGTGTCATAATTCTGATATACTTTACATTTCATTTGCTGCTTTTAAATTGTTTATTCATTTTTTTTATAATTTGGTATTTCCTTTTATCTTTTTCTTTGCATGTTATTCTAGGTATTTATACCCTAGCACATTCTCCCAGATATAGAAAGCAACACCCTTACACTATAAATTGCTGGTCCCCCTCTTTTTTCCAATTGCCAGCAAAGTTACTAAAGATTGGGGCATCTTGATAAGCCTAGTGGCATTATAGCTATGAAAGTATCAACATCTGAAATAGATATGCCTCTCCAGAATAGATTTACAGTACTAGCATGGCAGATGTTAACTAAGGTACTGCGTATTGATCTTATGTATGTATATCTTTATTTATATGGCACAAATAAAGACATACATACAAAACACAATAGACAAAAATATTATCAAGACTTACCAGGAATTAGACACAGAAACAAATCAGATAGATAAATGTATTACAGATCTAAATAGTGGAGAACAATGCAGGAACAGCAACCATTTTAAGTATTTTTGAGGGAGGAGCTACAACAAAGAGGGGAAGGAAATAAAGGAAAACATAGTAAGGAGAAAAAGAGTAATGGAATCAGGCATAGAGGAAGTAGAGGAGGAAAACATGCTAAAAAGAAGTAAAGTCTAAGTATGCCACCTAAATCAGAGGTAAAAGATATCTACAATTTATCAGATGAGAGACTAGAGGTAGAAGATGTCAGACTTCTTAAAAAGGATCTTAAATTTGCACCAAACAATAATATTAATGATTTTGAGTTCTTTGTTGACTTTAACAAGTTCATAAGAAAACTTACCATCAAAACATTCTTTAGCATTAAGGAACAAGAAAAGCAACATAGCTTTGAATCAAGTGGGGAGTTGGAAGTTCTTGTGAAGTTGCTAGAAGAAAAAGATAATTAAGATATCAATAATGTAAATGAGAAGAAAAGCGTAACTACAAATCTAAAGAAAATATCTAGTTTTTACCCTACACATTATAAAAGTTCATTTATTCTAACATGTTATAAACTAGTGATAGATGAATATAATTCTACAGTTAAAGGCAAAAAATAGTAAAGGAGAGAGAAAAGCTATGCAGAAATTGTCTAAAAATAAAAAGCATAATACATGAAATGGATAAAGGAGGAGATATAATAGTGAAGAACACTCAGACTATATTAAAGAAGGACTAAGACTAGCTGAAAACAAGCAATTTTATATAGAGATCCCAGCGAAACATACAGTAAAAACCTGGAGGAGTTACTAACTGGAGCCCTAAAAAGGGATATTATAACATAAGCATAATATGAATATTTAAATATAAAACAAAATGAACCTGCATTCCTATATCATAAACCAAATATCCATAATTCAATTGTAAACACTCCAGATAGACCAGTTGTAGATGGTATGAACCCTATAATGTCCAACTTGTCCAAGTATGTCTACCACTTTCTCCATGAGTATATGGTAGATCTACCGAGCTATATAGGTGATACCTAGCATGTCCTGGAGAAAATGGAACACATACAATAGTCTGAAAAATACATGTTGGTAGCGATGAAGTGGTTTTGTTGTATACCAACAACCAACATAACCTTGGCCTAGAAGCTCTGGTATTTTATCTAGACCAGGACAATGCTCTGTAACATAAAGAATTTCTCCTAAGAAGCACCTCCTTTATGCATTTGTGTTCCAGGGGGAATTCTATCTACAAAAAAGAGGAAGAGCCATGGGTACAAGTTTGCTACCTCCTGCGCCAATTTGTTCATGGGACATTTTGAAGAACTATATGTCTGGAACAATCGGTCATGGAGGGAGAACTTGTTATACTATGGCCTTTTTATCAATGACATACATCTAATATAGGGGTTTAGTGTTGTTGAAGTAGGAAACATGATTGACTGCCTTAATCGTAATAAAAGAAGAATAACATTCACACACAATATACAGCCTCAAAAGCTTTCATTATTGGATATTGTCATGAAGGATATTTTGAATGACACTGTGGGAAGCAGTGTCTACAAAGAAGAAGTGGTTACAAATAGATATCTGCATACCAGTGGTGCTCATTACAATAAATGGCTAACCAATATACCCGTCAGACAGTTCCATTGCTTGAGGTGGAACTGCAGTGAATTTAAAGATTTTCTGGACAAAAGGGAAGAACTCAAAATAGAATTCAAAGAAATAGGATACAGTGGTAATTTAATTATTTACAGATTTGTAGTTCTAGCGATCTTGAAGCCGAAAGGATCCCCCTCCCTCCCCTTTCCCTGCATCACTAAGCCTCTCAGTCTGGTCTGGATGGAGCATGGTGAGGAACAATCTTCAGTAACTGAATATAGATTTTCCCTTGCTGAATCTGTCCGGTCCCACAACTGGCTTACAGATCTAAGGGGAGGTGGCCAGAAGGGCTTGAATAGTGCTTGACCTACAAATCTGTAAGTAATGAAATTTAGCGCTATGTGTTACAAAAAACTAAAGAAGACTCAGACATCAATTTTTTTTATTAGAGGTATTAATATCACTTTAAAGGAAGAATTACCAACTAAGCCTATGACTACTTTGAAGAAGAACAGAAATTTAAGATCATATATATAGCACAAATTAGATCCAAAAACATGGAGGAAGATACCAATAGGGACGTCTCTGAAACATAATACATTAAAACCAGGGAACTTTATATGTCATCGCAAAAGATGTGCAAATTGTCAACACATGACTTGGGGTACATAGTATTTTTGTAATGTAGAAAATAACATATACCAGATAAGTTGTGGTTGCAGAGCTAAACATGTGGGGAGAACAGTGAGAAGCTTGAGAACAGGAACTGGGGAACACAGGAGAAAATAGAAGGGGAAAGGATTGTGGGTTCCCATACAGTTTTTAGCATGTAAAAAAGGTGGCCTGAGGAATCTCCAAATTATGGGCCTATAACACTTCCCCCCCCAAAAGACCTAATAGTTTCATAGCCCTCTATCAAAAAGAAACTTTCTGTATCTACACTATGGGAACAATGGACCAGGGAGGGTTAAATGAATAAACGGATTAAAGTTTTATATAAATAGGAGATAGCTTCACTTTGTAAAAATGTAGATATAGTAAGCAATTTAAAGGGGAACTACCACCCCGCAAAAACTTTATCTTGATTAAGTCTTCATCTGGCGACTAGCTGCTTAGTAGCGCTAGTTGCCAGAAATATGACCTGGTTTAAAAGATTTTCGACTTATTCAGAGGCTGACAGTAGCAGGAAGCACGGACATCTTGTCATAGTGACGTCCGTGCGCCTGTGGACGGCCGGCTCCAAAAGGGACTGACAGTGCAGGTGCACGGACATCACTATGGCAAGATGTCCGTGCTTCCTGCTACTGTCAGCATCCGAATAAGTCAAAAATCTTTTAAACTAGGTAATATTTAGTAGCTTAGTAGCGCTAGTCGCCAGATGAAGACTTAATCAAGATAAAGTTTTTGCGGGGTGGTAGTTCCCCTTTAAAGTTGGGGATTTCACATGCAATTAACATACAGAAGTAATATCTACTCACAAAAATGTATAAACATAAACAATAAAACAAAAAATAGCAAATACCTACTCACAAAAATATATGCACATAAAAATAATACAGAAAATAAAAAAATAACTATAGAAAGTGACTGTAAGGCTACAATACATTCCATAAATATTCCTGATCTTGCAGATTTCATTTATTCTCCATCATATGTAAATAAAGACATGAAGACATATAAAACTCATTTCTAATTTGAACCAAATGGAGGACTCATTGAAAGTTAATTTTATTTTAACATTACTGATACATGGACATACATATATGGGAATAAGGAAACCATATCTTTGCCTAAAATTGCTGGAATATTATGAGCACATTATCTGGGGCTAAAGAGATTAACTCCCCTTCTCCCTCTCTCCCCTGAACTGATAGTGGTGGAGAGTAGGAGGGATGCTGACTAAGAAAATAATAGAACAAAGTTAAGGACTAATACTCCAGGTGTACTTGGTGTGTGCGTTTTATATATGGTACGCATACATAACTAAAACCAACAATATGGGGTTTAAGATAACGGTGAAATGGAAACTGAGATGAAATGATACTATGAGTTTCTGGTTACAATATCTAAAACAATGGATATGGAGCCAATGTATAAATATTTGCCATACGCTCCTGAAGAAGTAATTTGAATTATGAAATGCACTGAGTGTGTTTTATGTTATTTTAAATGCAGTTGTAGCACTTTACAGTAATTACTGTTTTTTACTTAAAATGTTATATTTTAATAAATACCACTATTATACTCCCACCACATAGTTTTGCTCTTTATATACCCCTGAGACAATATCCCTCTCCATAGTACCGATTATATTGGGCTATATACAGGACTAAATAAAGGGCTGATAAAATTTGCAAAGAAAAGCTGGTCCTGTACCCACAGAGGAACTTACACCCAAAAGAAGAGGAGCAGCAGAGCTGGAGAGGAGGAAACCATCTTGGCGTTTCTACCAGGAGTGCAGTTAATACTCAGAGGCAGTCTATAAGCCTCAGAACCAAGTGAGTAGAATGTCAATAAGAGCTTGGGGTGAAGGTGTATCCACAGAGAAAATACTACTCTTAGAAGATCCTTTGCGCTGTTGTCTATCTTTTTTTTGTCTATACTGCAGTTTGTGTTTTTTTTGGAGGCCCTGCCATATATACAGCTGAGAGGACTTCAGTTTTTATTGAACCTTTCTGTAACTATTTGTTTATTGTCCGTACTTTGTGGTTCTCTCTATAGTACCCTGCAGAGATCACTTTATATTGGTACTTCTCAGTAAGATACCTACTACTGGTTCTTTACATTTGTGCTTCAATCATTGCATCACTAATTAATGCTTCCTTGTCACCTGGGTATATGCTCAAAGCATGGAATGTGGCTAGAGTTATACCTGTCCATAAATGTGATTTTGCTGAAATGTACATCTGGGGTTGGCCGTTTCTCTTGTTCAGAGAGGAATTGTCTGGCATTTCATGGCTGGACTGCCAATTGGGCAGGATCAGTATGATGTGCTTTAAGATATTTTCTTCCTGTCTATGGCACTTGTGAGCTAAAAGATTGCACCCTGTGTAGGATACCATTCCCTCAGAGCCTGCTAAATACCATGGCAGGCGCATTCCTAGTTGAGAACTCTGAGGAGTACTTTGCATATGTAAATTACCCTTGTGATTGGTCACCTTAAAGGTAACAGGGGAATCTAGATGTGTGCTCCTTTCTACCAAGTGCATAGAGAGATTACTTGAACTCCTGTGGCTCAGGAAAGCTGAAATATATATATGGGATCGGCTTAGAGTGGACTTGTCTAGTGCTATGTGGCTGGACTACCATTTGGGCAGAGTCAGTATGTTGTGCTTTAGGATGTTATTTTTCTTTGTGTATGGTACTTTTGAGCTAAAAGAGGATTCACCCTGGCTGGTATACCAATCTTATAATGTTCCATGATGTCTTGGGTGTTATAAGCCACACTCTGGCATTATGTCGCCCAAGGTATCCGGCACACTCTAATGGATATACATCCCTAGAATGCTTGAGGAATCTTCAGCACATTGTTTCACCACACGTTGGAGATGTTGCTAGCATTCATTGTTTTGAAAGACCAATTTAAATCAAAGAGAATTGTCATTTTTCCCCTTTGGTGCATTTGATTGGCTCCAGAATGTATTCAGTTATGCACTTCTAACCATACTACTAAATGCCCCCTGGTTTAGATTGGACCCATGAAAGCTAGGGAGATCTTCAATAAACTTGTTGGAGACCTCTTTAGCATTTAAACAGTTAAAAGTCCTACTTAAATGAATTATAATTTGTATTTGTCCTTTATGATGCAGCTAGTTTGGCTCAGCATTTTTCTAGTTAACAGTACATCATGCTCAGCAATGATATAATTGATGATGTTTTCTTATTCTTTAGAATTTTACGGTTTCATATGTGGTACCTCCAAGTGTTTTGCACCAGATCAATAGAATGCTAAATCACCGTCATTGACATGGTACTGTGACTTTGCTTTACAATAGCTACAGTTCCAAAATCAAATAAACACTTGTGGTTCCTAAAACACAATAGCAAATGCTTTTATGTACTGTTTAAGCAGTCTGGATTTCAATTCTTAAACAATCTCTGAATTTGCGGAAAAAACAACTAACCTATCTCATGGAATTTTTTTGAAATTGGATTTTCCTCAACACATCTTATTAACCTTCAAGGTACTAAATGTATGTTACCAGGTTATAAAAAACAAAAATATACAGAGGACCCCATAGCATAAAACTGTTGATACATAAAATCAAACAAAGGCTGCAATTGTACTCACAAATAAGAAGGTCAGCGATCAATCTGACAAGATTGGCAGATGGAGACATTTCCGTCTCCATTCGGGTACCTCAAGGGATCAGCTGATCTGAGAAGGATCTTCTTGATGAATGATGAATATCTTTTGTTCTCTGTATACACAGAAAAGTATTGCAATCTATGTGGATCCATTGATTTGGAAACCAAAATATGAATACATGCATATAACTAAAAACACTAAAAAATGAAAATAAAAATGAGAGTATAGGGAATATTGGATGGCTCTAAAGGATTTAATATATTTTTTATAAATATTGCAACTTACATACAATGGAAACCACAATATGGGATATGTAAAAATCTGTTGACCCTGTACAATTGCACTCTTTGTTTGATTTTATGTATCAACAGTTTTGTGCTATGGGGCTCCCTGTGTCTTTTTGTTTGGAGAGAGCTCCCTGGTATCTTGTGGCCATTTGAAGAGAGCTTGTACCTACAGGAGAAGCCTACCTTTGGAGAGCCTTACAGATCACTGTGTTTGGGGCAGCTGAATATCCCAAAAATTCCTGTTTTGTTGTGTTATACATAAGTAGAATCACAGCATTTACACTTGTGAGTATCCACCTATTGGGTGTTTTTTGGTGGAGGAGGACATTAATTAAGAACACTACACAAGGAGGCACCTTTTTTTTTCTCTCTTTTGTTTTTATCATATAAATGTATGTTAAGCACCTCAATACACACACACAAAAAATCCAAAGAATATGTAATATATGTTACTTAAACATCCTTGCAGGTTTGTTACATGTTGGTAAAGAAGGAGTCAATGTCTTGTTTGACAAATGGGGAAAACCCAGCAAATTAACGTGGCAGTGATATATGTTTCTGTCAACAGCTGGACATGCTCTCTTTCTCAGTCCACTGATTCTGGTTGACGTTTCTCATCTTGCTAGCATGCCTGGTGTACTTTCAAGTGGATATTCTGGCAACCCATTACAATTCTAAGCACACATGCTTTTTTTTTTTTTTTTTTTTTTTTTTACTAAAAAGATAATCGTTAATTTTTTAATACTAAAAATTACTTAGATTGGTTCTCTAGATTGGTTATCTGCACTACTCCAGGGCAGCTAACACGCTAATTTAAACAGACCATTGTTTGCCGGTATCAACATGTTGGCAAACTGCTGTACATTTTTCTCCTCAGGTTTTAAAGTAACATATTACTGAATTAGTAGAAAAGTAAATTGCATTATATACTACATCAAAGAAAAATTAAGACCATTTACATATTTTCCTTGATACATGGATCAATTGTTTTTCTCCCGATTACCTAAAGCACGCCTTGATACAAAATCCTGTGTACGATTTATGGACACATTTGTCCTTGAAGTAAAATGACAGATTTTGTTCCTATATAGGACCAAATGGCATCTGTCTTATGCAACATAACATAGTAACATAGTTAAAGAGGCTGAAAAAACCTGCATTCATAGGAAGGCAGATAAAACCACCATATTGAAGACATTTCCAATGAGCCCAAAGTGGGTAAAAAAATTCTTCCTGACTTTAAGTGGCAGTCAGATATTTTATATGATTTGAAACTAACTGTTATACCTCACAATATTTTTCTGAGTAAAATACTTATCTATTGTTTTTTTTTGTATTTGCAAACACAAACAGTCAAAGAATGCCACAATTTTACTGCCATAAAATATTCCTGCCTTATTTTAGTAAAAATTGGCTCTCCTTGAGTCTTAATGAATGATGAGTTCATCAGAGAAATCCTTGTATTGACCTTAAACATATTTGCAGACATTCTTAGCCTTCAGTAGTTATCTTCCTCTCAGGGCTGGTATGCGTAGGTCTGGCTCCAAATTGTTGTTCTTAAATATTAGATGATTTATAAGCAAGAGACTGGTAGAGTAAAAGCAGTACCTTCATTGGCTAACTGAGTAGCTTTAGAGTTCATGCTTTTAAGATCACTTAGGTCTCTTTGTCAGGCATGTTGTAGAATGAAATCTGAATACCTCAGATACAGATATACACAAAACCTGACATAGATTGTACATCAGAAAATCACACATATTCATCGCTGTAAGAAATGTAAGTTCTTGATTACTTTGCATTCCACTGGGAAGCTTACTACCATATGGGAATCTTATTATAAGTCTAAATTATTCTAGTCTTCAGCAGAGTCGTCTTTGTAGTCTGCAATAAAATCCATCTTCCTCTACAAAATGTTATTAAGTGGTCACTTTTGATGCGTTAATTGCTCCAGTAAATTTCGTACATGGAGATTTTGGGCTAGATTTAAAGGCTCATGTTAAACCAGCCGCTAAGTGAAAAAGGCACATCGCTCACAAATAATACATGAGTTATGGCAGATTCAATAGGTACTCTATGAGAATAGCTATCAAGCGTTGGCACACACAAAACACGTAACACAAAACCCGTTGTCGCTCATGTTAATGCACAACGGGCGGCCAAATCACACAATAACAGCGCTCAAAACGACATGTAAGATAACGGCTGCCGTTGTCTAGCAACCCTGATTGATGCAAAAACAACTTCAAACACACAGCCAATCACAAAGCCCCAATGTATCAAAAAACATCAAATACACCTATATATACCCAAAAATAACTGTCACACACTGTCTGTTATTGAGTTCTTCAGAGCCAGATATCAGGAACCAGGAGCGGAGGATAGTGATCAGAGAGAGGGAGACAGGAGCATTCATTGGAGGTAGAAGGAGATTTTTGAGTTTGGAGTTTGAAGAGAGGTGCACTTACTATACACATATCACACTTTTGCACATATTACATACACACGTACAAACACAAACACATACACATACATACACATAGTCCTTTTATTTTATAACACCTTACACATTTTACATTTTATTTTGACAGTGTGAATCTGTGAGTAAAAGTGTGTGACAGAGAGTGAGTGGATCGAGTGTGTCTGTGAGGGCCTGTGGGAGTGCCTGGGTGTGAGTGGGTGAGTGATGGCAAGGAGAGGAGGACAGGAGAGAGGGATGGGGAGAGTAGTGGAGGAGGAGGAAGGTCAGGAGGGTATCCCTGAGCAGAGCAGGGGTGGGAGAGGGAGATCCGCAGGGCGGAGGGGGACCCGGCCCACAAGAGCAGGCACACGCAGGACAGGGACAGAACCTGCAGTGGGACAAGGGCTAGTTGCTAGGGAGCAACACACACAGTCAGGGTCAGACCAGGCAGGGCACTCTGGCTCTGAATCATCGCATGCTGGAGGTGACGAGGGCAGGATCAGGGACCCCAAATACACAGAGGAGGAGAACATGGCTCTCGTGGAAGCTGTCTTGGAGAGGCAGAGTGTTCTCCACCCTACGGCGAAGGTCCCTAGCCTGTCAGCGAGGAGGAAGGCAGCCTGGAACCAGATCTGCAGCCGGGTCAACGCGGTGGCTCCATGCAGGCGGGACGTGGAATCCATCAAATAGAGATGGGGCGACTGCCAAAGGGTGGTGAAAAACAAGATGACAGAGCTCGTCAAGCACACCAGAGGCACTGGAGGTGGCCCACCTGTCCCTATCACCTTCTGCGGCTGGGAGGAGATGGTGTGGCAGACCATGTCCCCAACCCTGATCGAGGGGGTCGTTGGAGGAGCTGACACTGGGGATGAGAGGAGCCTCCACACTACCGGTAAGTGCAACACTACATAACAACACACTACATCAACCAACACCAGCTGCACACACAGTCACACCTCAACACATGCCCATCACTCATCCATACAACTGCACCAACACAGCACCCTGAGGGTTAAAAACAGGACACAACACCAGGACAAATGTCAAGGTCCAACTTGGGACACACCTGTCAAAGTCCTACTTCAACCCTCCTGTCGCTGTGCTCATCACACACAATACACAAACCGTTATATTCAAAATGTCGTCTGTTATATATCATCACTGTTCACACACAGTGTCACCCATGTCCCCACAGGGAAGTCAGCACCTAACCCCTTGAGTGCTAGAGGGATCATCAATGCATCGATCAACAATGCTTTGGCAACCCCTCTGGGACTCTATCACGGTGCCCGTGATTGCTGCAGTTCCTTGTCTGTCACCAGTAGGGGGCTGCTATTGGCTGTCTGCAGATAGCCCGCCTTTCATTGCCTATTTAAACCTGGATTGGGCACCCTTTGGGTGCCCTTTCATGTTGTTTCTGACCTTCCTGCTATCACTATGCTGGGCCTCTGTTCCAGTGTTCCTGAGTTCCTGATCTCATGTGTTCCTGAGTACCTGTTCGCTACTGTTCCAGTGTTTCCTGCCTGCTGAGTAGTTCCAGTCCTGGTTCCGGCCTAGTCTCTGGTGTTGCAGTTCCTGTGGTTCTTCAACTCTGCTGTTTCCTGACCGGACTGATCGTTGCTGGTTCCTGTCATCGCATCGCCTGTCTCCTGTATCCTGGCGACCTCTTGCTCGGTCGCGTCAGCGACATTGTTAGTTACTCCAGTGTGCGGTCACTGGTTTGCTCCAAAGCCTATCGGCTATACAGTCCTGTGTTGGTTCCAGCGTGCGGACGCTGGTTTGCTCCAAAGCCTTGCGGCTATACCACTTGTTTGTTACACCAGTGTGCGGTCACTGGTTTGCTCCAAAGCCTATCGGCTATACTATCCTGAGTTGGTCCCAGCGTGCGGACGCTGGTTTGCTCCAAGTCTTGCGGCTATACAAACACACTTGTTACACCAGTGTGCGGTCACTGGTTTGCTCCAAAGCCTTGCGGCTATACAAACACCCTTGTTACACCAGTGTGCGGTCACTGGTTTGCTCCAAAGCCTTGCGGCTATATTACTTGTTTGTTACACCAGTGTGAGGTCACTGGTTTGCTCCAAAGCCTATCGGCTATACAGTCCTGTGTTGGTTCCAGCGTGCGGACGCTGGTTTGCTCCAAGCCTTGCGGCTATACAAACACACTTGTTACACCAGTGTGCGGTCACTGGTTTGCTTCAAAGCCTTGCGGCTATACAAACACACTTGTTACACCAGTGTGCGGTCACTGGTTTGCTCCAAAGCCTTGCGGCTAGACTACTTGTTTGTTACACCAGTGTGCGGTCACTGGTTTGCTCCAGAGCCTAGCGGCTATGCAATCCTGTGTCTTGCGACTTCACTAATCCCTGTTGGCCTCAGTGTATGTACACTGGGTTGCTTACGATCCTGTCAATTTGCCATTACCATCTGACTGCTGCTATTATCTCTGGGCTGCCCTGCCCGGTATTGGTAAGGCCGGTAGAACCTTTTTGTCATATTCCATCTGAGGTTGCCTTACCCGGTATTGGCAGGGCCGGTAGAGCCTACATTGTGAAGCTGTTGAGGCTGCCTTGCCCGGTAATTTGGTAAGGCCAGTAGAACCGTTATGCTATTCCATCTGCAGGTTGCCTTACCCGGTATTGGCAAGGCCGGTAGAGCCTAACATTCTGTTTCTTCAGACTGTCCTGTCCGGTATATTGACAGGACCGGTAGAGTCTACACTTTGTCTTGTTATATTCTGTATGTATCTATATATATGTATTTGCCATCCTACGTTATCAATTTATTATTTCAATAAAATTGATTTTTACCTAAAACTTGTGTCTGAGAGTCATAACAAACCGTGACAGTACGAAAGGGCCATGACCTCAGACAGCCAAGGTGAAGGTAATGCACAGAATATCCATTGGAGGATGGATGTGCACGAGCAACGTTTGAATCAGTTGGCAGTTGCAATTCAAACGATCCTTGAACGCACGGTACTTGCTGACAAATCTAGCTCTAGCCCGGTGGTCTCGCCAAGTCAGAAACCGGAGAGTGATATCAGACCCCTAGGGGGCACTGTTAAAGTGTTAACGGCTTCTGCACCCTTGCCGCTAAGATACGATGGTGACCCTAGTCTCTGCAGAGGGTTCATCAACCAACTCGAGATCTTTATGGAATTGACAGCACACGTATTTCCCAATGATCGTAGTAAAGTGGGGTTTACGATATCTTTGCTCACTGGCAGAGCTTTGGCTTGGGCTAACCCCTTGTGGGAGAATGCTAAACCTTGTACTAAGAACTTTAGAGAATTTGTGCAATCCTTTCGAAGAGTGTTTGAGCCTCCTGGTAGAACCACCTCTGCTGCCAAACGCCTTATGGAGATACATCAGGGCAGGCGTACAGTAGGCGACTACGCCATCGAATTCCGCACATTGGCAGCAGAGGTAGGTTGGAATAACAAGGCATAATTGGCAGCTTTTTCTCAATGCCTGAATGACCACATTAAGGACGAAATCGCTGCTAAAGATCTACCTATTGATCTAGATGACTACATTGAATATGTTATGATAATTGACTCCAGAATACGTGAGAGATCAATTGCCAGAGATCGTAAGATACAGTCAAAGAATAATGAGTAGTGTTGAGCGAGCGTGCTCGGCCGATGCTCGGATCGGCTCGAGCATCGCTCTGCTCGGCACATGGCGGTACTCGTACGAGTACCGCCATGTGCTCGCCCGACAAGCTCGGGTGAAGAGGATCTGTGCCGGAAGAGGCACAGATCCGAAGAAGCTCCGCTGGACCACCAGGGAATGGAGGTACGGGGGCATTGCGGAGATGAAGGGGGCATTGCGGACATGAAGGGGGACATTGTGGAAGAGGGGCATAGACTCTATGCCCCTCTTCCACAATGTCCCCCTTCATCTCCGCTATGCCCGTCTTACACAATGTCCCCCTTCATGTCCGCTATGCCCCTCTTCCACAATGTCCCCCTTCATCTCCTCTATGCCATAGAGGAGATGAAGGGGGACATTGTGGAAGAGGGGCATAGCGGAGATGAAGGGGGACATTGTGGAAGAGGGGCATAGAGTCTATGCCCCTCTTCCACAATGTCCCCCTTCATCTCCGCTATGCCCCTCTTCCACAATGTCCCCCTTCATCTCCTCTATGGCATAGAGGAGATGAAGGGGGACATTGTGGAAGAGGGGCATAGCGGACATGAAGGGGGACATTGACCAGGCACCCTCCGCTCATCAGAGCAGGGGGTGCCTGGTTTGATGCTCGAGTGCTCCCATTGTATTCAATGGGGCTCGGGTGCTCGGCCGAGCACTCGAGCAGCAGGGGGTGCTCGGTCAGAGCACCCGAGCACCCGAGCATCACGGTGCTCGCTCATCACTAATAATGAGCCTAGTAGCATGTTTTGCCCACCCATCCCTCCCCTGGCATTGAAGTCTAGTGAACCTGTACGGGAGACAAGTGAACCTATGCAAATAGGCTTCACTAGACTAACCAAAGCTGAGAGACTTTATCGCAGAAGACAAGGGTTGTGTTTATACTGCGGTAAAAAAGGGCATTTGCTAAATTCCTGTCCGGTACGTCCGGGAAACGCACACACCTAGGGTACCTTGGGGGACAGGCCCTAGGTGGTGTACAATCGTCCCCAGTGTCGGGCACAATGAAACCCACCATACAGGTGGTATTATCTTGGGCACAACGCTCTGTGGAGGTTTTGGCCTTGGTTGACTCTGGTGCAGCAGGGTATTTTATGGATAATACCTTTGCTGAATTGCACAGAGTTCCACGCATTGAAAGAGAAAATCCCTTGACTATTGAAGCGATTGATGGCAGACCCTTAGAACCGCCTCAGGTTATATTTGAAACTATGCCACTGTCTATGACTGTTGGGGCACTTCACAGAGAAGAGCAGCAGTTTCAACTGATTAATTCTCCGCACCATGCGGTAATATTGGGTTTTCCGTGGTTACAGTTACATAACCCACAATTTGATTGGAAAAAGTGTGAAATTGCTGCTTGGTCCCAGTTTTGTATGGACAAGTGCGTCATTCAGCCTATTAAGGTCCTGTGCACTTCCTCGGCTATACCGGATGTGTACCAACAGTTTGGCGATGTTTTTACCAAAGGAGAGGCCAGTTTGCTACCTCAGCATAGACCTTATGATTGTTGCATCGAATTGCAGCGTGGGGCAGTACCTCCGAAAGGACGCACTTATCCATTATCTTGTGAGGAAAATAAGGCTATGGAGGATTACATTTCTGATGCCCTTGCTAGAGGGATCATACGAAAATCTACCTCTCCAGCTGGGCCTGGGTTCTTTTTTGTAAAAAAGAAATATGGCGAATTAAGATCATGCATTGACTACCGGGGCTTGAATAAACTAATGGCAAAAAACGCATACCCAATACCACTCATCACCGAGCTTTTTGACAGGCTTAAGGGCGCTTCGATTTTTACCAAATTGGACCTACGGGCCGCTTACAATCTGGTGCGCATTCGAGCAGGTGATGAGTGGAAAACTGCCTTTAATACTCGAGCTGGGCACTACGAGTATCTAGTAATGCCATTTGGGCTATGTAATGCCCCCGCAGTTTTCCAGGAACTGATAAACGATGTTCTGAGAGATATGTTACAGACATGTGTTGTGGTTTATCTGGACGATATATTGATTTACTCTCAAGACATGGCACAGCACATCAAAGATGTATCCGCAGTATTACTACGACTCCGTGAGAACAAATTATTTTGTAAACTGGAAAAATGTGACTTTCATAGAACCAGTGTGCCATTCTTGGGGTTCATAATTGGCAATGATGGCATTGCCATGGACAAGGATAAGTTGTCAGCTGTCTTACAATGGCCAAAACCCAAGGGTCTTAAAGCCATACAGCGTTTCCTAGGTTTCGCTAATTATTATAGGAGGTTTATTAAGAACTTTTCTTCCATTGTCAAACCTTTGTCCGATCTTACGCACAAGGGTGCTAATCCTTCTTGTTGGCCGGTATCTGCTGAGAATGCCTTTGAGAATTTGAAGCTGGCATTTGCTGCGGCTCCTGTGTTATCCCACCCCAATCCTCTACTTCCATTTACGTTAGAGGTTGATGCCTCAGATATTGGGGTTGGGGCAGTACTTTCGCAACAACACGATAAAGGTGGTACTCTCAGACCTTGTGGGTTTTTCTCTAAGAAGTTGACTGTCACTCAAGGCCACTATGAGATAGGTGACAAAGAATTATTGGCCATTATCCTCGCTCTTAAGGAATGGCGTCATTTGCTTGAAGGTACCAAGAATCCCGTATTAATCCTAACAGATCATAAAAATCTGACTTATCTCTCGGAGGCCAAGAGATTGTCCTCCCGTCAGGCCAGGTGGGCACTGTTCCTGTCTCGATTTAATTTCATTGTATCATACTTACCGGGGTCAAAGAATATCAGGGCTGATGCACTGTCAAGACAATTTGAGGCCGACAGTGACAGAGTGGAAGCACCAGCACCCATCATCCAACCTGATAGAATACTGGCTACTATACGCACGAGTATCACTTCTCCTTTAGGGGAGGAGATCCTGGCCTCTCAGGGGTCCGCTCCCCATGAAACTCCAGTGGGCAAATGTTTTGTCGCTGAACCATTTCGTACTAGGCTGCTTGAAACCTACCATTCCTCTCAGGCTGCGGGACATATTGGTAGAGACCAATTGTTATGGTCCCTTTCTCAGTTATTTTGGTGGCCCTCTATGAGAAACGATTATGCCGAATTTACGAATGCCTGTGCCACCTGTGCCCGCGCTAAGACCCCAAGACATCTCCCTGTGGGCTTGCTTCAACCGGTGCCTAATGGCGAACGCCCCGGGTCTCATGTTTCCATTGATTTTATGGGAGAGTTGCCTATGTCCAAGGGGTACTCCTTTATATTCATGGTGGTGGACAGGTTTTCTAAAATGGCTCATTTCGTGCCCCTCCGTGGTCTTCCTTCAGCGAAGGAATTGGCAATGGTGTTCGCCAGAGAAGTATTCCGGTTGCATGGAGTGCCTAGGGTACTGGTGTCTGACAGGGGGAGCCAGTTTGTGTCTAGATTTTGGAGGGCATTTTGCCACAGATGGGCATACAGCTGTCCTTCTCCTCTGCCTACCATCCCCAGACCAATGGAGCCGCTGAACGAGCTAATCAGGGCTTGGAACAATTTCTCCGTTGTTTTGTTACTGACCATCATGATAATTGGTCCGACTTGTTGCCTTGGGCAGAGTTCGCCAGGAACTGTGCGGTCAATTCTTCATCTGGGAGCTCTCCGTTTCTGATTAATTATGGGTTCCAGCCCTGTTTGCTTCCAGACTCATTTCAGACGCAACAGATTCCAGCTCTGGATGAGCATATCGAGCAACTCCGTTCCACAAGGGCACAAGTTCAGAGGGCACTTGGTCAGTCATTCCAGCGTCATCAGCACCATGCTAATCGCAGAAGGCTTCCAGCGGTTTCCTTTCAGGTTGGAGTTGGAGTATGGCTTTCCTCCAGAAATCTCAAGCTGCAGGTTCCGTCTAATAAGTTGGCTCCCCGGTTTATTGGTCCATACAGAGTTATTCGCAAAATTAACCCTGTCTCCTATGCACTAGACCTACCTGCATCCATGCGTATCCATAATGTGTTCCATGTGTCCCTTCTTAAGCCTCTGGTTTGCAATCGCTATACTACCACACCTGTGGTGCCAGGACCTGTTGAGGTCGAGGGCCAGGAGGAGTACGAGGTTCAGAGCATTATTGATTCCCGTAGGCTTAGAGGAGGGGTACAGTACCTGGTACATTGGAAAGGGTATGGTCCTGAGGATCGATCATGGGTGGATAGTACGGACCTTCATGCACCTAGGCTAACTAGGGCCTTTCATGCCAATTACCCACAGAAACCTAGACCCTATTCTAAGAGAGGGGGTCTTTGAAGGGGGGGTACTATCACGGTGCCCGTGATTGCTGCAGTTCCTTGTCTGTCACCAGTAGGGGGCTGCTATTGGCTGTCTGCAGATAGCCCGCCTTTCATTGTCTATTTAAACCTGGATTGGGCACCCTTTGGGTGCCCTTTCGTGTTGTTTCTGACCTTCCTGCTATCACTATGCTGGGCCTCTGTTCCAGTGTTCCTGAGTTCCTGATCTCATGTGTTCCTGAGTACCTGTTCGCTACTGTTCCAGTGTTTCCTGCCTGCTGAGTAGTTCCAGTCCTGGTTCCAGCCTAGTCTCTGGTGTTGCAGTTCCTGCGGTTCTTCAAATCTGCTGTTTCCTGACCTGACTGATCGTTGCTGGTTCCTGTCATCGCATCGCCTGTCTCCTGTATCCTGGCGACCTCTTGCTCGGTCGCGTCAGCGACATTGTTAGTTACTCCAGTGTGCGGTCACTGGTTTGCTCCAAAGCCTATCGGCTATACAGTCCTGTGTTGGTTCCAGCGTGCGGACGCTGGTTTGCTCCAAAGCCTTGCGGCTATACTATCCTGAGTTGGTCCCAGCGTGCGGACGCTGGTTTGCTCCAAGCCTTGCGGCTATACAAACACACTTGTTACACCAGTGTGCGGTCACTGGTTTGCTCCAAAGCCTTGCGGCTATACAAACACCCTTGTTACACCAGTGTGCGGTCACTGGTTTGCTCCAAAGCCTTGCGGCTATATTACTTGTTTGTTACACCAGTGTGCGGTCACTGGTTTGCTCCAAAGCCTATCGGCTATACAGTCCTGTGTTGGTTCCAGCCTGCGGACGCTGGTTTGCTCCAAAGCCTTGCGGCTATACCACTTGTTTGTTACACCAGTGTGCGGTCACTGGTTTGCTCCAAACCCTATCGGCTATACTATCCTGAGTTGGTCCCAGCGTGCGGACGCTGGTTTGCTCCAAGCCTTGCGGCTATACAAACACACTTGTTACACCAGTGTGCGGTCACTGGTTTGCTCCAAAGCCTTGCGGCTATACAAACACCCTTGTTACACCAGTGTGCGGTCACTGGTTTGCTCCAAAGCCTTGCGGCTATATTACTTGTTTGTTACACCAGTGTGCGGTCACTGGTTTGCTCCAAAGCCTATCGGCTATACAGTCCTGTGTTGGTTCCAGCGTGCGGATGCTGGTTTGCTCCAAAGCCTTGCGGCTATACTACTTGTTTGTTACACCAGTGTGCGGTCACTGGTTTGCTCCAAAGCCTATCGGCTATACTATCCTGAGTTGGTCCCAGCGTGCGGACGCTGGTTTGCTCCAAGCCTTGCGGCTATACAAACACACTTGTTACACCAGTGTGCGGTCACTGGTTTGCTTCAAAGCCTTGTGGCTATACAAACACACTTGTTACACCAGTGTGCAGTCACTGGTTTGCTCCAAAGCCTGGCGGCTAGACTACTTGTTTGTTACACCAGTGTGCGGTCACTGGTTTGCTCCAAGCCTATCGGCTATACTGTTCTGTGTTGGTCACAGCGTGCGGACGCTGGTTTGCTCCGAAGCCTTGCGGCTATACAAACTCGTTTGTTACACCAGTGTGCGGTCACTGGTTTGCTCCAGAGCCTAGCGGCTATGCAATCCTGTGTTGGTCCCAGCGTGCGGACGCTGGTTTGCTCCAAAGTCTTGCGACTTCACTAATCCTTGTTGGTCTCAGTGTATGTACACTGGGTTGCTTACGATCCTGTCAATTTGCCATTACCATCTGACTGCTGCTATTATCTCTGGGCTGCCCTGCCCGGTATTGGTAAGGCCGGTAGAACCTTTTTGTCATATTCCATCTGAGGTTGCCTTACCCGGTATTGGCAGGGCCGGTAGAGCCTACATTGTGAAGCTGTTGAGGCTGCCTTGCCCGGTAATTTGGTAAGGCCGGTAGAACCGTTATGCCATTCCATCTGCAGGTTGCCTTACCCGGTATTGGCAAGGCTGGTAACATTCTGTTTCTTCAGACTGTCCTGTCCGGTATATTGACAGGACCGGTAGAGTCTACACTCTGTCTTGTTATATTCTGTATGTATCTATATATATGTATTTGCCATCCTACGTTATCAATTTATTATTTCAATAAAATTGATTTTTACCTAAAACTTGTGTCTGAGAGTCATAACAAACCGTGACAGACTCAAAGGGTTAACCAGACAACAAACAAGTCAATAGGCCAACGATCACATGCTACACAGGGGACATTCACTAAGCGGTGACAAAGAGATGGTGGACACAAAGTAACCCTCACACACCCTCACTTCACCAATACCAGTGTTAGTCTATGGAGAATATGCAAAAACAAGAATCAAGTTCATAGGGTCCCATTGTACAGACTCCATGGAAAACACTGGAAATGGGGAAAGGAGATCACTGGAGAAGTCACCATCATGTTCACTTCATCAGTTCAACATCACCGCTTACTGGATCACAAAAAGGGTGGATCAGGTCACACATCACAGTGTCCCAGAGAATAAATGCTTGTATGTGCAACACACAGGCCGAAAAACTATTCCACAGAATTAAAGGTGGAAAAAGTAGGCCTTGGTGTTGTGGCTGCAATCATTTACTCTAACTTGAAATGGCATATCCCACATCTGATTCCCACATGGATCCACAGGGGTGCTGATGCCATGGATGGATGGTACACCAGCCACTGTTTGCAGGATACACATGGGAACCAAATAGCAAACATTGTACCTTGGTCACCAACAGGCCATGACTGATGGATATCTAGGATTGAGTACGGTTGCCTCACATAGATGGATGGATGGGCTCATACACAGAGAAAACAGGCCTCAATCAAAGATATCCCTCACTACTGGCTTGATTGTTGCCCTTAGGATTCAAATGTTTCTAAATATGTCCCAACACGATGTGAACACAGAGATCAGTTCACTGGATGTGATTGCCTTTCTGGCCAGATATGTGCACCCATAACAAATCAACCTACATTGCTACCATCCAAATACACATACATAGTATATCTATCACGGTGCCCGTGATTGCTCTCTTTTCTTGTCTATCACCAGTAGGGGGCTCTCCATTGGCTGGCTGCCTTCAGTCTCCCTGTATTGCCTATTTAAACCTAGCCTGGGCACCCTTTGGTGCCCCTTTCGTGTTGTCTCTATGCTGTTGCATATGACCCTGTTCCTGAGTATCCTGGGCCTCTGCTGTGTTCCTGCGATCTGTATTCTACCTGTTCCAGTGCTTCCAGTTGCTGAGTTCCTGCCTTCTTTGATCCGGTCGAATCTCCGCTACCCGCTGCCAGTCTCCTCCGATGTTCCGGTTGACCGTCTGCCTGCTGGTTCCTGCTTCCATTCGCTGACTCCTGTCCAGTCGTTTCCTGTCCTCAGTCGTTCCTGAGTCTCCTTGGTGACATTGTTACCTTGCCGGTTATCGTACAGGGTACGGGTTCGCTCCTTAAGCCATCCGGCTGTCTCAGTGCTATAGCGTTCCACATACAGGGTACTGGTTCGCTCCCCAAGCCATCCGGCTGTCTCAGTGCTATAGCGTTCCACGTACAGGGTACTGGTTCGCTCCCCAACTCATCCGGCTGTCTCAGTGCTATAGCGTTCCACGTACAGGGTACTGGTTCGCTCCCCAAGCCATCCGGCTGCCTCAGTGTTATAGCGTTCCACGTACAGGGTACTGGTTCGCTCCCCAAGCCATCCGGCTGCCTCAGTGCTATAGCGTTCCATGTACAGGGTACTGGTTCACTCTCCATGCCATCCGGCTGCCTCAGTGCTATAGCGTTCCACGTACAGGGTACTGGTTCACTCCTCAAGCCATCCGGCTGTCTCTGTGCCATAGCGTCCCACGTGCAGGGTACTGGTTCGCTCCTTAAGCCATCCGGCTGCCTCAGTGCTATAGCGTTCCACGTACAGGGTACTGGTTCACTCCTCAAGCCATCCGGCTGTCTCTGTGCCATAGCGTCCCACGTGCAGGGTACTGGTTCGCTCCTTAAGCCATCCGGCTGTCTCAGTGCTATAGCGTTCCACGTACAGGGTACTGGTTCGCTCCCCAAGCCATCCGGCTGCCTCAGTGTTATAGCGTTCCACGTACAGGGTACTGGTTCGCTCCCCAAGCCATCCGGCTGCCTCAGTGCTATAGCGTTCCATGTACAGGGTACTGGTTCACTCTCCATGCCATCCGGCTGCCTCAGTGCTATAGCGTTCCACGTACAGGGTACTGGTTCACTCCTCAAGCCATCCGGCTGTCTCTGTGCCATAGCGTCCCACGTGCAGGGTACTGGTTCGCTCCTTAAGCCATCCGGCTGTCTCTGTGCTATAGCGTCCCACGTACAGGGTACTGGTTTGCTCCTTAAGCCATCCGGCTGTTTCAGTGCTATAGCGTTCCACGTACAGGGTACTGGTTCGCTCCTCAAGCCACACAGCTGCCTCAGTATATATTGCGTTCCACGTACTGGGTACTGGTTTGCTCCTCAAGCCACCCGCCTGCCTCAGTATACATTGCGTTCCACGTACTGGGTACTGGTTTGCTCCATGCACACCTGATTGCTCTATAGTCTTATGGCGTTCCATCTGTGAAGAGCATTACTGAGTTCCACACCCATCATAGTGACTGTTTTTCCACCAGTCAGTCACTTTAGTGTGTGGTTGATCTTACCTCCTATCTACGGGCTGCCTTGCCCGGTATATGGTAAGGCTGGTAGAACCTGTCCTGTTTCTTTGGGTTGCCTTACCCAGTATTGGCAAGGCCGGTAGAGCCTGTATAGTCACCTGTCAATTGGCTGCCTTGCCCGGTATATGGTAAGGCCGGTAGAACCTGTCCTGTTGCCTTGGGCTGCCTTACCCGGTATTGGTAAGGCCGGTAGAGCCTATGTAGTCACCTTTCAAATTGGCTGCCTCGCCCGGTATATGGTAAGGCCGGTAGAACCTGTCCTGTTTCCTTGGGTTGCCTTACCCGGCATTGGCAAGGCCGGTAGAGCCTGTATAGTCACCTGTCAATTTGGCTGCCTTGCCCGGTATATGGTAAGGCTGTAGAACCTGTCCTGTTGCATTGGGCTGCCTTACTCGGTATTGGCAAGGCCGGTAGAGCCTCACCTCACCAGTTCCGATTCCCTGGCTGCCTTGCCCGGTATATTGGCAGGGCCGGTAGAGCCAATATTACTCTTATTTGCATTGTATTCCTGTCTAATAAAGATATATGTGTGTACGTGTATATTACCCTACGGGGCTGCATTAACTTTTCAATAAAGTTGAGTTTTTACATAACTCTGCGTCTGAGAGTCTTAACAAACCGTGACCATATCACACTCTACGTAGATGGAATATATGAGGTATGTTCATATCCATCATATCAATCCAATGTATTGTTGGATGGGTGCACATATATAGCCAGTAAGGCAATCACACCTACTGAACTGCTCTCTGGGTTCAAATCTTGGAAGGATATTACTGTATCCATATGAAGGCTACATATCCACATACATATATGACCGTTTCTACTTGTGTGTGACTGTAATGGGATAGCTATGGGTAATGTCATCATGATGTAATATCATTGGCATTGTAAAAAGATGTGTCTCGATCTAAGTCCTATCCCTCCAACACTCATGGTTATACAGATATTGCTCTATGTGACAGGTGGAGATATCTGTCATTTGACTACACGGAGGCTCTTCAGCAGAGCCAAAGTTGCAATATTTTGAGATAAATACCTCTTTGGAATGGTCCACAGAGTGTGCTTGCAAACCATGCACACTCTGTAACCATTCCAATTAAGTATTGTTCTCTAAATGGGGCGATTTTGGCTCTGCTGAAAAGCCCTCGTGTGGACAAATGACTGAAATCTACATCTGTCACATAGAGCAATATCTGAACAGATAGGACGGATAGGACTAACGGCGAACAACATATGTTTTCATAATGTCTACAACCTGACATCAAGGTGGACTTAACCTTTGCCATCCCCCTGGAGGGATAGCCATCTCTACAAGTTGTGAAGACAAATATATGTTGTTGGATCCCCCCGAGTTAAACAATGGTATTCCTACTGCTGAAAGGTGTGTTGATTCAAAAGGTATTACAGCTCAGACATGGATATGTCAGGGGCAATATCCCAGTGGCCTGAAATTGTACAGTGGTGCTGTTACTGCACAATCATATGGACAGCTCTGGTACAGGGACCAGATATCTACATGGGACTGTGTTGCAATAGCCCCACTGTACTATTTCGGGTCATTGTGATTTTGCACCTCAAAATGAAACCTTCACCCATAATAACTCAAACAACACCTTTCAGCAGTGGGAGTACCCTTGTTTACCCAGGGGGATTAAGCCAAACACATATATTTTTCTTCACCACATATCAAAGTATAACTGTCTCCACAAACATATGGCTAAGGTCACTAATCACAACATCTTATTTCTCCACACAGCTTACGGCCCTCAAGCCCAGCGGGAGCCAGTGGAGGAGGCAATGTCACCCCCCAGTGAGGAGTAAACAGAGGAGGGGACCAGCCGGTGGTCACTGTACCCACCATCACCATCCTCTCCAACACAGGCTTCACACCACCTTCTGCACCCCTTCAAGCTGGACCACCACAGGCTGCACCCCTTCAAGCTGGACCACCACCTTCTGCATCCCTTCAACCTGGACCACCACAGGCTGCACCCCTTCAATCTGCACCTCCCCAGTACAGTGGCTGGATGCAACAGGAGGAGAGGTGGACGTATCCAGCCACCTCCACCAGCTACTACCCTCCAGCACCAGCAACACCACCGCCAGGGAGGCAATGGCTGCCAGGGACAGTGGCCACCACCCAATATGGGCCATATGCCTCCCAGATCAACCCACCCTCCTGGATGGCTCCACGGCATGCCCAAGATATGATCCTAGGTGGGGTCCGAGCACCTATCAGTGGCCACCATATGACCCTTGGCCACTGGACTACCCACACCTGGGCCTGATTGGTGAGCCCCAGCGCCCCCTACCCAGGGACATTTTCACACCTCCACCAGCACACACACATCATTGGGCAGCTCGGAGTCACTTGATGTGGTGGGCATATGCCCATCATCTGCACCAGCCACTCCAACAGCTGTCACAGCAGCCACAGCACCTCCAGCAGCAGCAGATGAAACAGCACCTCCAGCAGCAGAGGAAACAGCACCTCCAGCAGCAGCAGAGGAAACAGCACTCACAGCAGCAGAGGAAACAGCACCCTCAGCAGCAGAGAAAACAGCACCCTCAGCAGCAGAAGAAACGGCAGCACCAGGGACACCGGGCACATCCACCTCCAGCACTGCATGCCTCACAGGGATGGAGGCGGAGTGTATGGCCCTTCAGAGGACACTACTCCGGTCGAGCAGGAGTACAGACAGCAACATCACCAGGAGCAGGAGGCAATCCAGGAGGAACATAGACCAATTGGAGACCAGAATCCAAACCCTGGAGTTGGAGGTGGCCAGGGGGAACACACTACTCAACCAGCTCAGGACTGGTCTAATGGGCATGTTGACACAGTTACTTGTGGAGTTGAGGGAGATCAACAGCAGGGAGAACCTGAGGATGGAGAGGGAGAACTTGTGTTCCACGGAGGGGTCTACTGCAACCACCACCCCCTCCAGTGTTACCCCTGAAGCCACACCTAGGGGGCAGAGGGTTACCAGGCGATCAACAAGGGCATCCACCTCTGGCACCCAGGCTAAGCCCCCCCCCCAAAAAGGAAAAAATGAAAGGCCCAACCTGTTAACTTTCCCCTCAATAAAGAGACCTATTTTTGGATTCCTGTCTGATCTGTTGTGTCTTCAGTTATGGATTGGGTGGCAGGGTTGTCTCCAATGCATTGCCATACAATGCAGTGAATGCAACCTCTGCCTCGGTGAAATGTTTGTGGGATGCAACAACATGGGTTCACACACACACACCGTTGTACAAATTCAACTGGAAATACATCCCTGGAGCCATATCATACCACTCTGTTATATGGCGATGTGTGTTGAATTTGAACAACAAAACATACCCCTTAGCACAACAAATGGTACAACATTGAACATTCGTCTACATCATATGTTGTGTTTAACCCTTTGAGTGCCAGAGTGGTAGGCAAAGCATTGCAAAGAAATGCTTTGGGGACCACTCTTGCATTCAGAGGGTTAATGGGATAACCAAACAAACAGCTATGTGACTTAGCGGGGACATAACAAGCAGGACAGATAAATGGGACATGCATCAATATTGTCTTTGATTCAAACACACATTGTGCAACTGACGTACTGGGGAAGCCAATGTTTTTAACCTAGGATTTCAATGTGTAGCACACACATTGATATCCTGGGGTGAGCACTGGGGTCTCGAGTAAGTTGAGTTGTTGTTTCCCTAAGGGTGTAACAGACTTCACCAGTGATAACACATGTCCACGTAGTCTGGTTGTTCGTTGATGTAGCCCATGTACTGAGATATGTCAAAGTGGAGAAAAAATCTCAAAACATTGATTATATTGAGCAACACAGATACTGTGGACAGGAATTCACTGTGGAAGTATGTCCTCTGTATCAACTCTTTATCACTCTCACAACACTTTAGTGTATCACTGCCACCATCATCTGTTTGCATGGATACATCACAGAGTCCACTCACTGGCAAACAAGTGGTGGACTTCTGTGATGTGGGTGATGCCTTTCCATGTATGGGGATACTCTATCTTGGGTGTGGTTACGCATTGACAAATGTGTTATCAAATATATCCTCATACAGACACAGATAGAATGGTGATGGTTCATCTTTATTGTGTCTCAAAGTACATTAGAATGTACATGTGTTTTCTGTGTGTATTGCCTATATGCATTTAACACCTGTATGTGAACACTAAATGTACTTTGAAACTAAATCGTACTACCTTAGTAACACTGCTGCCCTGCTATGTGTTGTCCACAAGGTTTGACAACTCTGTAGATGAGCATCCTAACTGTACAGGTTATAACACTCGAGAATTTGTGTTTTTTGTGTCTATATGAGAATGTTCCAGTAGAGGTTTGTGTGAACCTCAAGTCAAACATTGCATCACCAACAACAACACCAGAAACAGCAAGGGGTGATCTTCATGAAGGTGTTGTCAAGACATCAATCCAGTCACATGGAAGATCTTCAGTTCAAGGATGGATCATGTTATGGATGCCTGTGGGACAAAAGGACAGGATTTGGAGCAGTAGACCTGAATTGATCATCAAGCAACAACAATTTCGACTTTTTAACCCCTCAATTTTCTTAATTATAGGTGAGTACACAAACCATTGCTTGACAATGTATTGTGTACTCATCTGTAACCAATTATGTGGAGGACTAAGGACATGTGCACCAGCCCTATGGATATGTGCCCCTGACATGTATACACACATCAACAAGTGTTCTGAGAGCTCCATGGAAGTAATGACAGTGACAGTGGCAGCCCAATGTCATTTGTTCCATGGAACTATTAGGACATATTTGTTGATGTGTGTATTCATGTCGGGGGCACATATGTATGCACACTCACAGGTCAGCATGGAGTCCCTGGTAATCTGATCTACGTTTCATGACCTCTACATTGTGTGACAATACCACTGTACATCCACCCCTCTGCTGCTCTTCTCAGCTCTAGCACAGTACAGGTCCCATATTGAGTCCAATGGCCCTTTAATCCCTGATGTGCCAGAGTATTATCCAATGCATAACATTGGATAATACTCTTTCGCTACTGGGCTAGCATGGTTGCTCAGGCTATGATCATGGCATATCCAGTTAGTTGCTGTCAATCAAGCCCTGTAAGGTGATGAACATGGGTTATATGTTGTACCTTGTTTCTCCTGGGGGTGTGCGTGATATTCTTGGGGTCTGTATGTCAACGTGGAGAGTGGAAAGGAGGATGGTTTTTGAATCCACACACACAATTTGCCACGTCCATGGTATGGTTGATGTTTGGGGCCATGCTGCTGCCAGTGCAGTGCTGTGTCAATGTTGCTGTGGGGTGAGACAGAACATAATGTGTAGTGTGGTTAGTGTCACAGGACTGACGGGGGACTTGCATGGATTGTTTGCATGCCTGTGTTATACTCACAGGTGAAGTGTTCCGTGATGAGCGTGTCTCTGATCTGTGCCCCTCTCAAGGTCTCCTCAACATGGCCGATGTCCATGGGCCTTCATGTATGGGGGGGGTCCTGGATGTGATCCAGCAGCCTGGTGTCCACTGCGATGTTGTGCAGTATTGCGCACGCCACAATTATGTTGCACACCTTAACAGGTGCATACTGCAGTGCTCCCCCAGAGTGGTCCAGACATCTAAATCTTGACTTGAGGAGGCCAAAGGTCTGCTCAGTGGCATTCCTCATTCTGGCATGAGCCTGGTTGTACCTTTCCTGGGCATGTGTTTGGGGATTGGCCACAGGGGTCAGTAGTCAGGACTTGCAGCCATAGCCAGCATCAACTGTATAATGTGAGTGACATGGTGAGACAGGGAGCACATGTTGTATGAATGATGTTTTGTGTGGTGGACGTACTAGCTGTGGGTCAGGGGCATGCTGAGCAGCGTTGTGTGTACGCCTGTGTATGTGGTGTGATTTTGTATTGTGAACTCATCCAAAAGCCAACCCCCTGTAAAAGTTCCATTCTCGAAATCTCTGTGGACTGATGAGTTTTGGAGAATGTATGAATCATGTGAGCTGCCAGGATACTTTGCACAGACATTCATAATCCTCATGTTGCTGTCATACACCATCTGCACATTGATGGAGTGGAAGTTCTTCCTGCTGATGAACAGCTGTGCGTCACATGCTGGGGCTTTAATACGGACATGCAATCTATAGCACCCATGACCCTGGGAATGCCTCCCCTTGCATAAAAGACCTGCTTGACGTGTATCCAGTCCATGTCAGTGGTGGGAAAATGTATATAGGTACTGGCCTTGCTTTTGAGGCCTGGCAGGACCTGGGCCAGCACCCTGGAGAATGTGGCCTGTGACATGCCAGATGCGTAACCCTCAGTGGACTGGAAAGCCCCACTTGCCATGAAGTGTATGGCACACAATAGTTTTTGCAGGCCAGATAGGGCATTGTTGTGCATATAGATGGCATCCACCTGATCTTTGATGACCTCATACAAGGCAATGATGCTGTCAGGCCTCAACCTATAGCGATCAATGACCTCATCATCAGTCATTCCAAAGAGGGTGATCCTTGGGCGGTATACCCTGGGCCTTGGTGGTCGTTTATACATCCTCTGCTGCCGTGGAGCATCCTGTTGCTGCAGCTGTGCATGTGCAGGCAGGTGCTGTCCTTCAGGTGGGGATGGACTCCTGTGTCGCTGCTGAGCCAGAGCCTCCTCACTTGCAACAGGTGAAGGCTGTTGATCAGGCGTGACTGGATTTTGCTGATGTTCCCTAGCTCTCTCCCTTGCACACCTTCTCCACAGTCTTCGCAACAATATGTAACCCAACATACTGTTTGCGCTCTCTATGTCTCTCTATCTCTCTCTATCTCTCTCCCTCCCTGAGTGGAAAACAAGCCACAAGTGAGTGTGGTGAGTTGTCCCTTTAAGTACTTGATAGGGCGTTGTGTAGGTGTGGTGATGAGGTGAGTGCTGACCAATGGTGAGTTGTTTTTGTCCAGGTAAGCATTTGCAGGTGTGTGTGTGGTATAAGATGTGGTGTGTTGTGCTTGGTATGTGTCTGCCATTTGTGGTTGTGTAGTTGTGGGGTGCAGGTCGCGTGTTGATGTTGCACAGGTAAGCTTATATTTGCAGGTGTCCGCTTTGTGTGATAACCCCCATTATTCCATGTCATGTTGTGTTGTATTTTGTGTGTCGTTGTCCCTGTGGTGTTGCTTGTTGTTGTGTGTGACAGTGATTTGTGTTGTGTGTCCATTTACATGCTTGTGCGGTAAGCATTTTGTGTATTTTCCTATGTAACGGGTGTTTTGTTTTGGCCGTTAAGTGTCTAACGTCTGAGAAAAGTGGGTCTTAACTTTTTGCTGTTAGGTGTGTCTTTTTTTCAGCCGTTAACAGTACCACAAGCCTTTGAATGGCTCTGGGGTATGTTGTTCCATGCGTCTGAATGCACGTAAGTATATCGGCCGTCAGGATTCTGAAACTGCCGTTAGCTGTTCTTTAGACGGATCTTTGAATTGCTACATGGAACTTAAAGCACCCGTTAGTGATTTTTTTTACTAACGGCTGCCTTTAAATCTAGCCCTTTGTAATTTGCAATCAGAAATGGACAAGTATATAGAGTTTTTATTTAAAATATGCTTACTTTGTGGAATAATGTGACACATTGCTTGTCACAAACCAGACCACAGTTCAGAGTGTTACATCAGGGCATCCGTTTATACTCCCTTATATTTCTGTGTCTCTTTGTGTGAAAGTTTTCCATACAATACAGTGATTCTGAGATCTTTAATGTTGTGTCCATTTTTTTTGCAAAATCCCCCCCCCCACCGATGTGTAGGTTTGTGATTATATGTAGGCGAGACAACACAAACGCTAAAGAAATAGATGCATTTGCAAAGGTTCAATTGAACAAGAAGAAAAATTTTTGTTCAGTTGAATCTTTGTAAATGCATCTATTTCTTTAACGTTTGTGTTGTCTCGCCTACATATAATCCTGCACTGGGACAATTCAAACTCATGATTAGGTATACAACTTTATATTACATACAGGATAATTTACCCTAGAAGTAAAGATGACTCAGAAATCAGCATTATTAGTGGCATTACTATCACTTTAAAAGAAGAATGTCCAACAAAGCCTATGATTACCTTTGAGAAGAACAGAAATTTAAGATCATATAAAGCACAAAGTGGACCCAAAAACTTGGAGGAAGATACCAATAGGAAAGTCTCAGAAACATAATAAATTAAAACCAGGGAATTTTATATGTAATCATAAAAGATGTAAAATTTGTCGATGTGAAATTTGTCAATACATGACTCAGGGTACATAGTAATGTAGTAATGTAGAAAATAACAAGTTTTTCCAAATAAAACAGCATATAGACTGTAGTACAATATATATAATATACCAGAAAAGTTGTGGTTGCAGAGCTAAACATGTGGGGAGAACAGTGAGAAGCTCGAGAACAAGAACTGGGGAACACAGGAGAAAAGAAAGATCATAGGTCCCCATACACTTTTTAGCATGAAAAACAGGTGGCCCGAGGAATCTCCAAATTATGGGCCTATAATACTTCCCTCCCAGAAAGACCTAATAGTTTCATAGTCCTCTAACAAAGAGAAGATTTCTGGATCTACACTCTGGGATCTATGGAGCAGGGAGGGTTAAATGAATAAATGGATTTAAGTTTTATATAAATAGAGGATATCTTCAATTTGTAAAAAATATATATATATATATATATATATACTTTGCAATTTAACATACACAACTAATATCTACTCACAAAAATGTATAAACATAAAAAATACAAAAAATAACAAATATCTACTCACAAAATATATACACATAAAAATACACAAAATATAAAATAACAATAGACTGTGAATGTAGGGTTACAACATATATATATATATAAACAGTGGTGGGTGGAAGCACTCGCACTTAATAGGGTTTACTGCCTGGGTGCTGTCAAATGGCTAATATTCACATAGAGGGAGCAGTATCAAGCATTCACAGGACTTCTTCAATAATTATTATTAAAACTGCATGTCAATGTTTCGGCCAGATGCTTCTGGCCTTCCTCAGGACAAAAGACAAGTGAATGTGACCCTCATTTAAACCCTTCAGCGTGTAAGATGCCAAATTGGCGCTAGGATCTCTATGATGTCATCCCAGTCGGTATGTCACCAGAGTGACTCAGCTCACAAGCGAAAGCAACCATGTGCGTACTATGCCACATTATTACTCTTTGACAATAGTATGGACACTTTGCACCCAATTTGTCTTTTAGGAGACTAATAGATTGAGATGTTATTTCATCGTGTTCACACATTTGTTTCTATTTATGTAACTTCTCAATCAGTTGTTTTGGCTCTGGGACTTTACTCTGGAAAATACGATACCAGGATGGCTTAGAGCGGTCCCACAGGGAGCTGCGAGAGTGGATATTTAACAGGCACCAAGGTGCGTTACGACGCACTGGTGTCCTGTCTACCACCCTCGGTCAGGTTCTCCATGAGGTTTTCAACATGCCTCATTGGCGGGTTCATTTATTGAGCAGGAAACAAAGTCCTAACTTAGGCCAGGGGTTAGATGATTCACATGAGTGTCTTAATATGCTTATGATATTTGCAATTACAGTTCACTTGTTATTTTTCTTGTCAGCAAGTTGTTCCTCTTATTTTATTCTTCAACACATGTGCACATGGTTGCTTTCACTTGTGAGTTGAGTCACTCAGGCACCATACCGACTGGAATGACATCATAGCAACCCTAGCGCCAATTTGGCATCTTACACGCTAGAGGGTTTAAATGAGGGTCACTTTCACTTGTCTTTTGTCCTGAGGAAGGCCAACAAAACATTGACATGCAGTTTTAATTATTAATTAATAAAAGACAAGATGGAGAGTTGGATGTCATAGTCCATTTAGGGACAAATGATTTGACTTGTAATGAGGTGAGTGTGGTAAAAGATGTTTTGCAAGTTGCTTCACTGTATCTGTTTCAGAGGTTCAACCAGTGTATAAGGAAGATGATGGTAGGATGCAGCGAATTAGAGATTTTAATTCATGGCTAGGGAAGTGGGGCCAAAAACATGGATTTGGCTTTGTTTCTCACACCAACCCTATTTGGTGTAACAAGGAATGGTTTGCATATTTCTCAAAACAAACAGAGGTTCTCAGCAAGCAATTCAGAATTTTTGTTAACAGGTATTTAAACTAGTAGAGGGGGCAATGGAATGATACAGGATAAAACCAATTGTCCCCCACATCATTGCACAGATGAATTTGATCAAGGTATGTCTGTGGCACATAGGTCAAAAAGTAGCAGACTTTGAGCCATGTGTACAAATGCCCGCAGTTTAGGGAATAAGTTCCCTGAACTCATTGCAATAATAACTAGTGTGGACTTAATGGGAATTACCGAGACCTGGAACAATGAAAAAAATGACTGGGATGTAGAAATACCAGGGTACTCTCTATTTAGAAAAAACAGGAAAGGCAGAAAAGGAGGAGGGTTGCCATTTATGTCAAAAACAGCTTAAAGGTTAATCTTATACAGGGTATGGAGGAGAACACAGAGACTGTTTGGATAACTTTAGAATATGGGAATACAATGTTCAGTCGTATAGGTGTGATCTATAGACCCCCAGGACAAACAGAGCAGTTGGATCAACTGCTAGTCAAGGAAGTAACTAAGATGACTGTGAAAGGTGAGCTTATTACTATGGGGTACTTTAATCTTCCTGATGTGGACTGGAAAAAACAAGCAGCAGGTTCAGCCAGGAGTAGAGATATCCTACATTCTTTACAAGGATTAGCTCTTAGTCAATTAGTAGAAGAGCTGACTAGGAAGGAAGCCACACTAGATGTATTATTTACTAAGGGAGACTTGGTATCAGATGTAGCTGTAAGAGATTGTTTGGGCTCCAGTGATTGTCAATCTGTGTGGTTTAATATAAAGACAGAGGCTGAGTTGCACCACACAAAAACAAAGGTTCTAGACATTAGAAAGGCTGATTTTTCTAAAATGGAAATCTTTCTATGTCAGTCTTTAACAACTTGGAGATCTTTAGATGGAGTCCAGGAGAAATGGGATTATCTGAAATGTGTTTTACTAAATGCAACAGAACATTGCATTAGACATGTCAGCAAGGGTAAAAGAAAAAGAAAACCTCTGTGGTACTCAGCAGAAGTGGCAAATATAGTAAAGGAAAAAAAAGAAGCATTTAAGAAATATAAGCAGACACAGAAGGAAGAAGATAGGTAGCGGTACAAGACTAGGCTGAAGGAGGCCAAATGCATTATTAGATGTGCCAAAGCACAGACAGAGGAAAAAATTGTTCAGTCAATAAAAAAGGGGGATAAAACATTTTTTAGATATATAAGTGAAAGGAGGAAAATGAAACAAGGAATAGTTAGACTGAAAACAAAAAATGGAAACTATGTAAATGAGAATAAAGGGCTAGCTGACTGCCTCAATTAATATTTCTGTTCAGTTTTTACAGAGGAAGATGAAGGGAAGGGACCTTTGTTAGAAAAACAAAATAGCAAGACTTGGGAAACATGCATGTTCTACTTCAACTTTCTAAGGTTAAAATAGATAAATCAATGGGACCAGATGGGATACACCCAAAGTTATTAAAAGAACTTAAGTGTGTTCTGGCAAAACCTTTAACAGAATTATTCAGTCAGTCACTAATGTCAGGACTAGTTCCAGAGAATTGGAAGTTAGCAAATTTAGTACCTCTTCACAAAAAAAGGTAGCAGGGAAGAGTCTGGTAACTACAGACCAGTAAGTCTTACATCAGTAGTGGGAAAATGAATGGAGACTATGTTAAAGGAAAGAATTGTTGAATATCTAAATTTAAATGGCTTGCAAGATACCAAACAGCACGGGTTTACAGCAGAAAGATCTTGTCAAACTAACCTCATAGATTTTTTTGACTGGGTAACTAAAATAATAGACCGAGGGGGAGCAGTAGATATAGCTTATCTAGATTTCAGTAAAGCATTTGACACTGTCCCTCACAGAAGACTCATAAACTGTAATGTTTGGGTCTGGATGCAAAAATAGTTAAATGGATAAGGCAATGGCTGAGTGACAGGACACAGAGGGTGGTAGTCAATGGAGAATATTCGGACGAAAGGAGTGTTACTTGTGGAGTACCTGAGGGATCTGTACTGGGACCCATTCTTTTTAATATTTTTATTAGTTATACTGCAAAAGGTCTTCAAGGTAAGGTATGACTTTTTACAGATGATACCAAGATCTGCAATAGGGTAATCATTCCAGGGGGAATAAACCAAATGACAAATGATTTAGGTAAATTAGAAGAATGGTCAAGAGTGTGGCAGATGCAGTTTAACATTGATAAATGTAAAATAATGCACTTGGGACATAAAAATCCTGAGGAAAAATATACTATTAAGGGTACTGTACTGTCAGAGACAACAGAAGAAAGGGATTTGGAAGTAATTTTCTCTAATGACTTAAAGGTAGGCAGGCAATATAATAAAGTGGTGGGGAATGCAAGCAGGGTACTGGGTTGTATAGCTAGGGGCATTAGTAGCAGAAAAATGGAAGTGGTCATGCCACTCTACAGATATCTAGTAGATCTCACCTAGAATATTGTGTACAGTACTGGAGACCCCATCTCCAGAAGGATATAGATACTCTAGAGAAAATTCAAAGAAGGGCTACTAAAATGGTGACTGGTTTGCAGGAAAAGAAATATCATGTATAGCTTGGAGGAGAGAAGAGAGAGAGGGGATATGATTGAAACATTCAAATACATGAAGGGATTCAACAAAGTGCAGGATGGAAGTATATTTCAAAGGAGTAAAAATGTTAGGACAAGAGGCCATAGTCTAAAAATAGAGGGACACAGGTTTAGATGTAATGTAAGAAAGTTTTACTCCACTGAGAGGGTAGTAGATAAGTGGAATAGCCTAACAGCAGAAGTGGTAGAAGTTAATACAGTGACAGAATTTAAGCATGCATGGGATAGGCATAAGGCTGTCCTTAACTTAAGAAAAGACCAAGGACCAAAAAAGGTTTGAGGTTTTTACTGGTGGAAAATGGGCAGACTAGATGGGCCGAAATGGTTCTTATCTGCCATCAAATTCTATGTTTCTATGTTTCTAATGCCGTATTGAAGAAGTCCTGTGAGTGCTTGATACTGCTCCATATATATATATATATATATATATATATATTATATGTTTAAATACATATATATTTGCATAGATATAGACACATATAATACTTTATATATTTTTCTATATATCTCTAGAGAAAGATAGTTCCATAAATATTCCTAATCTTGCAGATTAAATGTATTCTCTGTCATATGTAAATAGAGACATGAAGACATATAAAACTTGTCTCTAATTTGAACCAAGCAGAGGACTCATTGAAAGTTAATTTTATTTTAAAATTACTAATACATGGACATACATATATGGGAATAAGGAAAACCTTATCATTGACTAAAATTGCTGGATTATTATGAGCGCAATATCTGGAGCAAAAGAGATTAACTCCCCTTCTCCATCTCTCCCCTGTACTGAAAGTGGTGGAGAGTAGTAGGGATGTTGAGTAAGAAAACAATATAACAAAGTTAAGGACTAATACTCCAGATGTACTCGGTGCGTGTGTTCCACATATGGAACGCATGCACAACTGAAACCAAAAATATGGGGTTTAAGAGAATGGTGGAATGCAAACTGAGACATAATGATACTACGGGTTTCTGGTTACAATATATAGAACAATGGATATGGAGCCAAAATTACAGATGTTGAAGCGCTCACTATAAATACCTAAGGTAAAACAATGTATAAATATTTGCCATACACTCCTGAAGAAGTAATTTGAATTACGAAATGCGTTGAACATTTTTTATGTTATTTTAAATGCAGTTCTAGCACTTTACAGTAATTACTGTTTTTTACTTAAAATTTTATATTTGAATAAATACCACTATTATATCCACACCACATAGTTTTGCTCTTTATATACCTCTGAGGCAACACCCCTCTCCATAGTACCTATTATATTGGGCTATATACAGGACTAAATAAAGGGCTGATAAAATTTGCAAAGAAAAGCTGGTCCTGTATCCCCTAGAAGGAAACAGATACACCACACCGACGAGGCCCACATAGGCCGAAACGTACATCTGTGGTTTTGCTGATTCTCTAGTGCAGGGAGGATTTGCCTGACATTTTGGAGCTGGACTCTCTGAGGGTGGGACCAGTCTGATATGAATATGGAAATTTCCTTTCTGCAATGGCACTTGTGAGTGAAAAACGTGACTTGTAGCACCATTGAGGGGTCACTATGCCTAAGAACAAGACACTTTATCTTGTTTGTTCTCGATTGGTGCTCGTCACAACATTTGTTTCTTTGTATCCCTAAGTGGAAGGGGATCCCAGGCATGGGCCCTTGCTCTCCATGTGCCTAGAGGGAATCAGCTGCACCACACCGACGAGGCCCACATAGGCCGAAATGTACGTCTGTGGTTTTGCTGATTCTCTCGTGCAGAGAGGATTTGCCTGACATTTCGGAGCTGGACTGTCTCAGGATGGGACCAGTCTGATATGTATATGGATATATCCTCTCTGCAATGGCACATGGGAGTGAAAAACGTGACTTGTAGCATCATTGAGGGGTCACTATGCCCAAGAGCAAGACACTTTATCTTGTTCGTTCTCCTCACAACATTTGTTTCTTTGTCTCCCTAAGTGTAAGGGGATCCCAGGCATGGGCCCTTGCTCTCTATGTGCTTAGAGGGAATCAGCTGCACCACACGGACGAGGCCCACATAGGCCAAAACGTACGTCTGTGGTTTTGCTGATTCTCTCGTGCAGGGAGGATTTGCCTGACATTTTGGAGCTGGACTCTCTGAGGGCGGGACCAGTCTGATATGAATATGGAAATTTCCTCTCTGCAATGGCACATGGGAGTAAAAAATGTGACTTGTAGCACCATTGAGGGGTCACTATGCCTAAGAACAAGACACTTTATCTTGTTTGTTCTCGATTGGTGCTCGTCACAACATTTGTTTCTTTGTATCCCTAAGTGGAAGGGGATCCCAGGCATGGGCCCTTTCTCTCCATGTGCCTAGAGGGAGTCAGCTGCACCACGCCGACGAGGCCCACATAGGACAAAATGTACGTCTGTGGTTTTGCTGATTCTCTCGTGCAGAGAGGATTTGCCTGACATTTCGGAGCTGGACTGTCTCAGAGTGGGACCAGTCTGATATGTATATGGATATATCCTCTCTGCAATGGCACATGGGAGTGAAAAACGTGACTTGTAGCACCATTGAGGGGTCACTATGCCCAAGAACAAGACACTTTATCTTGTTCGTTCTACTCACAACATTTGTTTCTTTGTCTCCCTAAGTGGAAGGGGATCCCAGGCATGGGCCCTTGCTCTCTATGTGCCTAGAGGGAATCAGCTGCACCACACGGACGAGGCCCACATAGGCTGAAACGTAGGTCTGTGGTTTTGCGGATTCTCTTGTGCAGAGAGGATTTGCCTGACATTTCGGAGCTGGACTGTCTCAGGGTGGGACCGGTCTGATATGAATATGGATATTTCCTCTCTGCAATGACACATGGAAGTGAAAAACGTGACTTGTAGCACCATTGAGGAGTCACTATGCCCAAGAACAAGACACTTTATCTTGTTCGTTCTCGATGTGTCCTCATCACAACATTTGTTTCTTTGTCTCCCTAAGTGGAAGGGGATCCCAGGCATGGGCCCTTGCTCTCCATGTGCCTAGAGGGAATCAGCTGCACCACACTGACAAGGCCCACATAGGCCAAAACGTACATCTGTGGTTTTGCCTGACATTTGGAGCTAGACTGTCTGAGAGCGGGACCAGTCTGATATGAATATGGAAATTTTCTCTCTGCAATGGCACATGGGAGTGAAAAACGTGATTTGTAGCACCATTGAGGGTTCACTATACCCAAGGACAAGACACTTTATCTTGTTCGTTCTCAATGGGTGCTCGGCACAACATTTGTTTCTCTGTATCCACAGTGGAACTTACACCCAAAAGAAGAGGAGAAGCAGAGCTGGAGAGGAGGAAACCATCCTGGCGTTTATACCAGGGGTGCAGTTAATACTCAGAGGCAGTCCATAAGCCTCAGAAACAAGCGAGTAGAATGTCAATAAGAGCATGGGGTAAAGGTGCATCCTCAGAGAAAACACTACTCTTAGAAGATCCTTTGAACTGTTGTCTATACTACAGTTTGTGTTTTTTTTGGTGGCCCTGCCAAATATACAGCTGTGAGGACTTCAGATTTTATAGAACCTTTCTGGAACTATCTTCTGCAAAACGAACTATATGTGAGATCATATTGATAACAATATATTTATTAATTGTCCATACTTTGTGGTGCTCTCTATACTACCCTGCAGAGATCATTTTATATTGGTGCTTCTCAGTAGGATACCTACCACTGGTTCTTTACATTTGTGCTTCAGTCATTGCATCCCTAATTAATGTTTCCTTGTTACCTGGGTATATGCTCAAAGCATGGAATGTGGCTAGAGTTATCCCTGTCCTTAAATGTGATTTGGCTGAAATGTACATTTGGGGTTGGCCGTTTCTCTTGTTCAGAGATAAATTGTCTGGCAATTCATGGCTGGACTGCCAATTGGACAGGATCAGTATGATGTGCTTTAAGATATTTAATTCCTGTCTATGACACTTGTGAGCCAAAACACTGCACCCTTTATAGGATACCATTCCTATTGAGCCTCCTAAATACCATGGCAGGCTCATTCCTAGTTGAGAACTCTGAACAGTACTTTGCATATGTAAATTACCCTTGTGATTGGTCACCTTAAGGGTAACAGGGGAATCCAGATGTGTGCCCCTTTCTCCCAAGTGCATAGAGCGATTACTTGAACTCCTATGGCTCAGGAAAGTGAAAAATGTATATATGGGATTGGTTTAGAGTGGACTTGCCTATTACTATGTGGCTGGACTATGTTGTGCTTTAGGATGTTTTTCTTTGTGTATGGTACTTGTGAGCTAAAAGATGTTTTACCATGGCTGGTATGCCAGTCTTATAATCCTGCAGAGCCCATTACATACCATAGCAAGCTTGTTCTTATTGAGTATCTCTGACCACTACTTTGCATGGGCTCTTTTTTTGTCTCCATCAAAAAAAACATTTTTTAAAAAAAATTATTGAAGGTTGTTCAAGAGCTCTCTATACAAAGAAAGTAGTTCTATTTCAAAAAAAGTAGAAAATATAGAGGGGAAGAAAAAGAAACAAGAAGTGCCCCTTGTATTGAAGCAGATAGATCTATAGCCTCCACCAATGCACTATTGCGAATTATACTCACAAATATATTTGCTGTTAATCCACGTATGTGGTGAACAACTGATATCACTTCTGGGGAATAGTTAATGCAGCCCCAAAACAGCTACATGTAACACTGTAGAATGGGTATATTCTCTAGATGTGCTGCAACTCTAAACTACTTTTTCCCCAAAAGCTTGATCATATACAGAAAAAACAGAGGGTGCCCAATAGTGAAATAAAATAGGGTTACAGTATAAATAGAGATGAATGGGTACTCCCATACAGAGTAGTCAGCAGAATAGCTGATGCCTGCACAAGAGGAGAATATAATATGGTACTATTGGTTTTATTATTCTTTGATAAAGCAACATTTCAGGCCATGAAACTCATTTGATATTTATTACTGGGTTTATAATTGTTTTTATACAGTTTTTAAATAAATTAGTTTTTTTGATACCTTGAAGCAGCTGTACAACCTTGGGCCCCCCGAACGGCTACGGGTTATATTCTCCCCTTTTGTATGCGTCAGCAATTCTATCTGCTGACTACTCTATATATGAGTAACTATTTATCTCAATGTATTGGTATTGTGAGCCTGTATTTTATTGCATTATTTGGTGCCCTCTGTTTTTACTGTTTCAAACAGAGTTACTCTTGTACTCAAACATGTGGAAGGCTACATTAGCTCCCCCAGAAAGGGGAGAATCTCCTCATTTCTCCTATTTCTATAGGTTTTAATGAGGAAAGTTCACTCCAGGTGATTGATAAATCACCTGGCATGAACATACACAAAATAGGTATCTTTGGAAAGGAGAGACTCTATTCTCTCCAGTGATCATCTCCAGCATTATTGCCCTTTGATCCAGTGGTTGATTGCATATAGTGAAGTCACTGTGTGTGTGTAGCAACATCAAAAGACAGGGACAAGTCATCTAACACAGGTTCCCATTGGATCCTGTAATGGCTTATCAGGTGAGTGTCTCCAAGCCCCCCCTCCAAATTCCCTAAAGTGTTCCATGATGTGGTATCAGCCATACTCTCGGGAAAAAAGGCACGATGTCGCCCAAGGTATTAGACACACTCTAATGGATAGACATCCCCGGAATGCCTGAGGGATCTTCAGCACATTTTTTCACCACATGTTAGAGATGTCTCTAGCATGCATTGTTTTGAAAGCCCAATTTAAATCAAAGAGACTTGTCATTAGTCCCCTTTGGTGCATTTGGTTGGCTCCAGAATGTTTTCAGTTTTGCATTTCCAACCATAATACTATATTCTTCCTGGTTTAGATTGGACTTTTGTCCCCATGAATGCTAGGGAGATCTCCAATAAATTTGTTGGAGACCTTTTTAGCATTTAAACACTTAAAAGTCCCACTTAAATTAATTATAATTTGTATTTCTCCTTTATGGTACAGCTGGTTTGCCTCAGCATTTCTCTAGTTAACAGTACATCATGCTCAGCAATGATGTAATCGATTATGTATTTGATGCTGTTTTCTTATTCTTTTGAATATAATGGTTTCATATGTGGTACCGCCAAGTGTTTTGCAGCAGCTCAATAGAATGCTAAATCACCGTCATTGACATGGTACTGTGACTTTGCTTTCCAATAGCTATAGTTCCAAAATCAAACAAACACTTGTGGCTCCTAAAACACAATAGCAAATGCATTCATTTACTGTTTGGGCAGGATGGATTTCAATTCTTAAACAATCTTTGAATTTGCAGAAAAAACAACTAACCTATCTCATGGAATTTTTTTGTAATTGGATTTTCCTCAACGCATCTTATTAACCTTCAAGGTACTAAATGTATGTTACCAGGTTATAAAAAACAAAAAGATACAGGGCTGGATTCTATTGCAGGTGATAAATGTTAACACCCATTTTATCAAAAATGTTCCTTTTGAAGTCTATGGGATAAACTGGAGCTAAAAGCAGTGATAAAATTAGCACCTATAATAGAATTTACCCCACAGGGTGCCCCATAGCATAAAACTGTTGATATATAAAATCAAACAAAGAGTGCAATTGTGCTCACAAATAAGAAGGTCAGAGAACAATCTGACAAGGGGCTGGATTCTATTACAGGTGCTAATTTTATCACTGCTTTTAGCTCCAGTTTTCCCCATAGACTTCAATAGAAAAATACTTGATAAAACAGGTGTTAACATTTAGCACCTGTAATAGAATCCAGAGCAAGATTGGCAGATGGAGAAATTCCCATCTCCACTCAGGTACCTCAAGGGATCAGCTGATCTGAGAAGTATTTTAATGATGAATGATGAATATCTTTTGTTCTCTGTATACACAGAAAATGATAGCAATCTATGGGGATCGATTGATTTGGAAACCAAAATATGAATACATGTATAAAAACGCTAAAAAATGAAAACAAAAATGAGAGTATACGGAATATTGGATGGCTCTAAAGGATTGAAGATATTTATTATAAATATTACAACTTCCATACAATGGAAACCACAATATGGGATATATAAAAATCTGTTGAACCTGTACAATTGCACTCTTCATTCAATTTGATGTATCAACAGTTTTATGCTATGGGGATCCCTGTATTTTTTGTTTTTTATTATCTGGTATCTCTTGGCCATTTGAAGAGAGCTTGTACCTACAGGAGAAGCCTACCTTTGGAGAGCCTTACAGATCACTGTATTTGGGGCAGCTGAATATCCCAAAAATTCCTGTTTTGCTGTGTTATACATAAGTAGAATCACAGCATCATAGGTATCCACCTATTGGGTGTTTTTTGGTGGAGGAGGACATTAATTAAGAATAATACGCAAGGAGGCACCCTTGTTTTTTATCTTTCTTGTTTTATCATATAAATGTATGTTAAGAACATCAATACACACAAAAAATTCTGAAGAATATGTAATATATGTTACTTGCAGGTTTGCTACATGTTGGTAAAGAAGAGGTCAATGTGTTGTTTGACAAATGGGGAAAACCCAGAAAATTAACGTGGCAGTGATATATGTTTCTGTCAACAGCTGGACATGCTCTCTTTCTCAGTCCACTGATTCTGGTTGACGTCTCTAATCTTGCTAGCATGCCTGGTGTACTTTCAAGTGGATATTCTGGCAACCCATTATAATTCTAAGCACGCATGCTTATATATTTTTTTTTTTTTACTAAGAAGATAATCTTTAATGATTTAATTTAATACAAAAAATGATTTAGCGTGGTTCTCTAGATTGGTGATCTGCACTCCTCCATGGCACCCTAGATTAAACAGACCATTGTTTGCTTGTATTAACATGCTGGTAAACTGCTATACAGCTTTCTTCTCAGGTTTCAAGGTAAAAGATTACTGAATTAGTAGAAAAGTAAATTGCAAAATATACATCAAAGAAAAATCACTATTAAGTAAAATGTTTTCCTTGATACATGGATCAATTGTTTTTCTCCTGATTAACTAAAGATTTGCCTTGATACATAAGCTCCTGTACGATTTATGAACAGAAAAAATCCACAATTGTACTGCCATAAAATATTCCTGCCTTATTTTACTTAAAAGTGGCTCTCCTTGAGTTTTAATGGATGACCTCTTGTTTTTGCTCAGCTATAATTCATCAGAGAGATCCTTGTATTGTCCTTGAACTTATTTGCAGAAATTTAGCCTTCAGCAGTTATCTTTCTCTCTACAACATGCCTGACAAAGAGAACTAAGTGATCTTGAAAGCATGAACTCTAAAGCTACTCAGTTAGCCAATGAAGGTACTGCTTTTACTCTACCAATCTCCTGCGTATAAATCATCTAATATTTCTTATGAACAACAATTTGGAGCCCAGACCTATGCATACCAGCCCCGAGAGGAAGATAACCTATAAAAGAGTTGTAGAACCTGTGCACACAAATATGTACCACAGATAAGGCGCCTATACCATATTTTCACAAAAACTACTAGGGTAAATTATCCTGTAGATCATATAATGTTGTATACCTAATCATGTGTTTGAATTGTCCCAATGCAGGCTTACATGTAGGTGAGACAACACAAACACTAAAGAAACAGATGCATTTGCAAAGATTGCCTCCCCCATTGGCCACCTCCACAATGCCCCACATTGCTTCCACATTGCTCCCAATCTCCACATTGCCCCCAAATTGCCCCCAAACTCCACATTGCCCCTACATAGCCTCCACATTGCCCCCAATCTCCACATTGCCTCTACATTGCCCCCAGTCTCCACATTGCTCCTAATCTCCACCTCCACATTAATTACCCCAGTGTCCATATCCTACCTCCCCGTTGGTCTGGCGGCATGGTAGGAGAGGTCTGTACCTCCTTCTGCACAGACCTCAGAAGCTGGAGCTCCCGCATGGTCCTCTCTTCAGTAATGCAGAGCTCTGGGAAATGATGCCAACTCCCAGTGCTCTGCATTACTAGAGTGCTGATGAGGGAGCTCAGCTGGAGTGATGGGCCAGGTCGCAGGTGCGACCCCTATTGTTATGCCACTGTGCACAAACAAGGTCTGCTAGTTGGGAGAGAAACAGGAAAGGAGCAGTGACAAACAGCAGAGGAGGCCCAGTGAAATAGTACAGAGGAGTAGTGTGGAGGAACAGAAGTTACTAGGGACAGTGAAGGAGCATGGGTTCTGTGTTCAGCGTCGGAGGCACACAAAGGGTTAAAGGTATGTGGGCACTAAATTTGATGCTGCGGGTACTAAAATGATGACGTTTAAAGAGGCAACTACACACCCTAGGGCTGGATTCTACTGTAGGTGCTAATTTTATCACTGCGTTTATCTCCAGGTTTCCCCATAGACTTCAATAGGAAAATATTTGATAAAACTGGAGGTAACATTTATCTCCTGCAATAGAATCTAGCCTCTAATGCATTCTTCCAATGTGCAGCCCAATTGCACCTTTAATTTTATATTATAAGCCCAAAGCCAGCAACAAGATCTTGGCCAAGATGTACTAAAGGTCAATGAGGGCTCAGGATGTTGATGTTGTGTCAGATCTGTGTCAAAAGCACATCGCTAATATGCACTAAGATGTCTTAGCCATCATATCCCCATCAATCCACCACCAATTCTGCATCATTGCCATGAATCTGCCATGCCTTCGACAGGTGCGTGATTTTGCACTTAACACTTAATATGCAATTGTCATATTCATGTGGGTGCGTTTATATTTTAATGTGGCACTTCACCACATACACTAAGCTTCAGCAGCTGTTTCTGCTGTACAATTTCCCAGTCCCACCATCGCCTAGCCAAAGCTGGAGATGTAAGGATCTCCCTGTAGCTCTCTATGGAGCTAGAAGACAGTTTGCTGTCTCTACTGTGGAAAGCAGAGACAGCATGTGCCCACTCTTAACCCTTTAAGTGACATAGGGATGTGTACTGCACACCCCTGTGGCATTGAAAGGGTTACTCTATTAACAACAATTCCATTTGCTCATTTATATAAATACAATAATTTTCCTCAATTTCCTGACTGAAAATCAGGTATAAAACTGCCATCTGCAAATCAGGCACTCAACTTGGTGATGCATCCTTTGCCATTCACACTCTTCCACATCTCCAGCAGTTCAACAACCATGCATGCTAATGAGGACATTTTCCACATGCATCCCTGATTCTTAGTGCATATGGCACAAACCAGCATTACATTACTATAGGGAACAAGTACAAATTACATAAAGCCCATTGATTTAAATGTTTTTGATCAAGGGCCAGCGTCATCTTGTGTAAAACTGGTACCCACTTGCAAGCCTCTCCACTGGTTCAACTATGGACTGAGGTATTGCCTTATTTTTATTACATTTCCTTCAATAAAGCATTATTATTTTTGCAATCTGCATTATTCGTTGGATACTCAAGTGTTAGTGCACTTTCTTCTTTCTGCAATTTTTAAATGTCCCCTAAGCCGCTGTTGATTTACTCCAGAATTGTTCTAATGATTCTTAGTACATCAGCATATGTGTATAAATACATGTCTGTCTATCTATCTATCTATCTATCTATCTATCTATCTATCTATCTATCTATCTATTGATCTGAATAACTGTCTGTTGATCTTTCTCTCTCTCTCTCTCTCTATGTCTATGTCATTACCTATCAATCTACAACAGACATGATGTAGATAATAAATGATAAATATTTTCTTTTCCACACAAACATCTCAACAAAGTTTAACTAACATCAACAAACATACTTCCCTCAAACATACCTTCAGCATCCTCCCTTACACTTGTAAGTGGGGAGGGGCCAGCATCTCCTCCTATCTTACCTGTGTGGTGCAGTCCTAGCACTGTTTCAGGATGCCTATATAAGGATCACCTTGGGACTTGAAATTTGTTCCCTCTCTACCCTCTTCAGTAGTGCTCAGCCTGCAAGAAGATGGGAACCTTCCAAGGGATCCCCTTGTGGATCCTACTGCTCATTTTGAGTCCACTGAATGGTACGTATCCCTACCCCATTCATCAATAAACTATTTAAAGGGAACTGCTATAACAAATATTATTAAGACGTGCACAATACTGTTTTTAATGAGAATAATCATGGCAGATTAAAACATCTTTTATATAGGATAGGCTGCTGTGTACTCACATATACATTCCCTAACTGTATCATCCTCTATTACCTCAAATACCTCTGCTGGATGACTGTTATATTCCTGTGTGGATCAAGAAACTTGCATAGAGCAAATTTCAGTTTCCTAAAGAGGTGCGATTTTGGAGCAAACCATCTGCTCTATAGGACAAATATAAAATGTCGCCAAATTCGTCTTAATTTAACTTGTGCTTTTAATACCTTGAATGCTAGAAAATATCCATTGGTTTGTGTGAAGCAAATCATTAGACATATCACTAGCATTTAAGAAGTCATGAGCCCCATTTAAACCAATGAATTTTTTTTATTCCCCCTCCGTTTTTACTCAGAATTGCTCCAATTCATCTTAGTACATGAGCCTCAAATGGTCTCTATGGGAAGTTATCTGCCCTGTCCTAGACCCAAGCATTCTGTTGTTTACAGCAATGCAGTTTAATAAAATATATGGAAAAAATAAATATGTTAATAGTAAATATAAGCAAATCAATCAAACTATAGCAGTCAAAAACAGAAATGTATTATAACTGTTGCCCAGAAATGTAAATATGTTTTTTTAAAAAAGTATTATTTAAATTTTCCTTTATGAATCAAAGTTATGATCAGGAGATTCAGTAGGACAGGTGTATAAAGGCAAACATTTAAAACAATGGAACAACATGTTTCAAACTAAATCAGTGTATCTTTGACATTAATGATATTCATATGTGTGTGCATTACATTCTTACAAAATAACATTATATTCTTATACCATTAGTATATTTTTTCTTTGCTAAGGCAATTTAGCCTGTAAAATCAGGGTGACGTTTAATTACTGGTCAAACAATTCCAAAAACCAGAAAAACAAATGCCTTGGTGCAAGCAAGTTAATAGTGAATAATTATCTAATTACTGTACTCACAGGTTTTACTTTTATTTCATAGCAAACATATAAAAAAAATATACAAGAAAGGCTGGCGAACTGAATTTTCAGTCTGCACTGGGACCTTCCTTAAGATATTTGCTTTTTTAGAATATTTTTTGTTATGAAATAAAAGTAACACATTTAAAGACCGATGAGTGCACTATTTAGATTAACCCCTTAAGGATCGGCCATGTACATACTTTGCGGTTCCTTAAGGACCATTGAGGGATTCGATTCCAGACTCTCTGAACGGCGTGTAGCCACACGGGGAGCCAGAATTCCATGACGGTCCATGGTCCTTAAGGTTATAACAACCCATTACTGACCGTCATGGCTCCTTAAGGGGTTAAATATACCATACTATAAAATATATACTATTTATGTATATATATATATATATATATATATATATATATATACAGAGAGAGAGAGAGAGAAAGAGAGAGATATCATTCAATTCTACTAAAACTTAAAGTAGACCTGTATCTTTTTTTAAACTCCCTATACCTTGTGCTGAGCTTTTTTTTTAGAGAGAGAGAGATCATTCAATTTTACTAAAACTTAAAGTGGACCTGTATCTTTTTTTAAACTCCCTATACTTTGTGCTGTGCTTTTTTGTTTTGAAAACAGGTAACAGTTTTAGAAATGCATGATTTAGTAGTTGGGTAATATAATCCCAGCATAGCTTTATTCTCTGAAATGTCTGCACAATTAATTGCTCACATGTTCAGAAAATCACCACTCTCTACCTTCTTAAGTTGTTAATGCCAGTTTCCACCAAAGGGGTGTAATAAATGAATAAGGAATAATCATCCAAATTCTTTCAAGACGAATACTTCCACTTAAAGGAGGACTTGTAAAGGTGATAAGTCCTGTTTAGAAAATAAAGAATATAGTGTATTTTTGAGAAAAAAAAAACATATTGTAGACTGTTCAATTTTAATTAATTGGCAAAAGTAAAGGTCCACTTTAAATTAACATTGGTCCCTTTTAAATGCCTGGGTTAGTGTCTACATGCTCATAAACCTGTGGATTTATTATCAGTGTAGACCTCTGTAAGTCAGCCTGAATGGGTCAGAAACCTTTTTGGTTGTAAAGATTTGTTTTCAATAAATAGACACATATATTTCTATATATATAGCAGTGTGTATGTGTTTGTGTATATGTGTGAGTCCGTGGGCATGTAGGTTAGTTTGTGTGTGCATGCATGTGTGTGTGTGTAGATGAATGCGTGTGTGCACAGTTGTGTGTGTATGTGTGTATGTGTGTGTTTATGTGTGCACAATTCTGGAGCAAATTGACTGCATCTCCAGTGATGTATATTTTGCTTTTAATCCCATGAATGCTGTAGAAATCTCCAGTGTATTACATTTGTATTTGATCTCTTAAAGACATAATGTAAATAAATGGGAATTTGTATCAGTTACTTTATGGTGCAGATGGTTTTCTCTAGAATTACTCTTCATACAATCCATAAAGCAAATGAAGAAAAATTCTTATTTTATAAGAAAGTGTTCTCATACATTTGAGAAGCAAAGATATAGAGGCTTTCCTTCACTTTATTTTATGAATTTCATAAAGGTTCTGGAGCACAATTTTCATGACTGTGCTTCTACATAAAGTGAAGATCCTTTAAAGCAGCAGAAACTGTTTTTAATAAAACTCTTTATGTTATAGAACTTTCTTTGCTTAGTAAATCAACTTTGCTCCTACTGTTGTCAGTTGTTTTATTCAAAAGTTATAACAGTTCAAATTACCAGCAAGTGAGTTACAGCACAATCACTTCCTGAAAGTTTAAACTAACAGCGTGACTCAGCAGTTTCTATTACATTATACAGAGACTTTTTGTCAGTGACTCATCACTCCTACAAAAGAATAACTAATTAGAATCTGTCCACTATATTTTAATGAAAAAAAAACAAGCACTTAAACCATATTAACTGAAAATATGCATCTCTCAGCAGTGGAGTTACCCTTGGTTTAGTAAACAAGAATACGTATATTTTTTTCATAAATGTTTACATTATTACTTTATCTACTGCTTAAACCGTGCGTATGGCAACTGCTGGGATATTTTTCATGCAAAAAGTTATTACTGCTACAAAATTATTAAACTGCAATATTCTATTGCGGACACAAGGTGGCACTCACTCTATCACTTACTATAGAGCTGTGGTAAATGACATAAGTTTCCTGCAGAGTGAAGAATAAAAAGCATTTTCTCACTGGCACTAGTTGATGCCGATTCTTTAAGATAAAAGATAAGCTTGAGCTGTAATAACCTTTGAATGATCATCTCCCAGCATTGGTGGTTCTGTTTTGCTTAAAAGCCACTATAAAATATATTTTGTGTTCTAACTTCTTTTATTCTTTTCTTGTCACTGCAGCTCTACAGTATGACTATGGCATGGATCAAGTTGTTGATTACAGTGCTGATGATGGTAAGCTTGAATTATTACTTGTACTGGCTTGTAATTTAACAATGAATCAAATACTAAATAAAGACAAATTGGAGAACAGAATGACCACAATTGTTTAGTTTACTTTTTTTGACAAATATAGTGTTTGCTTTTCAAAGAAAATGTGTTCAGGAAAGCCAAACAAACCTAAAACAGTTTTGGGGAAACCTTTGTATCACCAGCTGTTGCAAACTGTAGTTCCCACTATTGGGGATGATAAGAGTTGCAGTGTCCAAGAACCAATTAAAAATTCTGGGGCAAAGCAACTGCTCCAAATGTATCAAAGGAAAATCTTTATTGAAAGCAGATATAATGCAGTTGTTTTACCCTAAAATTGCCCCATATTATACCTGAAAAACATGCCCCCCTTCACTCCTATATTAAATAAACATTGTTACAAAGTATAAAAATGGTTGTATAAGCATCCATCTATATACATAAAAGGCCAGATATATGTTTGTCCGATGCAGTCATGTGCAGTAGACACTTCCCGAACACAGGCCAGATGTATGTTTGTCCGATTCAGTCATGAGCAGTAGACACTGCCCGAATGCACAGAATGCTGGTATTGCCTTATGCATTGGCCCTTGTACACAGGCTTTTACACTAGTAGATCAATAATAAAAATACTACAAGAATAATACAGTTGTGCACAGACTATCTGCTTAAATGAACATGAATACAATATTTCTAATTCTGCACTTACATTGAAACTATGTTGTTATTAAATTATTTCATCATCATCATGTTTTTACATTGCATATATTTATATGGGCAGCCAACTTATTATTTACTTAATTTATTATATTCTTTCCATTTTCGCTATTATTTTCAGTTATAAATGGAAGTCCAGTCCTTTCTATCATTCCAGCTATGTACACAGCAGCTCCGGTAAAAGGTATGTCACATAAAATTCTTTTGAAGGAGATACACTACAACATAATTTTGTAGATGACAGATATATATTACCTTTTTGTTTACAAGTACATATATATTTAGACTAAGAATCATTCCAGTTGTGATCAGTCTATGGTATATTTGCCATGTAATATTTGAGTTAAATAGCCTGGAAGAGAAACAAGTTTTTTGCAGTTAATTAAACTTATGGGCCAATTTAGATTTTCTTAATATACAGAGCATTTGAGACCACAGAAGATTCTTCTTGAAGTGACCACTTGAAGAAGAAACCTCTATAGCTTTAAGAAGGTCTAGTAAGCTGTCCATTAAAATGCATCACCAACTCCAATAAACCATGTAAAATGGTGATGCTAATGCACAAAAAATAGGTCATTTTTAGACAAGATAGCTTTAGAATGTGATAGGGGTATATGTGCCTTGTGTAGATTGATACCATCTAGTTCTGTCAATCATATGACTGGTGCAAATGCTGTTGAGCACCTCTGAACAAAGTTCTTTGTAAATGGAAATGGCTGCTTTGGGCTGAATGTGTCACGGAATGGGATGACTGTTTTTCTGACATAAGCTTTCTTGATCTGATAACCAATGTCCATTGATTTATATGGGGATTTTTGTTTACTTAACATGGAAAGTTATAGATAATCATAATCATGGGCAATACACATGGCTACATTTGTATGTCTTTATGTGGGTGTTTAGTAAGTGACTTTTTTATAACTCCCTTCCTGTGTCTTGCATTTAACCTACAGTGATCAACAAGGCTCACAATAACAAAGTGTGCAGCACCTGGGGAAACTTCCACTTCAAGAATTTTGATGGGGATGTATTCCACTTTCCTGGGACATGCAACTATGTTTATGCTTCCCACTGCAAGAGCCCATATGAAGATTTCAACATACAGATTCAAAGGACAGTCACTGACAAGTTCCCTGTTGTTGAAAAGATCACCATGAAGCTTGAAGGACTGGTAGTACAGCTAGATCACAATACTGTCAGGGTTGATGGAAATGTGTAAGTTGTTTTTCCAGTTTAACACAAAATTGAAATTAAATAACAGTTTTCACAAACATTCACGGATGTGTTTTCATTTAATCTGTATATAGTGACTATAACAGTAAATTCATGAACAAGATTGTACCACAATATTTGATATTTCTACAAATGTTACCTCACATGACAGAATCAATAATATGATCTTGATTTCATAGACAACCAAGCATGATCTTCTCTTTATCTAAAAATTTATATGACCTTCTGAAAACATTTTTAATATTGATAATTCTAGAAGTAAATACTACACAAAGAGCGTTCTGCAAAATATCTAAACATGAGCAATTTGGAACAAACCAAATACACCACAGGAGAAAAAAAAAATCACCAAATGTATTTTAATTAGAATGGGAATTTTAACCCAATGAATATTAGGTAAGTCTACATTGCAGAGCAAGACCTCTCTAACATTTATGGGGTTAAAAGCCTTGCTTATGGTATACCTGCTCTTAATTTATTTTGTGCACAAGGCTCTTTATAAATGTGTTTTTATTCAGGGAGTTGGGTAAAGGACAAATAACCTCAACCTGCCCCACTTTGAATTTCTTTTCTAATAATATAAGAAAATCACAACAAAGATGTTTAACCATATTATTAGTCAAACCATGATATCTGTGAATTTTAGATTATTATATAGAGTAATATTTTATATTCTTCTTACTTTTTTAAAAAAGTTTTGCATTCCAGTAAAGTAGAAAGCTTAGCTTATATAATGTATCTACTTTCATCCATTGTTATCAAGCTAACAGCTGCTTTGTTCATCCAGAGTACAACTGCCCTTCAGTGGTTCTGGTGTTCAGATTGGAAAGTATGGAGTCTTCCTTAAATTAACTTCCAAGATTGGTCTGGTGTTCATGTGGAACGATGACGATAGTCTCCTGGTAAGAAACAACTTTGTTCTTTCCTTATAATTTAGTAGTGAAGTGTTTAAACATTGTTAAGTAATATATATGTGTTACTTTATGTAGCTTGAGCTGGATGAAAAATATGGCAATCAGACTTGTGGATTGTGTGGGGACTACAATGGCATCTCCATCAACAATGAGTTCTTTGCCAATGGTGAGTAATATATAACTCTGCTTTAATATGAAAGAGCTAGATATCAGCACTAGAATACTATGGTTTAAGAAATGCATTTTCAAAGATTATTTCTAAAATTGGTTCTGGCATTCTTAGACATATAGTATCTTATTAAATACATAAATTTACACTGATCAATTTGTGCTATCATTTAATACACCAATGGAAAAAAATGGTCCAAAACTATGCATTGTTGCTAAAGGTTATTTCTCTTTTCTAAATTATTAACCTTATCAGAACTGGAAAATTTTATTACAGGAGTCCAGATAACAGAAACTCAGTTTGGTAACCTTCAGAAGTTGGATGGACCCACTGAACAGTGTGCAGATGTACCACCAATCCCCAAAAGCCAATGTACAGACAGTGTAAGTGAAAAAATCTACAGTCTGAATTTTAAGATGCTTGACAGTTGTATCTCACCAAGCAATACTATGCTAAATATTATAAAAAAAAACCCAGCAGGCTTATATTGGACTTTAAAGTCACTATTGTGTTATACATATATTATCTATCATCTTCAATAATTAAGTTTACAGTTAAACATTTTAAGCTGAGAAGCATATAGCATTCCCTAGTTTAATGAAATGTATATAATGGTAGCAACATAGTGTTGTCTGAGCCAAAAATACAAGTGTCCAAAAATTAAGAAATATAATTCAATATAATTTAAATAAAACCGAACAGCATTTATAAGACACAAGTTTGATACTAGTGTTAGATGTAGCTGGACTTGATGGACGCATGTCTTTTTTCAGCCTCATCTACTATGTTACAAGGTTACTATGTGTTAATCTAAAATACACCATGGGGAGATGCACTACGGTGTGACAAAGAGGTGTAAAGAGGTGGTAAAGAGGAGATACCTTCTCCAGTGATATGAATTTTCTAGTTTCCAGTGCACTGGCTCCATAGAATAATGTAAATGACTGTAAATAGAAGGTGCCCAATAGGGCAGTATATCAAGAGCAATAAAGTATTGTATAAATATCAAGTGGATACTCACAAAGAGAATGGTAAGCTTGGAACAAAGCTGACTACAAGGCAAACAAAGATAAAACCCATCTCTGCTCAGGTGACTTCCACGAAACTCCAGCAATCCAAATAAAAATATATACGGCTTCCAAGTAAGAAATATAAAATGTATTTATTAAATAAAAACAAAAATAGTAATAAAGGCTATTCAATTGCCCCAAATATATAAAATTCTATCTCACGTGTATTGTGGCTGTGACACTGCTTTTTCAAAGATATCAATAGAGTGATACAAACATATGTTTGTACAGCTCTGTTCAGATGACCATAAACTCAGTAAGATGGTGTAGCAACAGCTCCACATTAAAATTTCAGGCCATAGACCTAGTAATTATTAATTTAAAAAAAATGTAAAATTGATGTGTTCTCTATTCTTCAAGTCACCACTTACCTTGTGTCAGATCTGCACATACAACAGTGACAGTCTCATTTTGCTTGTATTAACTCTAGGAGAACATCTGTGAAGGAATCCTGTTGGGTTCAGCTTTCCTAAATTGTCGCACCTTGGTTGACGTGCAGCCATATATTGAAGCTTGTGTGCAGGACTTGTGTCGTTGTGATAGCAATGTTACTGAGCTTTGCTTGTGTAATACATTTGCTGAGTACTCAAGACAGTGTGCTCATGCTGGAGGACAACCAAAGAACTGGAGAACAAAATATATATGCCGTAAGCTTTTTCCTTTACTTGAATATTATATTACTTCTTCTTTTTTTCTTAGGTTGTGATCGTCTTTGAGATAGAATTAAATAAAGTTATTCACCAATTAAATTAAAAGTATATAAACAAAAATTCAGATATGTTATACTACAGGACATTTGAAGTGTCCTAAGTGATGGAAACTTGGGTTTAAAATGCTGCTATTATAGGAGGGGGTTGGTGTAGGTAGGAAATTGACATTCATTCTATTTAAATTTTCAAAGAAAACCTCAAAGTTCCAAAGTACATTCTGGATTCAACAAATTTAATGAGTCACAATTTATGTCATTTTAAAAGCTGATGCATCATACTTTTTAACATCTGATGTTCATTTTACCCCTGAGATGACAGATACATATCCAAAGCATTGTTTCTCAATGCACTGGAGACCTCTCAAGTGTTCCAGGACTTATGACAAAATTAAATATCAACCAATCAAAATCAAATCATCAAATTATCAATTAAAGGTCAAGCATAGGTATATAAATAAAATAGTGTCTCAAAAATGTGGAGGATACTGTAGATGTTTTGAACATTTAACGCATTAACAATGTGTTGGAGACCTTTCTGTTCCATGATAGAGTATTAGGGAAAGCACACTTAGGAGTTGTTGATGATGTATGATATTATTTTTCTTCTGATTTGTAATATTTGTTATTCTTTCCACAGCCATAAACTGTCCTTCCAGCATGGAATATCAAGAATGTGGCTCCCCTTGTTCAGATACCTGTTCTAACCCAGAAAGGAGTTTTCTGTGTGAAGAGCACTGTTTGGAAGGCTGTTTCTGCCCTCATGGTATTATCATTGTACTCCTAAATTCTCACAAAAGTCACAGTGGTTTAAAAGCTGTCTTTTTATATTGGTATCTGTCAAATAACAGAAAATCTATCTTCAAATAATCCTTTCTAATATATACGCTTCATTTTAAATTTTTATAACATTTATTGTGACATTTGTGTATATTAATATCCAGCAGTATTAGCCTTTAACAAGTATAACCAATGATATACTGAAACATGACACATTTGTTTTCCATAGGAACTGTACTTGATGACATCAACAATTCAGGCTGTGTTCCTCTTGAAAAGTGCTCATGTACATTTAATGGTAAAGCATATGCCTCTGGAAAATCATATTCTACCCCTTGCAGTACATGGTAAGTAAAAATTCTGGACACTTTAGAAGTCCAAACTTTTCATGATGACATTTGCACTTTAAAAAATTAGAGAAACCACACTCATAGAGTCTCAAATGTAAATTTAAAGGTCAATTACCATATGTTACTAAGTCTGCTGCAATGGGAGCATACTAAGAAGCCTCATCTGCTTTGTGCAACTTCAGAACTGGTCCAGTCATTGTTTTGGTGGGTCATAAAAATGACCAACCCTATGACTGGAATGCAAAAATGAAGTTTATTGCTCCCAGCTACAATGCTAGGTATGCACACAAATTACAAATAGACCTGCTATGTGAAGCTGTCACATTCAATACAGAAAGTCTATGGAAAATTGTAACATACAGGACAGGAAACTGTTCTGTAGAATCCAATGACAGATATATGGGGTGGAGCTTCAGGTCTCTAATTTCAGACCCTTCCCCACCTTAGATAACAATGCAGCACTGGCTTAATCACAGTTCTTCCCCAGAGCAGAAGATATGCCAGCAGGGCACTTTTCATATGATAGCTTGCCTTTAAGAATTATTTGAATAAATCTAAAATAGAATCCAGCCCTTGGTAATTTATCTCAATGGATGCTGTCCCCCTTTACCTCAGTGCCAGTTAAAATATTCAAACAGCAGTGTTTAACCAAAAACTCCCATCTTTGATTAATACATATGAAACATAGCATAATGGTTTTGTAACAAACTCATACCCATATCTACTTTATTCTCTGAATGTGCTGACCACTTTCAACCAAATAGTGTGCTGCTTAATTGAGGAATAAACTTTGAGGAGACATTCCATCAGACATGTGCTATAGCAGATAGAATATACAAGTGCTTTTTTAATACAAATGAAATGCAAATATATGATTGACTTTAACAGTAATTTAATTTGCTTTAACAGTAAGCAGTCATAAGTGGTGTCATGTAGACCCCATACAACCAATTATATATTTGCATTTCATGTGACTACTTAAGAAGTAATAAAACAAGTTAGAAATGTTAAGAATAAAGTGATAATTTTATCCCCTGTGGGCCTGGGAAGTCTCTATTTTGAACTTAGCGCTATTTATAGTGGGGAATCATATCCAGAAGCATTTGGACATCACAGTTAAACAAATCACAGTTTTATCTCTGTGCCACCTAGCAGTTTCTTTAGGTAACTATTCTTCTTTGCTTCATTTAGTGTGTGCTCAGGAGGGAAGTGGGATTGCAAGAGCGTACCTTGTCCTGCCACCTGTTCCATAGAGGGAGGTTCTCATGTTACCACGTATGATCAGACTCATTACAACTTCCATGGAGATTGCAACTATGTATTGTCCAAGGTAAAGTGCCAAAAAAGCTGGAAACCAATGTAGATAAAACTCTAAATACATTTACTTATTTTGACCAGATCACCATTTTAATGTGCTAAGTTCATTAAACATACATTTGATAGTTCTGTGCAGGAACCAGTGAAACCCTGCAGTATTTGTTTTTCATTTGTATACAACATTAAAAAAGCAATGTGATCATATCAGATATAGTAATTTTTTTTGAAAAAATATTTATGATCTTTGACTTTACAACTAGGGTGTTTGATGTTTACTCACAGGTGTGCAGTGGTGGAACTTTCACAATTCTTTCAGAGCTTCGCAAATGTGGTCTTTCAGACAGTGAAACATGTCTTAAGGGTGTTACACTCATCCTACATGGAGGAGAAACTGTGAGTATCCAACAATGTAATTTTGCACTATAAGGAATAAGGACTATGTAAATGGCTCAGTTATTTGGTTGTAAGCATTTTCTCTTTTACACTTACTTTTAAACATCAAAAGAGTCACTTAAACTATTGTATTGCATATTCATTTGGAACTACAGATATTTCTTAATCATAAGGATTTGATCAAGACACAGACATCCATTTTCCTCTTTGCAAACTTTTATATTCTCTGCATCCCTCTTGATCTGCTACTGCATAGCCTGTCATTTTAATTAAGATAGTAGTACACATTCATTCTGTTATATATTATACATATTTCAACAATAATTTGTTAATATTATTTTGTTTCTGAATATAACCACTTACACATATTAATACATAAATATATAAGAAGCTAAATAAATTTTACTTTTTTCCCTTATGGAAACGTTTGTGTTTTTTAACCCTGACAGATTGTATCAATTAAACCATGCGGCAGTGTGTTTGTAAACAGTGTCTACATACAGTTGCCCGTATCAGCTGGTAAGATATATATGTCTTCAATATTATAGCTTTTAAATGATAGTAACATGATAAGTGTTTAAATCCCTAGTTCTGATATACAAGACAAGATTATGTGTCATTCTCATGCATGTAATTTTACTGTCTGTCTATATTTGTTCTAATTATGGTGCATTCATTTGCAGCTGATGTCACTATCTTCAGACCTTCCTCATTCTACATTGTTGTTCAAACTAACATGGGAGTCCAAGTAGTGGCACAACTTATTCCCTTCTTGCAGGTCTATGTAGTTCTGGATCCATCCTTCAAAGGCCAAACATGCGGTAAGAATGTGTCTGATGTTTTATTTAGGTCTGATGTTTTATTATTTCAGATGAATGAGCCCAATAGATTTGGGGGACCCTTCTAACTGTTTGATCCCCTCAGGTCTTTGTGGAAACTTTAATGACAAACAGTCTGATGACTTTGAAACCATAAGTGGAGTAATAGAAGGAACTGCTGCATCCTTTGCCAACACATGGAAGACCCAGGGTGACTGTCCTAATGTTAAGAATGTCTATGAAGACCCATGTTCTCTCAGTGTGGAAAATGGTATGAAACAAACCGAAATTCCATTCTTACTTTAATTTTGAATACACAGTGATGCCACTGCACTATTATCAACAGAGAATATTTAAATATATCTCATCATTTGTTTTAGATCAACTGGCTGCATAAACGTTTTTGTTATTTTATTGGAAATGTTATAGTGAATGATAACTACTATGTATGGAGGTAAATAGCTCAATACCTAAAGGGCTTTAAATTGTTAAATTCCATTTATACAGAAAATTATGCCAAGCATTGGTGTGGTCTTCTGACTGATCCATCTGGCCCTTTTGCTGCATGCCATGCACAAGTGAATCCACAACTCTACCAGACAGTAAGTGTATATTAATTTTGTCACAGAGAGAATATTTTACACAACATTTTTTCTATAATTAAATTATTCTGTCATCCCTGTTGCCTACTGTATTCTATCAACAATGGAAAACATATATATAGTGCAATTAGAATGCAACACAAATATACTTCAATTAGAAAATGCAATACATATATATACTCCAATTAGAAAAAAATCAACTTTAGAACCTTGGTTATCCTATGGATCCTCCATTAGGCTTTACAATGTTGTCATTCTCAAATAGGTCTTCAATTTGCTTTACAAGGCACGGTTTAAACCAAGGGTAGTCACTAAGTCACAGTTGCTAGTACACATATGAGTCAGCTAGAAACTTAGACAGAGCATTGTCCTGATGGCTGATTTGATAATTATTGTCACAATATTGTAGTAACAATGGAAATTACATAATATTTCTAACTTGTGACTTAAGCTTACTAATCATTAATTTAAAGCCATTCTTGTTTCTTAAAAATGTATTGTCAAACACATTCATTATCCTTATGCCCATCTTACATCTCTGAGCATCTGATACTTGTTGAACTATCACAGACTACATTTGAAAGGATGATGATGAGTACCACATACATGGCAGCAGACTGAATATAATACAATTGTTTACTCTCCTTTATAGAACTGTATGTTTGACACTTGTAACTGTGAGAAGAGTGAAGAATGCATGTGTGCTTCCCTTTCATCATATGTCCGAGCTTGTGCTACCAAAGGAGTCATACTTTATGGATGGAGAGACACTGTCTGCTGTAAGTATTGAAGGGATTCATCAATTCATTGTTTAATAGAATAAAATCTTCATGTTCATGTGAGAACTTAAGGACCATCCTTTGATGTCCATATGATGAGAGAAGGGGATTATAAGTAAAAAATATATAAAATAGTAACAGTGACTGAATTCTGAGCTGATTTCTATTGTCTTAAGGAAGATGATGTACGAAGCGGCACTGGAACAATTATTGGGCAAACTATAGTAAATCGAGTTTTTTAATCCATTGCTTAAAGGAGCAGTAAACTTTTTTATGAAAAATATATGTTGTAGGGATTTTCCTATTGAGTAAAATAAGGGTACTCCCACTGCAGAGAGATTTATATTTCCAGAGTTATTACAGTTTAAACCCATGCTTTTTTTACATTAGCAGTGCCCTCTAGTGGTGAAACTCTAATTAGATTTTCTGTTAGATTCTAATGGAGAGGAAAGTCAGAAAAGTCAGAGACATACAGTTCTTCAGAGAATGAGATAAAACCTGCCTGCCACTTCCTGTCAGTTAGAACTATCAGGAAGTAAACACAGTAAATTCACTTCCTGATTATTTAAACTGCTATACATTTTTGAATAAAACATCTGACAGCAGTGGGAGTGACCTTGTTTTATTCAGCAGGAAATGCTCTATAAAATATGTGTTTTCATAAAAAAAATGTTTACTGCTCCTTTAATGTCAGAGAACTCTCTAGAATTCCAGGATCTAAAAGACCTATTTAAATTATGAGAATTATGGGAATTTTTATTTGCACCCTGTGGAGACCTGTTAGTTTGTTCCAGAATGGTTCCCTTTAATCTAAGTAAATAATCTGCAAATCTTTGACTTCTCTTTACAATAAAATGATACTATACAAAATCATTTTAATCCCTGTGCAGCCAAATACATGTACACCTGCCCAAAAACACTGAACTACACCTATTCTGTGGAAACCTGCCAGCCAACATGCAGATCTCTCAGTGAGCCTGATGTCACATGCAATATCAGATTTTTTCCTGTGGATGGCTGTACCTGTACAACAGGCTACTACATGGATGACAGTGGCATATGTGTTCCTGCTTCTGCATGCCCATGTTACTACAAGGGAACTGCAGTTCCTTCAGGAGAAGTTGTCCGTGAGAATGGAGTATTGTGGTGAGTTGGAATTCGCCAATGATTTTACTGAATCTTTTCTAGTCAACAACATTCCTTTGCCATGTGCAGTATACACTTGCTTTGGTGTCTGTACAATGACATTGACTATATATCTGTGGTTCTGAGACATTTATAATTGTTTTTTTTTCACATTAATATTTGTTTTAAATATGCATTTATTCAACATATATTTCTTAATGTGATTACTTTAACTTATCAGCTTTAGCACACAAAATGATTTAGTTTCCACTCATTTTAAGAAAAATCCCATATAAATCCTTAACAGCTACAATACAGACTTAGTAAAAGGTAGGGGGGCATAAGCGCAGAGGAAAAGGGAAACCAATGGCATCACAGTGGGGAAACAAAAATCATCACTGATTTTAATTTGGCTTTTAAACCTTTAAATGTTTGGACACCTCTTTTGAACTCCAAGGGATAAAACATCCCATTAAATCAATAAGAAATATTATAATTTTATTTTTGTCTTGTGCTACTATTGGTTTATTCCAGAAATTATTTTCTTTTCTTCGTCCAAATTTCTGTAATATGCCCTGGGGCATGTATATCATTGATGATTTTTCATCAACCCCTTGAATGCTAGTGACATCTCCAAAACATTGCCAACACATAAAGAGTAATGTCTTTGCTCCTCGTTAATAAAACGTTCCCTTGATACAAATGATCTATTGTCTTGTATTTCTGCTTCAACATATTTTATTCAATAACAATGATTTTTCATATAAAAAAAATGAACATGTAACATGGAGATACAATGTTTTATACACATTTTCAACCTTTTATTTTATAGTACTTGTACTCAAGGTCAGCTGAGCTGTATTGGAAGCCCTGAACCAGGTAATTAAATATAAAGTGCCCACTCACTACATTAACAAACACCACATTCATTTGTTTTCAGATTATGAGCAGTGTGAGACAAAACTGTTGCAATTCACATTTGTAATTGTGTTACACAAGTTGCAGCATGTTTGGATATATGCACAGGTCTATTTGAACAAAATATATATTGTCCGTATATTGTGCCAATGCAAATAAGCAAAGGGAGCAGTGAAAGGAAAAGAGCACTTTCTATATGTCATCTTGACCATTTTAAGACACTGCTGGGCCTTAGGCAAAGTAGTGGATCCCCTTAAATAGTTGAATGTTAGAGAGGTGTCTACCATATTGCTTCACAATATGTTGGAGTCTTTCCAAGCACCCATAAGGTTTAATATTAACTCCAACTGTTTTCCTTTCAAGCTTATAGTAGCATCATCTAATTCTGACCTTATGCTTAGTTTCATAGAATGTTAAGTGCTCTCACCTAGGTTCACACAGTTCTAAGTAACTGCACTTCCAGTAACTGGGCACAATGCTTAGTTTTCCCAACTAACTTCACTTAATGTACTTTTCATTTCTGAATTCACACATTCAGCAAACATATTGTGTGCACCAGATCACAGGGAGAATTAAGATCTAGAGTGTTTCAAGCTGTGCTGTATGACAACAGGAGATTCATTTTGACAGTAAAATGTTTTCAACATTTACAGTGTCTATTCACAATAAATAAAGGCAAAAATATGCCCAGTTGTATGTACTGCTGTAGGTAATGTTATAATAGCATTGTGAAGGCAAACAAATGAATCATTTATAGGTGCACTGATTTTATGAATACAGTGTCTCATTTATTAGCGGTAATAGATTCCCTTCCATTCATATCATTTTTTTCTCCTCCCTAGTATGTGTTTCTCCAATGGTTTATTTTGACTGTGCAAGTGTTGCAGCAGACAGCATAGGAGCTGAGTGTCAGAAGAGTTGTCAAACCTTGGATATGGAATGTGTGAGTATTATGCTTCAAGCCTATGTAAATACAGATAACAACATAAAGAATGGTTAAACATTTTTTGGTTATATGTATTTATATATTAGATTCATAATAGAAGACTTTGATAATATTATATACAAACAATGAAACAGTACATGAACATCACAATATATGCATTCAGTTGGTGAAATAACGATCCTCAAGTTAATTCTTTTGCAGCCAGCCATCTTTCTGTTGAAGTGAAAAATGTTTTTGGTCACTTCATTTGAAATGTGCCCTTTTTATGTTATCTACAGTACAGGACAAAATGTATCTCTGGTTGTGTGTGCCCAGATGGGCTAGTGGCAGATGGAAAAGGAGGATGTATTAAGGAGGAACAGTGCCCTTGTATCCACAATGATGCCGCCTATCAACCAGGGGAAATGATCAAACTGAAATGCAATACCTGGTAAGTCTATAGTTAAAAAAAAAATAAATGGGTTGTTTAAATAATAGATTAACAGTTGAAGGAGGAACATACAAGATACCTAATATTCAACCCTATTTTTACAGTACTTGTAAGAACAGGATGTGGACATGTACCGATGAACCATGTCTGGGGACCTGTGCTGTGTATGGAGATGGGCATTACATTACTTTTGATGGGAAACGATACAGCTTTAATGGAGACTGTGAATATACTCTTTCTCAGGTGAGGCATTCCTAGCCTTATTTGTGTATATATATATATATATATATATATAGACATACACACATATATGAAAGCATCACTAGGGATAACACTAATGATTTTGTAACCTGGATTAATTCAGGATCATTGCGGTAATGATGATGTAGGCAGCACGTTCCGAGTCATCACAGAGAATGTCCCCTGTGGCACCACTGGTACTACATGTTCAAAAGCAATCAAGGTCTTTCTGGGGGTGAGTATCACCAACATGTATTAAATATTTGATGCTTTTCATTACTAAAGCAATAAGGTTGAAATATGAGCTTTAAAAGTTATTTTTTACTTATGCTGTGTTGCCTAATAGTTTGTGATGTCTCTGTCCCTTTCTCCATAAACAGAGCATTGAGCTTATTCTCACCGATGATCATTTTGAAGTATTAGAAAAGGGTATTGGAGCTACAGTACCATACAAAGTGCGACATATGGGTATCTTTCTTATCATTGAGGCTGACAATGGGCTAATCCTTATGTGGGATAAGAGAACCAGCATCTTTATAAAGCTCAGTAAAGACTTTGAGGTAAGAGTTCTTTGTAAATGGATCCCACTTAAATAATGCTTAGCTTAAGATTTAATTCAGGTATTCAATCATGACACCACAGCTGACTCTATGAAGGCATGTACGAAACAAAGCTACAGTGCTAAACATAATCATTATTGCTGATTATTAATATTTATTCTGTTGAGTGTAGGGAGACAGGCTGCTTACAAATGAGCATATGAAAATGTATTGTTTGCTGCTCAAGCTGTTGATGCTCTTTGGCAAATGCCCCTACACTGTATTTACAGTATAGTGTTAAATAGGAGGTTGTATCTGTTCTAATTACAATTCATTTAGAATATGTTAATAAGGACATTGGTCAGATCTATTTAAATTGTGAAATTATTAAGTGGAAAGGTATTTCTTATGTAGCAATCCTGTTCTGTAAATATTGGCTAGCAAAAAGTGTCAAATAATAGAGCAGGTTAGGAGTATATATACTTCTGCACAAGAATGAAAACTTCTACTTAGTAATGTGATTGTTTATATAATGACTGGGTCAAAATATGTATTTACTTTCACAGGGCAAAGTGTGTGGGCTATGTGGTAATTATGATGGAAATGGAAACAATGACTTTACTACAAGGAGTCTATCTGTAGTAGGAGATGCAATTGAGTTTGGCAACAGTTGGAAATTCTCTCCAACATGTCCTGATGCCACAGCAAGCAAGGATCCCTGCTCCGCCAACCCATATAGAAAGTCCTGGGCACAGAAGCAATGCAGCATCATCAACAGCAGGGCATTTTCTAATTGCCATCTTCAGGTATGTATGGTATTTACTGAATACTTTAAGGACCCTTTAACAAATATAACTGAAAGCAATTCTGGAGAAAACCAACTTCACCATAGGAGGCAAATATAATTTCCCAAAATTACTTTTGAGTTCAATTGGTATTTTATAACATAGAGTGCTTTAAATGTCCAAAGCATTATAAGTCAATTAGTTGGAAACCTCATCAGCATTCAAGGAATTAAATACCTTAAATGAATGGGTATGTATATTTGTCTACAACTCAGGAGTCTGCAACTCCCTAAGAAAATAAAGGCTCATAATCTTGTCTGGGGGTGGTTTTCTAAAATTAATCAAATCTACAAAAAAGCTCCCCCAAAAAACTGCAGGCAAAATACACGCTCACCAAGTAGATCCTGTAAAAGTAGCAAATGTATTGTATCAAGACAAACCACTAGCAAATATGCTAGACACAACACATTTAACATACAATAAACATAGAGGGAATGATGGACAGTAAATGATGCTACATCATATCCCCAGGTCTATATAATCTGTCAGTCAGGATATAGACAGCAAAATATCAGGATGAAGAAAACGCTTAACTTAAGTAGTGCTAGTGAAAACTAATAAATTGCAAGAAATAGTCCTTCAAGAAGCAGATAAGCGTTCACTCAGAGCCTTCAGCGTATATAAAAGGTATAGGTGTGTAGTCTCCTTAAAGAGGATCTATCAACTCCCCTTTGTGTGAGCTTCCATTTTGAAACAATTTGCCTGATTCCTCCTCCCCATTAATTTATTCCACAGCTCTGGTGGAAACTGATAGATTGTAGCAACCTAAGAAGGTAGAGAAGGTTGATGTTCTGGACCTGTCAGAGAAAAATCATAGTTGAGATTAGATTCCCAAACTACTAAAACAAAAAGCTCTAAAACTATTAACCTGTTTGTGAAACAAAAAACAGAAGTAAAATGAAGTTTATATAAAAGCATTCAATCAGACTATAAGCTGTGTAGGTAACAGTCCACTTTAAATGTAAATACAGCATGACATTTAAAAGATCAACAAGAGATGTTATTGAACATGAATATGACCCCTAAGTTATCTGAATAGAAAGCAAAATATAATATTACAACATTTTTCTTTGAAATTATTATAGGTTGACCCATCAAAGTTCTATGATGCTTGTGTATCTGACTCCTGTGCTTGTGACACTGGAGGTGACTGTGAGTGCTTCTGTACAGCTATTTCTGCCTATGCCCAGGCCTGCGGGGAGGCTGGCCTTTGTGTTTCCTGGAGAACACCAACTATCTGCCGTGAGTACCACAGGATAACATTATAGCAAAGACATATGATATGTAATCTATTAAGAATTCAATCATTGTCAAAAAAGATAGTTATTTAAATATACTTTACAGTGACTTTTCATTTGTTAACAGATTTTAATTCAGTTTTCTAAGTGTATTGTTTTTATTTTTCCTCTAGCACTCTTCTGTGATTACTACAACCCTGATGGGGAATGTGAGTGGCATTACAAGCCCTGTGGAGTTCAGTGCATGAAGACCTGCAGAAACCCCACTGGAAGATGCCTTAATGAGCTGTCAGGTTTGGAAGGTAAGAAGAAAAAAGCAATATTCCAGTAATCTTGTTCATGTAGTTCAATTTCCTCTACAAGTGACTCGAATAGTATAGTGATGTGCTACCAGTTGCAGTCTTCGTGAAAACGGAAGCGTTGTGGCCCCAAAACCGTCTAGAGACACATGGTCTAACCAACCTTCAATTTGTACTGCATCCCTTTTACATCACAGCATGCAGTTTTTACAGGGAACATTTACCCTATGAATAAATGTCTCATAATTTCCTTACCCAATTATTTTGCTTAAGTAGTTGTCCATTACACAAAAGTCAGGTATGTCTATTGTTTTTTTGCATTATATCTGCAGTTTCCTTCATTTAGTGATCTCTGTTGAAGTATGCCTCTAGGCTACACGTGTTCATAGCAAAGATAGGCTACAATAAACCTGAATGGATTATAGTGAGACACAAGCTGTTATTGGATTTTAAACAAACAATATGCTGCAAACTACAAGAGAGATAAAAAAACACAACAACTTCAATAGTATATAGTGATACCTAACTGATGTTTGAAGAGCATCTTTCTAGATAAGTCTTTCTGTAAAACAAATTAAGAGGTACTTATACTTAGGGTATAATGATCTTTTAACATGAATATTACTAACACTTATTTTGTTGTTTTTATATTTTGGGAACTTCATTAATTTGTTTTCATATGTCTTTACTTTGTCTTACCAATTAGGTTGCTACCCAAGTTGCCCAGAAGATAAGCCCTTTTTTAATGAGGATGAGATGAAGTGTGTGGCTCAGTGTGGCTGCTATGATGCAGAAGGAAATAATTACCCAAGAGGAACCAAAGTGTATACCAAGGAAAATTGCCAGTCATGGTAAGTTCTTTGGGTAGTATGCAACAAGTTGTCATATGCCCAAAAGCAAAAGTGGAGGATTTCTGTGGCGAATCAACTTCAACATAGTGAAGAAATAAACATGTCCATTGATTTAAATATATGCATTTCTACTGATAAAAACATTGCTTTCAAAATGTCTCTAGCACTCAGTGAGGGAGATTCCCTAAACAGTGATAAAGTGGAGATGACTTCTCCAGTTCCTATGTTATTCTATGGTGCCCTCACTAAGATCTCCAGAGTTAAAGAAATCTTAGTGCCTAGGTTCCACAGAATAACATAGGAATTGGAGAAGTGATATCACCACTTTATCATCTGTTTATGGCCACTTAGTGAATCTCCCCCATATGTCAAAAGCCCCATTTAAATCAATTTTAATTTATTCCCAGTGCACAGTTTGTTTGCAACAGTATAGCTCCACAACTTTTTTATAATTATGTCCCTATGTTTTAATGATATTTTTGTTCTAATATTTATTTATTTGCATATTTATCTATGTATTTATTTATTTCTATATTTAACCAATCACTTGATAACTAAATACCTTAGACCTAATTTCATTTCCCAGATCCTTCAGTTTGGATACTCATTTTTTTTGGTCATTTTTTCATGGTATTCTTTATTGATCTTTAGAATTGTAGTAGTTCCACTCACAAGTTTTGCTTGAGTTATAAGTGTCTTTTCCCTTTTATCAATACAATGAGGGTATGCACTAAGGTTTAATAAATAGGCGATAAAGCAGAGATGTCAGTGATATCACTTCTCCAGTCCCTATATTATTCTATACAGCTTATGCACTAGGATCTCCAAAGTTGTAAAATTCTTAGTACATTGGCTCCATACACTAACATAGGACTTGGAGAATGAATATCACTGGAAAAGCCATCCCCACTTTATCACCTCTTTATCACACCTTAGTGCATAACCCCAAATATGAGAAGCTGCTCATTGATGCAGACTATTTTCCTGTCATTTATTATATCATGTTTTTTTTCTTTCCACAGTGTGTGTACCATGGCAGGTATTGATTGCCAGTACAGTAAGGAAGGTAAGGTGGGAAATAAAAAAATGGGTGAATTTCTAAATCTTTGTGATGTTAACAAAGGTGGAAGCTTAAAGAGGAAATTATATTTTCAAATTTACGGCAGTTTAAAGCAAACATAATATATCCAAATGTGACATACTAAGAAGTTATTTATTTCTAGTCCAAACCAACTGCACCAAAGGGCATAAGAAATAATTCCCAAATTTCACATGGTTCTGGAATCATCACTAGCATTCATGCTCTTAAAAATCCATTATACCTCAATGGGGTTTTTATTTTCACCTGAGGATGCAGTTGGTTTGCCTCAGGATTGTTCTATCACACTGTCTGAGTTCTAAAATCAATGGGATCATTGGAGTTGCTAGGTTCTTAAAGGACCTGTGGCTTATGCTAATCTATTAGTGCACCATGCAGCCCAATTGTACCATTAATAGTAGGGAAATTAGCACCATAGCATGCCCCACTCTGGCAATAAGAACAAAGGCATTAAGCATTATAAGTGGAGCTTTAGCCTCATCAGCCTTACCTAGAAACACTCCTGCACTGACTGCCACATAAGCCATGGTAGCTACTGTAACAGTCCATGAAAAACCCATTGGTGTCAGAAAAGTCTTACATTGTGTCAGATTGTAATGGTATGCTCTTCAGTCCAAATTATAAATATGTTCAATCGACAGTTTCACTGATCATTATTATTTTATGATGATGATTCATGTCCTCTTTTGAATAACAGCTTGCACCTGTGAATACGACGGCAAGAAATATAAATACAATGAAGTCATTTACAACACTCCAGATACCACTGGAGGGTGCCTCAGTGCAGTCTGCAAGGAAAATGGAGTAATCAAGAGAAGCACATTATGTACAACCACTCCAAGTACAACTCCATTTACCTTTACTATCACTCCAACTACTACCCCTGAAGGTAAGTCACAGATTGATACTTGGTAGACAATATTATGGAAATCAGTGGATTATCTGTGACCAGAGAATAGCAAATATATTTGTAGAGCATACCAATGCAGATTTGTCCCTGTTATTTAATTACTTTAATTATTTAAGTTAAAAAAAATTAAAAGTACAAAAATTACATATAGAGTTACCCCATATTATTGTAAATGTAAAAACTGTGTATCCATGCATAATTGATCTAGAGGTAAATGAAGGTGTATTACCTAGGAGTAGTAACCTTTGGACTGCGAGATGTTGGAAACAATATGTCCCATAGTCCCCAACTAGATACGGTCTGGTTGAGGAAAACAGGAGTTGAAACAGCTGGCGTGCCAGAGGTTGGCTATCCCTTAGACAGTATATAGAAAAAGAGCAATAATGATATCTGCAACTTTTGAATACAATTAATCATATGTGCAAAGGAAATACTGAGTAATGTTTTGCTATACCAACTGCACTATAGGGAAAAAGAAAACCTCAAATTCCTATTAATTTAAAAGGGGTTCATTAACCCTTGAATGCTAAAGAGGTCTTGCTTCAAAAAGTGATGAAGACCTCTGTAGCATTTAAGGCATTAACAGTTCCTATTTGAGTCAACAGGACCTTCTATGTGTTCCGTAATGTACGGTTGGTTTGCTCCAAAAGGTCTCAATTTTTCAGCCTCTATGTCCGCATCAGCTTCAATACCCACTTGTTTATTTGTGTATAATAGTCATATTTTGCCCATTCTCAACAAAGCTACTTTTGAAAAGAAGTCCAATAATATGTAGGTGTTATAGAAATAGATTTTAAAGCTTTTCTATATACTCCTATTTTATTACATTACCTTTACTGAGAAGTTTGAGTGTTGTCTTTGAATTCAACAACAGAGAGTTTGCCATATATGTAATTAAATAATTTGGTGATTTGCGTTCATTTTTTTCTTAATGTTCTGCCTTTGTTCCAGAACCAACTAGAACTACAACTCCCTCCACTACCACAACTCCTCCTACCACTACTACCAGCACGACTACCACAACACACTGTTACTGCTATGCTGGAAAAGCATACTTGGCAGGTATGTTTTAGTATTGTATATAATTATTAAACAACTTATATAAATAAACACTAATTCAATCAAAGTGATTATCAAAATTAATTCACTAAAATGTATTAATGAATATTCACAGTATTATAGACATTAAGAACATAGACAATAATTAATGTATACAACACATTAAACAAACTGTCCATGTGAAATGTATATTCTGCAATACAGAAAATATGGTTTACCAGTAAAAAGGAATATTTTTATTAGTGGGTTATACATTATAGATATTTTACAGTCAAGATAAAAGGGTTCTTCATTGTAATTTACTCTTTAACTTTTGTTTGCATTTTGTGTCACAGGGGAAGTTATTTATGACGAGACAGATAAGGCTGGCTGCCATTTCTATGCAATCTGCAATGAGAAATGTGAGGTTGAAAGATTCCAAGGACCATGCACAACAACCACTCCCACCACTACTACCACTTCTACAGAAACAACAACAACTACAACAACCACAACTACAACCACAACTACCACACCAACTATATTTGATGGCTGCCTTCCAACAAGAAAGGTATATGGCCATTCCCATCTACCAAGTGATATTTGCACTATTTGCATATTTCATATGTGATAAGGCGTACATTATAATTAAAGGAAAATACTGTAACTTTCATTATAATTATTATGTGTTTTTTCCACAGATATAGATGTATATAATCAAAATAAAAAACTTCAATTTCTGTTTTCAGTTTGATGCTTTTATCTTTGATTTTAAGTGCTCATGTAAAGCTAAATCTACATAATGAAAGTCCATAAGTCTCAGCTAAATGACTACATTTATTTAGTATCTATTCTATTTGTGTATATGTTTTGATATAAACTGCTTTAATCATTCTGTTACCAGTTCCCAATAGGCTGCTCCCTTTTGACTCTTTTCTTTGTGAAATATTAGAAAAAGTGCATAATAAAAACACATGTATGGACATATATGCCACAAACAGAAACTTTGTACTGATGTCTTACTGTCCTCTCATTTCCTGTTATAGGTCAATGAAACATGGATGATAGATAACTGCACAAAAGCCATATGCCATGGAAACAATGTTATTACTATTGAGGAAGTGAAATGTCCAGTAGCAGAAGTAGTGACCTGTGCTAATGGTTTCCAACCAGTCAAAGTCTACAGTCAAAATGGCTGTTGCTTCCATTATGAATGTCAATGTAAGCATTTTGTTTTTATCAGTTAATACATGAATATTCAGGAACTATGAAACTTGATTTTGCAGTTCTAGCAAAAAGCTTGAGATCAAGCTTCAGTAAAAAAAAATAACATTCTCTCAATATCCATCTCAAAACAATAAGTAAATGAGCATTCATAGTAAGGAACATTAAGGCTTCTGTTCTATATGTCTGATCTACAGTTACTTCCCATATACACATTTTATAAAACACATTATAAAATTAGATATAATGCATTTTCTTTATCTGGATGGATGTACAATAACATATTTATTTACAATGGCAGATTTTTTTTTCCATATTGCTATTTCTTACCTTTATGAATTGGTTCAAGTAGCAGTTTTGTAATTTGAAAAATACTTCTAAATTCTGAATGTGCCCACAATAATTAAAATCAAATGTCACTAATATAAACAAATCTCCCACTTGTAAGGGATCACTATAAGATAAAAAAGAACAAAAGCACAATAGTGTATAGCACCAATATTCAATAAAATTAACCAACAAATATACATATATCTGCTGAATAACTTGACACCTTATTTTGCATAAACATATATTTATTAAAAGTTGAAAATTCCAATATGATATAAAACAATCCTGAACATAGATCAATCAATCCATAACCCTTTAATCAATCCATATTTCTAAATATGGATTGATTAAAGGGTTATGGATTGATTGATCTATGTTCAGGATTGTTTCATATCATATTTGAATTTTCAACTTTTAATAAATATATGTTTATGCAAAATAAGGTTTCAAGTTATTCAGCAGATATATGTATATTTGTTGGTTAATTTTATTGAATATTGGCGCTATACACTATTTTGCTTTTGTTCAGTTTTGTAATTTGGTTACTGAAACTCTTTATGTCTGATTTATGAAACAAAGAGAGTTCTAATCTGAACATCATATTCTAGGGGTAAATATTGTAGGTTATGGATATTAGATTATGTAAGATCCTGCTGTCTCTCATTATTTAGTTTTGTGCTTCAAAAAGACATATAAGTGATCATTGTATACAAATTAATATGCGTATATAAAGGCATGTGTATTTTTAAGCATGGTTTACTACAATGTCTGCAACTACGTATTGTTTACTTTTTCAACTGAAAAGGAAGTTGTAAATCAGTTAAAGCATTGCAAAATGTGGACATGCCTATACTCTGCATAAAGCCAGGTCTGGTCGTGCCAGGAATTGTCTAATGATGTGATAGACAATGTTGCCATGAAAGCTATTTTTTTGGCAAGGCACCAATGTACTTACCACATATACACTATCGGCCTTTAAATACTGGTAAAATATGCCTTTTGTATGTTTTATTGAAAAGAGTTATACAGATAAAGCACATACCACCTATAGTTTGCTTTAATATAACATTAGTGACTGAAGGTATTACAGGTAAAAGGTGGTACCGTGTTAAGCCCTAGAAAATAAGTTATTATGTTACACAAAGTTCACTGTTTTAGATCTTTTGGATTTGCAGTATCTTGTTTTTCTCATCTTGTAGGTGTATGCACTGGATGGGGTGATCCTCATTATATCACTTTTGATGGAACTTACTATACATTCCTGGACAACTGCACCTATGTTCTTGTGGAAGAGATCACTCCCAAATATGACAACTTCCGTATCCATGTTGATAATTACTTCTGTAATGCTGCTGATGGTTTGTCATGTCCACAATCCATTCTGATTTACTACAAGTCTGATGAGGTGGTGCTGACACGTATGGTGTACCAAGGAAAAATGAGAAACATGGTAAATTGTTCATCCCAATATTACCCATATACGTTGTGTTAGGAAAGAAAATCACAGACTAATAGTGTTACAGTCTAATACCCCAAGATGACCCTAAAAGTAGAATATCGTTTCAGATCAATATCTCCTCTTTTCTCACAGAATACATCACTGTAGTTTTTAGTTTTCAGCATATTTATGAAGCTTGTCTGGTTGCAGGAGTCTCCCTTTTGGTATTGTTGGGGTTTTCAGTAATTGCTCATTTTTTCCAGATTTTAGAGAACTGTTGGTTCATTTATAGCTATAGGAACTAATTCCATACTAATTTTTTCAAATTTACTGCTGTTCTTATTGGGAAATGTCATGACATTCAGCTTCATCTCCTGTACTTTTTACATTATACTAACCCTTTGAGTATGGTAGGGTGTCCAGTACATTGTATCGAACATTCCCTGGCACTTAAAGGGATAAGTGAAATGATTGTAATATTTTGACTTGTTATGAATGCTAAGGGGTGACCATTTTAATTCTTTTCTAACAGGTGAGGTTCAATCAGATTTGGATGACCCCAGGATTCACTGCAAATGGTATTTCTGTCACCAGTGCTGGTATCAATACTGTGGTTGAGATTCCAGAAATCAATGCTTACGTCTCCTTTAGTGGAATAATCTTTGTTATCAAGCTTCCATTCAGCAAATTTGGTTACAACACACAAGGGCAATGTGGTAAGAAAATCAAGTTTCTTACATAGATATTAATATTTTATTTCATTTGTGTGGTTATATTACTATTCCAGTTTACAGGAACCAAACATTTACTTTTCCTTAATCATATATCTCTTTAAATCATATAGTTCAGTTTTCTATTGTTCTACAATTTTCCAGTTTTGCATAAATTGCAATGCACAATCTTGCTTAACCTTCTGAGGACCATGCAATGAACTGCACCCCCCCACACACACTCATTAAAGGGTTCATTTTCTGTTGATACTATTTTGTCTGTGTTGCCCAGGTAAAGACATTTCTTAAAGGGACAGTTACACTTAATATGCCAAAAATATAAATTGTGAGGATTATTCTGCTGATTAAAACAAGAGTTCTCCCGGTGCTGAGTGGTGTTTTTTTCAAAAGTCATTACAGCTCAAACTTTAATTTTTTGGTACAATATCTCAATGGAGTGTAATTTTACAGTAGCACTGTTTCTAGATCATCCTATGGACATCTCTGGTCAGCTGACTATTAACCTCCATAATATGTTGTAGCCACTGTAAAATTTCAGACCATTGAGATATTGCATCTAAAAAAATTCAAGTTTTAGCTGAAATAAGTTTTGAAAAAAATGCCTCTCAGCACTGGGAGTACCTTTGTTTTACTCAGGAGGATAACACCTACAAGATATATTTTTTGCATATTAATTGTTACTATCCCTTTAAACATTTGCGTGTCAGAGGGATATCCAACACATTGCCAAGTAAAGCGTTGGATAGTTACACCTCTGGCACTCAGAGGATTAAGGCCTTTTATTACCAAACTGTTGGAAACCGTGGAATGACTGTATCTTCCCCATAGCAAGAGTGAGGGGCAATCTGAATTATAGGGGTAATCTCTGCAATAAAATATTAACAAAGTGATGCATTTTGATCAGCATTAAGTAGATTGAAGTCAATATTACTTAAAATGAAGTTCCTAAGCAATCCAAAAATTAGAATATATGTTAACAAAGAAGCTACAACAATATTTACTATTTTTTCTCCTTGATTCATTGCTACCTAAGGGTTCCTAGTACAGATAAAACTTAAAGTACAATTCCAGAGCAAAGCAGTTGCATTATAAGGGAAAAATAAACATTCCTAAATTTCCCATTCATTTAAATGGTGATATGAATTCTTTGAATGTTAAAGAAGTCTCCAGCACATAGCTTCACTATGCATTGGATACCTCCATATCCAAATCTATGAGGATTTTCATTTGTCCCCTATGGAGATGTTAGACTGCTCCAGAATTGCACCTGTTTAACTGTCAGGATTGCATATATATTTGTCTCATGAAAGTTTCCCTTTGTATGTACTTTTATTAAAGAGGATCTATAACTATACAAATAACAGGCTCTTAATGGGTTTAACAGAAGAACTTACTAAAGGAGGAGGTAATTCATACAACAGTCAGATGCATGTATTGGTATATGTTGGCTGTTATATACAGTTACCAGCCATTTGCTGTGCACCATTTTAGATCTACAGGTTGCTTTACACCTCTCCACCATAAACCAATTCCTAAGCAAGTTCTTCCTTTAAATATAGAAGGGCATAGTCCCCTTTAACACATACATTAAATAACTCATATACATAATATGCAGTGTTCTTCTCATAATACATATAAGATACATGCTGTTTTCCTCTGTTGGTCACTTTATATTTGAATCCTTACTTAAATATTTAATTCACTATTCTTCATTTATGCACATTTATTTTACTTTCTCTTTGCAAAAAGTAAGAAGGACCCCGTGTTTCTAAAAACACATTTTCTTCTTGTGTACAATGCAGGTACCTGCTCTAACAATATGAGTGAAGATTGTAGACTGCCAACTGGTGAGATCATTCAAGATTGCTCTCGAATGGCTCACTACTGGATGGTCAATTCGACTAGTAATCCATACTGCCCACCAAAAACTACCACTACAACTACAACTACAACTACTTCTACTACCAGCACTACAACTACTACTACTACCACAACCTGCACACCTTCTTTTCTCTGCAGCTTGATCATAAGCAAGTAAGAAATATCATCTTGCATGTCTAGTGATTATTTGATCATAATAGCTTCACTGTCTAACCTTGGTAATTCATTCAAGTAAGGTGTTTTATTTCTTTTAATAGTTTCTAAGAATGCTATAGTTTATACATTACATTTCTTGGAAGCATATTTGATTTATGCCGAATGTAGGGCCTTATTCATAAAGTAAAGGAGGAGCAATTCTAGAGAAAACCATGCATCATTCAAGGGGTTAAAAACCATATATATATATTACAGTGGCAGAACTATAACCTATCCAACCATGGGGCAGATGGGGCACCTTGGACACTGGCCCTGGCACAACTGGACCTTTACATCCCTGATTGCACCTCTTTATCTCATTGAAATGCACTTATGGTTCATAGTCTCACTGCTCATCAAAACACAGTTTTAAGTAAGATTAGTCATATGTGTCCTCATTCTGCATCAAGATATGCCTTTATCCTGGTGACTCTTGCTAGATGGAAGTGCAAACAAAATCTAGTTGTTAATCCATTTGATTTTTATTTTGTGGTGGAAACACAGAAAGAAAAAGAGGAGAATGAGAAGAAAATATGTGAAAAAATGTATTAGTAAGGTTGATGGAGCAATTTATTTGCACCAGAATTGCTCCTCTTTTGATTTATGTATACAGCCCGCTGAATGGAACATATGTACTCAGTAAGTTAATGCAAGAAAGTGAATCATGTTTGCTTCTGTTGCCTTTGAAGGATCTTTGCTGAATGCCACAAAATCATACCACCAACGGCTTACTATGAAGGCTGTGTTTTTGACACCTGTCACACCCATACTGAATCAGTGGAATGTTCCAGCATAGAGATCTATGCAGATTTGTGCACTTCCAGTGGAGTCTGTGTGGACTGGAGAGCAAGGACTGAAGGCCGTTGTCGTAAGTGACACAGAGGAGAGAATCAGTCTCCATAGTGGTGCATAGTTGTATCTCAGTAGCCTCATTGTTACTAGTTGAATATTTGACAAAATATACTGAAAAGAAGTGGCTGTTTTGTATAAATCTACACTAAAGAAATATAATATCTGTTTTTATTTGTTATATAGCATTCAACTGCCCTGTTGGAAAGGTTTATAATCCTTGTGGCCCACTTCATCCTCCTGCCTGTCACAAGTAAGTTATATGTTTTAGAGAATGTTCTGATTTTAAGTAAATGCAGGACAATTAGCTTGGCGCTAATAGTAAATGGCATCACAGGAGTATTGTTTGCAATGCCAATAATCTGACTAAGCAAATGCAGCAAACATTTGTTTTGAACAAAGTTGTATGGAACTGGTGGAATTAGCTAAATATAAAGTTTTTAGGTATTTACTTAATGTCAACTTCTTCAAAATTGATGAATGCTGGATATTCTCTTTATTTGTATTAATTAATTAATTCATTAATTTTATGGTTGATGCTTCAGATATTGTCATATTAGTTTACAAAAAATATTACATTATTATGATCTACATGTAACTCCTTGATACCAGGGACTTCTCAGTTACAGAAACCATTAAGATTAACATTCAAACATAGTCATTTGTGACTCCTCCTTTCTTTACAGTGACCTGTCTACCAGCACTTGTTTAACAGAAGGCTGTTACTGTCCTTTAGGGTCTCTGCTCTATAATACTTATTCCGACACTTGTGTTACAACCTGTGGTAAGTATAGAAAAAAAATACTATTACTTAAAAAAATAATACACTGGCTTCTTCCAGACAATAAACAGTCTAAAGGAATCCATGTATACCATAGTTTTAGTAATGTGATAGCTTGGACATTGGTATGTGTCCATTGCCTCTCCACATGCACGCAGACCAAAATGAGGGCAATCTGATATCTTATTGTGCGTGCTTCAGAGTTATACCTATGTTAATGGGACAGAGCAGATTGGTTCAGAACAAGCTAATACAATATGAAAGATCATAAACAGATTGCTATGTTTGGCCTGTTAAGACAAAGAACAAAGCCATCTGATTGTGAGCAGATCAAGAGTTACAAACCTTAAAGGGATAGTAATACTTTCTCATAAAAATCACTAAAATTTAGATATTAATAATATAATTAGGATAAGCTACTTCCCAGGTCTCAAATCTTCATAGTTTTTCTGTTCGTAGCATAAAAAGTTTCCTCCTCCCTCCCCGTTTTCATATGTCAGCTCTCTTGCTGACAGATGCAGAATCCGGTCCCGGGACCGGCGGAGGCTCTTCAGCAGAGCTGATAACGGAATGTTTATGAAGAAATACTTAATTGGAATGGTCTACAAAGTGTGCTTGGTTTGCAAGCATACTTTGTAGACCCTTCCAATTAAGTATTTCTACATAAACATTGCATTTTCGGCTCTGCTGAAAAGCCTCCATCTGGTCAAATGACCGGATTCTGCATCTGTCAGGTAGAGCACTGATATATGAAAAAGGGGAGGGAGGAGGGAAGTTTAAATGCTACGAATGTTAAGGGTTTTGTTTACTATAATAAACATGGTCTTTCCTAAAACTGAAATATAAATCATTCTTAGACTTGTTCTTTTTTGTTTGCAACATTTATACAGCTTTTTACTTTTCTATAAGTTATTAATTAACCTTTTGGACATTTCACTATACTACACATTGGACATGCCTTAGCTTTTTAAGGACCAGAGGAGTGTGCAGTGCATTGCTTTTGAAACAATAGTACATTTATCTAGCTCTTATAGGGTTAAAATGCAAATACATTCAATAATGACCACCAAATTTCAAGCAAGTCTATAATTACTTATCATTTTATTAATTTATTTTTTATTTTTTAGATACTTGTACTGGACCAGAAGGAAAACCCATGAAGGTAACTGAGCTTTATTTGATATAAAGATAAATATTGGTGAGGAAAGAGGCGTATGGATTCCTCTGTGGCATTTTTACAAATCATGTAGCATAAGGTCTGGTAATAATGTAACTGTTAAGAGACAATCAAGTCTAAAATTTCATTCTCCTAAAATGGAGTAGGCAATTGTAATATGTCATTAGACTGTCTGATACCCAGGGTATTTTTCACAAAGGAAAAGCTAACAAATTTGGGCCAAACCATCTGTACTGTAAGGAAAAAAATAACAATTCCCAAAATTCCAGTTTGTTTTAGGGTATCCTTGAAGGAAGGGAGGACTCCTATGCAATGCTGAAATTAACAATATGAACTTAACATCCCCATTTAAACAATATGAATGTTTATTTATTTCCTATGGTGCAGTTAGTTTACCCGATAATTGATAAACTTTTGTTTGATGCAAATGATTGGTCATAAGTGACTTCATTATCATCAAGTGTGTAATACAGTGTTAATATTATTGATTTTGCCATTAGCATGACTAGTTTATCTCTCTATCTCTCTCTCTCTCTCTATATATATATATATATATATATATATATATATACAGTGCATCCATAAGACATCTGTCTGACCTTAATCTGTATAATTTGAATATTTCCATGGTATCAAGTGATTTCTATGATTTTGAAGATCTGGTTAATACTAACGACATAACCACTCAATTCACAGGCTGGTGATACTTGGCTTAGCAACTGCAAAAATTGCACCTGTGAGCCAAATTCCATCACTGTGAGGTGCAGCCCAATAATATGTGAAGAAGAGCCTGCAGAAGAATGTCAGCTTGGATATAAACTGGTTACCATTCAAGGAGATTGTTGTGAATCATATACCTGTGGTAAGTAAAAACCATGTATCCTCTTTTTAACCAAAATGTAGTGTGCAAAAATATCTAATATTATAGATTAGAGACATCCCGATCTATAGCAGTAGTGGTATGATAAAAGCTTTACTGGTCTATACAAGCCAGAAGTCAATGAGAGAAATGGTGAGAATAGGGCCACCACCACCACTGACACAATGTTATTCCTGAATTTTATGCTGCTTAACCCTTTGAGTGCCAGAGGAGTATGCAATGCATTGCAAAGCAATGCTTCGCGTACCCCTCAGGCACTCAAAGTGTTAATAGTCTGACTCCGGTCCCCTCGGCACATGAAATGTCAGAGCAAAAACAGGCTGGTGTGTCCACCATGCTAGGTACTGTTGAGAGTTAGGTCATAATACGCACTACAAACTGTGGTGGTGGTGGCGGTAGAAGTGGAAGTATCAGCAGTGATTTTGGACATCTTGCTGTTCCACTTCCTAATGGTAGCCACTTAAGCCTCATCTGGGGAGATCTGCAGTCAAGATCATTCTCTACCTCCCTCACTGAAATGATGAGTCTGGAAGTGCTTCTCCTTGGTATTGGAGACTATGCCATCATCCCCAACTGCAATGTGCATATTCTGTGCCAACTCTGTCAAGAAGGGGAAAGGCCTCAGCAGTGTGGGACAACATGTGGCCCACCAGCTGCTGCCATTTTACAACACCCATCAGTCCCCACCAGCCTTTTGCTGACAAGAACTGATGGAGGGTGTAGTCTGGCCTCAGCTGCAGGGCTCATGTTGCCAATTGTTGCAACTACCTGGCTGTACGACAAGGTGGGTGATAAATATATGTAGTTCTATGGCACTGTGGAACAAGGCTGGTGGGTACAGTATGTGTGATTCTATATTTACTGTGGGACAGGGCTGGGGTTTAGTATGTGGTGGAAAAAAATGCAGTTTTTGCAAAAATTACAACAGAAGTCAAAAAGTGCAGTTTTTTTCACTTTTTCAACCATCCCTACCTCTGCACTGCTAGCTTTTGTCAGTATATTATTTTTCTTCCAAGGACTGCTTTGTTAGTTTTTATAGAAGAGAACCATGTTAGATTCAGAATCACCACTATCTTGCAATAAGATAATAAAGTGCTCAGCCTCAGCAGCTAGTGAAGCACACACCACTCCTCAGTATATGATTGTACCTCATGTTCTTGTGGATGTTGGAATGAGTGTACGTAACATAGTATTTCACTTTGTATCTGTTTTTCTTATCTTGGATTTTTGATGTATTGTTTACGTGCATAGTGTCTGCCACTTAGTAGTAAGTATCTGTCGCTTATCAGTCAAAAATTATATTTTTAATCTCTCCCTTCTGCTTTCACACAAATACCCAAAAACAAGTGGTAGTGGCTCCAACACTTCTTTCAAGCAACTTCAGCTTACTCTCTTTTACGCTCTGCCTACACTAAGTACACTAACAGCTAAAACTCAGCTACTCTCTCTTGTTCTCTCTCTCTTTCTGTCTCTCTTTGTCTCTCTTTTAATCTGAAGCACAGACAACATGTGGGACATTGCAGGAATACAAGTAGAAAACTCTGTAGGTGGGGGAGGGAGCAATTTTATCATTGTTTTGAATACAGTGAAAAGGGCAGAATAAAGAGGGAAATTGGTACCTTTCTCCAGATTTTTTCCCACATGACTGGAAGTGTTGTTTTTTTTATCTTTTTTTCTTTTTGAGGCAGAACATTTTCAATAGGTTAAAAGCCCCATTTAAATCAATGTCAGTTTTCAGAATCGTTATTTGTTTTCTGTGATGCATTTGATTTTCTAAAATGTTTGTATTGTACACATTTATAGAACTGAATGATATTCCATATTCCAATGCAAATAATAGTTTTTTAACCAGTATAACAGCTTTTTTTTATTGTTGAATCATATGAAGAAGTCAATCACAACCAAACAGACTTTATTCTTCAAAAAACCACTTTACTCTTTTCTCAACAGTACCCACTGATGTCTGTGTAGTACAAAAGAATTTATATCTGGTAAGAATACATTTTCAGTCACTTTGGGCATAAAAAAATAAGGTTGATCATCTGACATTTTGGACTATGGATAGTTTACATCCTGAGTGGCAAAGGGGCAAGCGAAGCATTTCAGAGCAATGTATTGCTATGCTAACATTTCTAGCTCCCAATATATGCTGACTAGATTGTTTTATGATATGATTAAATAGAACAAATGTTTAACAACTTCCTGGAACGTAAATAAAAATAAAAATTATATTAGCATATTATTCAAAATTAAGAAATCACAAATGGACAGAGCTAAAAAAACAACTGGAGAGCAAAACAGCAGGTAAAGATGAATTTCACTGACAACATAATATTCTATTTTTGTTTCCAAATTACAGCCAGGGCAGAAAATTGTACCTTCCCCAGGCTCATGTGAACAATGCATTTGCACAAATGAAAAAGATGGCCAGACGTTATTAAATAAGATTCAGTGTAGCACTATCCCGTGCAAAAAAGACTGTCCACTGGTAGGTTCCACTTTATCCATGACAATTTTACAGAATAATGAGTACTTTTGTCACAAATAATAATATAACTAAACCTAAAACTCTTATTTCTCATTTCAGGGTTACCAGTACAAGGAAATAAATGGCCAATGTTGTGGTGATTGTGAGCAGGTGGCTTGCATAATGGATATGGGTGGTAAAACTGTCGATATCAAGGTATGTTCTAATTTTAGAAAATGTTAATTTCTTTAACTATATATTTTATGTTAATAAAGTGAAAGATCATTGAAGTAACTCTACTGTTAGAAACAAATGTATAGTCTAGATTTTTGGCAATGTGTGAATTTATTCCAATTTAATTTCCATTTCAGAAGTGCACTCTTAGCATTGGTGAACTGTGAATAAATAAATTCCTATATAAGCTGAGATGATACAAGTTTATCTAGTTTAAATATTTATAGAACTTAAAGAGATCTAAAAAAAGGCTTTAAACTTTTTTAACCACTCCAACTACTGAACTATTTAAAGTTTACTTGTTACCTTAAATATAATTCTGCATATTTTAAAAATTCACTGAACAATTTATGCTAGTAAACTAAGTGCAGCACGGAGTTTAATTAGTACATGAAACCATACCGAGAGATACTTTCACTTTAACATTTCTGAAATAAAAGTATCACTATCTCCTAAACATGAGCATCCAACATGTGGCCCACCTGAGCCCGAGATGCAGTCTGTCTGGGATTTTGTTTTAACAAGAGCATTTTTCCATTACCTAACACACATGAATTAATAGGCCATTAGGACATATCCACTTACCCATTAGTATCATTATGAAAAATACAGTTCTTCTGCATAGTTCAGTCTGATAAATACCATTATTCTCATGACTTGATCAAAACTGATTAGTGACTAGCACTAAGTCTATAACTGTTCACATTTTTATGAATAAAGTTAGTTAGACTTTTTTTATCCTGCTTTTGTATTACTGCTAAAAGAAATCCACATTTTTGATTAGTGAAAAGGCTATAATTTGCCACTGTTAACTATTAAAAAAGTTAATGTGGCCTTGTCACACAAATATCTTATAATGTGACCCACTGTTGAAAAAACACGGATAATCCGGTTTTAAACCATGCACCTCCTGGTCTTTTTAGTAATGTAACACATTTTCAAACTTAACTTGAAGGAGTCAGGAACACATTAAGTAGGAGTAATCAAAAATTCTAGAAAGATAAATGCCACCATGGGTGTTCCTAGGTAGAGGCCAATGGGACTCAAGTTACCAGACTTAGTTTTATAGCACTGGATCATCCTGATAACCCAGTAATTATCTACTACTCTGCTTATCTCCATAATAGTAATGTTGTAATTAGATTGCACAGGTCAAAAATATGTATTATGATACCACAAGCCCGAAGTTTGAATACTAATGAGTTCCCTCAATGTCATGATTTGTCTGGTCTCACACTAATATTTTGCTTTGTTTTATAGCCTGGTGATAGATGGTATTCTCCTGTCAATAACTGCACCTATTATGAATGCAACAAAACCAAAGAACACTTTGTTGTCGTCACCATAACACAATATTGCACTGTCCTCAAAGCCGATGAATGCGCTCTAGTATGTCCTTATTTTTCATGTTATCTTTCTTGTAGAATATATTAACCAATGAGACATTTGTTGTTTAATTATCATTTCACTGTGAGTCAAAAGCATTGAAAATATTTATCTTATAGTGATTTATGTCTCACAGGGATATGAATACAGAAAGGTAGATGGAGAATGTTGTGGCAAATGTAATCAAGTGATGTGTATTATGAAATATAAAGACAACTCTACTGTAACTTTAAAGGTATGTTTATTTTTCATTGTAAATCATGAAAGTTCAAAATATATCAGTATAGAACCAATATGAGAAGGTGGGCCCCATAGCGTTCAAGGGCCCTTCTGATATCACCCGTATTGCATCTCTATTTCCTTTTGGAATCTCTTCAATTACTTTCATGTAATGCATGGGAAAATATCTAGTATTCAAAGGGCTTACAAGCATATTTTAAATAATTTGGATGCTTAAGTTTTTTTCAAATAGTAAACTCCTTAATATGACCCCTAAATTTTAGTCATTACTAACATATTTCTCTTTGGATTATTTCAGCTTGGTGATATCTGGACCCCACCTGATGAACCTTGTGTTCACTATGAATGTTACAAGATTGATGACAAATTTGTTCCTACAGCAATAAAGAAAACCTGCCCCAAAGTTGATTGTGAAATTGTATGTAACTATATATATGTGTGAATTTATTGATCTGTATGTCACTTTGTAAAATATGGTAAATGTAAAACAATGGCATGTGGAAAAGCAATCATATTCTTTATCATAGGGTTATGAATACAAGGAAAGGTCTGGAGAGTGCTGTGGAATATGTGACAAGGTGAACTGTACAAAGCTGATGCCTGACAATACAATTAAAACAGTCATGGTAATTATTTATACAACACATAAACTTTAGATTATCATGATACTATCAAGAGCAAGTCATCAAGCTCTATTTAGGAAAATTGTTTTAGATTTTGTAAAAGGGTCATTACTGTTAATGGGACATTTTGATATTCTGAAATTATGGTATGGAATATAAATAATTAAAAAAATATTTTCTAATTTGGATGTTCTTCATTTGCATTTCAGCCTGGAGAAACATTTATATTACCAGAAAACAAATGTATCCTGTATACCTGCACATCTAATAAAGAACTGGAAGAGAAGAATATTTGCCCGATTGAGGTTGGTTTTTATTCTGCAAATGATGGCTATGTTTAAACATTAAGAAGTTAATATATATATATATATATATATATATATATATATATATATAAACATTTGGGTTAGTCTTGTTAGTTCTTGGACTAATATTAGATTTTATGGAGACAAGCTTTCAAGAGATAAACTCCCTTTATCAAGTATATATGCTTAACCCCTTAAGGACCGGAGGTTATGGGACATTTCCGTCCCATAACGACCGCATAGGGGCACTTTGACGCGCCTGTACACGTGACCTGTCACATGTATCGTACCGTCACTATGGGGCTTGAAAGAGATCGCTCCAATCTTGGAGCGGTCTATTTCATGCCCTATTTTTACTTACAGCGCTCCCGGTAGAGCGCTGTAAGTAAAAAGTACGTGACGTACTATGACCGTCATCGGTTCTTGAGTATACCACGGACCGTGACGGTCCTGGTATGTCACGGGTCCTTAAGGGGTTAAGACTTAATTAAGGGTTTTTATCTTACGAAAGCTTTTCTCCATTAAATCTAATCTTAGTCCAATAAAAAAGGTATTATTACATACTGGAATACATACATATATATATATATAACACGCACACAATCACATATTTTTATACAGGGTCATTTTTCTGGAGACAAAGTCACAGGTACTATAGATAATATGTATATATAAATATATATGTAATATTGAAATAAAAATATGTATTTTTGTTAAAAATTGCACTAAATATTATGTTATGAGGGGGAGTATGTCAAATTAATTATATTTTTAGTATAGGAGAAAAGAACAATATATGATATTACACTTTTCTGGAAAAAAACTGTGAAAAGAAAAATCAAAATGCATATATGGAAATATGTGTCAAGTAGATAAACTGGGCATTGACATTTTACTGGCTTCTTTTGTACTTCAATAGGAATGTCCACCAGTGAAATCAGTGACCTGCAATAATGATTTCCCACCAGTCAAAGTATACAATAATAATAGCCCTTGCTTCCATTATGAATGTCAATGTAAGTAATCTGTTTTAGAATATTAAATCAGTACTGATAACAGACTATAAAAGTCTTGAGTTATGCTGTAATTGTATTATAAAGTTTTGTGATCACTCTTTAGTATCCATTTTAAAACAGTAAATGAGTATAGAGAGGATAGAGAATTAAAGCTTTCTTATTTACTTGTCAAAATATAGATTTATGCATCTGTCCATTTCTTCCATATGTCTGAGCTACGGTTACACACATTATGCAATATGTTTATACTAGTTGAAAAGCCCGTTACACGAGCCACAGTGCCACTGGCAGCCGGTCGCGGGACAGTCATGCGCAGTAGAGACTGCCTGCGCCGTGGCTGACACAGAGCTGGACGCCCCAGCAGTCTCTACTGTGCATGACTTTGTCGTTACACACGTTTTAGCGAATTATTATATAGGATGTGTACAGTAAAATATTTACACCGGGGGAGGGATATGTTTCATTAAAGTGAATCTATCACCTTAATTCAAGTTTGCATATTTGTAAACAGCATTAAAAACTGTCTATATGTCATGTTAACCAAAAGGCCAGCAAACATACAGTTCAGGAGATATTCACATTTCTTTCATATGCTAATGTATGTTTATTGTCATAAAATGTGACATGAGTGTTTTCATATGCTAAGTAAGCAATTCACTTATGTAGCATATGTAATGAAGCCTTTTCAGTGATGTGTCATATGCTAATAGACGTTTCAATGATGTTTCATGTGCTGATACAGCTTTGAGCAGTACCAGGAAGTGTTAGTTTAACTTTTCCCAGAAATAAAAGTGTGAATATCTCTAAAACTATACCTCTGCTGGACTTTTGGTTAGCATTACATATAGGCTGTTTTTAATGCAGTTTTCAATTATGCAAACTTGATTTAAGGTGATAGACTTTAACTATCAGCTTATAAATTGGAAAACGAGTTTGAACACATGAATAAAGTTTATAGCAACTCATTTTGGCTAATTTAAGAAATGTATACATAAAACTTTTTATTGAAATAAGTAGAAGTTAGCAATCTGAATAAAATCCCTTTTTTTGTTTTTTGTTTTCGTGTAGGTATCTGCACTGGATGGGGTGATCCTCATTATATCACCTTTGATGGAACTTACTATACGTTCCTTGACAGCTGCACCTATGTTCTTGTGGAACAGATCACAACCAGATATGACAACTTCCGTATTCTTGTTGATAATTACTTCTGTGATGCAATCGATGGCTTGTCATGTCCACAATCTATTCTGATTTACTACAAATCTGATGAGGTGGTGCTGACACGCAAGGTGTATGATGGAAAAATGAGAAACATGGTAAGATGAGGCACATGTAGACAATAATTATTGTGTTACATAGTTCCAGACTGAATAATACTCAGGGTTACATGAAAAGTACAATGTTGTTTTAATGTAATTCCTCTGCTTTTCTGACAAATAAAGTTATCTTGTACATTTTAAATACATTACTGTAGGTTTTTTGCTGCAAGCTTTTGTTTGAAGTTGGACAGGTTGCAGGAATTTGCTTATAAGCAACATTGTAAGTTTCTGTGTTTTTATGCTCTATTTTTCCACATTTTAGCAAATTGCCAGGTCATTGGGAGCTATAGGACTGACTGTGTGATGATTTTTCAAATTGACTGTTGTTCTGATGGGAAACAACAGCATTATGACTGCTCTATTACAGCTTTTATAACCAAAGCTTGATATCCCAGTCTTAACACAATTACAACACTCACATCTCTTACAAGGAAAAACATTTAATTAAGAGAAAATTGTTATTAACTATACATATACTAATAAGAGTCAGTTCATTGTACTTTATGTAACTCTTTGTATGCAGTGCATTGGGTACTTCTCTAACAATGAAAGGGTTGGTTGAGATGACTATCACTGCAATACATTTCTATAGCTATTTTACAATTATGAATGCTGAAATGTGATAATTGCAATTATTTGCCAACAGGTGAGGTTCAACCAAAATTGGCTAATCCCAGGATTCACTGCAAATGGCATTTCTGTCACCAGTTCTGGCATCAACACTGTGGTTGAGATCCCAGAAATCAATGCTTATATCTCCTTTAGTGGAATTGTGTTTCTTATTAAACTGCCATTCAGCAAATTTGGTTACAACACAGCAGGACAATGTGGTAAGAAAAACACGTTTCTTACATATATTTTAATAATTTTATTTTTCTGATAATTTTGTTATGAATTCTCATGTCTATTTTGGTCCAGTTTATGGAAAACTGTAATTTAATTTTTCATACTCATATCTATCTTTAAACAAAGCCTTTACTAGTGTAGTGTGGTTTTCTGTTTCAAAACTTTGACAGCTTACAAGTAATGTAATATATGTATTCTTGCTTAATTTGCTTTTTAAATTGTTTAGTTCAGTATCACTCATTAAAATAAATCTCTAAACTGATGAAAATAATAGAATTACTGAGTCTCCCTCTCCTCATAAATATACAGACACTGTTAGAAATGTTTGGCACTCTTTGGGGAATATTGTGCCATAATATATAATGAAAGTGATGTGTTTTGATAAGGAGAAAATTGATACAAGTCACAATCATCTAAAAAAAGTTGCCTAGTAAGGCAAACAGGAGAGCATGCATTAAGAAAAGAAACTAAAACAGTATTTACTGCACATTTCTAGACAGGGTGAGTATACACATGTTTCAAGGCAGATGAATGGTGTTAGCAGATGCTGTGCTTGTGAATATGCATAACAGTGTATAATCACTGGAGTATATACAGGTGGGCACACAGAGCTATAGTAGGACTTTAATGCCAGTAAGCCCTTGAGACCAGCCCCATAGCAGGTATAAGAAATGGCTGTATGACGGTGACAGATTTTTCCACTGAATAAAGAACCTCCTCAAAACACCCACATACTGCTCTCCCGATGGCAAAAAGCTATTTTAAAGGGAGACTTTTTGGTGTATGTAGTTTAGTAAACTGGCTTTAAGCAGGAGGTGGAAACCATTCCAACACCTGATTTTAGCATATATTCAATGTTGTCTATTCACCCCCCGATGACTTATTACTACCCAACGTTTAATAGCACACACAGAAACATATTTTTTATGACAGTTTCCCTTGAACTTGACTTTGCTTAACATAATAAATCATCTTCTTTGGGCTTAAAGGGATAGTAATACTTCGTTTTATCTTTATTTTATTTTGTAGGCATTAAAAAAACATGAAGAACGATATAAGACTTTTCTCTCAAACCTTTATGGTTTAAGAGATAGTCACAAGCAAAGTTTCCCCTCCCCGTCCCTTTTTCCTAGTGTAAGCCATCTCTTCTCAGATGTGAATCTGGTTGTAAGACCAGACAGATAATAGCAGGGGACATTCTTCTTCCTATGAAAACAATGGAATCCCTGCCCCCCTTGACAGGTTTTTCAGGTTTTTCCCTTATCTTAATTGAAGATTGTCCCTCTCTGCAGTCTACCTGGGCACCTACCTTCTGATCTGGCTGAACGGGGGGGGATACTTTGTTGTGAATATCTCTCAAACCATAAAGGTTTGAGAGATAAGACTTACATCGTTCTTCATGCTTTTTTTTAATGCCTACAAAATAAAATATAGATAAAACGAAGTATTACTATCCCTTTAAGGCAATAAAGAAAAGTGGAGCAACTTGGGACCACTACCCCATAGGGGACAAACAAACATTCTCAAATTCCCATTGATTGATTTAAATGAGGGTTTTAAGTCCTTGAATGCCAGAGGGGTCTTCAGCACATTGCAAATCAATGTGTGGGATACCTCTCTAGCATACAAAGGGTTAAAAGCCCCCACTGAATTTGGACTTCTCTACAATCCTGATATTGATTTGCTCCAGAATTGATAATCTTTTTGTTTGGTGCAAAAAGTTAATTATATGTTTTATTCCCCACAAACAAAATGTAAGAAGAACTGAATTTATGCTAGAGCAAACCAACTGCATCATTGAGGACAAATAATACTTCCCCAAATACCCATTTGTTTCAAGTATGAATGCTATAAAGAGGTATCCAACACATTACTTTGCAATGTGCTGAAGAGATCTCTAGCAATCATAGGGTTAAAAGCACCATTTAAATCAATAAGACTATTCATTTATTCCCTGAACTGCAGTTGTTTTGCACTAGAATTGCTCAAGTTCTGTAGATCAATACATCTTAAAACTCTAAATGTTACTGTTTCTCTCTATGGATTATCTATTATTTGAATCCTCTATCAAATAATTCATGCTTTCTTATTGTGTTATTCAAATTTATATAACTTTTAGCTATAAGCATCTGTTTGAAGCTGGACTTTCTTGGAAAATGTACTAGGCGCATTGGATACCCAACATTTCTTGCCTCCCTTATTCATTATTTTCATATCAATGAATGGCTGCATTTTCTTTTCTTTTCCAACACAGGTACCTGCTCTAATAACAGAACTGAAGATTGCCGACTTCCCACTGGTGAGATCATTCAAGATTGCTCTCGAATGGCTTCTTACTGGAAAGTCAGTACGACTGATAAACCAGACTGCCCACCAACAACTTCTACTACCAGTCCTACAACCACTACATCAACATCAACAACTCCTACTACTACCTGCCCACCTTCATCTCTTTGCAACTTGATCAAAAGCGAGTAAGGAATCTCATCTGCCATGTATAGTGATAATTTGTTAAAATAGCTGCACTGTTTAACCCCAGTAATTCAGTGATGTATGGTGTTTTATTTTCCACAATCCTTTCTTAAGATGGGAATATATTATAAATTTATCTGACATGCTTCAGTATGCTGTATGTAAGACAGTATGCATAAAAAGAAGCAAATCTGGAGCAAACAAGTTGCACCAAAATGATAATATCCATTACATTAAAGGGTGCTTTAAAGGGATAGTAATACTTAAAATGTAAAAAAAAAATATGTTGTAGGGTTTATCCCCCTGAGTAAAACAAGAGTACTCCCACTGCTGAAAGGTGTTTCATTCACAAGTTATTAATTTTCAAAATTGATTTTTTTAGGTGCAATATCACAGTGGACTGAAATTGTACAGTGGCGCTGTTGCTACACGATCCTATGGACAGCTCTGGTCAGTTGACCATAAATCTCCATAGGATGGTGTAGCAACAGCGCCACTGTACAATTTCAGGCCACTGTGATATTGCACCTAAAAAATTCAACTTTGAAAATTAATAACTTTTGAATGAAACACCTTTCAGCAGTGGGAGTACTCTTGTTTTACTCAGGGTGATAAACTCTACAACATATATTTTTTACATTTTAAGTATTACTATCCCTTTAAAGCCCTTGAGTGCTAAGGAGATCAACAATACATTTTTCAAAATGCATTTTGGACCTTTTTAACATGCAAGGGTTTAAAAGCCTTATTTAAGTCTATGGGCACTTTATTTGTCATCAGGTTTTCCTCATTTTAGCTGTCCCCAAACTGGTTTGCTCCAGAATTGCTCTTATTTTACTCTCCACATATGGTCCACAGACTGCAACATATACATTCAGTATTTTGTTCATGAAAGTAATAAGATCCCTTCTGTTGTGTCTGAAGCATCTTTGCTGCATGTCATGAGCTGATCCCACCAAAGGCTTACTATGAGGGCTGCGTTTATGATGCCTGTCGCACCAGGAATGTGTCAGTGGAATGTTCCAGCTTACAGGTCTATGCAGCTTTATGCACTTCCATTGGAGTCTGTGTGGACTGGAGAGCAAGGACAGGAGGCCGTTGCCGTAAGTGACATGATGGAGGGGATTTGCATTTTTAGTGGTGGCATAGTTGTACATTTTTATTATTACCAAAGAGTAATTTAAAAAATAGCAATTTTGTATATGGAGAACCTAAACATATAAAACTACAGCCTAGAATTGATAATCTCTCTTTCTTTTTGTTAAACAGCATACAGCTGTCCCGCTGGAAAGGTTTATGATGCTTGTGGCCCAATTCATACTGTTACCTGTGACAACAAGTAAGAAATCTGTTTAAGAGTGGTTGCTGATTCTAAAGTGAATCATGAAGTGCTGGATGTAACTGGCAATATATACGCCTTTTTGTTACAATATAATTAATCTGGGCTGTGCAAATGCAGTATACATTTATTTTGAACACAGGGGATATGAGAAAAATATGATGTTATCTAGGCAATTAATCTCAAATTCTTTAAAACTAATGAATGCTGCAGGTTATATTCTGTTGATGCTCACGCAGATTTTCCACAATAATTTTCAAAAAAATTGCAATATTATAATCTGCAAGTAACTGCTTGATTCCAGGGACTCTTAATTGCAGATACTAATGGAATTAACACACTGACAATTGTTTGTGATATCTTTTCACTTTACAGGGAAGTGCCTGCCAGCAGCAGTTGTTTAACTGAAGGCTGCTATTGTCCTACAGGATCTCTGCTCTTCAATGCATATACTGACGTCTGTGTTACTACATGTCGTAAGTATAGGGAAAAATTGCAATAAATACAAAAAAAATCACCAGAATTTTAAAAATAAACAGCTTACATAGCCGTGGGACCAAATTGTTTGTATTTCTGACCCATATGCACAGACTAAAATGCAGTTAATCTGATCAGGCAGTGTACAGATTGCTTATTTGTCTTTGTGTGCATGCAGTTGCACAGGTCAGGTAAGAGTGAGCCAATACTATAAAACAGGTCATAAACAGAATATATTTTGCAATGACTACAAATTTGTACTGAAGCATTTATAATAGATAACATTAACTGTATCACAATATTATCTTATGCATAAATATGCATACTGGTCATTCTTTGACTGAAAAATACAATGATCAATGCCAGAAACATTTAGCAAGTCTGTAATTATCCTAATTCTATATTATTTACTTTTTTAGCTTGTGTTGGACCCGAAGGAAAGCCCATGAAGGTAAATGAGCATTATTTATTATAAATACAATGCAAGTTGTAGAGAGAGGTGTATATATGTATCTGATGCATGCTACACAAAGTATGTAGAGTGAGTCTGAGCTAAGGTCTAACTGTCTATGCTTGTAATATAAAATTGATGAAGTAATTTTATTATACAGTGTGAATTTTTTTTGCACAAAGGGGAGCTATTGAGAGGCAAACCAATGTAATATGAAATAGATTGATTTTAAATGGGAATTTTAACCTCTTACAAAGCAATGCACTGGAGACCTTGCTAGAATTCAGTGGGTTGAAATATCCATTTCAACCAAAGGGAATTGTATCTGGTTTCTATGGTTCTGTTTGTTTAGCACAAAATTATTTAAGTTTTCCTGTTTGCTTATGGTCTCTAATGTCAGACTTACTATTAGTGCAAGTCAAGGATGTCCAAGGTCAGTTCTCAAGGGCCAACAACAGTAGAGAATTTAAGGATTTCCCTAAAAAGGTGAGTTAATCAGTGACTCATTCATTTTGACTGACTCCCCTGTGCTTAAGCAGGGATAGCCTTAAATTCTGTACTGTTGGTGGCCCTTGAGGACTGAACTTAGACAGTCATTGTGTGAGTCATTTGAAATGTTATTGGTTTGGCCATGAAGGTGACCTTAGGACTGAATACGTTATTTTACATTTGTAGTGAATGCATAAACAATTCTATCTAACCTTGACTGAATTATATGAATATTTTAAGACAGTCAAATAATTTCCCAAATTTTGGTGAAAATGATTGTCTGTAAGTTTTTTTACTATGCAGAGGGGAAACAAAATGACAATATATCTACTCTATTCACAGCCTGGAGAGACCTGGGTTAGCAACTGCAAAAACTGCATCTGTGAGCCTAATTCCCTCACTGTACAGTGCACCCCAATCACATGTGAAGTGAATGAAGAAACATGCCAGCTTGGATTCAAAAAAGTTAAGATCCCAGGAAGTTGCTGTAACTTATGTGGTAAGTAACGTTTATCCATTTTTTACAAAAATCTGGCTGTGTTTAATGCATTGTATTATGTATGGGTTTATAATTTTAATCTTTGACAGCTGCAGACTTGCTAGGATATATTGACACCCCTATATGTTAGTATGTCCTCCACATTGACTGATACACTAATGCTCAAGCAGGGATAAACTTACACTTTGGTCATTTTGTGGCTCTCATTAAGTAGTGTTCCTTATGCCTAGTATAATATTACACACAATATAATGCAATGTATCTTACACATTGCAGACTTTTTCTTCTGAGTAGTGTTATGTTCAATAGTACACAACCGGATTATGTAGGTGTTGTATTACCAATTAAAGCATAACTTGCAGATGCAAGCAAAGGATTGACATGAATGTTCTCTGAAGAAATGGATGAATTATGAGACAAACCAAGTAGGCAGTAGCGGAGAAATCAAAATTCCAAAAATATCCATAGATTTAAAACCTTAAACTCCTTTGGTTGCTTTGTAGAACCATCTAATAGCCAAGTTTCAATTCATTGGAATTTTCATTCGTTCCTTATGGTGTAGATGGTTTCCTATGGTGTAGATGGTTTGTCCCAGAAATGATCCAGTTCTTCATATTATATTAGCCTCAGGGGTATAAGTATTTAACTTATATGTGTGTGTTGACATTCAGATACCTAGGATTAAGGCCATATGCATAAAATATTGGAACAAGTTTGGGGCAAGCAAAATGCAATAATGTAAGTGGAGACTGGAACCTCTTGAATGCAGGTCTCCAAAAATTGTTCCGATTGAAATTTGTGCAAATAGACATATCTGTTACATTCCATTGCGCATAATACTTTATGGGTGTAACTGTTTTTTATAGATTACTCTTTTGTCTCATATGAAGAAAACGTTCACCCAGTAAACAAAATTAATAGATCTAACCACTAGTCTTCTCTTTTTCTCAACAGTACCCATGGATGTCTGTGTAGTAAACAATACCTTATATCTGGTAAGGATCTTTTTATTTTTTGCATGATTAAGGAATTAAGAAATAAAGGAAAATAATGGACCATGAAGTGTTAACTCTTTCAGTTCCAGAGGGGTGAATAAGTTATTGCAAAGCACTGCATTCCTCACCCCACTTTCAGTCAGTAGGTTAATACATTCTGACTTGATATTTTTATGCTGTGCTTTACACTTCTGTAGCACCTAAAGAAATAAAAACATATAAAAACATCAGTTGCAATAGAACAATAGAATTTTACTAGCAAATTAATTTTCTAACTTGTTTTGTTTTTTATTTTTCAACCTACTTACAGCCAGGACAGTATATTCCACCATCCTCAGGCTCATGTGAAGAGTGCAAGTGCACAGCTGAAAAAGATGCCAAAACGTTACTAAACCTGGTTAAATGTAGCACCACTGAGTGCAGCAAAGATTGCCCATTGGTAGGTTCTAGTTCATCAGTGGCAGTATTACATGATAAGTTACTTTGCCAAAAATAACTATATACTGACCTAAACCTCTTATTTTTTGGTAGCAGGGTTACGAGTACAAACAGAAGAATGGCCAGTGTTGTGGTACTTGTGAGCCTGTGGCTTGTACAATGGAATGGCGTGATACCACTATTGTTATTGAGGTACTTTCTTCTTACAAAGGGGTTTTTAACCTGTTCTTTCTTTTAACATGTATTTTATGCATATGAAACTGAATGATTGTTCAGGAAGCATTTCTATTACTCAACAGAACCTTATAGCCTACATTTTTTTTTAAAGTGTGTGAAGATTAATTCCAATATTATTCCCATTTTCAGAAGTGCACTCTTAGTAATGGTGAATTGGACACGTGAACATTTAAATGTATATGTATCTAAAATTACAAGAATGTATCTAGTTTAACCACTTGTATGCTTTTAAATGTGCTGAAGACCTATCTAGCATTCAAGGGGATACATATCCCAGTTAAATAAATGGAAATCTTCTTTTGTCACCTAAGCTGCAGTTGCAAAAGAACATGACCCTAAAATATGACTCATCACTAACATCCTTCTCATTTCAGTCTGGTAAAAGATGGACCCCACCTGGTGAGCTTTGTGTCTACTATGAATGTTACCAGGAAGATGGCAAGTTTGTTCTTAGAACAGTGAAGACAGCCTGCCCCACTGACTGTGAAATTGTATGTAATTTTTCATAATAATTTATTGATCTGTTTGTAACTTCACCAATTATGGTAAATGTAAACCAATGATATCATGAAGTAAGAAAACCATTACTATTCTTTACCATAGGGTTATAAATACACAGATATTCCTGGAAAGTGCTGTGGAACATGCATCAAGGTGAACTGTACAATGGAAATGCCTGATGGTACAATTAAATCCTTTGAGGTAAATACTTCTACATCAAACAACTTATAGATTATACTATGTAATATGTACAACTAGTTGAAGAGCCCGTTACATGGGTCACAGTGCCACTGCCAGCCTGTCGCGGGGCAGTCATGCACAGTAAAGACTGCCCACGCCGCGGCTGATACAGTGCCAGCCGGTCTTGGTGCAGTCATGCTCAGTAGAGACTGCCCGCGCCACAGCTGATACAGAGCGGGAAGCTCATTCGGAGTGCCCCGCTCTCTATCAGCCTCATCACTGGCAGTCTCTACTGCGCATGATTGTGGCGTTACACACGTTTTAGCGAATTATTGTATAGGATTATTTATTTACATATTTTGCAGCAGTGGAACATTTTGATAAACTGAAATTATTGGATGATATATAAATCATTTAAAATATGTTTCTAAATATTTTGATACTCATTTGCATTTCAGCCTGGAGAGACCTTTACTTTACCAGAAGACAAATGCACCCTCTACACTTGTACACCAACTAAAGAAGTGATAAAGACAAATCAATGTCCCGATTGTACTCCGGTGGGTTTAAATCTGCAAGCTATATTTCTCCTTAAACGTCTTAGTGACACATGATGTGCTAGAACCGTCACACCTGTTCCAGCACTTAAGGACCGGTGATAGGCCTGGCACATCATGGAATTCTGGGATGGCAGAGTGGCTGTCTGCTGCTCTGCCATTCCAGAATTCATAAAAAAAAAATCTCTGTGGTCCTTAATGGCCACCCACGTGCCGGATCGGGCAGTTGTTAATGGGTTAAATAAATGTTTTACGCAGGTCTATTTTCCTCGAAAATCACTTTATATAATTTATTTATTTTATTTTAGGAAAAGTTGCTGAAATGCCCACCAGTAGAACCAGTGACCTGCTATAATGGTTTCCCACCCATCCTAGTAAACAATTCAGATAACTGTTGTTCCCATTTTGAATGTCAGTGTAAGTACTCTGATTTGATAGGTTACATCAGGATTATATTTTTGATCATGCTTCAGTGAAAGAAACAAACTCTCGCAATACCCATCTTGGAGTAATAAACACAAATTAATAGAATAGGGAAGGGGTTGAAAATATTTTTGTACTGATAAAACAGAGGTAGAACATAACAGAGATAGAAACGTGGTTAGGCTTCACTGGCCTACTTGTTCATCAGCAAGCAATCTGTGGCACTCCAGCTGTTCTGGACTAAAATTCACATTATTTTCAGCCAACTAACAGTTTATTTGGATGATGAGAACGGTAATCCTGAACAGCTAGAGTGTTTCAGGTTGACCAACCTTGAATGATTTCATGTGTGTAAGCTAATAAGGTAAGAACAAAAAAATCACAGGCACCCTCTCCCTGGGGTCAAGTGTGCTTAATTTGGCCTGTAAGCCACATGTTGCATGTCCATTGCATAGAACACTAACAATTTTGCTTTGACTTGTATTACTACAAAAAAAATCGATAACGTTTCCACACATATATCCATATCTATCATGTCTATCATACCATCCCTTCATATATACAAATGTTACTAAACACATTATCAAAGTAGATATAATGCAAAATGTTTATTGTGATAGGTGTACAATAACACATTTACACTGGAGGTTGATCTCTTCTTAATTTTAAGAATATGTTTAAAGGGATAGTAATACTTAAAATGTAAAAAAAAATATGTTGTAGAGTTTATCCCCCTGAGTAAAACAAGGGTACTCCCACTGCTGAAAGGTGTTCCATTCAAAATTTATTAATTTTCAAAGTTGAATTTTTTAGGTGCAATATCACAGTGGCCTGAAATTGTACAGTGGCGCTGTTGCTACACCATCCTATGGAGATTTATGGTCAACTGACCAGAGCTGTCCATAGGATCGTGTAGCAACAGTGCCACTGTACAATTTCAGGCCACTGTGATATTGCACCTAAAAAATTCAACTTTGAAAATTAATAACTTTTGAATGAAACACCTTTCAGCAGTAGGAGTGCCCTTGTTTTACTCAGGGGGATAAACCCTACAACATATTTTTTTTTACATTTTAAGTATTACTATCCCTTTAAGTAGCAGTTTCTTAAATGGGCAAGGAGTTTCAACATACAAATACATGATTATACTAATATGTAATATGTATGGCTGACTTAAGAAATGTCGTCTTGAAGTAAGAAGAGGTTAACTTTGTGAATATAATTTATTTTATATGTTATGTTCTCCTGTAGGTGTCTGCACTGGATGGGGTGATCCTCATTATATAACTTTTGATGGAACTTACTATACTTTCCTGGACAACTGCACCTATGTTCTTGTGGAAGAGATCACTCCCAAATATGACAAGTTCCGTATCCTTGTGGACAATTACTTCTGTGGTGCTTTAGATGGCTTATCATGTCCGCAATCGATCCTGATTTACTACAAATCTGATGAAGTGGTGCTGACACGTACTGTATACCAAGGAAGAATCAGAAATATGGTAAGATAAGGCAGATATAAAATTCCTATATTTAGCTCATACAATTGACAAGGAACAAAATCAATAAGTAAAGGAGTTCCAAGCTTTTTTAGCCATAGGTGACCTAAAAAGTAAGTGTTATTTGAAATCATTATCATACTTTTCTGACACAAGGATATCTTGCATATGCATTTAAATATACTACTGTAGGTTTTAAGTTATAAACATTTTATAGAGTCATTTTACAAATATTTATGCATACTAAGTGTGATCATTTTAATTATTTGCTAACAGGTTCGGTTCAATCAAAACTGGCTTGTCCCAGGATTCACTGCAAACGGCATTTCTGTCACTAGTGCTGGCATTAACACTGTGGTTGAGATCCCAGAAATAAATGCTTATATCTCCTTCAGTGGGATGATCTTTGTTATCAAGCTGCCATTCAGCAAATTTGCTTACAACACTGAAGGACAATGTGGTAAGAATCTCGAGTTACATTTTACTTTTTATTATGAAATCTTAAAGGGATAGTAATACTTAAGTATTACTAATCCCTATAGTAAAGCCCTAGTAAAAAAAAACATATTGCCCCCAGTGTCATCTCTCAAACCTTTATGTTTTGAGAGATGAACGCTTCTAAAGTTGCCCTCCCCCTCCCCCTTCCCCGAAATCAGCGTTGTAGCTGACTGAAGGGAAATCCGGTCATAGATCATCAGGCGGCTCTGCAGCAGAGCCGCGATCGTGTTAACTAAAAAAAGAAAACTTTCACTAAAACGGTCTTCTACGTGTGCTTGCAAACCAAGCACACGTAGAAGACCATTTCAGTGAAAGATTTTTTTTTAGTTAACGCGATCAGGCTGTGCTGGTGAGCCGCCTGAAAGTCATACGACTCTCTTCCCTGCAGTCAGCTAGAATGCTGACTACGGGGAAGGGGGAGGGAGAGGGCAACTTTAGAAGCGATTATCTCTCAAACCATAAAGGTTTGAGAGATGACACTGGGGCAATACATTTTTTTTACTAGGGCTTTACTATAGGGATTAGTAAAACTTAAGTATTACTATCCCTTTAACATAATTTTTGCCCAGTTTACAAGAATCAATCATTTAATTTTTCATATCTATTTCTAAATAAAACATATACTAGTACAGTTTTCTGTTTTAAAACTATAACAGTATGAATACAAACAAAAGTGTGTTCTTTCTTAATTTACTTTTGATGCTATTTTCTTCTGCATCAGTCTGTAAAATACTTTTCTGAACTGATGCAAGCAAAATAATTACTTGGCTTCCACAGACGTTCACAGTGGGCGTGATTGGAACTCCCTGGGGACAGTTATGCCATAAAATAATGGGGAGATGCACTAAGCTGAGATAAAGTTTTGATAAAGTAGAGATGACAGCTCTAGAGCCTATGCACTAAGATCCTAAAAGACTGAGAGATCTTAGTGCATAGGCTCCATAGAATAACATAGGACTTGGAGAAGAGATATCACTGAAGAAGTTATCTCCACTTTATCACCGCTTTATCACACCTAAGCATCTCCCCAAATATCTTTTAATAAGGAGTAAAGAGATAAAAGTCAAAATTATCTAACAAAGTGTCCAAGCAAGACAAAATGAATGTATAGATTAAAGGGATAGTAATGTTTCACAAAAACAGCAGCTCCAATTAATCTTCATAGTATTTGAGCCACAGAGTTGTTCTTCAAGACCAATTGAATGATAAAGTATCCCCGTCCCGCCCCTTTTACCTAGTGTAACATTTGTCACCTCAGATGTGGAATCTGGTTGTCAGACCAGACAGATAACAGCAGGGGACAATCTTCTTACTCTGAGAACAATGAAAACCCTGCCCCCTTGACAGGTTTTTCAGCTTTTTTCCTTATCTTAATTGAAGATTGTCCCTCCCTGCAGTCTACTTGGGCACCTTCCAGCTGTTCTGAGGTAAGCAGTGTTACATCAGTAGAAAGGGCGGGAGGGGGATACTTTATCATTCAATTGCTCTTGAACTACAACTCTGACAGAACTGAAATAACACTCTCCAAGGCCCAAATACTATGATGATTAATTAGATCTGATTTTATTATGAAACATTACTATCCCTTTAACAAGATAAACTAAAACACTGTTTAATAAACTTTGTTGCAAGCAATTTGGAAGCATGCCAACTGCACCATAAGGGACAACCTCCCCAAAAAAACTAATTATAATTTCTGCATAATACTTTGTGGATGTCTCTAGCATCTATGGGGTGATGCATGAAGGTTTGATATGGGTCCAGATTGTCCATAATGTGGTATATTTGTACCAATTCCATCATGTCAAATGCACTAAGATGTCTTCTCCATCATATTCCTGTGAAAGCAAAACAAACACACCCATATTACCATGCTTTCACCATGTCAGATTTGCAATGATTCAGTGTCTACTTTGACAATGGCTTGTTTACATATTCAAATACTGCTTAAAGGGATAGTAATACTTCGTTTTAACTTTATTTTATTTTGTAGGCATTAAAAAAACATGAAGAATGATATATCTTATCTCTCAAACCTTTATGGTTTAAGAGATATTCACAAACAAAGTATCTCCCCGTTCAACCACATCAGAAGGGAGATGCCCAGGTAGACTGCAGAGAGGGACAATCTTCAATTAAGATAAGGGAAAAAGCTGAAAAACTGGTCAAGGAGGGCAGGGCTTTCATTGTTTTTATACAAAGAAGATTGTCCCCTTCTGTTATCTGTCTGGTCATATAACCACATTCACATCTGAGAAGAGATGGCTTACACTAGGTAAAAGGGGCAGGGAGGGGAAACTTTGCTTGTGAATATCTCATAAACCATAAAGGTTTGAGAGATAAGACTTATATCATTCTTCATGTTTTTTTAATGCCTACAAAATAAAATAAAGTTAAAACGAAGTATTACTATCCCTTTAACAAGCCATTGTCATATCCCAGTGTTGTGCTTCTATTTCAATGTGGTTATTCATCACATGCACTGAGTTCTGACAGCTGGTTTTGCTGTCTGAGTCCACAGACCCAAATTCACCAACCTGTCATAGGGATGTACAAGTGCAATCCTCTGCCCTGATTCACAACTGATTGAAATATACACAAAACCAGCTTTTTTGCTGTTATTTGTGCTGAAGTGTTAAACTGAGAGCATTTATGCCCCCTTCCACTTGTCCAAAGCAACACATTGCCAGGTTTACGTGAACACCATACGCTAGTGATTAAATTATTCCTTCTCCCTTTGCCTAGATAATTCTACACATGGCAAAGTGTGTTTTATCTACATGGTCAAAGCCACAATCAATTCAATGAACATCTGGGGATTTCTGATCCCCCACCCAGTGATACAATTACATCTTTATTCTGTGCATAAGTGTATTATATGCAATACTCTCTCCAAACCTAATGAAGCGGACATACTAAAAATTGATTAATTATGGAATAAACCAACTATACCATTGAGGACAAATAACATTCCCCAAATTAAATTTATTCAAATAGGATTACAACCCCTTTCATGCTTCAGAGGTCTCCAAAACAATGCTTTGCAGTGCTTTAAAGGGATAGTAATACCTAAAATGTAAAAAAAAATATGTTGTAGGGTTTATCCCCCTGAGTAAAACAAGAGTACTCCCAATGCTGAAAGGTGTTTCATTCAAAAGTTATTAATTTTCAAAGTTTAATTTTTTAGGTGCAATATCACAGTGGCCTGAAATTGTACAGTGGCGCTGTTGCTACACGATCCTATGGACAGCTCTGGTCTCAGGACCATAAATCTCCATAGGATGGTGTAGCAACAGCGCCACTGTAAAAATTTCAGGCCACTGTGATATTGCACCTAAAAAATTCAACTTTGAAAATTAATAACTTTTGAATGAAACATCTTTCAGCAGTGGGAGTACTCTTGTTTTACTCAGTGGGATAAACCCTACAACATATTTTTTTTTACATTTTAGGTATTACTATCCCTTTAAATAACTTTCTTTTCTGGCACACAGAAAGATAAAAAACCCATTTGTTATTTGTTCTTGCAGTGCAGATGGTTTGGACCAAAATTACATCAGCTTCAAAACTTGATAAAAATTTCCGTTATTTCTCTCTCGTGATTATTTTTTATTTGACACTTCTCTCAAATAATTAATGCATTATTATTGTTCCATGAAAGTTCATATAACCCTTCTTTTTGTAAAATTTCTTAGGTATGTTGGGTTCCACAAACTATTACCACCTTTACTCATTATTTTCATACCAATGAATGCCTGCACTTTCTTCTTATGTCCAACATAGGTACCTGCTCTAACAACAGAAATGAAGATTGCAGACTCCCAACTGGTGAGATCATTCAAGATTGTTCTCGAATGGCTCCCTACTGGCAGGTCAATACAAGAGATAAACCATACTGCCATGAGCCACCAACAACTCCACCACCAACAACAACAACAACAACAACTACTACTACTACTACCACCACCACAACCACTCCATCCCCAGATTGCTCAACTCCATCTCTCTGCAAACTGATCAAAAGCGAGTAAGCAATATTACCTGTCATTTATAATGATAATCTGTTCACATTAGCTACACTTTCAAACCGGAGTGAAGAAAGGTGATTTTATTTTCTGGAATCCATATATATAGATGGAAATGTTTATTAATTATATTTATCTGAAAAATGTTTGATTATGCTGTATTTAGGGAAATATGCATTAAACAAAAACATGTAATTCTGGAGCAAACCAACTGCATCAGAGTATACACAAGTAAAGTCCAACTGAGTTAAAAGGTCCTTTTTAGCATCTTGAATGCAAGAGAGGTCTCCCTTGTAATATGTTATGGACCGCTTTTGCATTCTAGGTTTTAAAATCAATAGGAATTCTTATTGTACAGCTGGTTTCCTCCAGAATTGCTCCTCTTTAATTCTCTGCATACAGCCCACAGAATGCAAAAGACATACTCATTAAATTACTTCAAGAAGGAGACTGATCTGAATGCTTTCTGTTGTCTTTAAAGGATCTTTGCTGAATGCCATGAGCTGATACCACCACAGCCTTACTTTGATGGCTGTGTTTATGATGCCTGTCGTATCCGGAATGTGTCAGTGGAATGTTCCAGCTTACAGGTCTATGCATCCTTGTGCACTTCCATTGGAATTTGTGTGGACTGGAGAGCAAGAACTGAAGGCCGTTGTCGTAAGTAAAATGGAGTAGGGAATCTGCCAGTATTGGCATAGTTGTATAATGATAACATCTTTGCTATTAGAAGAATGCCTGGCACAGTGTTGTGAAAAGAACTGGAAATTTTGTATATGGGGAACCTTAACTTATAATGCTAGATACTATACAGATAGGATAATTTATTTCTCTTTGTTTAACAGCACACAACTGTCCTGCTGGAAAGGTTTATAATCCTTGTGGCCCACTTCATCCTGATACCTGCGACAAGTGAGTAATCTGTTTAAGAGATTGTGCTTATTCTGAAGTAAATACAGTACAATCAGGTCCAGATTTACATTTCAAGTGCTCCTAGGCACAGGACCCTCCGGTGCCCTTAGTTCCACCTTGGCCCTATCCACTCTCTCCCTGCTCAATCTAACCACGGCCTTTTTTTGGGTGCAGTTTACAGATCCCAGTCCTATGTATATTTAAAATCTATTGCTGTGGCAGCCCAACACCTCTTCTCTCCTTTCTGGGTCATAGTACAGATAAACTGATGTGATTATGATATCCCAGTTTACATGATCACATCAATAATGTTAAACCCCCTCAAACCCCATGCAGGAAAGGTCAGAGAGCTGGTCAGTATTTCCTAGCAAAAGTAAGCAAGTCAGGACTGCTCTGCTCCTTCTCCAGGATTATGGCAAGTTACAAGTTGGAAAATACTTATATGATATAGGTACTTTAATATGTATTATTGCAAGTGCCCTGCAGATTTATAGAATAGCTTACAAATCAAAACAGGAAATGAAGTGCCCACTAAGAGTTAAGAATCTGTTTATACCTTCCAAAACATAGCCAGCCATCAACCCATTCAGAGATACTTCACTGTTCTCAGTTGTAGCAATAAATAAAATGTAATTCCCAAAGAATGCTAAAACTCAAGGGGCTAGATTCTATTACAGGTGTTAAATGTTAACACCCGTTTTATCAAACATTTTCCTACTGAAGTCTATGGGGAAAACTGGAGATATAAGCAGTGATAAAATTAGCACCTGCAATAGAATCCAGCCCAAGGACTGCAAGCCCACTGAAGAGTGACAAACACTTTTGCCCCTGTGGACGAAACACATAGGTCAATGTCGGTGTTAAAGTTGATACCACACCACTCTTTTCTCACTACATCTGAAAAAGTACCTGTTCTCTCTTGATCTTGAAACAAGGGAATCAAATATTTATTTAAAATCTAAATACCTCACCAAGGGCTGAATTCTATCACAGGTGCTAACTTTATCACTGCTTTTATCTCCAGTTTTCCCCATAGACTTCAATAGGAAAATGTTTGCTAAAATGGGCATTAATATTTAGCATCTGCAATAGAACCTAGACCCCAAGTTGGTTACCCCAACCCGGCTTCTACTTGGATATCCTGATCATTAGTTCCTACAAGGAGCTATGGACTGTGCACATGCATTGATGTAACAAAGTACTTTACTTACGTATTATATAAAAAATCTGTCTGGGTCTCTAATACACTAAATTACCTATTCAAGGCTTTATCTTCAAAATTATAGACAATGAGGTTTTGGTGGCACCAGAAACCTTTACTACCAATATGAGTTTGCAGTATTTTAAATTAAATTTTCCTTTGACACTACAAAAAAAAGAACAAATAGCAAAGGATAAGTTTTCAAATGAAATAACAAAAGTTGAGTTTTAGCACTCTTTTGGAGTTAAATTGTGTGTAAGACTACAACTGAGAACAATGACACAGCTCTGAACTGATTTCTGGCTGGCTAGGTTTTGGTATGCAACTCAAAAGAAAAGAAAATCCCTAAAGAAGGAAAACAAAAGAATTACCCTTGGGTTGCACTCCTATTTAATCCCTAAGGTTGATTTATAGTAATAACCAATCTAAGAAGAAGATGGACCAGGACATCACTGAATAACATAAAACAAAAAATCTTTATTAATGAATCAGCTAAAAAGATCATATAAAAGAAAATTACCATCTAAGATGTATGAAAACAGATAGTGTGTGAATACAATGGCCGCAGATACAAACTCCCACACCAACCACAAATAGAAGGGGTGTGTGGGGTACACAGTCTCTGCTCATGATTACTGCAGCTGGAAAATAATAGTACAGCTGGAAATAAGTTCTTATATCTTCACAGCAAAGTGTTCAATTTCCTGAATACAAGCTCTTTAGATAAATAGATAGATAGGGAGATAGATAGATAGATAGATAGATAGATAGATAGATAGATAGATAGATAGATAGATAGATAGATATAAACAACTGGTAGCCTACATAAATAAAGTGAAGAGGTCTATACTTCCTCATAACTAGTGATTGCAAGACATTGGGTGGCAGATACATAGTCGTACGAAATATCATGCCAGAAGTACTTCATAAGAGTAGTTGACACTTCAGCCACTGGAGAGTTCTCCCTAAGAAGATAATAACTGAACGTGTTCTTAGTAATGGAGCAGAGACTTGCGTATGCTTTGCAATGTCATGGAGGTCCGTTCGATGCTAATGAAACACTGCATATGGTTGCAATTAAGATAATATGGAATTTCCCCAAAATCAGACTGGATACAATATTTCACATAAGGTGGATGAATAACTCAGTATTACACAGTGGTTAAATTAACCACTTAGATGAACACCATTCTGATTCAGAATTTTACTAAACTGGGTTTATAATTGGTTCACTTAGAGTCATATACCCCTAAACTTGAACAGCTTATTGGATATAGTCATATGTGCAAATCTAAAAGAAAACCATGAACACCGGGAAAAGACAATGTGAAAACAAAAGGTCTAGTTGCACAATGGGGATTCAGCCTCTATAGGTTATCTGGCAACAGGGTGCATTGGTAACTAATGATATACAATTTAAAATAAAATAAAACAACCCCTAAATAAGGTAAATAAAAGAATTAGCCTTGGGTTGTACTCCTATTTAATCCCTGAGGTCAATTTAGATTAATGATCAATCTAAGGAGAAAGACCAGGACAGTATGGAATAAAATAAAGCAAAACATCTTTATTAGTGAATCAGTTAAAAAGATCAAATAAAAGAAAATTCTCCTTTAAGACGTATGAGAATGGATAGTTTGAGAATACAATGGCCTCAGATACAAATGCAGCAAATTGTAAAATTTCGAACTTGAGTGTTCAAAAAGAACTTCCACACCTACAACACATGGAAGGGTATGTGGGGTTCACACTACAATGCTCATGAATTACTGCAGCTGGAAAAAATAGTAGATCGGTACACTGTTATACACAATCTAATATAACAACACAGTAAGAGATGTGTGTGTGATTGGAGCCCTGAATGAAATATGCAGGCTAAAAAGGAAGAACAGCTGAAAAAACTTCTTGTATCTTTGCAATGAGGTGTTCAATTTCCTTAATACATGTATTTCCTTAATACACTAAACAGCTTCTCAACTCCCAGTACATTCCTGTTTTGATTTATCTAAGTCACAAGATGGACCTACTGAAAGACTGGTCTGGACAGGCCCTGAGTACAATCTGAGTACAATCTACTTAGTGCTGGATGTCAATGACATATAGGTTTTTGTTACAATATCAGTAACAATGATCTGTGCTAGTGCAGCATGCATTTTCTTTTGAACATCGGGGGTTATAAATGTAACTGCAGGAGTGAAAAAAAGATCAAAATCTCCAAGTGTTCAAAGCCGAGGAATGCAGAAAATATTTTTGTTGCAGTTTGTTTGCAAAACATGTTACAGTATTATAATCTGCATGCAGCTCCTTGATACCCAGTGACTCCTCAATTGCAAATAACAATGGGATTCACACTCTGGAATAATAATTTGTGATACCTTCTCTCATTACAGGAAAATGCCTGCTAGCAATTGTTTAACTGAAGGCTGCTACTGTCCTACAGGGTCTCTGCTCTTTAATGCTTATACTGACTCTTGTGTTCAGAGTTGCGGTAAGTATGGACAAAATACAGCCCAGTACATACAGACAAATGCACTTGTGTCTTTCAGACTCTTAACCCCCTTAAGAACTGGCACACTCGCACCCGTGGCTGGCACTTAAGGACCACAGAGTATTTTTTTTTTTTGTGTATCTGATTCGGGGCCCCCGAGCGGCGTGCAGCTGCTTGGGGAGCCCTGAATTCCATGAGGTTCCAGGACCGCCATAGGTGCTTAAGTGCTGGACAGATGTGATGATCCTGGCACAGCATTGAACATTAATGGGTTAAACAAAAAACAGTCTAACGATACCCATACATATATTAATCTTCGCAGTCTGATATCTATGCAACCAGATTGCCTACAATTCCTCCCTACACACAAATACACACAGACTAAAATGCTATGTTAAGGCCACATTCTTCATGATCAGATCAAAAATGTAAAACCAGCCTAAAAAGGTCAAGTGAAAAAATATTGTCTGTCCCATCTAATCAAGTTAGCCCATGCACACTATGGTAAATATACAACTCAATCACTTTTGATCAGATTGAACAATTTCAAATAGATATATCACTGCTGTTTATGGGTACCTTTACAATTTTGTTTACTTTAACAAATACAACCTTTCCTAAAGTTTTTATATAGGCCATTAATTTCCTTTGCACTCTATCTGAAACATTTATATAGCTAGTACGTATTTAGTTCATTATTGCCATTTCAGTAATATAAACCATAGAGTATGCGGGTTTGTTCTTGAAGAAACGCCAACAAGTAACTGAAATGTTGGTATATAAGGATATATAAAAATTATTTCTTGCCATGGCTACAGATATGTACTGAAGCATCAATACTATGGACAACATTAACTGTATCCCTTTATTTGTTCATCTTATTATTTTACCTTCAGCAGATTTCATTCTACAATCTATAAGTAATATTAAATACTTATCCTGGTCTAAAATTACACTATATTTATCAATGGCAGAAATGTTAAAGCAAATCTTTAATGGTTTATCATTGTATTTTATTTTTTTAGATATTTGTGTTGGACCTGAAGGAACCCCCAAGAAGGTGTGTGAGCTTTATTTGTTACAGTGATTATGCAAGCTGTGAAGAGGGGTGTGTGATGGATAGTTTTCATGAATTCTACATGTAGAAAAAGACAATAAATGAACCTTCTATACTCCAAGTACAAATGGATTACACAATGTTATTATGCAGTGTGAAATTATGCAAGGGAAAATAAAACAATTGTGAGGCAAAAGAACTTAACCATAGGAACAAACAAATTCCTATTCATTTAAATAGGACTTTTAATCACTTGAATGTTAGAGCATTCTCCAACATAATGCAATGCAATGCTTTGGAGACCTCAATAGAATTCAAAGTTTTTGAAAGACCTGTTTAAATTATTAGGTATTTTAGTTGTTTCCTATGGTGCAGTTAGTTTGACCTAGAATTGTTCTTTTTTCTTGTTGATTTAGGCCACCGGTGTCAATATTACCATTAGGGTGTGTAAGTCCTTTATGATGTTATTATTTGGCCACCGTTGTAAGTTAATGTAGACTAGAGTATTTCACTTTACATGTGTAATGAAACCACTAGTTAATCTGACTGACACTAAACTGTATTACTTAAATATTTTATGGTATTAGGTAGGGATGGGTGAAAACTTTTGCCTAAAAACAGAAACATGAAAAGAAAAGGTACTTTTTGCATTCAATGAGAATTCCTGTGAAATGTGTATTTTTTTCACTTTTTTCCTAACATGCACATACTGAACCCCAGCTTTGTCCCACATTTGTCCCAGAACCACACATATTGAGCCCTAGATTTGTCCCAAGGAAACCATAAATCCATGCATACTGACCTCTATCCTTGTTCTAGGGTAACCACAGAAACACACATACTGACTCCCCCACCCCCACAGCCGTGTTCCACTGCACTGGTGGCCATAGAAATCCACATATTGTCCCCCAGCTTTCTTCCACAATAGCTATGGAACCACACATAGTCATCCCCCAGCCTTGTCCCACTGCCCATTGGGATGGGCAACATGAGGTTCTCCATCTATTGCCAGACTACATCTCCTATAATTCTCACACATACTGACCCTAATCTTTAGCCACAGAATCACACATAAAGACCTCCCAGGCTTGTCCCACTCTACTGGTAGCCATAGAACAACACAAACTGAGTATGACACCACAACCCTTTACCCCTCAGCAGGAATTCTCTGTATAGTTAGAAAGTAGCAAATTTTTCATAGGAAATTTCATGGGGTTAGCGATAAAGTGGAAATTTTATGGAGATTATATGCATGGAATTTCCTAAGACAAAGCAGAAATTGTGTATTTTCCACCAAAATTCTGACAGGGAAAATGTGACCTTTTGCCCATCCCTAGTATTAAGGAATTACCATGATTTTGCATTTCTGGTTCATATTAAAGAATGATAATATAACTACTCTATTCACAGCCTGGAGAGACCTGGGTTAGCGACTGCAAAAACTGCATCTGTGAGGCCAATTCACTCACTGTTCAGTGCAGCTCAATCGTTTGTCCAGTAAATACAGAAGAATGTGAGATAGGATACAAAAAAGTTACTATTAAGGGAATTTGCTGTGATTCATATAGATGTGGTAAGTAAGGAGGTTAAAAACTACTTTTGAGGTTGTAGGCTTTTTGATAACAGTTGTTAGTATGTCCATCACTTTGGTTGACATACCCCTGCTTCAGAAGATATAAATGTGTTTTGTGGCTCTCCTTGAATTGTGTTCCTCATCCCTTGTATAATATTACACACAATATAATACAAAATATTTCATATAGTCACAAATTACAGACTTATTTCCAACCAATATATTTTCATCTGACTAGTACTATGTCTGTCCCCTTCATAACTGAGCTACAGTGTAATCATTCACAACATAACTGGCAGCTGGAGGGATGTATACAACTGGATTAATAAAGAAAATGTCTGGAAACTGTTGAAAAAGAGACATAAGGATACACATAAACGTTTAGCGACATTTTTGCTAAGTACTAATGCCAGTTGACTTTTTCCAAAAGTGGAGTAGAAATTTATGTGGTCCAATTCAGAATTGTGAAACTAGGAAGGTGTGGCTAGCACAGGCATTGAGGTTAATTAATGACTAATTAATGTGGTGCTCTCTAGGCCTAAAACACTGGACAACCAGACAAAAGGAACAACAGACATTCCCCAACAAAAGAAAACCCATGTAGGAGGCAAACATCACCTCATCCAAATGATAATCAAAATTTATTTTTATTGTATAAAAAATATCCAAAGTAACATAAAGAAACAGTAGCTTAATAAAAAACAATTGAAAACAGATGTCTGAGTGGTGTCAAAGAAAATAAGCAGTGCAAGTACTTCATATAAATATAGTAAAAATACAGCTATAATAGAACAAGTAAATTTATACCATAAATAGCAATGGTAACATCTAACACTGGGCAAATAAAACCATGTCCTAAAGTCACTTCTCTATTTAAAGTGTAAAAATCAAATGTAACTTTTTAAAAAATATTCAATACCTATTTAAAGTGCAAAAGTGAAGAAAATCAGTAATGAAGAGAAGTCACAAAAACAAAATAAGATAAATGATACTTATCAAGTTAAATAAAAAAGTAACCACAGCAGTTAGACACCAAAAATCACTGCTAGACACCACATCAGAAGCAGACATCCGATCCCAATGAGTGTCGCCGAGAACGGCTTCGTCAGGGAAATTCAGAATTGTGTTGCAACATATGTATAAAGAAATTCACAGATTGTGTAAAAAATAAAGTGATAGTGTATGTAAGCTATATACACAAAAATACATTCTTTAGCAACATATTTATAAACATGACTTTACTTGTCCATAAATATGACCCATCAGTCTTAATTTTAGCAACAACTACAAATACACTAAGATCTGAAGGAATTCTGGAGTAAACAAACATCACAATGGGGAGACATAAACAGATTTACAGATTTCTAAAGATTTAAAGAGGAGTAGGGATAGGCGAACATTTTTGCCTCAAATGGAAATTGGTGAAAATGGCACTTTCCACTTGGCAAAAAATTTCCCTCCAAAAGTGCTATTTTTTACTGCTTTTTCACATTCCTTTTGCCTAGCTCATTGCTTTGAAATCAATAGGTAGAAACATTTTTCTCCACCTCACGAAAGTTACAGCCATATAAAAGGGTGTCAGGCTCTCACAGTATGCCATTCTGTGCTTATGAGAGGAGAGAGCAGCATGCTTTTGAGCTAGAGAAGATAGGCAAATAAAGGGGAACTGAGGCTTAGTTTTAGGGAAGCATTTAGATAGGACATTTGTTCTCTGTAGTAGGGGAGTCTTGGGGGAACAGTGGGGATAAGAGGGGAGGAAGGAGGTTGACCCAAAATACCCCAAAATTGGGTGTGACTGACTGACTGGCAAAACACATGCAGCTGGGGTCTTGCTGATTTTACTTTTATTGTCTCTGTGCTTGGGAAGTCTGGGGAAAGAAGTTGTTGATTTTGTTTTTTAGTTATATATATATATTTTTTGGGACTAACTGTGATAAGATATTGTGGACAACTTAAAAATAAATAAATAAATAAACAAATAAATAAATAAATAAAAACATAAATAATTAAACAAATACATATTTTAGACAGGTGACTGGGAGCTCTGTGACTGAGGCAGACTTGATAAACAGCAGACGACATTGAACATTTTTTTGAGGGCCAAGGCAAGAGATCACACTTCATCAATTTTGAGTAAAAACACACACAGTAGTTGAGTAATGTCTAGCGAGTGGGGAAAGACGGAGGAAATGCAGGGGCGTGGGAGTAAAGTGTTAGTGCAAAAACTGACTGCATCAATTATTGCTGCAGCATGTGCAATAAATGATGATGATCCCTCTCCTCCCGGGGAGAATGTTTGTCAAGGTCCCACGAATCACACCATGCCAGTTCCCCACCACAACTCCCATGCACATCTGACACATTGTAGGTTGTACTTAATTTTTTTTAATCACTTGACAGCATCATGAATACGTGCCATTGTCACTTAAGCAGGAAGTAAGTGTTGTGTGCAAAGGACAAAGGCACTCTGCATGCTAACACATTTTTCAAGGTATATGTTGCTGTAGGCGAAAAATGTGCTAGACTAAGCAAAAAATGTGTTAGAATAGGAGAATAATGTGTTGAAATAGGCAAAATAAATTGCTGTAATAGGCGAAAAGGAGAAAAAAATTGCATTGGAGGAAAAAAGAAAACATTTGCGAAAAAAGCGAAAAATTGGCCATTTTTCGAGAAAAGTCATGTGGGAAATTTTTCTCACTTTTCGCCCACCCCTAAAGAGAAGCAATGTATGCAACTTAACTGTGTGTGTTGGCATTTAGATACCTAAGAGGCAGAGCTATATGTAAAAAAGTGGATAAATTCTGGGCAAACCAGCTCCACCATAGATGACAAATAATAGTTTTTAATTGGTGTAAAACTTTTATAGGTGAAATTATCTTATAAGACAAACACAATTAATTAATCTTCAACTATTCTTTTCTCAAAAGAACCTGACGTCTGTGTAGTACACGGTGTTCCATATAAGGTAAGGATAGTTTTTCAGACACATAGGGCATTAAGAAAGTTAATTTGGTCGGGGGTAAATAAAGAAGCATTAACAGTTAACTCCTTGAGTGCCACTGGGCAGTGCAACTCATTGAAAAACACTGCATTACTCACACCACTGGCACTCAGTGGGTTAATATATGCGGGATATATAGTTTTTTGATGTGATTTCATAAAAAAAATACTTAACTCTGTAGCACCTAAATATTATGAAACAAAAGTTGTATAAACACATCAGTTGCAATAAACAAAGCACACATCTGGAGTGATAAAATTACAGCTGGGGAGCAAAAGAAAAGGTGAAAATTAATTTTACTAACAAATCTGTGTGTTTTTTCTTGTTTTCTTTTATTTTTTGCGTGCCTACTTACAGCTAGGACAGGAAATCCCACAAATCCCAGGCTCATGTGATCAATGCAAGTGCGATAAAGATGCCCAGGTTAAATGTACCACTATGCATTGCAACAGTGTTTGCCAACAGGTCAGTTCCACTTTATCAGTAATAGTATTACAGAATAATAAGTTATCTTGTCAAAACTGACAATATAACTGATCTTAAAACTCTTTTCTTTTTGGCAGGGTTACCAGTACAAACAGATAAATGGCCAGTGTTGTGGTACTTGCGAGCAAGTGATTTGTATAATGGAAATTGTTGGTCTCACCGGAATTGTGAATAAAATTTTTATCAAGGTATTTTCTTCTTACAAAGTGTTTTTTCAACCTATTCATTCTTTTTAACTTGTATATATGCTTTTAAAACGGCAAAATAATTAACCCCTTAATTACTAGAATGGAATTTCATAGCCCACATTTTTTATAATCTGTTAATCTTCAATCTCTATTACTCCCATTTTCAGACATACAAACTTAGCAATGGTGAATTGGGCTAATAAATATATAAGTTCCTATGTATTGGGTATGAGACAAGTTTATCCAGTTCAGCCATGTATAGACTTTATAATCCTTTGGAAATAGACTTCTCTAGTATTCAACCTCTAGCATTCAACCTATAGACCTCGCTAGCACTTTTTAAATAAATGTATAATTTGTCCACTATGATTTAGTTTGTTTACTCCAAAATGTAGCTTTCTGTATACGGCCATAAATTATTACTCATTACAAAAATCCTTTTTTTTTTATTTAGCCTGGTGATATCTGGACACCACCTGATGAACTTTGTGTCCACTATGAATGTCACATAATTGATGGGAAGTTCGTTCCTACAAAAGTGAAGACAGCCTGCCCTACTGTTGTCTGTGAAATTGTATGTAACTTTTCATGTTTGTTTATTGAATAGTGTTTCACTTCAAAAACATTGGTAAACAACGGAATGTGGCACACAAAAACAATATTATTCTTTACCACAGGGTTATGAATACAAAGATAGGTCTAAAGAGTGCTGTGGAGTATGTGACAAGGTGAACTGTACAATGCTCATGCCCGACAAAACAATAAAATCCTTCAAGGTAAATAATTCTGCAACACATACATTTTAGATTATCATGACACTCTCTGGAGTGAAGCACCATACTCTGTTTAGGAAGCTTGTTTTAGATATTGTGTAAGAGGGTCATTACTTTGTTAATGGGACATTTTGGTAATCTGAAATAAAGGGATGATATGTAAACCATGTAAAAAATATTCTAATTTTTCACGTGCTTTTCATCTGCATTTCAGCCTGGAGAATCATTTACTTTACCAGAAAACAAATGTATCCTCTATACCTGTACATCTAATAAAGACTGGGAAACAACAGATCAATGCACATGTGAAGAGGTTAGTTTTCATTCTGCAAACTATAGGTAAAAAACATGAAGAACTGATTCTGAAAGTACATTACTTTATACAGGATTATTTTTCTGGAGACAAATGTGCCAGTACCATATAATATACATATCTCTATCTTTGTGTGCATGCATGCATGTGTGTGTGAGTGTCTTTCTGTGTGTATTTGTTGTTGTGTAAATATATATATTTTTTTAGTTTAGGAAAAAATTCAGCATATGATAATAGATTATTTTATTTCTGGACAAAAATGAATTGGAAGTATTTTGTGAAAGTAATAATCAAAATGCAGGTATGGAAATTTGTGACATAAAGAGAAACTAGATACTGACATTTTACTGACTTCATATGTCCTGTTATAGAAATGCCCAGAAGAAAAAACAGTGACCTGCAAGAATGGTTTCCCACCAGTCAAAGTAAAGAATTCAGATGACTGTTGTTTCCATTATGAATGCCAATGTAAGTACCAATAGGTAGTATCTATCCTGAAGCAGTAAACATGTATTGATAGGAGAAAACATTAAGGCTTTCCCTTGTACTTGTATTACCAAAATATAGATTTATGTATATATACATCTATTCATCTCTTCTGTATGTCTCCTCTTATGTCTGATCTACAGTTACTTCCTACAAACACATTTAATTAACCCTTCATGACATGTGACATGCCAGGACCATCACAGGAACCTGCCCTTTAGGGATGGATAACAGTCTTGGCATATCAAGACTTCATGATCGCAGCGTGCCTCAGGACACGCGGTAATCATGAAGGTGAGGCTATACCTGACTTTCCCAACTGGCTCTGTACATATGATTACTACTACAGTGATCACATGTGCTGGGGAGCCTCATGACAAAGGCAATACAAAGTATACATTGCCTTTATCAATGTTCTCTGCTTCTCTCTTCCTTGCTGCAGTTGTGAGGAAGATAGAAGCTGAGCGCACACATATCCAGATGGGAAATTGCCAAGATGGAGGGTACTTTTAATTTAATTGCAGGTGCTGGAGGCAGATCTATGAGTGCAGCAGGTTTGGTCACTGGACGACCAACTGCCACCTCTTTGTGTTACTAAATAAATGATTTAGTGCAAGACCAAAGGAAATGATTAAAACAGACTAGTTTTAAAAAAACATATACTGAACTGTAGGCAAACTTTATGTGAATATAATTACTGTGGAGCAATGTGATACACATAAACACATAATATAGTTTGATTTCCTAAAAGAAGTACACCAGAGAGAGAAGAAGAGGGACATTGCGATTTTCACCTCAGAGGGACAGTACACACCTAACAAGGGACATTTGAGAGGGATTAAAAACCATTCATACCTTTCATGAATGAATCAACTGAGCACACATTATCACAGGAAAATCTATAAAAATTGTGTTTATTTTTCATTTATTTCAATATTTTTTATTATTATCAAATGAAAAGGTGAGTTATACATATAAATGCGGTATCAAACGAAAGCCCTACTTATGTTTAAAGAAATGGTATATAATTTGGGATGGTGTACTAAATGAACTAGTGGGAAAATATTGTTGAACAAATAATAAAAAGGTGAAAATTTTCTATTGTCCTCTAGTGTAAAAAAAAGTCTTGTCTCTAAGGGTTTAAACACATTGTCAGAGAGTAGTGATAATGCAATGTGTTTTTATCTAGTAGGTATGCAGTAACCCATGTACACTGAGGGAAATGTCTTCAGACTGCTAAGTTGACCTCTTCTTATTTTTAAGTAGAGGTTTAAGTAGCAGATTCTTAAATGGACAATAAAGTAAACATGTTTATATTAAGTATTTATGGCTGATTTAAGAACTTCTACTTAAATATGTGGTTAGCAATATGAATAGCATCCCATTATGTGTTTTTTGTGCTGTAGGTGTCTGCACTGGATGGGGTGATCCTCATTATATCACGTTTGATGGAACTTACTATACCTTCTTGGATAACTGCACCTATGTTCTTGTGGAAGAGATCACTTCCAGATATGACAACTTCCGTGTCCTTGTTGATAATTACTTCTGTGATGCTGTTGATGGCTTGTCATGTCCGCAATCTATTGTGATTAGCTACAAATCTGATGAGGTGGTGCTGACACGAACAGTGTACCAAGGGAAAATGAGAAACATGGTAAGATAAAGAAGGTGTAGAATTACTGTCATAATATATTTTGACAGGAAACAAGATTAGTAAAAGAGTTCCAGGCTGAATTATCCACAAAATAATCTACTAAGCAGGGTGTTGTTAAAATCAATATCCCTTATTTTCTCACATATAAAGTGATGCTGCACATGTTTTTAAATATATCAATGTAGTTTCTGAGTTATAAGATATTTTATGAAGCTGGTCAAGTCACTGGAGTTTGCTTATAAGCAATGTAATGGATTGGGTCTGATTTTCTGGTATATGTTTCCACATTTGAGCAAACTGTTACTTGTTTGGGAGCTACAGGACCGATTGCTTGAGGATTATTCAAATGTATTATGGTTCTAATGGTGAAAATAGCATGGCATTCACTGACTTTATAAACAAATCTTGACATTCCATTCTTAACTATATTACAACCATCATATCTGTCACTGAAAAAAATAATAATATTAATGTACATATAATAATAACTGTCAGGTTTTTTTAATAGTTTACCCTTTGAGTGAAATTCATTGGCCACACCTCTTCACTCCAGGGTAAAGTTAGAAGATGTCACTCTAAATTTTGATACTTTGTATAGTAATTTTGTGAATTGTTATGAATGCTGAAAGGTGATTATTTCAATCATTTGCCAACAGGTGAGGTACAATCAAAACTGGCTGATCCCAGGATTTACTACAAATGGCATTTCTGTCACTAGTTCTGGTATTAATACTGTGGTTGAGATCCCAGAAATAAATGCTTACATCTCATTTAGTGGAATGATGTTTGTTATCAAGCTGCCATTCGGCAAATTTGGTTACAACACACAAGGACAGTGTGGTAAGAAAATAAGTGAATTACTTTTATATGAATCATTCATTTTATTTTTGTGGTTAATTCCTTAAGCAACCTTAACTTCATTTTTGTCCAGTTTACAAGAATCTAACATATCAGTTTTCACAATTATGTCTATCTTTAGACAAAACCTTTACTAATGCAGTGGGGGTTTTCTGTTTCAAATCTTTACACTTTGTGTAAAATGTGTGTGCTTTTGCTTAATGCACGTTTAATAATATTTTGCTCTGCAACACTAAGCAAAATACATTTTTAAACTCATAAAAACAATACAATTACTGGGTCTTCCTCATCAATAAACATTTACATGAGTTTGACTTTCTGGGGAAGGGATTTATTTTGAGTAAATAGATACATATCTCAGTCATCTAAACTAAGGCAATTTAGTTTATTAATTCATGAGTGCATTAATTAATAAAATAAACTAAACCCATTTCTACTGAACTTTTCTCATTGACACATTGCTACCCAAGGTTTAGTAGCACACACAGAAACATATTTGCATAGTTTCCATTGAATTGTACATATTAACACGTAAATAAAGTATATACTTTTGACCTTATATGCAAAAAAGGAACAATTCAGGAACACACCAACTGCTCAATGGGGGACATATAAAATATAAACCTCGCTAGCAAACAAGGGGTTAATGCCCCTTTTACATTAATGGGTATTTGGGGAATTTGTATTTTTCCCTTGTGATGCAGCTGGTTTTCTCTAGAATTGCTGATCTTTTGTGCAAAATTTCCATTATATGCAGTTTTCGCCACAAACATAATGAGGTCAATGCACTATGAATTGGATTACAACACAACACATCATTTTGCAATCAGTCAGAGACCTCCCTAGAATTCCAAGAGTTAAAAGCCCTGTTTACATAAATGAGAGATTTGAATTGTTCCATAAAGTGCAGTTCATTGCACCTGAATTACTCCAGCTCTGTTTAGAACATCAACCTCAATATTTGTTGAAATTTTTCATTTTGCTGTTTTCCTCTTCTGATTATTATTTATTTGAATCCTCCTATGAAATAATGAATGCATTATTATTGTTTTATGCAACTTCATATAACTTTTCTCTTTGAAAATGTCATCAAGCATGTTAGGTTTCCAAAAACTCTTTTCTCCTTTAATCATTATTTTTATAGCAATGAAAGGCTGCATCTTCTTCTTGTGTCCAACACAGGTACTTGTTCTAATGATAGAACTGAAGATTGCCGACTGCCATCTGGTGAAATCATTCAAGATTGTTCTCGAATGGCTACTCATTGGAGAGTGAAAGAATGCCCTGGGGAACCACCAATTACTACTACCAGACCTCCAACTACTACACCACCAAGTTGCCCACCTTCACCTCTCTGCAACTTGATCATAAGCGAGTAAGCAATATCATCTAGGATGTACAGTGATAATTTGTTCACAATAGCTGCACTGTCTAACCCTAGTAATTCCGCGAAGTAAGGTGTTTTGTTTTCTATAACCATATTTTAAGACAAAAATGCAGCAGTTTATCAATTATTTATCTGAAACATATTTGATGATGATGCAGAAATTGAAAGAGAAGCAAACCAACTGCAAGTTGCACCATTTGTCCCATATGGTGCAACTGATTTGCTCCATAATTACACCTCTTTTACTACCTGCGCATGACCCACAGAATGCATCTGACATGCTGAGTAAATTAAATCAAGATATAATGATTGATCAGAATTCTCTGCTGTTATCTTTGAAGGATCTTTGCTGCATGTCATAAGCTGATACCACCAGTTGCTTACTATGAAGGCTGTATTTATGATGCCTGTCGCACCCGGAATGTGTCAGTAGAATGCTCCAGCTTACAGGTCTATGCAGCCTTGTGCACTTCCATTGGAGTATGTGTGGACTGGAGAGCAAGGACTGGAGGCAGTTGTCGTAAGTGATGTGGAGGAGATAAGTTGTTTCTGTAGTGATGGCAAAGTATAGTGAAACAAACTTGCAAGTTTGTATATGGGGAACCTTAATACAGATACAATATAGAATTATAATCTCACTTTGTTTTTGTTACATAGCATACAACTGTCCTGCTGGAAAGGTTTATGATGCCTGTGGCCCAGTCCATCCTGTTACCTGTGAAAACAAGTAAGAAATCTGTTTAAGAGATTATTGCTGATTCTGACATAAATACAGTACCATCTGCTTGGTGTTGGAAGTAAATGGCATACTGTATGAACTTTGTTATGAAAGCAACTGTTTATGAACCCAAGAATGCTGAAGAGTATGTTGCTGTCGGTGCATAAATTGACAATAATTTACAAAAAATGTTATAATATTGTAATCTCCATGTAAATTCTTGCTACCAAAGCCTTTTCTATTGCAGACACAAATGATATAATAGTTTATAATACTTCCTCTCTTTACAGAGAAATGGCTGCCATCAGCAGTTGTTTAACTGAAGGCTGCTACTGTGCTTCAGGGTCTGTGCTCTTTAATTCTTATACTGACGTCTGTGTTAGGACCTGCTGTAAGTATATAAAAAATATCCAAATTTACAAAAGAAAAAGACAATTCACTGGCTTCTTCCAGACTCAAATAAAATAAATATTCCTAAACTAAGCCATACATGCAACAGTTCTGGCAGTCTGATAGTTGAAGGATTGTCCCTAGACATGCAGACTATCTGATCTAAATGTGTACAGATTGCCTGTTTATCACTTGGGGCCTCGGGCTGAGGTGATCAGATCAGTACAAACCAGTGCAAAGATTAGACCATGCATGCAGAGATCTGATTGAGATCAGATCTAAATGCTCAAACCAATCTATAACCTCAGGTGACCAGTTTAGTTAACGCCATTTCATCACACTATCCCATACACACAATGATAAACAAGCAATTTGTTCATTTTCATCCACACTGCACATTTTCATATTGTCATATCACTGTTTGTATGGGTACCTGTATAATTGTGTTAGTTAAAACAAATACAGGCTTTCCTAAGTGTGTAATACAAGTCACACATAGCCTGTGTTCTTTGTTTCAAATAATGATATGAGTGCTATTTTTTAGCAATGGGTGGAACATTTCTCCTCGAAAGAGAAAAACTTCACTTTTCTCTTTTGACCTGAAATCTTGAGAAAAGTAACACTTTTTCATTTTTATGCACCATCATCCCCCACTGCAGTGCTAGCTATAGAAACAAGCATACTGACCACCCAGCCTTGTCCCACTGAACGGATAGCTATAGAACCACACACATTCAATCATAGCCTTGTCCCAATATACTGCTAACCATATAACTACACATAGTGACCTCCCCCTTGTCCCATTGCACTGATAGCCATATAAGCACACATATTGACTCCAGGCCTTATCCCACAGTATTGGTATAATTTATCCACACATATGGACCTTGGCCTTGTCCCACAACATTGGTATCCATAAAACCACACATATTGACCCCCAGCCTTGTCTCACTATACTGGCAGACATATAGCCACACATATTGTTCTTCAGGAAAGGCCAGTAAGTCACTGAAGTGCTGAAATTTAAGGACCTCTAATAATGATTTCCTGTCTCAAGCTACCTGTCCTTTCCCTTGGCTACAGATTTGTACTGCAACACCTACACCCTAAGAGACAGATAACATTAGGTGTAGCTCTCCTTTGTTCTATATGGGCTTTGCTTTTATTTTAATATTTTAACTTCAAGGCATTTCAATATATATATTTTCACCCAAAACATTGATCAATAAATGTTGTTTCATCACACCTTTTGAAGTCCTATATGTGCTTATGTTCCACATTCAACATACAAATTTGCCTCTACATCAGCACACAGGCAATTATTTACCTAAAACAAAAGTAGTTAAATAAATAAAGCACTCTCAGGGCTTGAAAATATAGAAAGTTAATGTATTTGATGATCAGCATTTCGGCCAGGCTTTGCTGGCCTTCCTCAACGAAACGTTGATCATCAAATAAATTAATATTCTATATTTTCAAGCCCTGAGAGTGCTTTAGTGTCTATTTATTGAACTAATTAATTAAACAACTATAGCACCTAGGCAATATCTTCTCCTGTGAGCGAGAGTGCTTCCTGTTTATATCATACTAGTTGAATTATAATAATTATATATAATAATTATATAAAATTATCAATGCCCAAAAATGTTGAAGCAAGTCTACAATTAATTATTATTTATTTATTTATTTATTTGTAGCTTGTATTGGACCAGAAGGAACCCCCAAGAAGGTAAGTGAGCTTTCAGTACAGTTATAAAGGAAGTTGTGTTTTGACTAAGTGTATGGATATATTTGTTGCATTCTACACAACACATGTACAGTGAGTCTGAGCAATTAACTAAGGTCTAACCTTCCATGCTCTTAAAATTAACCTGTTAACCTAAGCTTTAAGTTTCATTAAATATATCTATTTTAATTGCCTAAGATTTGAGAGTTTTGTTTCACAAAAAGATTAATAGCTTTAAATATGTTTGATTTAGTAGTTGGGGGGGTCTAATCCTAGAAGAAACATATTCTCTGGCTTCGTCAGGTAAAGTCTGCATAATGAATTAGTCACATATTCAGAAAATCTTCTCTCTCTACCTTGTTAGGCTTTTAAAGCCTTCATTTACAACCATATGAGTGGAAAAAATTTATAAGGAGAAATAATCTTACACATCCTTTGTAGATGGTAGACCCCATTGTGGATGCCTTGGAAAGGTGATAAGATCCCTTTAATATAGAGCAAATTGTGTATCTTAGATAAAAAAAACATAAAATATTTTAAAGTAAACTTCATTTTTTATTAATAGGTAACATTTTTCAAAGTGTAAGTCTGCTTTAAAGGGATAGTAATGTTTCATAATAAAAGCAACTCTAATTAATCATCATAGTATTTGAACTTTGGAGAGTGTTATTTCAATTGTGTCAGAGTTGTAGTTCAAGAGTAATTGAATGACAAAGTATCCCCCTCTCACCCCTTTTACTGATGTAACACTGTTCATCCAGAGCAGAAGGGAGGTGTCCAGGTAGATTGCAGAGAGGGACAATCTTCAGTTAAGATAAGGGAAAAACCTGAAAAACTTGTCAAGGGGGGCAGGGTTTTCATTGTTCTCATAGGAAGAAGATTGTCCCCTGCTGTTATCTGTCTGGTCTTACAACCAGATTCCACATCTGAGAAGAGATTACACTAGGTAAAAGGGGCAGGAGGGGGAAACTTTATCCTTCAATTACTCTTGAACTATAACTCTGACAGTATTGATATAATGCTCTCCATGGCCCAAATACTATGAAGATTAATTGGAGCTGCTGTTTTTGTGAAACATTATTATCCCTTTACTTTGAGTGCCAGAGAGGTGTCCAGTGCATTAAAATTCATGAGCTGTGTACCCCTCTGGCACTCTGAATGTTAACACTAATGGATAAAGCAATGTTACCATGTGAATTTCTGATTATCAGGACCTTATGCATAAAGTAAATGAACTGTACCTTAGGGGAAAAGCATACATTTCCAAAATTGCTATTGATTATAACCACCTAAAGCCCATGTGCCATGCTATGACGTCACACGGTTTTTGTGTTAAGGACCGGTGATGGTCATAGCACGTCACGTACATTTTACTTACAGCACTCCTCAGGGAACTGGGAACGCTATAAGTAAAAATGGGGAGTCCCCAGCACGGCGTGACGGTACACCTCACAGGTAACGTGTACCAGCACTTCGGAAACACCAAAGTGGTCCTTAAGGGAATGTTACTATGCTATAGTGGACTTCAAAGCATTGCGAAGCAATGAATTGGAGACCTCGCTAAAATTCAAAGGGTTAAATTCCCCAATGAAGTCTATGGGAATGTACATTCTTCCTGTGGTATTTTTTGGTATATAACCTGTAGAGTAAGCGTTACCATTCCAGTATCTATGTCAATACTGATGTTATTGACTAGGCCATCAGTGTGGCTTAGAACTGACTATGTTATTTCTCTTCACATATGTAGCAAACCCATAAAAAATCTGTCTGACATTGCACTGTATACTTTTAATATTTTTTTATGATCTGAATTAATTGCTGTGGTTTACTAACAATATAACTACTCAATTCACAGCCTGGAGAGACCTGGGTTAGCAACTGCAAAAACTGTATATGTGAGCCTAATTCCCTCACTGTACAGTGCACTGACATCCCATGTGCAGAGCCTGTAAGTGTTTCCTGTGATGAAAGTATTGGATTTGTTTCTGCACTGGTACCAGTCCCAAATCAGCCATGCTGTCAGCAGTATAAATGCGGTAAGTCAATGTATAAATAATTTACAAAAGAAATCACATTAATACTGTAAGAACAATAAGGAAGGGTTTGACATCTCTACCCACAGTGTGCGACACCAGCTACTGCTACGATAAACCAAAAGAATGTAGTCTGGGATTCAAACAAGTTGCCATTCAGGGACCTTGCTGTGTATCATATACATGTGGTAAGTATGTTTTTCATTTATTACCAAAAAAATTGTACTTGTAGTGTGCATGAGGGTAGAATCCTAATCTTTGAGAGTGCAAACTTGTGAGCATTTAAAGACACCCCTGTCAGGACACAGATGTTAGTATGTTTGTAACTTTGACACACCTGAGTTCACGTTCAGGCAGTGCTCAAAATTTCCACTTGGCACTAGCCAATGGCGAGTGAAAATTTAGCCCTGGCGAGTACAAATTCAGCCCTGGTGGGTATGTTTTGGCTTGCAGTGGCGAGTAACTTTTCACGTCTGGCTAGTAGCAAAGGACTTAAAATTGTAAGCCCTGGTTCAGGTATATGTAAACTTGAAATATTGGCTCTCAAGAAGAAGTGTTCTTCATCCCCTAGTATAATATTATATACAATATAACGCATAATATTGGTTGTGCACTAAGACCTGAGTGATTTCCCTTCTTCAGTTCCTTTGATATTCTATAGAGCCTATGCACTAAGATGTCCAAAACTGGAGAACTCTTAGTGCATTGGTTCCATACAATAACATAGGAACTGGAGAAGTCATCTCTACTTTATCACCTCTTTATGACGCCTTAGTGCATCTCCCCCAATCTCTCATAAAGTTGCACATTATTTCCACCCATCATATTTTCTTTTGAGTAGTGCCATGTCTACTCAGTGTAAGACTGATCTTTGATACAGTATAATCATAGAATAAATTACAGGTTTAAGAAAAAGTCAGTGGCACTGATATGCTAAGGAGGAGATCTGGAACAATTTTTGAGGGAAGAAATAAAAAAATTACCAAATCAGCTTTGATTTAAATGGGACTTTTAACCCCTGAATGTTGCAAAGGGAGAACTCCAACATCTTGCTTTCAATGCTTTGGAAACCACATTAGCATCCCCAATTAAACTAATGAGAGTTTTATTTCTCTCCTATGGAGCAGTTGGTTTGCTTCAGAATTGCTCCAGTCCTTCTTAGGACATCACGAATAAAAAATCCCCAAAACGCACAATTTATGCAATTTAACAATATATTGATGTTCTGAGAAAAGGCCATATGCACAAAAAAGAGGAGCCATGGTGGGCTAAACTATCAGTAACATATACGTGGGGCAATCAGACCTGATTACGAGCTCACCCCCTGATAGTGCATGGTTCCAGGATACGCTCAATTAAACAGAAGTGAATGTCAACTCAGATATATCAGAATGATTGAACCACTGACTGGTTGACCTGTGCTAATGTGGCAAGATCCTGAAAACTTGCACTGTTGGTGAGGACAGGTTACCGTACACCTGCCATAATCTACAAACACACATTGATTTAAATTGAATTTTAATCCCTTGAATGCTACGGTGACCTCCAATGCAACACATTTTTCTTACATTTTATTTAAATCAATAGGAGTTTGGGAATTTTTTTTAAATTTATCCCATATAGAGCTATATAGTTTGCCAGATCATTGCTCCATGTTTAAGTTGTGCATATGGACAGAAATGCATTCCATTCCATTGCAAATAATAGTTATTTATTAAGAAGAAATATTTTTTCTAGCTTAAACTGTTTATCTATTAATAAGAACATTTTCACCCATTAAACGGAACTAATACATCTAATAACCTTTATGTACTTTTCTCAACAGAACCCGGGAACTACTGTGTAGTACAAAATGTCTTATATCAGGTAAGAATCATTTTTCAGACACCTAGTACATTAGGAAAAGAAGGTTGGCCTGGGGAAATAATGGACAGTTAAGGGTTAACCCCTTGAGTACCAGAGTGCAACTACCTCATTGCAAAGCAGTGTGTTGCTCACCCCACTGGAACTCAATGGGTTAATATTTGTGGACTAGAGAGATTTATGACGATTTACAAGATAAATGCTTAATACCGCTATAGAACTTAAATAACTAAGAAATAAAAATGATATAAACACACTAGTTGCAATGAACAATGCACAAATGAAAAAGGATAAAAGACAGCTGGAGAGCAAAAGACAAGGTGAAAATTAATTTTACTTTCAAATTAATCTTCTGCTTTGTTTTTTTTCTACTTATTTACAGCCAGGGCAGAAAATCCCGCCATCCGCAGGCTCATGTGAACAATGCGAGTGCACAGATGAAAAAGATGTCAGGACATTACTAAAACTGGTTAAATGTACCACCACCCCATGCAACAAAGATTGCTCACTGGTAGGTCCCACTTATCTGTGGCAGAATTACAGAATAATAAGTCATTCTGTCAAAAATAGCACTTTAACTGAGAACTAAAACTCTTATTTCTTTTTGGAAGGGTTACAACTACACAAAGACAAATGACCAATGTTGTGGTACATGTGAGCAGGTGGCTTGTACAATGAAATATAGTGATATCCCTGAAATGAGTGCTACCTCTGAAATGAGTGCTACCATAGTCGTTATCCAGGTACCTTCTTCTTACAGTTGCTTTTTATCTTGTTCTTTCTTTTAAACGCTGGAGGACTAGACGGCTGAGCAAAGCATTGCAAAAGCAAAGCACTGTGGACCCAAAACTGTTAAGATTATTCAAGAAGCTCCTCAATTATTAAAACAGAACTTTATAGCCTACATTGTTTTACAATGTGGTAAACTTTATTCCTACTATACTCCCATTTTTAGAAGTACATTCTTGGCAAAAGTGAATTGTACAATCTAATATATCTGATATAACATAAGTTTATGTAACTCAGAACTCATAGGCTTCAAAATGTGTCGGAGGCCTCTCCAGCTTTGAAGCTGTTAAAATCACCATTAAATTAAATTGGATGTTTCATTTGTCCCCTAGGATGCAGCTAGTTTGCTCAAGAATTTAGCTTTCTGAATATGGCTTTAAATATGAAGAATTACTAAAATCCTTCACATTTACTTTTTTTAGCTTGGTGAAATCTGGACTCCACCTGGTGTAACTTGTGTCGAATACGAATGTCACAAGATCGATGGCAAATTTGTTCCCACAAAAGTGAAGACAGCCTGCCCCACTGTTGTCTGTGATATTGTATGTAACTTTCATGTTTGTTCATTGATTACAAATGATGGTAAATGTAGAACAATAGCATGAAGAAATAAGAAAAACTATACCATTCTTTTTCATAGGGTTATGAATACAAGAATATGGCTGAAAAGTGCTGTGGAGTATGTGTCAAAGTGAATTGTACAATGCTGATGCCTGACAAAACAATTAAAACCTTCAGGGTAAATATATATTATCAAGATATCTAGAGCAAGGCACCATATTCTGTTTAGAAAAAATGTTTTATATTTTGTATAATGAGCTAATTGCTGTTAAGAGGAGACTTTGATCACCTGAAATGATGTGATGATGATATGTAATTAATTTAAAAAACATTTTCTAAGGACGTGTCCTTTATCTGCATTTCAGCCTGGAGAAACAATTCCTTCACCAGAAAGCAACTGTATCAGTTACATCTGTACTGCTAATAAAGAAGTGATGAAGATTGATCAGTGTCCTCCACCTATTACTACATGTCCGGTTGGTTTTCTTTCTGCAAACTATACTTATCTTTAGACATTAAGATATCATGCTGAAAGTTAAGAATTTGCACTGAACAGCAACACAAGTATATAGGTGATATAAGCTCAGAAATACAGGCTTGTTTTTCCTGGAAAAAAATGTTAGCAGTGTATATAGCTTTCCTATTTTAGGGGAAAAATACCATATATACCATATATAATGTATTTAATGTACCATATGTGATAATGTATTTTTATTTTTAAAAAACAAAAAAAGGTGCAAGAAGTACCATAATCAAAACACATGTATGGAAATGAATATCATGAAAGAAATTGTGTACTGACACTTTATTGACCTCTTATTTCCTGTTATAGATATGCCCAGAAGTAAAAACAGTGACCTGCAATAATGGTTTCCCACCAGTCAAAGTATACAGTTCAGATGGCTGTTGCTTCCAATATGAATGCCAGTGTAAGTATTCTGTTTTGATTCTGAAGGTTTTGAAGGAATTGATAAGGGAAAATATCAGACTTGATTAACGCTGCAAGTCTAGTAGAAAGGTTTGTGATCATTCTTCTGTAGAAGTTACCCAAGGTTTCTCAGTATTCACCTTGAAACAGTAACGAAGTATTGATAGGATAGGTGAATAAGACTTTCCCTTCTACCTGTTTTAAGTAACAAAAGGAAATGTATGTATCTATGTATCTGTTCACCACTTCTACTTATGTGGTCTACAGTTACTTCAAGTTTACCTATTTCATTAAACTAATGATCAAACTAGCTATAACTAGATGTGTTTATCAGGGTAGGTATACAGTAACACACTTACATTGAGAAGAAATGTTTTTCAGATTGCTAAGCTGACCTCTTATTACTTTTAAGAAAACAGTTTATAGTAAAACAGTTATGGCTGATGTAATTAACTTCTACTTAAACCTCTTCTTGAAATAAAATAAGGTCAGAAATCTGAATAATCTTCATTTCATTTCATTTTGTGTCCTGTAGGTGTCTGCACTGGATGGGGTGACCCTCATTATATCACTTTTGATGGAACTTACTATACGTTCCTGGACAACTGCACCTATGTTCTTGTGGAAGAGATCACTCCCAAATATGACAGCTTCCGAATCCTTGTTGATAATTACTTCTGTGATGCTGTTGATGGCTTGTCATGTCCTCAATCCATTCTGATTTACTACAAATCGGATGAGGTTGTGTTGACACGTAAATTGCACGAAGGAAAAATGAGAAACATGGTAAGATGAAGCAGATGTAGAATATTACTCTCATATATTTTGAGATCAAACAAGATCAATGATTAAGTGAGATCCAGGCTAAATGATCCCTAAGGTGAGCTGAAAAGTACAGTGTTGTTTCAAGTCAATATATCTTCTTTTTTTGACACAAACTGATTCTCTATATTTTTACATACATTACAGTTGTTTTTCAATTATAAGCATTTTTAAGCTACTTTGCTAGAGTTTGGCTATATGCAGTGTAGCATGGTGATTCTGATTTTTGCCCTATTTTTACAACTTTTATCAAACTGTCATTTAATTGGGAGCTACTGGATACAATATCTGATTATTATTCAAATAAACTGTTGTTGGGAACACTGACCAGCATTCAATTTGCTTTACTATATCTATTATAAGCAAATCTTGATATCACAGTCTAAACAGTAAAAAAAAAAATTAGCACCATATTGGTGTGCAACACATCTTAGGTGTCTAAGTGGTTACATGTAGAAAAAGGTTGCTATGCATACATTAATAAAAGCTAGTCCTTCTTTCTTAATGTATCCCTGTATAATGTGTTGAACACCCCTCTGTCACTCACATGGTTAAATGAGATTATTATACAATGCTGTGATACTTTATATAGTCATTTAGTGCATTGTTATGAATGTTATGAATGCTGAAGGGTGATCATTTCAATAATTTTGTCAACAGGTAAGGTTCAACCAAAACTGGTTGATCCCAGGATTTACTGCAAATGGCATTTCTGTCACCAGTGCTGGCATTAATACTGTAGTTGAAATCCCAGAAATAAATGCTTACATCTCATTTAGTGGAATGCTATTTGTTATCAAGCTGCCATTCAGCAAATTTGGTTACAACACAGAAGGACAGTGTGGTAAGAAAATCAAGTTTCTTATTTGTATATGTATAATTCTTTTTACTTATGTAGTTATTATTCTGTTAAGAAATCATAACTTTGGTTCAGTTAACAAGAATCTATAATTTCATTTTTCATAATCATATCTATCTTTAAGCAAAGCCTTTTCCAGTGCAGTACAGTATTTTGTTTCCAAATGTTGGCTCTTCGTGTAAATTATAAAGCATGTTCTCTCTTAATTTCCTTTTGATAATATTTAGTTATGTATCACTCATCAAAATACATCTCTAAACTGATGCACCAATATAATTATTGGGTATTCCTCATTGATACACATTTACAGTGAGGGATAGTGATGTATTTTGATAAGGAGTGTACTAATTTAATAATACAGATAGAACCATATTTGCACAATACAGTTAGTTTCCTTTGAACTGTACTTGCTTGCTGAAACGTAATGTTTTGCTACTTTCCTCTTTTGGTAAATTTTTACTTGAATCATTCTTACCTTATTTTTTTGAAAATTCGTATCACATTTCTTAGGCCATTAGATTTCCAAAACTCTTGCCTCCTATATTTAATATTTCCATAACAATGAATGGCTGCATTTTCTACCTGTGTCCCACCCAGGTACCTGCTCTAATAACAGAGCAGAAGACTGTCGGCTGCCCACTGGTGAGATCATTCAAGATTGCTCTCGAATGGCTTCTTACTGGAAGGTCAATACAAGAGATAAACCATACTGCAATGCACCACCAACAACAACTCCACCACCACCTCCTACTACCAGCCCTACAACCACCACACCAACTCCTTGCCCACCTTCATCTCTCTGCAAATTGATTATAAGCGAGTAAGCAATGTTTTCTATCATGTATGATTATTGGTTTACAATAGTTGCTCTCTTCAACCCCAGTAATTCTGTGATGTTAGATGTTTTGTTTTCTGGAATCCTTTTTATGACGAAAATACATTTGTTTATGAATTACATTTATCTGAAGCTATTTGATTATACTGTATGTAGGGTAATATGTAGAAAGAAAAAGAAGATCAAACCAGCTGCACCAGAGTGGACAAATGAAAATGTCTCTTGAGTCAAATTGTGAGTTTAACCCAGTGAATGCTAGAGGTCTCTAGTACATTACCTTACAATGCACTGGACACCTCTTCAGCATTCAAAGGTTTAATAAGCCTTATTTAAATCAAAAAGAATTTGTATTTGTCCTCTATGGTACCTCTCTTTTACTCTCTGCATATGCCACAGAATGCAAGTAACATCAACAGCAACATATTCAAAACAGTGATTCATCAGAATTCCCTGCTGTTCTCTTTGAAGGGTCTTTGCTGCATGTCATGAGCTGATACCACCAAAAAAGTACTATGAAGGATGCGTTTATGATGCCTGTCACACCCAGAAAGTGTCAGTGGAATGCTCCAGCTTACAGGCCTATGCAGCTTTATGCACTTCCATTGGGGTCTGTGTGGACTGGAGAGCAAGGACTGAAGGCAGCTGTCGTAAGTGACATGGAGGGGACAATCTGGCTCTATGGTTTTAGCACAGTTGTGCATTATTAGCTGATAATTAGAATACAGAATGGTGAAGTATAGAAAAGAACTTGTGATGTTATGGGGAACCTTAATACATAAAGATGCAATATGGAATTGTAATCTCACTTTCTCTTTGTTAAACAGCATACAGCTGCCCTGTTGGAAAGGTTTATGATGCTTGTGGCCCACTCCATCCTCTTTCCTGTGACAACAAGTAAGATATCTGTTAAAGAGAGTTTGCGGATTCTATAATAAATGCAATATGATCTACTTGGTGCTAGGACTAAATGCCATTATCATTTTTTTTGTTACATTATTAATAACCTGAGCAATGCAAGTTCAGAATATATTTATTTTGAATAGTGATGGTGAAATGAGAAAAAGATTGGGCTTCAATGCAATTAATTAATATCACATTTTCAAAACTGATGAATGTTGATTATTTTTTTTGTTGCAGTTGCAGATGACACACTAATTTACAAATGTTTTTACAATATTCTAATCAACATGTAGCTTCTTGATAGCACTTATGATACCTTATCTCTTTACAGGGACATGGTGGTCAGCAGCAGTTGTTTGACTGAAGGATGCTACTGTCCTACTGGATCACTGCTCTTCAATGCTTATACCGATGTCTGTGTTTGGGGATGCAGGTGTAAGTATAAAAAAATTATCTCAATAGAAAAAATCTAATTCTCTGGCTTCCTTCGGACTCTTATAAAATAAACAGTAGGAATTGGCCAAAAAAACTGTTTCTATATGTGTGAATTTTAGTGGAAAAATATTTTGTTTTCTCTTTTTCCACAGAAATTCTTGCAGATATAAAAAAAAAACATGGGCAGGGTAATTCATGCTGAAATACTGCCTGTTCCTGACAGTGTCACTGTCTACAATTCACACATACACTCCATGCAACTGTCCAGAGAGCTGGCTAGCACCAGCGCTCCTGAAATCCAGCAACATATGCTCCCTGCTTTCACTTCCAAAAATGTCAATATTAATTTTACAGAAAAGTGCAGGGCAGACCATTTAGCTTCAGAATCATCTTCAGAATCATACAGGATATAGTACAGAAGCAAGGGCAACACCAGAGTCTGCCACTCCACAGTATGTGCTTGTCCCTCTTGTACTTGTCTATTTTAATGTAAGATTGAGTTAGTGATATATTGTATGAAGTATCTGTCACTTTTAGCCTCAGTTACATCTCAGCTCAGGTAGGATAACCTGCCTCTCTGTCACCTATAAATCATGTTTTTTGTTTTGGTTTTTTAAAATGTATTCTATTTTCATGCTTTCCGCACACACCCCACCTTCCCAGAGAAAAACAGGAAATGACCAATACTCCATAAATCAAGCAACTCCTGCTCCCTGTTTTTGCCATTTTGCCTCTACAATTCACCATCTCTATTTCTGTCTCTCTCTCTCTCTTTTTGTCCCTAGAATAGGCTGATAACCCATAGTAAACAGCAACCCCATTTGATATGGCAAGTTAATGACACACTTCACATGGAGGGAAATTAAATTAATATAATTGATTTCAATGTAATGAAAAAAGCATAAAAAATGCATTTTTCATACTAACTCTCACAGAAGGCAGGAACTGCCATTTTTCTCATATTTTCCCTAATAAACGTGCCCATAAATACCAAAACATTGGCAATACGATAGCTGAGGGCTCAAACTACCTATATTTTCTCCCAACTCATAGACCAAAATTCATGTTATCTGATAACTCAGTGAACAGATTGACTGTTTACCAGTGTGTGTGTGTCTGTGTGGATGTGAGCAGTTCGGGCCAGAACAAGCCAATACACTAACAAAAATGAATACATAAAAAGATTGCTATGTTTTTGTAAATTATTAACATGCCAAAAGAAATTTGATCATGATGAGATCAAGAATTTCAAATTCCAATAAGTTCAAGCAACCAGTTTGGCTGACCCCATCTAATAAAGCTATAGCATACATACAGTGCTAACCATGTAATTCATTCATTTTCAAACAGATTGCACACTTTCTAATGGCCATATCACTCTGTGTATAGGTAACCATAGAATTTTGTTTGTTTTAACAAACACAGCCTTTCCTAAATTTGGAAGTCACAATCATTGTAAGGGATATTGATAGAGGTAATACATTTGGCCTTATTCACAAAGCTCAAGAGAAGCAATTCTGGAGAAAACCAGCAGCACCATAGGGCAATAATAATTTGACTTAAATGGGAAAAAAACATTCAAAGTTTTTACGTCAAATTGAATTTTCTGAATTTGCATTTCAAACATACATTATTGCTGCTGAACTTCTTCAGAATTAGAATTAGATTTCTTTTAGTTCATGATAGATACTTCAGAAGACACAGACTTATCTTTTCTTGAGGAAAGGTCAACAGGTAACTGATGTGTTGGAATTTGAAGACATCTTATAGCAATTCCCTGTCTTAATTTACATGTCCATTGTCCTGAAGCATCTCTACCCTAAGGGATGGATAACATTATGTTTACCTCTTTTTATTATGTATTAAATTTGCTCTTTTCATTACTTTATCTTCATGACTTCTCACTTTAAACACTTTCAATTATCTTTACATATATACAGACATACAAATATTATTTTTGTTTATTTTTGTAGTTTGTGTTGGACCTGATGGAAATCCCAAGAAGGTAATTGATCTAACAACTTCTATACTCGTAATACAAATGCAATAGGCCATTTAAGTATGTATTGTGAAATTCAGATACACAAGGCCGTATGCATATGCATCATAGGGAAAACACATACATTCCCCAAATTGCATTGATTCACATAGGACTTTTAAGCCCATAAAGGCTAGAGAGGTTTCTAAAGCACTGGGAAACAATTTGTTGGAGACCTCTATATGATTCCAAAGCTTAAATGGCCTGTTTAAATCAGTAAAGATTTTGACTGGCACCTGTGATACAGTTTGCTTGCCTCAAAAAGATTCTGTTTTTTTTTTTCACTTTACATATGGACTCCAGTGTCAGCATTAACCATTAGGGTATGTAAGTTACTTCTGATGTTATTGATTTGGCAGTCAAGGTGCCTCTGCGGTATCTATGATATTATCTTTACATGTGTAATGAGTCCATAAAGAAAGTGGACTGACATTAAATTGTATGACCTCAATACTTTATTGTATCAAGTACTTAGCATCATTTTGCATTTCTGGTTAATACTAAAAACAATATTCTTGTGTCTTCTTGTGCCTGTTTAGAAAAAAAATTACCTCATAACCTCTCAATTCACAGGCTGGAGAGACCTGGGTTAGCAACTGCAAAACCTGCATCTGTGAGCCTAATTCCCTCAATGTACAGTGCACTGATATAAATGCAAAGCCAGCAAGTGTTTCCTGTGATACAAATGAGGGGTTTGTTGCTGTGCTGCAACCAGACCCAAGTCAGCCAGGCTGTATGAAGTATGGATGTAGTAAGTAACATTAAAAATAAATAATGTAAAAAAAGAAAGGTTATTTTAACACTTACATTAAATCACATTAATATTATAATATAGTTAAAGGGGGGGCACCACATTAGCCATGGATAAAACAGGAAACTTGTAGTGTAAAAGTGATATCATTACTGGCTAAATGAATAGCTGAGTTCAAGCATTAAAGTCCATTTACTCCTCGTCAGACATGTTACAGCCATAACATGCCTCATGAAGAGACCTAAGTGGTCATGAAAGCTTGTATTCTAAAGCTATTGCTTTAGCCAATAAATGTATAACTTTTACTCTGCTGGTCTTCTGTTAATATCATAAGACCTTTAAATAAGGGTTTGACTTTTCTCTACCTACAGAATGTGACCCCAGTTATTGTTCCAAGACACCAATAGTATGTGATCCTGGATATGATCTAACTGTCATTCAGGGACCTTGCTGTATATCATATAAATGTGGTAAGTACAATGTTTTTTACCAAACATACTTAATTGTTTTATATATGGTGATTGAACTCTATCATTTGAGAACACAAATGTGCTAGTATTTAAAGGGATAGTAATACTTCGTTTTATCTTTATTTTATTTTGTAGGCATTAAAAAAACATGAAGAACGATATAAGTCTTATCTTTCAAAACTTTATGGTTTAAGAGATATTCACAAGCAAAGTTTCCCCCTCCCGCCCCTTTTTCCTAGTGTAAGCCATCTCTTCTCAGATGTGAATCTAGTTGTAAGACCAGACAGATAACAGCAGGGGACAATCATCTTTGTATGAAAACAATGAAAGCCCTTCCCCCCTTGACAAGTTTTTCAGCTTTTTCCCTTATCTTAATTGAAGATTGTCCTTCTCTGCAGTCTACCTGGGCACCTCCCTTCTGATCTGGCTGAACAGGAGGGGGGATACTTTGCTTGTGAATATCTCTTAAACCATAAAGGTTTGAGAGATAAGACTTATATCGTTCTTCATGTTTTTTTAATGCCTACAAAATAAAATAAAGATAAAATGAAGTATTACTATCCCTTTAAGGACATCCTAGTCTGAGCACAGAATGTTAGTATGTCTGCAATTTGACTGACACATATGAGCTCAAGTTATATTCATAATGGAACAGTAAACTTTTTAATTTTTTTTTCCTGTTAAAGGGATAGTAATACTTCATTTTACCTTTATTTAATATTGTAGGCATAAAAAATATGATCAACGATGTAAGGCTTATCTCTCAAACCTTTATGGTTTGAGAGATATACCTCTCCAAAGTTACCTCATGAGAGGAGTCAGCTCTCTAGCTGACAGCTGCAGAATGCGGTCATTTGATTGGATGGAGGATCTTCAGCAGAGACAAAATCATGCAATCTAAACAGTAATACTTAATTGGAAAGGTCTACAAGGTGTGCTTGCGAACGTAAAAAACGTAAAATGAAGTATTACTATCTCTTTAAGTAAAACAAAGGTACTCCCACTAGTGGCAGTTGTTTAATTCCAGAGTTATAATAATTGAAAACAATTATAATATATGAAACAGGGATCCAGGGGCTTACATTTTGAATGTTCAAACTGACAGGAAGTATTAAAGCTGTTGCTGTCATATACTATGGAAAGCTGTTATGAGTAACTTACCTTGCCCTCTCCCGCAAAGGCCAACAGAATAACTGAAATTTGGCCACTAAAGGGGAATGTTAATGTAAAAATAAACATTTACACTGCAAAAACTGTGCAGTGGATGCACCCTTGTTTAACTCAAAAGGAAACAACTCAACAATATTATGTTTTGTTTAATAAAAATGTTTATTGCACCTTTAAACTTTTCCCACTTTGAGGCTTTCAGTGAGCCATCCCTAGTTAACCATTACACACAATATAATACAGAGTATCTCATAAAATAACGGAATACAGACTTGTTTCCAGTCATTTCTATGTCCATTCAATGCATGACAGCTTTGATTTTGCTGCAATATAATGACAGAATAAATTACAGGTGCCAGAAAAAAAGTCAGTGAGACTGATGTGTTAGGGAGGAGAACTAGAGTAATTCTAGAGGAGAAGTATAGAATTCCCCAAACAGCCTTTGTCTGTAATGATTTGGAGACATCACTGCAACCAATTTAAAGGGTTAGTAATGTCCACAAAAAAGGTTTTTTTTTGCATTTAGAAGAGCTTAAAAAGCTGAGCTAAATGCAAAAAACATATCTCTCAAACTGCTATGGTTTAAGAGATACAGGCGTTTAAAGTTTGATCTCTCCTACTGACAGCTGTAAAGCTGTCAGCAGGAGATCCATGTCGGCCGACACAGAGGAGCTTGGGCAGAGCCGCAATCTCGTTATTTACCACAAATCCCTTCATTGGAATGGTCTAAAACAAGTGTTTGAAAACCAGGCACACGTTTTAGACCGTTTCAGTTAAGGGATTCGTGGTAAATAACAAGATCGCTGCACTTCTCAAGCGCCTCCTTTGTTGACCGACACAGATCTCTTGCTGACAGCTTTACAGCTGTCAGTAGGAGAGATCAAACTTTAAACGCCTGTATCTCTTAAACCATAGTGGTTTGAGAGATACATTTTTTTTTTTTTTTGCATTTAGCTCAGCTTTTTAAGATCTTCTAAATGCAAAAAACTTTTTTGTGGACATTACTAACACTTTAAATATATTTCTCCAGTCCTTCTTAGAACATTTTGTGTGCACAAATCTCCCCAAGAGGCACAATGTATGCAGCTTAACTGTAGGCTGACATGCAGTCATCTAAGAGAAAAGGTCATATGCACAAAAAGGAGCAAACCATCTGTACCATAGATCAGGGTACTCAAACCTGTTTTCATGCATCTCCCAATAGTGCATGTTTCTAAGATATCTTCAATTAAATGCAATTGAGTGTTGTTAACTCAGGTAGAGGCTTCAACATGATTGAACCACTCACTGAATCACTTTTGTTCATGTGAGGAGATTCTGAAAACCTGCACTGTTGTGTGTGTGGGGGTGCTGAGGAAAGGATTGAGCACCCTTGCTATAATCTACAAATAAGTATCAAGATTACTTTTGAACTGGATTTTACACATTGAATATTAGTGCACTATCCAAAGCAATATATCTTTCAAGCATTGAAGGGGTAAAAAGAAACGTATAAAAATCAACAAGAATATGACATTTCTTTAGTTATTCCATACTGAGCATTTAGTTTAATAAAGGACTGCTCCATCCTGAAGTTGTGCATTTGTCCATGAATGTATTACATTCCATTGGAAATAATAGTTGTTTAGTGGAAAGAGCATTTTTTTTCTAGTTCGTGCTTTTTATGTAATAAGAACATTTTCACCCAGCAAACAGAATTACCGTAAAATCTCAGGTGTAATAAGCATCTGTGTATAAAACGCAGGTGTATTTTATACCCAAGATTTTAGGGGAAAACAAGAGTTCCTATGTATAATACCCCCTTTATGAAAAAAAAATGATGCCTGCCAGAAGCCTTCCCTCCCTCCCCTGGCGCTATCCTATGATAAAATACCACTTACTATCTTCAAAAGTCAAGTTGCCGCATTTTCAAGATGATCAAGCAACATATAAACAATGTAAATCTTCCCCTGCAGGCGGCATGCTTCCATTCGCCGCCCGCTTCCTTCCGGCTATGGTATTGCCCTGTGAGGACCTTCAGATCCTCACAAGGCATTACAATTGGCTGGAACCGGTAAGTCCTGAAAGACAATTGAAGGAAGCAGGCGGCGAAGTGAAACATGTCGCCCGCAGGGGAAGATTCACATTGTTTATATGTTGCCTGATCATCTTGAAAATGCGGGGACTTGACTTTTGAAGATAGTAAGGGGTATTTTATCATCAGATAGTGCCGGGGGAGGGAAGGGTTCTGGCAGGCTTAATTTTTTATTAAATAAAAAAACTCTCGAGTATAATACGCATCCCCCAAGTTACATAAGGTGAAGTGGGGGTAAAATTGTGCATATTATACCCGAGATTTTTCGGTAATGCACATAAAAACTATTCTATTATTTTCTCAACAGAACGCGGTGATTATTGTTTCGTACCAAACGTCTTCTATAAGGTAAGCATCATTTTTCAAACACTTAGGGCCGTATGTTTAGAAGATAGTAGAGGAATTCTGGGGCAAACCAACTTCACCATGAGGAGAAATTAATAAACCAGAAGTGCCTATTAATTTAAATGGACATTTTAACCCCTTGAATGGCAGAGGACTCCAACACATTGCATAGCAATGTGCTGAAAACCTCTCTAGTATTCAAGGAGTTACAATTCCCATTTAAATCAATGATCATGTTTATATCTCCCTTATGGTGCAATTGGTTTGCCATAGAATTCCTCCTCTTTTCTTGTAAGCAAATAGCCCTTAGTGTAGTAAGCAAGAACAATTATATAAGCACATCATTTGCAATCAACAAATAATTAATGGAGAGGAAGGAAAGAAAGCTGGAGAACAAAAGACAAGGTGAAAATACATTTTACAAACACATTAATCTTCGTTATGTTTCCACCTAATTACAGCCAGGACAGAAAATCCCATCATCAATTCCATGTGAACAGTGCATCTGCACATATGAAAAAGATGCCAGCACTTTGTTTAACAAGATTGAATGTAGCACCACCCAATGCATCACAGATTGCCCACCGGTAGGTTCCACTATTGCACTGACAGTATTACAGAACAAAAAGTCACTTTGTCAAAAATGACAATACAACCTAAAACTTGTTATTTTTTATGACAGGGTTACCAGTACAATGAGATAAATGGAATTTGTGAGGAGGGGGTTTGTACAATGAAAAAGGGTGATACCACCGTTGTTATTAAGGTACCTTTTTCTTATAACGGCAATGTTAACCTGTTGTTTCTTTTAACATTTTAATGACCAGAGAGGTGAGTGAAGCAATGCAAAGCAATGCGCTGCACACCCCTCTGGTTTTCAAGTGGTTTTCCATGTATTCTTGCTTATAAAATTGTTAGATTAGTCAAAAACCTCCTCAGTTACTACAAGAGAACTTTATAGCCTACACATAGTTTTATAGTTTTAAGTTTTATAGCTACTTTATTCCCATTTTCAGAACTGCACTCTTGGCAATGGTGAAGTGGGCAACTGCTTATATAACTTCTGATGTATCTGACATGACACATTTTTATATAGTTCAACACTTTAAAGGTTTTGCAATGTATTTGACCTCTCTTTAACGTTCATTGGATTAAAATCCTTTGGCTTGCTCAAAAATTTAGCTTTCCAAATACAACCTTTAAAATTGAGTAATTACTAACTTCCTTCTCTTTGAATTCTTTCAGCTTGGTAAAATCTGGACTACACCTGAAGAACCATGTGCCCACTATGAATGTCACATGGTTGATGGCAAATTTGTTATAACAAAAGTGATGAAGGCCTGCCCCCCTGCTGGATGTGGTATTGTATGTAACTTTCATGTTTGCTTATTGATGTGTCCTTTAGATTACAAATGATGGTAAATGTAGAACAATGACAAGAAGAAATAAGAAAAACTGTAATATTCTTTACCATAGGGTTATGACTACAAGGAAATGGCTGGAGAGTGCTGTGGAGTATGTGTCCCGAGGACTCCTCCAGAGCCTGAAATACCAATTAAAATTTGTGAGGTAAATAATTCTGAAACACACAAATGTTAACATTTTAGTACCAGAGAACTATCCAAGGCATTGCAAAACAATGTGTGGGACACCTCTCTGCCTTTCAAGGGGTTAAACTTGCATGACACTATCTAGATCAAGACACTATGCTATATTTAGATATTGGATAAAGTGTTGAAATAATTTGAATTTGGTACATTCTTATAATCTGAAATTATATCATGATATTTAAGTCATTTCAAAACTATCCTTTATCAAATGGATAATAATGTTTCACAATAAAAACAGCTCCAATTAACCTTCATAGTATTTGGGCCATGGAGAGTGTTATTTCAATACTGTCAGAGTTGTAGTTCAAGAGTAATTGAATGATAAAGTATCCCCCTCCCACACCTTTTACTGATGTAACACTGCTCAGCTCAGAGCAGCAGGGTGGTGTCCAAATGGATTACAGAAAGGGACCATCTTCAATTAGCATAAGGGAAAAAACTCTCAAGGGGGAAAGGTTTTCATTGTTCTGACAGTAAGAAGATTGTGCCTTGCTGTGAGCTTCTGGACTGTGACTAGATTCCACATCTGAGGGGAGTTGGCTTACACTAGGTAAAGGGGGCAGGAGGGGGAAACTTTATCATTCAATTACTCTTGAACTACAACTCTGACATTATTGAAATAACACTCTCCATGGCCCAAATACTATGAAGATTAATTGGAGCTGCTGTTTTTGTGAAACATTACTATCTCTTTAACTCACTTCATCTACATTTCAGCCTGGAGAAACATTTATTTTACCAGAAATCAATTGTATAATTTAAAACTGTACACTACTAAAGAAGTGATAAAGATTGATCAGTGTCCCACACCTACTCCTTTCATTCTGCAAACTATATTTATCTTTAAACATTTAGATCTCATGCTGAAATTTGAATAACAGCAGTAAGCAAAAATAATAGTGTGCCAGAGATATAAAATTAAGTTTGTATGTGTGTGTGCTGTTTTGGGTGGAATATATCATATTTGTTTTTCTGGAGAATAATACAGTATACAATAATGTATTTTTTATTTTTTGAAAAGAGTACTGGAAATATTTTTTTCAAAGTGACCCAATCAAAACACATTTATGGAAAGTTGTGTCATCAACAGAAATTGCGTACTAACATTTTATTTCCTGTTATAGGCATGTCCAGAAGTCAAAACAGTGACCTGCAATAATGGCTTCCCACCAGTCAAAGTATACAGTCCAGATGGTTGTTGCTTCCATTATGAGTGCCAATGTAAGTACTCTTGATAACATAGGTTAATTCTGGATTGAGACTTGATTTATATTGCAATTCTAGTAAAAAGTTTTGTGATCATGCTTCAGTAAAAGATACACAAAGTATCTCAGTAACTATATTGAAACAATAGCAAGGTATTAGTAGTATATGACATTACGGTTTTCCATTGTACTTAAAAATAAAATGACTTATTTATCTATGCATCTATCTCATTCATATGTCCGTTTTATTTAAATGAAACCCATTTTAGGAAACTCATTCAACTAGGTACCAGACAATATGTTTATTTGGGTAGGTGTACAGTAACACACTTGTATTGAGGGAAAGGTTTTAAGAATAAGCGTGTCAATTTTTTAATGGGCCAGAAGACTGAGCAAAACTAGTACATATTTATAGTAGCTAATTATGGTTGATTCGTATGCATGTACATATGTACGTATATCTTTATTTATATAGCACAACACAATGTACAACGCACCTTACAACAGTAATATGTTACAATAAATAAATGGGGATAAAATAAATGTCGCAGTCATAGAAACAATAGGAAAGAGGTCCCTGCCTCCAGGAGCTTACAGACTAAGTAGGAAATAGGAGATAGTCTGCAGGGTATGAGGGTGTCATGTACTGAGTTAACAAGCTGATTTTGCCAAAAGGCAGTGGTGCATGGTGGTAGTGCTCAGAAGATAGAATTTCAGGGTAGACTCAAAAACAGAGGGGGATAGTTCTAAATGTAGGGAAACAGGGAAGATGTTCTAGAGGTAAGGAGCAAAAACTGAAAAAGGTTTAAGATGGGAGAAGTGAGTGATTGTGGATGGTGTAAGAAGAAGGGCATTATGTTCTGAACAGAGGAGGTGGTCTGGAGAATAAGCAGAGATGAGGAAAGAATTTTAAGGGGGCACAGTAGCATGGAGACCTTTAAAGGTAAGAAGATGGAATTTGTAAGTGATATGGTGATGAATATGGAGCCATGTAAGATGTCTAAGATGGCGAGAGTGTGGTTAATAAGTCCATCCACTGAAAGGGTGTAAAGGGATAAAAGTATAGGACCCAGAATTAAGCACTGAGGAACCTCCACAGACAGGGGGACTGTAAAGGAGACATTATTAGCAAAAGACACATGAATCTTTTTAGAGACAGGAGGAAGGCCATGAAGCAGCTTCAGTGCCGAAGCCAAGATAGTGGAAAATCTGAGCCAGAGGAGAATAGTTTACTGCATCAAAGGCAGTGAATGTCAAGTAGTATTAGTACAGAGAAGATTGCTATAGTCAAGTAATTTGGTCATTTGGGAGCAGACAAGAGGGGAAATAAACTAAAGTGTGATAAAGAGGTGATAAAGTGGAGCTGACTTCTCCAGTGATATCACTTCTTCAATACCTATGTTATTCTTTGAAGCCTATGCATTAAGATTTCTCTGGGTTTGGAAATCTTAGTACATTGGCTCGATTGAATAACATAGAATCTGGAGAAGAGATATCACTGGAAAAGTTACCTGTGCTTTATCATAGCATCATCACACCTTAGTGCATAATCCCCAATGTGTTCTAAGTGTATTAAAGCAAGAGGTAGAAGGGAGAAAGGTCAATAGTTCGAGTGACAAAATGGGTTATGATTAGGTTTCTTGAGTTGGGGTTTAACTTGTGCCTGTTTAAATGAATGAAGAATGGAAGATGCCTGAGGTAAGTGAGGTGTTGAACATTTGTGTGATTGGTGCAAGTGGCTTGAGCAAGTGAGAGTGCATAGGATCCAAAGAACATGTATTGTGACAAGAAGCTGAGAAACCTCTGCCTCTGTTACTGGAGTACAAATATCTCAAAATAGGATGAAGAGGATTTGGGGAGAGAGTTTAGAGACCGATGGAAGATGGAAGAATAGGAAACTGTTTTGAATAGATTTAAGCTTTGAAGTGAAGTGAGAGGAAGCTGTGGAAGAAGAATAGAGAAGGAGTCAAAGACAGAGATGTGACAGCAAGGGTTTGATTACTTATTGTGTCTTAGTGTGGTGTAGTATTCCTGTTTAGCCTTCCGTAAGACAGAATGCAGGCAAGACAGCAGAAATTTTAAACTGATTAAATCTGCATGTGAGCAGGATTTTCCTCCAGATTTTCTTAAGATACTTTTACCTAAACCTCTTCTCGAAATAAGAAGAAGTTAACAATCTGACCAAAACCTCCTTTATTTATTTTTGTTCTCCTGTAGGTGTGTGCACTGGATGGGGTGATCCTCATTATATCACTTTTGATGGAACTTACTATACTTTCCTGGACAACTGTACCTATGTTCTTGTGGAAGAGATCACTCCCAAATATGACAACTTCCGTGTCCTTGTCGATAATTACTTCTGTGATGCAATTGATGGCTTGTCATGTCCACAATCTATTTTGATTTACTATAAATCTGATGAGTTGGTGCTGACACGTACTGTATACCAAGGAAAAATGAGAAACATGGTAAGATAAAGCATATCACTGTATTACATTCTGACAGGGAACAAAATAATTAAATAAGAGTAATGTAGCAGTGTAGTTCTGATTTTCTATTCTGTTTATTCAAATTGTTAATTCATTGGGAGATACAGGATCCATTGTATGATCATTATTCAAATTTACTGTTGCTCTAATGGGAAAATTGCATGGTATTCAGACTGCTCTTCTAAACATATTAAAAGTTTGAATTACAGTCTTACTAGTAAAAACAAATACAAATGTTATACATGTGTATGTCAGTTCTTTATACTTTATTTAACCATTTGAGGGCAATACTTTGGCCAACTCTACAACTCAAAGGGTTATGCAAGATGATTATCATTCTGGTTTGTTATGAATAATGAAGAGTGATCATTTTAATAATTTGCTAACAGGTTAGGTTCAACCAAAACTGGTTGATCCCAGGATTCACTTCAAATGGCATTTCTGTCACCAGCGCTGGTATCAACACCGTGGTTGAGATCCCAGAAATAAATGCTTACATCTCCTTTAGTGGAATGCTTTTTATTATCAAACTTCCATTCAGCAAGTTTGGTTACAACACCGAAGGGCAATGTGGTAAGAAAATAAAGTTCCTTACTTATATCTGAATTAATTTTATTTCTCTGGTTATTTTATTAGGAAATCATAACTGTATTTAGGTCCATTAGTTCCATTTTTCATAATCGTTCATATATCTATAAATCTATATAATATTTTATATGGCACCACACTATGTACAAAGTACTTTAAAAATGTATTAAAGTAAATAAAATAGGTGTTCCAATGAATAGAATAATTAAGGTTACATTAAGTGTTACAGTGTTAGAAACAACAGAAAAGTGATCCTAGTCCCCCTAATCGGGTAATATAAGAAAAAAAGACATGTTTAGTGCTGTGAATTACAGTACTAATTTTATCAATAAGCTATTCTAGTGCTCCAGTAAGCTATGCTAGTGCTCCAAAAGATGGAATTTGAGGGTAGTTTTAAATATTGAGGTTGACACTGACAGTTCTATATGTAGGGGGTTCCGGAGGTAATATGTGGGAAGTGAAAAAGGTTTGAGACAGAGGGTATTTAGTGTGGACGGTGTGACAAGAAGGGAGCTGTGTGCTGTTCGAAGGAAGTGAGAAGGAATGTAAGTGGGTATAAGGGAATATATATATCAAAAGACAGCAAAGATGGGGGCTTCACAAGTAAGAAGAAGGAGTTCAGTTCAGCAGGTTCAGTTTTGGGAGAGAATGTGCTGATTCATGCAGCCGAGTTTAAAGTTGATAGCATAGAGGAGAGATGGGAATCAGGGAGGCAGTTACTAGTAGGGTGCAATAGTCTAAATGGCATAGAAAGAGGACATGCACAATAGTTTTAGTACCTGCTTGGGAGAGTCTTGGGCATATTTTAGTATTATTACAAAAGAATAAGTGAGAGGTTTTAGCAAAGGAGTTACAAGCATGAATAAGAAAAGGACGAAACAAATATGAACCCTAGGCAGCATACTAAGTCAAGAGGATGAATGCCAATTCCATAAACTGTGATAGTGAAACTGGGTGTTTGGCCAAATCTTTTTTGACAAACACTCATTCATGAACACACACACACATACACACACACACATATATATTCATGCGCACCCCTACATAGGGACTGCTGATGAGATGTTATTGCCAGAAGAAACAGAAAAGAATATTAAGAGATATAGGAAGAAAGCCATGGAGCAGCTACACTGTGGAAACCAACAGTGTGGAGAACCTAAGCAAGGAGTAAATAGTCAACAGTATCAAAGGCAGTGGATAAGTCTAGTAGGAAGAGAATGGAGAAGTGTCTTTTGGTAATCTGGCAACCTGGACGTTATTTGCCACTTTGAAGTGAGATATCTTTGTTGAGTGTCCTCACTGAAATCCAAATTGCAAAAGGTCCAAAAGATTTCTGAACTCAAGAAACTTAGTTAATTGGGAGAAGATAAGGAAGTCTAAGGATTTGGAAGTTAGGGGTAAAGGGTAGACAGGCTCATTTAGGTAGAAAGAGAGGAACAGTCAAGATTAGTTCTATTGAGTATGTCTTTACTTTTGCATATTTGAAGGAAGAAGGGAAAGTACCCGAGGAAAGGGAAGGGTTGAAAATATGCTTTAGTATGGGTGTAAGAACATGGACAAGATTTAGAGTAAGTGGGAGGGCATAGGATCCAAGGAGCAGGTGTTGAGGTGGAAGGATTGAGGAAGCTGAGAAATGTATATCTTTTTAACTGGAGTAAAAGAGTAAAAATTGGATGAATGAGGTTTTAGAAGAGAGAGTTCAGAGATTGAAGGAAGAATAGGAATATGTTTGTGAACAGATCCTACCTTGTCTTTGAAGTGCTCAGTAAAAGCTTTTGGGGAGTGCATGGAAGAAGTGGAAGCTGTGGAGGAAGAGTAGAACAAAGGGAGCATTAAGCATATAAGATAGTTGACAAACATAAACATGATAAAAATAATGATCCTGGGACTGGTGCCATTGCTCTTCCCAGGCAGTGTTGCTATATAGTACTCAGACCCAAGACACAGGCTGGATGGAATACACTGATTAGCAATTAACTTATCAGCATGTCAATCAGTTAAACGTTGCTGAGGAGAAGCTGAATGTGTGATGAGTTATTAACTATGCAACTTACCCTAGGCAGTGTATAGACTATATAGTGAACATTAATAAAATAGATGAAGATCGTAGCAGTATTCGGAATTCTGTTCACAACCCAAAATTAAACAACAAAGAAGCACAATGTGCACAAGAGATTAATGTAGACATTTAGAATCCTGTTCGTACCTGTGAATGAGAAAATAGCATACATGTCATCCAATAACTCACTTAGGAAACAGGCATCAGTGGCTCTTTCCAGTCATTGTTCTCCCCAGAGTATGTGTGGCTATGAAGCATTTACTGGTATAGCATGGTATTTTAATTCAGAAATTTGACAGTTTGTGTACAATGTGTGTGTTCTTTCTTAATTTACTATTGATACTAATTTGTTCTATATCACTCAGCAAAATAAATCAATGAACTGGTATAGAAATATAGAATGATTAGATCTTTCTTATAGATGTACATTTACAGTAAGTGATTATTGGGATTCTCTAGGGAAAGTTCTGCAATAAAACATCCATAAATTGATGCATTTTAGTAAGGTGTATAGAGTCACAATCATTAAAGTCTCCAAGCAAGGTAAAAATTACATTATAAATTAATAGGACACTAAAACAGTGCATACTGCACATTTCTCCTTCACATATTGCTAACCAAGGTTTAGTAGCACAAACTGAAACATATATACATATTGCAGTTTCCATTAAACTGTACTTTGATTAACACAAATAAAGTATCTGCCTTGGGCCACAGTCATAAAAAAGAGTAGCAATTGCACCACCTACCAAATGCACTGTAAGGGAGAAATAAAAATCGCTTAATTCCTGTTGCTTCAAAATGATTTGTAGACCTATTTTTAAATCAATTAGATTTGTTTTTATTTGTTCCCTGTAGTTATTTTTCTTAGTACATCAACCTTAATGCCTGTTGAAACTTTACATTTTTGCTATTAACCTCCTCTTATTATTTTTATTTGAATCCTAACTGAAATAATTTTTGCATTAATATTGTATGAAAGTTTTTAAAATTCCTCCCTTTGGAAAGTTCTTTAGTCCCATCAGGTTTCTAAAAACTGTTTCCTCCTTTATTCACTATTCTCATAAAAATGAGTTGCTGAATCTTCTTGTGTCCAACACAGGTACTTGCTCTAATGACAGGACTGAAGATTGCAGACTGCCCACTGGTGAGATAATTCAAGATTGTTCTCGAATGGCTACTCACTGGAGGGTGAAAGAATGCCCTGGGGAGCCACCAATTACTACTACCAGCCCTCCAACTACTACACCAAGTTGCCCACCTAAACCTCTCTGCAACTTGATCATAAGCGAGTAAGCAATATCATCTAGCATGTACAGTGATAATTTGTTTACAACAGCTGCTCTATCTAACCCCAGTAATTCAATGAAGTAACTGAATGGAAGGTCAATACAAGAGATAAACCATACTGCAATGTACCAACAACAAATCCACCAACATCAACTTCTACTACCAGTCCTACAACCATTACACCAACTGCTTGCCCACCTTCATTTCTCTGCAAAATGATCATAAGCGAGTGAGCAATAGCATCTGACATGGATAGTGACAATTTGTTCACAGTATCTGCATTGTCTAACCCCAGTAATTTAGTGAAGAATGGTGTTTATTTTCCAGAATCATCTTTTGATGGCAATACAGTAATTTATGAATTGCATTTATCCAGATCATTATACTGTATGTAGGGCAGTATGCATAAATCAAAAAGGGAACAAATGAAAATTCCCAGTTGACTTTAATCACAGATTTTAAAATCTTAAATGCTGTAGAGGTCTCTAATACATAGTTTTGCAATGTATTATGGACTTCTTTAGCATTCAAGGGATTAAAAGCCTTATTTCAGTACCTGGTTTGGTGTACCTGGTTTGCTCCAGAATGTTCATCTTTTATTCTCTGCATACAACCCACTGAATGCAGCTGATGTCCTGAGCAAATCAATGTAAGAAACTTATTGATCAGAATTATTTCTATTCTCTTTGAAGGATCTTTGCTGAATGCCATGAGCTGATACCACCAAAGGCTTACTATGAAGGCTGTGTTTATGATGCCTGTCACACCCAGAAAGAGTCAGTGGAATGTTCCAGTTTACAGGTCTATGCAGCCTTGTGCACTTCCATTGGGGTCTGTGTGAACTGGAGAGCAAGGACTAATGGCCGTTGTCGTAAGTGATATAGAGGAGCAAATCAATCTTTATAATCATAGCAAAGTTGTACATTATTAGCTATTTTATTATTAACAATGAATGAATCATAAAGAATTGTGAAAATAACTTTCATTTTATGTACAAAGATATAATACAGAATTATAATCTCTCTGTCTCTCTCTCTGTTAAACAGCATACAGCTGCCCTGCCGGAAAGGTTTATGATGCTTGTGGCCCAGTCCATAGAGTTACCTGTGACAACAAGTAATAAATATATTTAAGAGTGTTTGCTGATTTGATTTATGATTTACTTGGTGCTGGAAGTAAATGACATTACCTCAGTTTTTTTGTGAAAAATCAGAGCTATGTATCATACATTTCTTTTGAACAGAGGTGGTTGTGATTGCAACTAGAACCATGAGAAAAAAGTGGGGTTTTCTAGGGAATTAATATCAAATTATTTATAACTGATCAATGCTGAAGATTCCTTTGTTGCCTATATTGACACAATAATTTATACACTATTTTTACAATACTGTAGTTTACGTATAATTCATGCATACCAGACACTTCTCCACTGCAGAAACCAATGGGATTACCACTTTACATAATAGTTTATGATGCCTCCTCTATTTACAGGGACATGCTTGCAAGCAGCAATTGTTTAACTGAAGGCTGCTACTGTCCTCCAGGGTCACTGCTGTTCAATGCTTATACTGATATCTGTGTTAGTAGCTGCCGTAAGTATAGAAACAAAATCCCTGTTTATTTTAAACTAATTAATTGGCTTCTTCTAGATTCTTAAACAATAAACAGTGTAAATGTGCCCATACATACAACAATTTTGGAAATCTGATAGCTAATGGATCAACTTGCCTGCATTTGCGCCCCGCAAACAAAGATCAAATGCATATTTGCAGTGTGCTGATTGCCTATTTATCGCTATATGTGTGGCGCTGAGCAGACCTAGTCAGTACAGACCAAAACAATAACAAAGGTTAATTGTTAAATCAATTGCTATGTTTTGGTCTGTTAAGACCATGCACATGGAGACCTAATTTGGTCAACCCCATCTTATCAAACTATCCTGCACACAATGATAAATATGCAGTTTCTTCATTTTGGACCAGTTTGCACATTTTCAATGGCTATATTCCTAAAATTAGAATACAAGTCACTCATGGTATGTGTCCTCTGTTTGAAATATTGATATAGGTGAGACTTATCACTTATATCTTGGCATATAAGGACATCCAATAATGATTTCCTGTCTTACATGTCAGCTGGAATGAGTATAAATTTGTACTGACACATCTATACCCTAAGAGACATATAACATTAGGTGTATTGGCTCTGCTTTTGTTTTTTCCTATTACTTTCCAGGCATTTCCCTTTACACACGTTAATTATCTTTAACATATTTACTGATCATTCTTTGAAATGGAAATTCATTTATTATTGCAAATAAAGTCTATAATTAATTCTAATTTCATTTTTTTGCAGCTTGTATTGGACCCGAAGGAAACCCTGTGGAGGTAATTAATATTTATTAGTTATAAAGCTAATGCAAGTTGTTGAGAGTGGTGGTATATGGATGCAATTGATGCATGATGCACAAAGCATGTAGAGTGAGTCTAAACTAAGGTCTAATATGATTGGATCAGACCATTCTATTATACAAATGTATTTTCTGATATACTTATGTATAAATGTAAAGTACAGTAATCCCCCTGCACCATAAGGAAAAAACAAAATTCACAACATTGAGATTTCATTTACATGGTGCTTTTAACCCCTTGAATTCAAGAATTAAAAAGGGTTAAAACCCTTGTTTAACTTTTACAGATTTTAATTAATTTGTATATGTGGTTTTACTCGGTTCCTTTGGTACACCTGATTTGCCCCAGAATTGCTCTGTAATTGCTATGATTTTACACTTTTGGTTAATGCTAAAAGTTGCATATGTGTTTTGGATCCTGTTTAGAAAATTAAAGCTGTCACTCTAACCTCATTTCACAGCCTGGACAGACGTGGATTAGCAACTGCAAAAACTGCACCTGTGAGCCCAATTCCCTCACTGTACAGTGCACTGACATCATAGGTGCTGAGCCTGTTCACTGCGATAAAGGGTTCATTGCTGTGAAGAAACCAGACCCAAAACAACCAGGATGTATGCTTTATGAATGTGGTAAGTCAATGTAAAAGTAAATAATTAATTTACCAAATAATTGTTGATTTAACACTTTAAATAAATCACATTATCAATATAAGAACAACAAATAAGTGTTTGAACTCTCTACCCACAGTGTGCGACCCCAGCTACTGTTCCAGTAATCCAATAGAATGTGATCTTGGATACAAACTGGTCGCCACTCAAAAAAATTGCTGTATAGAATACACATGTGGTAAGTACAATATTTTTTTTAGTTTTAACAAAATAATTGTAGTATGCATGGGGGTAGTATTCTAATATTTGAGAGCTCAGACTTGCCATATATATATAAGGACACCACTGCCAGAGCACAGATGTTAGCATGTTTATAACTTTGACATACCTGAGCTCAAGGTCACCTTTTCTTAAATTTCAGCCATTTTGTGGCTCTCAAGAAGTGTTCCTTATCCCTAGTATATTATTATATACAATAAAACACAAAATAACTTATAAACTCCCACATTGCAGACTTATTTTAAGACATCATATATTTGTCTCAGTAATATTATGTCTGTTCAGAGAATAACTGAGTGTGTTTTGTTGTTTTTTTCATGTAGTACAATCACAGAATAATTTACAGGTGTAATGAGACTGATGTACTAGCAAAGATATCTGGTCTAATTCTAGTGGAATGTAATAAACCTTCCCTAAATTATCATTGAATTAAATGGGGCTTTTAAACCCTTGAAACTTGAGTTCCCTCAACATATTGTTTTACGGTGCATTGGAGACCTCACTGACGGCCTCATTTAACCCTTTTAGTGCAGAGGGGGTACACAACACATTGCAGAGCAACCCCTCTGACACTCAAATGGTTAAATCAATGGGGATTTTTTATTTGTTCACTATGTTGCACTTGGTTTTCTCCTGTTATTCCACGTACATCAGCCTTAGTGATTTGTAGAAAACTTCCCAAGAGTCTTCCCTCTCAGGTGTGTGCTGAAATTTAGACATCTAAGATAAATAAATAGCCAAATGCACAAAAAGAGGAGCATCTCTGGAGCAAATCATGTGCCGTAGACTACAAATATATATCACAATTAATTTAAAAGGGGATTTTAATCCCATGAATGCAATTGAGGTCTCCAACTCATCACTAAGCAATGCACTGGAAATATCTCTATCATTCAAGTGGTTAAACACAATTTTTAATTTATAGGAAAGTTTTTAATTTGTTAATTATGGAGCTGTTAGTTTTCTCAAGAATTTTTCCACATTTACACTAGGTCAGCAATGTATTATATATTATATTATATGATATTCCATTTTTTATGTCTTCTGCTGTTCATCACCCAGCAAACCAGGAAATAGAATTTGTTCATCTAACAACTAATCTATTCTTCTCTCAACAGATCCTATAGGTGACTGTGTATTAGGAAATGTCTTATATCGGGTAAGCATCATCTTTCAAACACTTAGGGTATTAGGGAAAGAGAGTTGATCTAGGGAAATAATGCACTGTTATGGGATCACTTCTTGAGTGAAAAGGAGCAAGTAACTTATAGCAACACAGTGTGTTACTCATGCTCACCAAACATGAAATAGGTTAATATTACTGACTAGGGAGATTTATGATTTGGTTTATGAGAAAAATGCTGAACAACTTTCTAATGCCTGCATAAATAAGAAATACAAATGTATAAACAGATCAGTTGCAATGAGTGTAGCACAAATTAAATGGAGAAGTATAAAAAGATAGCTAGTGAACAAAAGAGAATGGTAAAATGAATTTTATTAACAAATGAACCTTCTGTTTGTTGTTTTCTACCTAATTACAGCCAGGACAAGATATCCCACAATCCCCAGGCTCATGTGAACACTGCAAGTGCACAGAAGAAAAGGATCCCAGAACCCTACTAAACCTGATTAAATGTAGCACCATCCAATGCAACACAGAATGTCCACTGGTAGGTTCTGCTTTATCAGTGACAGTATTTCAGAATAATAAAACATCTTGTCAAAAATAACCATAGAACTGAACATAAAACACTTGTTGTTTCTTTGTGGCAGGGTTACAGATACAGAGAGATAAGTGGTCAATGTTGTGGTAATTGTGAGCCGGATTGTTGCCCAAGGAAGATGGGTGATAAAACTGTCTGTATCCAGGTACTTTATCCTCAAAGAGAGGTTATAACCTGTTCTTTATTTTAACACTTTGAGAGCAAGAAGGGTGCACAACACATTGCTTTGCAATGCGTTGCATACCCCTCTGCAATCAAAGGGTTAACATCTATTTTACACTGACCTCCACTGTAATTAAAATACAACTTTATAATATACATTTTTTTTTACAATTAGCTTTCTTTCTTTCTTTCTTTCTTTTTTTCTTTCTTTCTTTCTTTCTTTCTTTCTTTCTTTCTTTCTTTCTTTCTTTCTTTCTTTCTTTCTTTCTTTCTTTCCCAGTAAGGAACTGGATAGATAGATAGATAGATAGATAGATAGATAGATAGATAGATAGATAGATCATTATTCTTCCTTTCTACATTTCAGCCTGGAAAGTACTATACCCCAACAGAAGACCCATGTGTATCATACACCTGTACATCTACATATGAAGTGATAACAGTGAGAGAACAATGCTCCATTCCTGATCAGAAATGCTTGAAGGTCAGTTTTGTTTTGTTTGCTCTTTTCATCATTAATAAATTCAAAATCCTATAACACAGCCCTTGTGCAATATTCTAATAATATCTAACACCAAACAATCTCTTACATGTATATATATATATTTAGATAGAGGGTATTTTGATTGACCCACAGTCAGATCATCTGAAATTAAAATAAACATAATCTATTTAGAAAATCATTTTCAGAAGTGTCCTCTTAGTAATGGTGAACTGGACAAAAGAATATATATATATTTCTGTGTATCTAGTTGAACCAATTATAGGCATTATAATGTCTGGAAGATCTGTTAAGCATTCAAGGGTTTAAGAGCCTCTATTAAAGGGATAGTAATACTTCGTTTTAACTTTATTTTATTTTGTAGGCATTAAAAAAATATGAAGAATGATACAAGTCTTATCTCTCAATCCTTTATGGTTTATGAGATAGTCACAAGCAAAGTTTCCCCCTCCCGCCCCTTTTACCTAGTGTAAGCCATCTCTTCTCAGATGGGGATCTGGTTGTAAGACCAGACAGATAACAGCAGGGGACAATCTTCTTACAGTGAAAACAATGAAAGCCCTGCCCCCCTTGACAAGCTTTTCAGGTTTTTCCCTTATCTTAATTGAAGATTGTCCCTCTCTGCAATCTATCTGGGCACCTCCCTTCTGCTCTGTCTGAAAAGTGTTACATCAGTAAAAGGGGCGGGAGGGGAACATTTTGTCATTGAATTACTCTGGAACTACAACTCTGACAGAATTGAAATAACACTCTCCAAAGTTCAAATACTATGATGATTAATTAGAGCTGCTTTTATTATGAAACATTACTATCCCTTTAAGTAACTGAGATGTTTAATTTGTCTCCATATACAGTTGATTTGTTCCAGTATTTATTTCCCTGAATATGGAATTTAATAAGACTCATTACTAACATCCTTCTCTTTGAATTTATATAGCCTGGTGATATCTGGAGCCCACCTGATGAGCGTTGTGCCCATTATGAATGTCACATGATTAATAAAGATTTTGTTCTTACAAAAGTGAAGACATCCTGCCCTACTGTTGCCTGTGAAATTGTATGTAACATTCATGTTTATTCATTGATTTATGATTCACCTCACAAATGGCAAAAGAAATAATAAAATAATTATTATTCTTCATCATAGGGTTATGAATACAAAGAAATACCGGGAGAGTGCTGTGGAAGTTGCATTCCTGTGCCCTGCACAATTCTGATGCCTGACAATACAATGAAATACTTAATGGTAAATAATTATGCAACACATAACTTTCAGATTATCATGATGCTATCTAGAGAAATACACCACACTCTTTTTTTTAAAGAAAAAGTTATAAATATTGTGTAATAAGATCATTGTTGATAATGGGACATTCTGATACTGTGAAATAAATGGCATAATATATAAATAATGTAAAAAATATGTTATAATAATGTTGAATATCTTTACCTGCATTTCAGCCTGGAGAAAATTTTACTTTACCAGAAGATAGTTGTGTCCTTTACATCTGCTTACCTACTAGAGAAGTGATAAAGATATATCAGTGCACAGAACCAACTACACCGACTGAAACAACAAAACCAACTGAAACAACAACTCCATATAAGGAGGTTGGTTTTGCAATCAGAATGCATGCTGAATGTATACATATATATATATATATATATATATATATATATATTTGAGTGCAGGGGAGGGCTGGCCTGGGGGGCAGGGGGGCAATTGCCCCCTGGGCCAGTCATATGTCCGGGTTGGTGGGCCACTGCCTCACTCAATCTCTCACCTGCTGCTGTAAATGGTGCTACAGTAGTGATACCACAGAGTTTACAATTGAAATGGAGCTACACCAATGATACCATAGAGCTACAATCCAAGTGGATCCACACTAGTATCATAACCCATTTCCCTTGTGAGCTCTATGGTATCACTAGTGTACCTTTTACTTCAAGTGCAATCTCTGTAGCTCCATTTCAGCTGTGAGCTCTGTGGCATAATTTGCCTTACTTCACAATATTAATGCCAATTTTAAAATTAACAAAAGAGGTGGGTTGAGACAGTGGGCTTGAACAATAGTAGAAATGGGCCACTTGATTGTATGTGCCCCCCAGACCACATGTTACCAGCCCTCCCCTGTTTGAGTGTTGGAAATAGTCTGTGAAAGTGAGATCAAAGCGTATGAATGGAAATTCATTTCATGAACAGACATTGTGTAATGATGTTTTATTGACCTCTCATATCCTTTTATAGAAATGCCCACCAGTAGAAGCAGTGACCTGCAAAAATGATTTCGCACCAGTCAAAGTATACAGTCCAGATGGTTTGTGCTTCCATTATGAATGTCAATGTAAGTACACTGTTTTAATGGTTAAATCTGGATTGATAAGAGACTATACCAGACTTGATTCAACCTTTTTGAGTGCCAGAGAATTATCCAAAGCTTTGTGTGGATACCGCTCTAGCACGCAAAGTGTTACATGATAAATGTAGAAGAATGTTTTGTGAACACACTTCAGTAAATGATACCTAGTTATTCAGAATATTCATCTTGGAATAGTATCAAAGTATTAACCCTTTGAGTGTCAGAGGGGTACGCAACGCATTGCAAATACACAACGCATGGCACTCAAAGGGTCAACAAGGGAAATAACTACTTAATATGTAATATATATATATATTTATGTTCAACTAACCGGACCTATCCATAGGATTGTGTAGCAGCAGTGTCCCTGTAAAATGTGAGATACAACAATTAAAAAATTAAAGTTTGAGCTGTTGTAATTTTTGAATAAACATCTCTCAGGAGTCTTACAATATATATATATATATATATATATATATATATTACTTTTTTTTAAGTGTTACTATTCCTTTAAGGTTTTCACTTGTACTTGTCATACAAATAATATAGATTTCTCTATCTGTGCATCATTCCATCTCTTTCATTTGGCTGCTCATCAGCTATTTCCTTCATAAACATTTGATTAAACACATTATCAAAGTGGATATAGCCCTTTGATTGCCTGAGGGGTACACAACACATTGCAGAGCTCAATGCTTTATCTGGGAAAATGAACAGCAGCTCATTTAACATGGTGGAATGTTTTAGAGAGGTTTAAGTATATTAATTGGGCAAGGAGTTCAATATGAATTTATGTTTCTAGGATCTAGTTTTAAGAACCTACCAATTAAACCACTGCTTCAAATAAAAAAGAGGTTAGCAAGGTGAATTGTAATAAAATCCCTTTATTTGTTTTTGTTTGCCTGTAGGTGTCTGCACTGGATGGGGTGATCCTCATTATATCACTTTTGATGGAACTTACTATACATTCCTGGACAGCTGCACCTATGTTCTTGTGGAAGAGATCACTCCCAAATATGACAACTTCCGTATCCTTGTTGATAATTACTTCTGTGATGCTACTGATGGTTTGTCATGTCCACAATCTATTCTGATTTATTACAAATCTGATGAGGTGGTACTGACACGAACAGTGTACCAAGGAAAAATGAGAAACATGGTAAGTTGAGGCAGATATAGAATTGCTGTATCACCCTCATATATCTCTACAGGTAGAAAAACTCATTGTGTGAGATAATTCCAGGCTAAATTATCCCTAAATTGAACTGAAACGTAGCTTTGTTCCAAATCAATATCTCTTTTCTGTGAGGTAAAATGATTGTGTGCATTTTTTTAAATATGCTAATATAGTTTTTGCATTTGAAATAATATTACAAAGTGGGCCAGTTTGCTGGAGTTTGCTTTTAAACAATATCGTACTGAGGTTCTGATTTTCTGCTTGATTTTTCCACATTAATTCATTGGGAGCTACAGGGCCAATTGCCTGGCAAATGTTCAAATTTACTGCTGTTTTTATGGGAACATAGCATTATATTCAAGCTTCTCTACTGCAATGTTTTCATCAACAAGCAAAGCTTGGCATCCCTGTTCTAAAGTTAAACCTGACATATACCTCGATATAATAAAAATGTAAGTAAAATTAGATATACATATAATACAATAAATTCTGTATATAGTTAACCCCTATAATGCATTGGGCACCCTTCTGGCACTCAAATGGTTAAGCGAGATGACTATCATTACACTAAGTTGTAATACGTTATATAGCTATTTTGTGATGTGTTATGAATGCTGAAGGGTCATCATTTTAATCATTTGCCAACAGGTGAGGTTCAACCAGAACTGGCTTATTCCAGGATTCACTGCAAATGGCATTTCAGTTACCAGTGCTGGTATCAATACAGTGGTTGAGATCCCAGAAATAAATGCTTACGTCTCCTTTAGTGGAATGATGTTTGTTATCAAACTGCCATTCAGCAAATTTGGTTATAACACAGAAGGACAATGTGGTAAGAAAATCAATAATTCATTTTATTTTTCTGGCTATCTTGTTATGATATCTTTACTTTAGTTTTGCCAGTATATGAAAATCTATCATTTCATTTTTATAATCACATCTAGCACTAAAGCAATGCTCAATATACCAATGTATTTTCCTTTCTTTTTTTGTATTTTTTTACCTTTTTTTTTTTTTTTTGGTAAAATTGAATAACTTTACAGTTCACCAGGTGATATTTTGTTTCCTCTACTTACATTTATTTTAAGTGTAGTAGATTACTTTTGTTTGTTAAATAGTCATCATGGTGAGCTGGCTGTTATTTTTTGCCCTGACAACATCTACTTAAGATGGTCATAATTAATCATGTAGATTCATTTCCTTAACAGTTAAATTTTATAATTCTCAAGTCACACCTTAATTTAAGGGGAACAAGATGTTGCTGTGGTAGTAGGTGCTGATTATAGCAGTGGTATCTCTCTTTCTCTGTTTGAAGAAGATGAATGAGTATGAATCTCTGACAGTGAGAAATCAGATGACAAATGATGCATAAATAGTCTCCAATGCAGTAACCAGTCTTTCAAAGATGAGATATAAATCTGGAGGGCTTCTCTATGCCACATAACTCATGTCCCAAAATCCTCACAGAGTAAAAATATGGAAGAAAACCACAAAAAAGAACAGCTTACAAGAGAGCTTGTTGTGTAGTATTCATTATGTTCAAAATATCATAGCAATAGATTATTTAAATATAGAAACATAAACAACATGTGGAAGTAGAGATCCCCTAGACTTAACGGACAAATTTAAAAAATCAGTGCATGAAACAAATAGTTTTTTCAAATAGTTGAAAACTATTATGTACCCAACCAACCTGAGCTTTGCAACTGCATTCAAAAAAGCAATGGATGCCTATCTAGCACAGAACAATATTGACAATTATGACAGATGGCTTCAAAGCAAATAGGATATTGATCCGGGGAACTATTTGACTACCAATTGGAGTCAGGAAGGAATAATTTCCTCCACACACACTTGGGACTAGATTGGAAATGGCTCCAGAGGGCTTTTTTTTTGCCTTTCTCTGGATCAACAGGGGTATTTTTGGCATGGGCTGGACTTGATGGACGCATGTCTTTTTTCATCCTTATCTACTATGTTACTATGTTACACAGTTTATTTACACATTTTTGAACTTTCCAACATCTCAGCTACCATTTGATGAATATATACTCTTATCATATATACTTTCCACAGTGAATGTAATTTTCTTACTTATGCACATATGAGTCTCTGTGTTTATTTGATGACTATATACTCCTCACACATATCGAACTTTCAATATTGAATTATATTTTCTCAGTCATGCCATAAGATTTTCTACGTTTTCTACTTCTTTTTGTTCTAGATCCAAATTTTTCTTTTAATTGATTGATCATTTGAGTCTATATGATCTCCACTTCCACATATGTTGTGTGTGTGTGTGTGTGTGTGTGTGTGTGTTTCTAAATTAACCCTTTGAGTGCCAGAGATGTTTCTAATGCATTGAAGTACAATGCACTGGATATCTATCTAGCACTCAAAGGGTTAAAGCCATATATTTCTATGCAATGTTGAATTTAAGACATACTACACATAATGCTCTTTTGTGCACTGCTCTTTTTTGTTTTTATCTTACATAAGTAAGTACAAGTCACAACTATGAGGTCCCTAAAAGGCGAAAAAAAGAGTATAATTTTACACTTTATGGGCCTGAAAGGTTAACAAAAGAAACAAGACACTGCATACTACACCTTTCTCCCTGGTTCATTTCTATCCAAGGTTTACTAGTACACAGTTTGTTTTATTCAAATTCAAATAGATTTCCTCTTTGAAAAGTTCATTAGGCCCACCTTACATAATTTAGTTAGTACTAATGTAAAAGCTCATGTACACGGGCCAAGGTCTGGGAGACGTTAACCCTTTGAGTGCTGGAGGGGTACGCAATGCATTGCTTACCCCTCCTGCACTCAAAGGGCTAAAAGGCTGGTCCTGCTCTGTGTCTGCAGTCACTCATGAGATGCCCTGTAGAGACTGCCCAAACTCACAGAATGCTCCCAGCACAGAGCTCCCAGCATTCTGAGCGCTCGAGCAGTCTCTACTGAGCATGACGGCTTCTGACAAACATCCTAGTGAATTATTTTATAGGATTTTCATAGCAATGATTGGCTGCATTTTCTTCTCTTGTGCAACATAGGTACCTGCTCTAATGACAGAACTGAAGACTGCCGATTGCCCACTGGGGAGATCATTCAAGATTGTTCTCGAATGGCTACTCACTGGAGGGCCAAAGATTGCCCTCGAACTACTACTCCCAGACCTCCAACTACTACACCACCAACTTGCCCACCTTCTTCTCTCTGCAACTTGATCATAAGCGAGTAAGCAATATCATTTCCCACTTAAAGTGATAATTTTTCATAAAAGCTACTGTAATTCATGGAAGAAAGGTGGCCTATTTTCCATAATCCTTTTTTAAGATGGAAACAGTTACGAATGACATTTACCTGAAGCATATTTGATTGTACTGTATGCAAGACAGTATGCAGAAAGAACATAAAACCAAACCTGCTGCACCAGGGTGGATAAATGAAAAATCACATTGCATTAAATTGTGGTTTTAACACCTTGAATGCTACAGAAGTCCTCATTGCTTGGAGTGCATTGGTGACCTCTTTATTAATCAAAGCTTAACAAGCCTCATTCAAGTTATAGGGTATGTTTAATTGTCTGCTGTGGTGCAACTGGTTTAATCTAGAATTGCTCCACTTTTACTTCCTGCATAGGATACCCAGAATGCAACCAAAAAACACAGAAAATTATTCATAAAAGTGATTCATCAGAATTACTTCTCTTGCCTTTGAAGGGTCTTTGCTGAATGCCATGAGCTGATACCACCAAAATCGTACTATGAAGGTTGCGTTTATGATGCCTGTCGCACCAAGAATGTGTCAGTGGAATGCTCCAGCTTACATGTCTATGCAGCCTTGTGCACTTCCATTGGAGCCTGTGTGGACTGGAGAGCAAAGACTGAAGGCCGTTGTCGTAAGTAACATGGAGGACAGAATGTACTTCTCTAGTGGTTGAATACCTCTATTATTATCTACTTTGTTAATAGAATAACACCTGTCAAAGAACAGTGAAAATAACTGGCTGTTTTGTGTAAGGGAAATCTTAATACCAATGCTATCCATCTATCTGTCTATCTATCTATCGATCTATCTATTGCAAGATTTTACTTTGTCTCCTGCCAGATACATCCAGAGAAAGCAGTAGAGTGTAGATATTTAAAGTCTTCCTACTTTCATCTGCAATAACCTAATACCAGCCCCAGCCAAGTCTCAGTAAAGAGATGGCTAGGGCATAGTAATTATTTTGATGGGAGTGGTGATAACCCCCCTGTCCAAATCCCTGCAGGAACAGCTCCCCCCACTGTGTCCTGCCCTCTGTCCAATGTCCATTACCACCACTGCTGTTTCCCCCCATTGTAATCCACTGTGTACCCGCCACACACCATATTCTTACCCATCTTCCTGCATTGTGACTCACCATCTCCCATCCACACTAACTGATTTTGCCCCACAGAATCTTGACCCTCCATCTCCCTTCCACACTAAGGTATTCTGACTCCCTTAAATCGGGAACACTTATGAAGACCTCATTCTCCAGGAAATCACAGGAACCAGTGCAAATGTGCAGTGTTTATTATAACTGTGCACAATTTATATATGTGATCACCATGCTCTATGAACCTTGCTTCTCCATGTCCTAAATTTGAGTACCAGATGAGTGTCTAGTATATTGAGAAGCAATATCTTTGGCACCTCTCTGACACTCAAAGGGTTACACAATCAGAGTTTCCCCATTCTCCAGTCACATACACTCATCCCCTGTCTCCTCATCTGGAATCCTGTATTTATACCATGATGAAGTTGCTTCCTGCAGCCCTACAGCTGCATTCTGATTTTTCCTCTCCACTCAGTGCCTTCTGCTCTCCATCAAATGCATCCTTCTATGAGACAGGCAGAAAGTTTGTGTAACAGTGTGTGTCACTAAATGCTGTTACTTCCAGTGGACAGGCTGAAGGTAACAGCAATTAGTGGCACACACTGTCACACACAATATCTGTCCACCAGATACACTGCAGCATTACACAGAGAGCAAAATGCACCAGGAAAGAGTGCACAGCAGGAGCTGCCAGATAGCGTGTGTGGTTTTGTGGCTGCAAGTGGGACAAGGTTGCCAGACAGTGAGTGTGTAGTTTTATGGCTACAAATGAGACAGATAAATAAGGTTGGGGGTCAGATATTATATGTGGAGATCTTTGGCCACTTGTGGACAGGGGAACAAGGCTGTGCTGGCAGACACTGTATGTGAGGATCTGGGACTCCAAGGAGGGAATTAAACATGACTGTGAAGTTAGTAAGTGTACTGTGGTTCTTTGGCTACCCTGTCTGTTTGAAAGTGTAGTGTGGTTCTGTAGATATCAGTGGAAAAAGGCTGAGCTTGCAGACAGTACACTGTAATTCTATGGCTACCAGTGGAACTAGACTGGACTGGAAGACAGTGTAGTGAGATTGTGTGGCTACAGGTGGAACAACATTGGGCTGGCAAACTGTATAGTGTGGTTCTTTGGTTGCCAGTAGAACAAGGTTGGCTGGAAGACTGTATAGTATAGCTACCAGTGGAAAAAGACTGGGCTTACAGACAGTATACTGTGTTTCTGTGGCCACCAGTAGTACAAGGCTAGGTTGGAAGACACTATATGGTTCTTTAGATATTAGTGGAACAAGGCTGGGCTAGAACTCCATGCAGCATGATTGAGTAGCTATCAGTAGAACAAGGCTGGACTGATATTGTAATGGGATCCTGTGGCTACCAGTGAAACACAAGTGGGCTGGCAGACAGTGTAGGATAATTCAGTGGCAACCAGTGGAACAAGGCTGGGCTGTGTTCTTCTGTGGAACCACAATATTTCCCACAAGAACTTTGCCAGTTTCCACTTATACCCGGTACATCAGACTCAATATGCATAAATCTATGGCTACCAATGCAGTGGGACATGAATGGGACTTAGAAGACAGTGTGTTCTGTGGCTGCCATTTTAGTGGAACAAGGCTGGAAAGGTCAGTATCTGTGGTGCTATGACTGTCAGTGCAGTGGGATAAGACTGGGGGTCAGTATGTGTGGTTCTGTGACTGTGGTGTTGATGGACTGGGAATTATGGAAGTTGTAATCTGGCAGCAGCGAAGATCCTCACATGGCCCAATGCAGTGGGACAAAGTTGCAGGGTCAGTATGTGTGGTTCTGTGGTTACTACTGCAGTGGGACAAAGCTGTGGAATTAGTATGTGTGCATTGAAAAATAGAAAAACTTTTTTGTGGGAAGGCAAAAAGGGACATTGTTCACAATTTTCTCTTTCAAGGAGAACACTTTCCCCCATCCCTAGCTACTAGTGGAAAAAGGCTGTGTTGTCAGATAGTGTAATATAGTTCTGTGGCTACCAGTGGAACAAAGCTGTGGTGTCAAACAGAACATTGCCTGCCAGGCAGTGCAGTGTGGTTCTATGAATATGAGCGGAACAAGTTTGGGCTGCGTTGTTCTGTGTCTGCCAGGCTGTGTAGTGTGGTTATAAGAATATGAGTCAGACAAAATTGAGCTGTGTTGTTCTGTAGCTACCAGTAGAACAAGACTGGTTTGGCACCCAGTGTATAGTTCTGTGGCCCCCAGTTGACAGTGGAATATTTCTCCATTCCCCCTGCTTCTTCTTGCAGGGGCAATGCAGTATTTCTTTTGCTAGTCTACAATATAGGATTTATAATCTCACTTTCTATTTTTTTAAATAGCATACAACTGCCCTGCTGGAAAGATATATAATGCCTGTGGCCCATCGCATCCTGTTACATGTTTCACCAAGTAAGACATTTGCTTTAGAGAGTTTACTGAAGTATAGTAAATATTTTATGATCTGCTTGGCGTATACAAGATATTTTATTACAAAATGAGCAATCTGAACTACTATCTACAAATGTGACATACATACATTTGTTTTGAACAGGTAAGATTATGAAAGTATCTGGTAAAATTATGGGATTTCTAGGTGATCAATTAATCGCAAATGTAATTCTTTTGAACAGATTGAATGTTGCTACTGTTCTTGCACATATTGACAAAATAATTTCCTTGATACTAAAGACTTCTCACTTCTAGAAAGTAATGGAATTAATACTCAGACATAATGGTTTAAAACACCTCCTCTCTTTATAGGGAAGTACCTGCCAGTAGCAATTGCTTAACTGAAGGCTGCTATTGTCCTTCCGGGTCTCTGCTCTTCAATTCCTATACTGACGTCTGTGTTACCAACTGCTGTAAGTATAGCAAAAAGATCCAGATACATAAAAAGAACTAGTTTTACCAACAATAATTAGTCTAAACACACTCACACATATGACAATTTTAGCAGTCTGATAGCTGTGGGATCAGATTGCCTGCTTCTTTTCCTCCCCATAATGTGGGCAATTTGACCAGTAATTGTCAGCCAAATAAGCGCAATCTGTTAAATATGACTAATGTCATTGGTTTGATCATTAAATAAATAAATCCATATTTTTGAATATCTTATGGGCTATAATTCACCATCACTATTAATACAAAAAATAATACAGCCTTTATGCTTATGGGTTTCTGATAATGTGCGCCATGATTAAAAAAACTTGGACGAGACCATTCTAGAGAAAAGCAACTGCAACATAGGCATTAATGAAAGTGTCCTTTGATTTAAATGGAGCTTTTTCAATGCATCTGAGACTGCTGTTGCATTCAATGAGTTAAAATCCCTATTGAAATCAATTGGAATTGTTATTTCAAACCTATACTGCAGTTGGTTCGTACCATTTCAAGATTCTTGTTTCAATAGGCAACAAAATGTCTATTTTTGAGGAAAGACCACTAAGTAACTGAATGCAGTCCTGTTTTAAAGTAGACCAATCATATACACAACTTTCATTCTCATTAATTGCACCTATTTTAAATTATGCATTTTGTTTGTCAGTCAGTGTAATTGTTTACACTGTGTTTTTTTAGTCATTGGGAAATATAATCTCAGAACAGCTTTTGTTCTCCAACCTATCTGATAAAATCTGTGTAATTAATTTCCCATGTCCAGAAAACTACCTTGCTACCACCTTATTGGGCTGCTGAACTCTATAAGTTTCCACCAGAGGATTGGAATTAATTCATGTGGGGGAATAACAATGCAAATCCTTTAAAGGTTGAAGCTTCCATAGAGGAATGTTGACAGGTCCTCTTTAACTTACATGTCCATTTGAATGACTACAACATCTATTCCCTACGGGATAGGTAACCATAGGTGTATAGTGTTTATTTTTTCTATGCTGGGTTTGAGTGTTATTATTATTTGTTGTTCAATACCTAGCATTTCAATTATCTTTATATCTTTAACATGGAAATGCATTGATTATGCACAGACAATTTGAAGCAAGTCTATAATTATTTCTAATTTTATTTTTTAGCTTGTGTGGGACCTGAAGGAAATCCAAAGCAGGTAATTGAGCTTTATTTGTTATAAAGACAATACAAGTTGTGGAAAGGGGAGGTATATGGATGCATTCTGAACTAAGGACTAATCTTCCACACTCTTAATACAAATGAATTAGGTCCCTTTATTACAAATGCATTTCTGATACACAACATTAGCATCTTATGCATAAATGTAAATCAGAGCAAAGCTTTTTAATCCCTTGAATCAGGGGGGCTTAAAATTTGAAGTCCTTTGCTACTAGCCAGACCTGAAAAATTACTCTCCACTACAAGCCATAGCATACCCACCAGGGCTGAATTTCTACTCGCCAGGGCTAAATTTTCACTTACCATAGGCTAGTGGCGGATGGAAATTTTGAGCCCTGCCTTGAATACTACAGAAATCTCGAAAGAGTTCTGAAGCAATGCTTTGTAGTCCTCTAAAGAATGAAATGGATTAAAAGCCCCATTAAAATATATGGTCATTTTAATTGCCCCTTAATTGTTCACGGGGCAGTTAGTTTGCTCCAAAATGTATCCACTTTTTTCTTGCATACGACCCCCAATGTCAACATTGCAATTAGGGTGTGTAAGACAGTTCTGAAGTTATTGAATTGGCCATCAATATGGCTTCCTACTGAGTTTGCTATTTTCTCTTAATATGTTTAGTGACCCTGAACTGTATGGTTTGAATATCTTTATGATATCAGTATAATTTTGGTGAATTTACTGTTCTGATAAATACTAAAATCAATATGGGGTGAATCTATATTGTCGATTATGCCCTAAATTGGGTTCTGAAATCACTGTTATGTCCCTGATTCTGCCTAATGCCAGTTTAATGTTACATACACCAAAATCCTCCCCTTAATGCCACTTGCACCAAGGGGAGGACAGAGAAGAATTTTGTGGGCATTTTTGGGTGTTCCTTTAGTCAGCACCAAGATCTACACTGTGTATTAACATGGCTAGACTACTTGTTCATTGTAACTGTCGGTTTCTCTGTGCCTGCTATAATGCAGGCATACAGGATTTGTTGGCATTACAGTCTAATGCTGGATGAGTATGTCTGCTGGCATTTGCTGCAGTGATCATATTCTGTATTGTATGCCCTTAAAAGAGCAGTAAACTTTTTTTATTAAAACATATATATCGTAGGGATTTTCCTACTGAGTAATATAATGGTACTCCCACTGCTGAGAGATTTATATTTCCAGAGTTATTACAGTTTAAACCTGTGTTTTTTTACATTAGCAGTGCCCTCTAGTGGTCAAATTCTAATTAGATTTCCTGTTAGATTCTAATGGAGAGGAAAGTCAGAAAAGTCAGAGACATACAGTTCTCCATAGAATGTGACAGAAACTGCCTGTCACTTCCTGTCAGTTAGAACTATCAGGAAGTAAACACAGTAAATTCACTTCCTGATTATTTAAACTGCTATAAATTTTGAATAAAAAATCTGACAGCAGCGGGAGTGCTCTTGTTTTATTCAGCAGGAAAAGGTCTATAAAATATGTGTTTTCATAAAAATAGTTTACTGCTCCTTTGAGTGTAGTCACTGGATGCCGTGGCACATTTCTACACACTCCTCACTGTGTTTTGGTGCCTTTTTAGAAAAAATATGCCAATTTAAATGCTCATTTCACAGGGTGGAGATACCTGGATTAGTGAATGCAACGATTGCATCTGTGAGCCTAATTCCCTCACCGTACAGTGCACTCCAATCAAATGTGCAGAGCCTGTAAGTGCTAACTGCAGTGAAAAGGATGGGTTCTTTTCTACACAGATACAAGACCCGAAACAGCCATGCTGTAGACTGAATACATGTGGTGAGTCAATTGAAAAAGAAACATTACAAAAGAATGGTTGCTACAACACTTTAAATACCAAATTAATGCTATATAAAAGATTGATTAAGGGTTTGACCTATCTATCCATAGTGTGCGTACGTAGCAAGTGTGTCAACGAACCAACATGTAAGCTTGGATTCAATCTAATGACCACTTCGAAATCTTGCTGTCCAATATATGACTGTGGTAAGTTCAAATATTCTATTCTATTCTTCTGAATAGTGCTGTATCTGTTCAGTATATAACTGAGCTTTGTTTTTGCTGCAGTATTAAAGGGATAATTATACATAATTTTTACAAATCTTCATCTTGTAGCTATTAAAAACTCTCTTTATGGTTTGAGGGATAATTACAGTTAAAGTTCCCCCATCCTTGCCCTTTCCCTGAATGCAGAAGAGCCGAGATTGAGATATTGAAAAATAAATCCTCCCCTGGAATGGTCTTCTAAGTGTGCTTGCAAACCAAGCACACTTTGTAGACCTTTCAATTGAAGGATTTCTTTTTCAATAATGCAATCTCGGGCTCTGCTGAAGGGCCTCTGCCAGTCTCAGGACCAGATTCCCCTGCAGTCAGCTAGAGCGCTGATGTCAGGGAAAGGGGAGGGAGATGGGACTGGGGGCATTTAGTTTAAGTTTTCAATAGATGAAGATTTGTAAAAATTATGTATTACTATTCCTTTAATCATAGTACAACAGGCACAACAATAGGGTGAATGTATCAAGCTAGTTTCATGCAATAACAGACACTGGACTAGGTCTATTGTTCCTATGCTTGACTAAAGTCAATTTACAAAAATCCTCCCCTTGAAGTTGCTTGCGGCAAGGGGAGGACAAAGGAGCAGTCTGTGGGTGTTTCAGAGTCGTCCTTTCCTCCACTCATTGCTTAGACTAATTTACGAAGCAAAGTGTAGAGTGTGCTGGAGATCTCAGTATAAGTGAAGAAGTTAAAACACCTTTTAAGTAAATGGGAAATTGAGCAATTGTTTATTTGTTCTATAAAAGTAGAGTCATTCTGCAGAAAACCAACTGTACCATAGATGACAAATAAATATCCCTTTAATTTAATGGGATTCTAACACCATGAATGTTAGGGAAGTCACAGTGTGTTGGAGATCTCAGTATAATTGAAGAAGTTAAAACACCTTTTAAATAAATGGGAAATTGATCAATTGTTTATTTGTTCTATATGGAGCAGATGGTTTGAAGCATAGCTGATTCATATTTAAATTGTGCAAATGGAGAGAAGTATATTATTTTGCAATGCAAATAATAGAATTTAATGTGTAGAATGGCTGTTTTTTAGCTTAATTATGTATCTCATAAGAAGGACGTTTTCACACAACAAAGAGAATTAATTAAACAACTATACTTTTCTCAACAGTGCCCCAGAACGTATGTGTAGTACAAAATGTCTTATATCAGGTAAGTGTCAATTTCCAGACAGGGCATTACAAAATGAGGACTGATCTGGGGGAATTTTGGATAATGGAATCAAGGGTTATCTCCTGGAGTGCCAGACAGGCAAGCAATTCATTGCAAAGAACTGTGTTGCTCACCCCACTGGCACTCACCAGGTTAATATACTAACTACATTTTGTGTTATGGTTTAATAGGAAATACTTAAAGGGATAGTAATACTTCGTTTTATCTCTTTTATTTTGTAGGCATTAAAAAAAACATGAACAATATTAGTCTTATCTCTCAAACATTTATGGTTTGAGAGATATTCACAAGTAAAGTTTCCCCTCCTGCCCCTTTTACCTAGTGTAAGCCTTCTCTTCTCAGATGCAGTCCATAGACCAGAGAGATAACAGCAGGGGACAATCTTCTTCCTATGAGAACAATGAAAGCCTTGCCCCCCTTGACAAGTTTTTCAGGGTTTTCCCTTATCTTAATTAAAGATTGTCCCTCTCTGCAACCTACCTGGGCACCTCCCTTCTGCTCGGGCTGAGCAGTGTTACATCAGTAAAAGGGACGGGAGGGGGATACTTTGTAATTGAATTACTCTTGAACTAAAACTCTGACAGAATTGAAATAACACTCTCCAAAGTCCAAATACTATGATGATTAATTAGATCTGTTTTATTATGAAACATTGCTATCGCTTTAATGTCTCTGTACACTTAAGTTACAATGATCAAAGTACAAATGAAGAGGGATAAAATGACAGCTAGAGAGCAAATGACAAGATGCAAAAGAAAATACATTTTGCTAGCAAATTATTCTTCTACTCTGTTTTCTTCCTACTTACAGCCAGGACAGGAAATCCCACCATCACTTGGCTCATGTAAACAATGCATGTGCACAGATGAAAAAGATGCCGAGACATTACTGAACCAAGTTAAATGTAGCACCATCCAATGCAATGAATGCAAAAAGGTCAGTTCTCTTTTCTCAGTGGCAACATTACAGAAAATTATGTTACTTTCTCAAAAATATAAATATAACTGAACATTAATCCTTTATTACTTTGTAGGAGGGTTACCAGTATAAACAGGTGACTGACCAGTGTTGTGGCAAATGTGAGCAAGTGGCTTGTATAATGGAATATGGTCGCACCACTGTTGTTATCCAGGTACTTTATTCTTATACAGGGGTTTTTAGCCTTTTCTTTCCTTTAACATATATTTTATGCTTATCCAACTGCAAGATTATTCAATAATCTCCTCAGTTAATACAAAAGAACATCCTATATAATAATTCGCTAAGTTGTGTGTAACGCCCGACATGCGCAGTAGACACAGCTGCGAGTGCGGCAGTCATGCGCAGTAGAGACTGCCCGCTCCGCGGCTGATACAGAGCTGGGCGCCCCGAAGGAGCGTCCAGCTCTGTATCAGCTGAGGCGCGGACAGTCTCCACTGCGTGAGACTGCCCCGCGACCGACTGCCAGAGGCTCTGTATCAGCCGAGGCGCGGGCAGTCTCCATTGCGTGTGACTGCCCGCGACCGGCTGCCAGAGGCTCTGTATCAGCTGAGGCGCGGGCAGTCTCCATTGCGTGTGACTGCCCGCGACCGGCCGCCAGAGGCACTGTGGCCCGTGTAACGGGCTGTTCAACTAGTTTTTAATAATAAGTTAAGCTTTATTCCTACTTTATGTACATTTTGAGATGTTCACTCTTAACAATAGTGACTGGGACTAGTGAACTCCTATGTAGCTTATATAATAAAATGTTTTCTAGTTCAACCGTTTATAGTCTTTGCAATGCCCTGGAAACCTCGCTAACATTCAAGCTAATTTTAAATAAATTGAATATTTAAATTGTCCCTTATGTTGCACCTGATTTAGCTTCTTTATTAAGACCCTTAAATTTGAGCCAATTTAATTTCCACTTCTGTAAATTCTTTAAGCCTGGTGATATCTGGACCCCAGCTGGTGAACGTTGCCTCTACTTTAAATGTCTCAAGAGTGATGACCAGTTTGTTGCTACAGAAGTGAGGACAACCTGCCCCTCTGTTCGCTGTGGAAGTGTATGTAATTTTTCTTATTTGTTTTTTGCTCTGTGCTTAACGAATGATGGTAAATGTAAAACAATGACAAGAGGAAATAAGAAAGGCAATACTATTCTTACCATAGGGTTATGAATACAAGGAACTGTCAGGAGAGTGCTGTGGGACATGCGTCCTGGTGAACTGTACATTGGAGATGCCTGATCATTCCATTATAACCCTCCAGGTAAATTATGAAACATATACATTGTTGAATATATTGATACTATCTAGTGCCAGGTACTATACCTTTTAGAAAAATTGATTCAGATATTGAGTAATAGGGTCATTGCCATTAAAGGGGCATTCAGATAACAGAAAAATGTGGAAATCATATGTAAATCATCTAAAATATATTTTTTTAATTGATGCTCTTCATCTGCATTTCAGCCTGGGAAAACATTTCCTTCACCAGTAAACAAATGTCTCAGTTACATCTGTACAACTACTATAGATTTGATAACGACAGATTTATGCATCAATCCCCCTCCATCCAGTCCCCATCCATCTTCAACGGTTAGTTTTCATAATGCAAATTAGAGTTGTATAATATTTTATTTATTTATCATTAATATATATATTTTTTAAGATATTAGTGTGGATTACAATATATATGCTTGTATGTGTGAAAAGTACTCCCTATGATAATGTATTTTTAATTTTAGAAAAGTATTTTGTGAAAGTGACATAATCACAGCACGTATATATGCAAACCTGTGTCATGAAGTAAAATCATGTGCTGACATTTCATTGGCTTCTTACTTCATTTTCTAGGCATGCCCAGCAGTAGAAACAGTGACTTGCAATAACGGTTTCCCACCAGTCAAAGTATACGGTCCAGATGGATATTGCTTCCATTATGAATGTCAATGTAAGTACTCTGTTTTGATAGGTTAATTTATGATTAATAAGATATACCATACTTGATTTATGTTTCAGTTGTAGTAGAAAGTTTTGTGGTCACTCCTCAGTAAAGATACACAAGCTCTCTCAATATCTTGACACAATAAAGAAGTATTGAAAGGATATGGCATTAATGCCTTCCCTTAAAGGGATAGTAACACTTCGTTTTAACTTTATTTTATTTTGTAGGCATTAAAAAAACATGAAGAATGATATAAGTCTTATCTCTCAAACCTTTATGGTTTATGAGATATTCACAAGCAAAGTTCCCCTCCCCGCCCCTTTTACCTAGTGTAAGCCATCTCTTCTCAGATGTGAGTCTGGTTGTATGACAGTACAGATAACAGAAGGGGACAATTTTCTTTGTATGAAAACAATGAAAGCCCTTCCCCCCTTGACAAGTTTTTCAGCTTTTTCCATTATCTTAATTGAAGATTGTCCCTCTCTGCAGTCTACCTGGGCATCTCCCTTCTGAACTGGTTGAACAGGGGGGGGATACTTTGTTTGTGAATATCTCTTAAACCATAAAGGTTTCAGAGATAAGACTTATATCATTCTTCATGTTTTTTTAATGCCTACAAAATAAAATAAAGTTAAAATGAAGTATTACTATCCCTTTAAGTACCACCAAAATGTAGATTTATATACATATGGATATATCCGTCTCTTCCACGTGTCTGATCTACAGTTACTTTCCATATACAAACTTAATTAAACACATTATCAAAGTAGATGTAATGCAATATGTTTATCTGGATAGGAGTATATGAAACCATTTAGACTCAGTGAAATGTTTTTAGAGTGCTAAGATAATCTCTTCCTACTTTAAGAATATGTTTAAGTAACAGTTCCTCAAATGGGCAAAGAGTACCATTATATGAATACATTATTATAGTTAATATTTGTGGCTGATTTAAGATGCATGTAGTTAAACCTCTTCTTGAAGTATGAAGAGTCTAGCAGTTGGAATAAAATCTCTTTTATTTTTTTCTGTTCTCCTGTAGGTGTCTGCAGTGGATGGGGTGATCCTCATTATATCACCTTTGATGGAACTTACTATACTTTCCTGGACAACTGTACCTATGTCCTGGTGGAAGAGATCACTCCCAAATATGACAACTTCCGCATTCTTGTTGATAATTACTTCTGTGATGCTGCTGATGGCTTGTCATGTCCACAATCCATTCTGATTTACTACAAGTCTGATGAGGTGGTACTGACACGTAATTTGTACCAAGGAAAAATGAGAAACATGGTAAGATGAGTCAGATATAACATACCTTTAATACCCTCAAACTTGACAGGGAACAGAAGAGATTGTTCCAAACTAAATATGCCCCAGAATTACATGAAAAGTGCAGTGTTGTTGCAAATCAATATATCTTCTTTTCTAACAGATATGTGATCTTGCACATGTTTTAATTACATTACAATATTTGATGAGTCATAAGCATATTTATTAAGTGATCTGATTAGATTGTTTATATCAATTCCAGTAGTCATGGGCATCAGAAGTAATGTTTTCATGGGGGCAATGCCATAATATGACCCCCAGGTCAGCCTGCACAGCCCCTATGTTTATGTGGAGGACACCCATGATAGTAATGTGTTTCTGATTTGCCAACAGGTTCGGTTCAACCAAGACTGGTTAATCCCAGGATTCACTGCAAATGGCATTTCTGTCACCAGTGCTGGTATCAACACAGTGGTTGAGATCCCAGAAATAAATGCTTACATCTCATTTAGTGGAATGATGTTTGTTATCAAACTGCCATTCAGCAAATTTGGATACAACACAGAAGGACAATGTGGTAAGAAAATCAAGTTCCTTACTTATGTATTAATAATTCATTTTATCCTTCTGGGTATTTTGGTATGAAATTACATTTTTAGGTTCAGTTTACATGAATCTATCATTTAATTTTTCGTAAACATATCTACCTTAAAAGGAGGCCTTCAGTAGCGTATTGTGGTTTTCTGTTTCAAAACTTTAAATTTGCATAAAAAGAAATGTATGTTCTTTCTTTACTTTTGATGCTAGTTTATCCTGTATCACTCAACACAAATCTCTAAACTGATGAAAACAACAAAATTACTTGGTCTTCCTCATAGATATATATTATCTATATCTATACATATATATATATATATATATATATATATATACAGTGAGAGATGATTGGGATTCTCTGGTAAAATATCTGTGATAGACCATTAATAGAGTGTTGTATTTTGATAATGTGTACTTAGATACAAGTTAGTCATTGAACTAAAGACTCAAAGTAAGGCAAAATTTGTGTTTAAAAAATAAAACAGTGTTTACTGTTCTATTCTCCTTGACACATTGCTGCCCAAGGTTTAGTACCACAAACAGAAACATATTTGCATATGGCAGTTTTATTTGAACTGTACATTGATTAGGGCCTATAAATAAATTATCTACTACTAGTTGAAGAGCCCGTGTATACGTGCCACAGTGCCACCCAGCAATGGCTGCAGTGCAGTCATGAGCAGTGGAGACTGCCCGTACCGCGTCTGATAATAGAGCGGGCCGCTTTGAATTCAGAGAGGTGCGCAGAGAGGACAACAGTCTGAATTCAGAGTGGCCCGCTCCATTATCAGCCGCGGCACGGGGAGTCTCTACTGCGCATGACTGCAGAGCACACAGCCAACTGTACTGCGCATGACTGAGTCGTTACAAACTTTTTAGCTAATTACTATATAGGATAGGCCTAATACACAAAAGAAAATATGAGCAAGTCTGGAGCACACCAACTGCACTATATGGGACAAATAAACATTCCTAAATTCCCATTGTTTGTTGCTTCACAATACTTTGTAGACCTCTTACAAGGGGTTAGAAATCCCATTAACATTAAGTTGGTTTCTGGGAATGTGGATTTCTCCATTATGTTCCTGTTGGTTTGCTCCACAATTGTTCCGTTTATTCTTTTGTGCGTAACAGCCATTCTGTACAGTTTTCTCCCAAAACATAGTGAGGATGATGTACTTAGAACACAAGTTATTTTGGACCAAACCAATGGTACCATAGGGGACAAATAAACATTCCATTCCATTAATGTAAATAGTAGTTTAACACCCTGGATGCTGGAATGGTCTCTAGCAGGTTGCATTTCAATCAAAGAGTTAATAATCTCATTTAAATTCACGAGAATTGCTATTTGTTGCCAACAGTGCAGTTTATTTGCACCAAAATTACTCAAGTTCAGCTTGAAACATCAACCTCAATACTTGTTGAAATTTTACATTTTGCTGTTTCCCTCTCCTGATTTTTTTTTATTTGACACTTCTCTCAAATAATGAATACATTGTGTTATGGAAATTCATATAATGTTACTTTTTGGAAAGTTCCTTAGACCCCTTGTGTTTCCAAAAACTCTTGCTGTATTTTATTCATTATTTTCTTGTGTCCATCACAGGTACCTGTTCGAACAACAGAGCTGAAGATTGCCGACTGCCAACTGGTGAGATCATTCAAGATTGCTCTAGAATGGCTCGTCAGTGGATTGTCAATGCTAAAACATGTCTACCTGCTCCACCTACTACAACCAGCCCTCCAACTACTACACCACCAAGTTGCCCACCTTCATCTCTCTGCAAGTTGATCATGAGCGAGTAAGTAATATCATTTAGCATGTACAGTGATACTTTGTTTACAATAGCTGCACTGTCTAACCCCAGTAATTCAATGAAGTAAGGTGTTCTATCTGGCTTAATCTTAAAGGGATTGTAAAGTCTGAAAAAAAGTATAGGCAAAATGAAAGGTAGAATAAAAAATATGTAATGCCCTGATTCCTATCTCTCAAGCCTTTATGGTTTGAGAGATATAAGAAAATAAAGTCCTCCACTCCCTCCCCCGGCATGAGATCCTGCTTCCGGGACCACACAGCGGCTCTACAGGAGCGCTGTCATTGAGATATCTAACTATGAATACTTCATCAGAATGCTCTACAACGTGTGCCTAGTTTGCAAGCACACGTTGTAGACCATTCCTATGAAGTATTTATAGTTAGATATCTCAATGCCAGCACTCCTGAAGATCCGCATCTAGTCGCCACACCAGATTCTGCCTCTGACAGCTTTACAGCTTGTCAGGCAGAAAGGGGAGGGAGCGGAGGACTTTATTTTCTAATATCTCTCAAACCATAAAGGTTTGAGATATAGGAATAAGGGCATTACTTATTTTTTCATTCTAACTTTCATTTTGGCCACACTTTTTTCAGGACTTTACTATCCCTTTAAGATGGAAATACAATAGTTTATGTATTAAATTTATCTGAAGCTTATTGATTCTACTATTTGTATGACAGTATGCAGAAATCAAAAGAAGAGCAATATAACTGCACAAAGGTGGACAAATGAAATTCCCATTGAGTTAAATTTTAGTTTTAATTCCTTGAGGACAAGAGGGGTCTCCAATGCATTGCTTCAAAAAGTGTATGTGAACTGTTCAGCATACAAGAGTTTAAAAGCTCTGTTAACTTCAATGGGAAATTGTATCAGTCGCATATGGTGCAACTGGTCAGCTCCAAAATTGCCCCTCTTTTACTCTCTGCATATGACGCACAGAATGCAATGGGTATTCTCAGTAAATTAATTCAAGAAAATAACTAATAAGAATGAATTTTTTTCCCTTTGAAGTGTCTTTGCTGAATGCCATGAGCTGATACCTCCAAAGGCTTACTATGAAGGCTGTGTTTATGATGCCTGTCGCACCAAGAATGTGTCAGTGGAATGTTCCAGCTTACATGTCTATGCAGCCTTGTGCACTTCCATTGGAGTCTGTGTCGACTGGAGAGCAAGAACTGAAGGCCTTTGTCGTAAGTGAAATAATTTACCTCTATAATGGTGGCATGTTTTTCACTATTTGCTACTTTTTTTTTACTAGTAAAACACCTGCCAAAGTATAGAGTAATTTTTTCTGAGTTTGTATATGGGGAACCTTAATATATAAAGGTACTCTATAGAATTATAATCTTCCTTTCTCTTTTTCAAACAGCTTACAGCTGCCCTGCTGGAAAGGTTTACAAAGCTTGTGGCCCACTTAATCCTGCTACCTGTGACAACAAGTAAGAAATCAGTTTATGAGAGTTTGCAGATTCTGATATAAATACTGTATGCTCTTAGTGCTGGGAGTAAATGGCATTATATAAGAATTTATTTACAATATCAATAATCTGGGCAGTACAAATACAGCACACATTCATTTTGAATAGAGTTGGTTATGAAGGCAACTGGTGGAATAAGTAAAAGCTGAGGTTTCCTAGGAAATTAATTAAACTGAAATTCTATAAAATCGGTGAATACTGAAGATACTTTTTTTGTTGTTGGTGTATATAGTATTAGTGATACAATACTTTATAAAAAAATGTAATATTGTAGTCTTCCTTTAACTCTTGGCATTGACTCTAACATAGCAGTAGCTCACAATACCTCCTCTCTTTACAGTGATATAACTTTCAGCAGCAAATGTTTAACAGAAGGCTGCTACTGCCCTTCAGGGTCTCTGCTCTTTAATGCTTATACCGACGTCTGTGTTACAGGATGTGGTAAGTATTGAAAGAAAGATCCCAATACATATAAAATGAATTAATTGGCTTCTTCCTTATTCATAAACAATAAGCACTCTAAGTGTACCTATATAAACAACAATGTTAACAATCTTATAGTTGAGGGATCATATAGCCTGCATTTCTTAACCACACTTAGACAGACCAAAATGCACACAGTTCCATCTAAGTGTACAGATTGCCTTTTTTAACTCTATGTGTGTGTATCTGTGCAAATGGGGTCCAAACAAACCAATACTTCATAAACAGATTGCTATGTTTTGGTCTCAAGACCACACACGGCAATCTGATAATCATCACATTAAAGGGATAGTAATACTTCATTTTATCTTTATTTTATTTTGTAGGCATTAAAAAAACATGAAGAACGATATAAGACTTATCTCTCAAACCTTTATGGTTTAAGAGATATTCACAAGCAAAGTTTCCCCCTCCCGCCCCTTTTTCCTAGTGTAAGCCATCTCTTCTCAGATGCGAATCTGGTTGTAAGACCAGACAGTTATCAGCAGGGGACAATCTTCTTTGTATGAAAACAATGAAAGCCCTTCCCCCCTTGACAAGTTTTTCAGCTTTTTCCCTTATCTTAATTGAAGATTGTCCCTCTCTGCAGTCTACCTGGGCACCTCCCTTCTGAGCTGGCTGAATGGGGGGGATACTTTGCTTGTGAATATCTCTTAAACCATAAAGGTTTGAGAGATAAGACTTATATCGTTCTTCATGTTTTTTTAATGTCTACAAAATAAAATAAAGATAAAACGAAGTATTACTATCCCTTTAAGATTTTTACACCAACCCAATTAGCTCAGGCTCCCAATTTGGTCAGCCTCATGTAATGAAGCTAACACATAAGGATAAACATGAAACACAATAATTTCAACCAGACTGAACATTTTCCAGTGGCCATATCACTAAATTTATGATAATAATTCTGCTGCTGAGGAGCTGCGACTGACTAACTACAGTTTACTAAGCAAATTACATCAAAATCCCCCCCCTTTTATGTCTCTAATGCCTCTGAAGTTGCTCTGGTAAATTCAAACATTCACCCTACTGTGAGAGTTTTGTTTCATTTATCAAACACACTTTCCTAAAACTGCATTACAAATCACTCACATGCTATGTTCTTTGTTTGATATATTGATAAAGGTTATGCTTTGGGCTTTATTCACAGAGATAAAGAGGGGACATTCTGGAGCAAACCAACTGCACCATGGGGGTGGGGGAAATCAATTTCCCATTGTATAAATGAAGCATTTAAGACCTCAAGTGCTAGAGAGGTGCCCAAAGCACAGCGAGTCAAAGTGTTGCAACCTCTCTAGAACTCAGGGGTTTAAAGCCATGTTTACATTAATGGTAATTTACAGCATTTTAATTTCAGTCCTATTTAGCAGTTAGTTTGCTTTAGAATTGCATTTTATTGTTCATATATGGCCTTTTTTTACTTAATGATTTATGTACCAATAGGAGCAGACATATCTTTTCTTAAGGAAAGACCATTTAAGGGGAAGTAACATCTCATCATAATAACTCCAATGTACTTCACTATGGCTATAAAATCCTAATGGCTCCTAATATTTTGCCCTTTTGCCTTTGTGCAAGAGATAAGATCTTCAATAGATCATAGATGTCATGTCCATGGAGGTAGACATGACGATTGCTGACAGTTTTTTCAAACTGAATCTGGCTGAGTTTGTGAGCTTCATAATCCCCTGAGGTCAAGAGGGGTGCATAATGCATTGAGGAGCACCTAGTCATTAACTGGTTAAGATTACCTTGCGCAGTGAGTAGAGCTTGTGGTCCGGGTGTTTTGCCAGCTGCTGTCATATACTCACCCATGGAAATTACATTCATGGTGGATTGAAGATGCTATATCTTGAGCAAAGGCACAAGCTCAACATTTTCTGGCCACTGTAATGTAGGTAAAGCATCAGCAAAGCATTTGACATTGTACCTCATAGAATACTCATTAATAAATTGCAGTGTTTGGGTCTGGATGTAACAGGCAATGAAATAATAAGGAAATGTCTGAGTGACAGGAGACAGAGGGCACTAGTCAATGGAGAATATTGATACGAAAGGTGCGTTACTAGTGGGGTACCATTCTTTTTAATATTTTTATTAGTGATTTTGCAAAAGGTCTTCAAGGTAAGGTATGGCTTTTTGCAGATGACACATAGATCTGCAACAGGGTAGACATTCCAGGGGGAATAAGCCAAATGACAAATGAGCTAGGTAAATTAGAAGAATGGGCAAGAGTGTGGCAGCTGCTGCTTAATGCAGATAAATGTAAAATAATGCACTTGGGACTTAAAAATGCAAAGGAAAAATATAGTATTAAGGGTATTGTGTCTCAGAAACAACAGCGAAAAGGGATTTGGGGTAGGCAGGCAATGTAACAAAGAAGTGGGGAATACAAGCAGGGTGCTGGGTTGTATAGCTAGGGGCCATAGTAGCAGAAAAAGGGAAGTGGTCATGCCACTCTTCAGATCTCTAGTTAAGCCTCATCTAGAATATTGTTAACAGTACTGGAGACCCCATATCCAGAAGGATATAGATACTCTATAGTTAATTCAGAGAAGGGCTACTAAAATTGTGACTAGTTTACATGAAAATAAATATCAGGATAGACTAAAGGATCTGAACATGTGTAGCTTGTAGGAGAGTAGAGAGAGAAGGTATATGATAGAAACATTCAAATACATGAAGGAATTCAAAAATGTTCAGGAGGGAAGTAGATTTCAAAGGAGTAAAAATGTTAGGAAATGAGGCCATAGTTTGAAACTAGAGGAACATAAGTTTAGATGTAATGTAAGAAAGTTTTACTTCACTGAGAGGGTAATAGATAAGTGGATTAGCCTACCAGCAGAAGTGGTAATGGAATTTAAGCATGCATGGGATAGGCATAAGGCTGTCCTGAACATTAGACAAGACCAAGGACCAAATAAGGTTTGAGGTTTTTACAGTAGGAAAATGTGCAGGCTAGATGGGCTGAGTGGTCCTTATCTGCAGTCAAAGTCTATGTTTCTAAGTTCGGGGTCATTATTAGGAGCTGTTACCACCCCTTGAAGTAACTGAGGTGTTGGATTGTAGGGCATCTAATCATTAATTCCTGCCTTAATTTGCCAAGATGATAGATTTGTACTGAAGCATGTGAACAAGAACAGATAACACAATGTATCTCTTCTGTTTTAATACTGGGTTTACCATTTTCTATTATTTCAACTTTTGGACATTTCACACCATTTTTTACTTAATTGCTGTCATTTTTTTTTTTTAGGTTGTGTTGGACCTGAAGGAAACCCCATGAAGGTAACTGAGCTTTAAATGTTGCAGAGATAGAGGGAGTTGTGGACAGGGGAGGTGTATGGATACATTTGTTGTATTATACACATATCATGTAACGTGAATGTGAACAATGAACTAAGGCAGGGAGGACCAAGTTCAGTCCTTTATGGGCTTTCAGCAGCCCAGAATTAGAATACAGGTGAGTCAGTCAAAATCAAAGAGCCACTGATTAACTCACCTAAACACTTTAATCCCGGACTGTTGGAAGTCCTTGGAGACAGCACTTGGAGACCCCTGAACTTACGTCTAACCTTACATTCTCATAATACAAATGGATTCAACAATATTATTATGTAATCTGAAATTCTGATATTATTATTATTATTATTCTTTAATTATATAGCACCATCTAATTCTGCAGCACTGTACAATAAGGAATAGACATACAGAGATATTAAATAGTACAAATCAAATGTGGAGAACAGAAGAATCAGAGGGCCCTGCTCGTGATACACAAAGTCAGGGGCATAGGCATTTTAGAGCTATTCTGGGCAAAATCAATTGCACCATACGCAACAATTAAGCATTCCCAAAACTGCAATAGATTTGAATGGTGCCTCTAACCACTTCAATACTAGAGATATCGCCAAAACATTGAGGAGCAATGTGTTATAAATCTCTTTAGAACTGAAAAGGCATGTAACTGTATGTTTGAATAATTTTATGATATCAAGTAAATGCCATGATTCTACACTACTGGATAATACTGAAAGCTATATGTTTATGGTGCCTTCTTAGGAAAAACTGACATTATAATCACTAAATTTACAGGCTGGAGAGATCTGGGTTAGCAACTGCAAAAAATGCATCTGTGAGGCTAAGTCTCGCACTGTACAGTGTAGTCCAATCACGTGTGCACAATCTGCAAGTGTTTACTGCGATGAAAATGAAGGATTCGTTGCTGTGCAGCTACCAGACCCTAATCAGCCATGTTGTATGCAGACTGAATGTGGTAAGTCAATTTTACAAAACATAAAAAAGTAATTTTGAGAAGACTGGTTGTTGTAACAATTTAAAGGGATAGTAATACTTCGTTTTATCTTTATTTTATTTTGTAGGCATTAAAAAAACATGAAGAATGATATGTCTTATTTCTCAAGCCTTTATGGTTTGAGAGATATTCACAAGCAAAGTTTCCCCCTCCCACCCCTTTTACCTAGTATAAGCCATCTCCTCTCACATGTGGAATCTGGTTGTAAGACCAGACAGATAACAGAAAGGGACAATCTTCTTTCAATGAAAACAATGAGAACCCTGCCCCCTTGACAAGTTTTTCAGGTTTTTCCCTTATCTTATTTGAAGATTGTCCTTCTCTGCAATCTACCTGGACACCTCCCTTCTGCTCTGGCTGAACAGTGTGACATCAGTAAAAGGGGCGGGAGGGGGAGACTTTGTCATTGAATTACTCTTGAACTACAACTCTGACAGAATTGAAATAACACTCTCCAAAGTCCAAATACTATGATGATTAATTAGAGCTGCTTTTATTATGAAACATTACTATCCCTTTAAGTTAAATCACACTAATACCATGTGAACAATGATAAAGATTTTGACCAATCTACCTACAGTTTGCAACAGCAGCTACTGTCCCAATGAGCCAATAATATGCAGCCGTGGATTCAAGCTAGTTAAAATTCAGTTGGAGGGAGCTTGCTGTCCATACTATGAATGTGGTAAGTACAATGGCTTTTCCTTTTTTGCAAAAACCAATCATAATTGTATTAGAATTGGGGGGGGTCCTAATATTTGTGAACTGCAGACTTGGGAACAGAGTGTAGTATATTCACCCATTTGAGTGACATGCCTCTGCTCAAGTTCATCTATACTTAAACCTATTTTGTGGTCCCAAAGTTGTATCATTCCTTATTTTAGTATTACATACAATATAATACAGAGTATATAATAAACTCACAAAATTACCAGCACTTCCAATCTTTATATTTTCTTCTGAGTGTTGCCATGTCTGTTCAATGCAGAGCTTTGTTTTTTGTTCCAAAAAGAATTAGTACAATTCTGTTGCAAAACAACTGCACTATGGTGGGAGAAATAAAGATTCCACACATTTTCATTAATATAAAAAGAGCTTTTAACCCCTTGAATATTAAAGAGGTCTTCAGTGTTTTGCTCCATCACTAACAAATCCCAGGTTAATGGGGACTTTCATTTTTCCCTCTGTAGCCCTTGGTCATTCTCAGAATTGCATCAGTTCATCACAGAGTAGGAACCACACTGGTGTGCATAAAATTCCTTAATACACACAACTTATGCACCTTAACTGTGTGTTTTTAAAATTAGAAACCTACCAGGAAGGGCATATGCACAAAGAGATTTAAGAAACTGGGGGGGGGGGCAAACTAAACTGTACCACAGATGAAAAATGAATATCCCCATTAAGTGAAATGGGGGTTTTATACCCTTGATTGTTATGGAGATCTACGAATTGCAAATCAAAGCATTGGTGATGTCTCTAGCTTTCAAGGGGTTAAACACCTAATTTAAATAAATGTGAATTTGGGGATTTTTTTTATATGGCCCCTATGGTGCAGCTGGTTTGCCCCAAGACTGTTCCATGTTTCTTCTTGAAAATCATAGGTTTTAATTGTTACAACATTTTTAATAGGTGAAATATCTCATTAAAGGGAAATGTTCACACAGAGAACTGTTAATCTAACAACTTTTTTTCTCTTTTCTCAACAGTACCTTCACACTACTGTGTAGTACAAGATGTCTTATATTTGGTAAGGATCATATTTCAGGCACTCAGGCATTAAGAGGGTTGAGCTGGGAAAATAAGGGACCATTAAAGGTTAACTCTCTTTTAACTCAAGGAAAAGCAGCTCAGTGCAAAGCAATGTGTTGCTCACATCTCTGTCTCTCTGTGGGTTTGTATAATGTATGCTGGCTAGAGAGTTTTCTGAATTGGTTTAATAGAAGGACCTTTAATAGTTTTCTAGCATCTAAATAATTAAGAAACCAAAATCAGATTAATAGTCATTTGCAATGAACAAAACTAAAATGGGGAGAAATTAAAAGACAACTGGAAAACAAGCAAAACAGAAAGTAAAAATGAATTATACTAACACATGAATCTGTATTTTGTCTACCTAAATACAGCCAGGGCAGATTATCCCACTATCATCAAACCCATGTGAGGAATGCTTGTGCACAGATGAAAAGGATGGCGTGACTTTACTGAACAAGGTTAAATGCAGCACCAAGCAGTGCAACAAAGATTGTCCACTGGTGGGTTCCACTTTATAAGTAACAGAATTAAAGAATAATAAGTCACCTTCTCAAAAATAACGATATTATTAAACCTAAAATGTGTTATTTCTTTGTGGCAGGCTTATCAGTACAAACAGATACATGGCCAGTGTTGTGGAAATTGTGAGCAGTTTGCTTGCCTAATGAAAATGGGAGATACCACTGTCATTATTAAGGTACTTCATTTGTGCAGATATATTTTAACCTGTTCTTTCTGATATGCTCTTTATGCTTGCAAAACCGAAAGAATATTCAAGAAACTCCTTGAACTTTATAGCCGAAATGTTCTTACATCTTTTTAAGCTTTATTCCGACTTTACTCCTAGTTCCACAAGTTCAATCGAAGTAATTGTGACTTTAGACCTGGATATAAATACATTTCTTTGTATCTGATATGACAAATGTGTATTTAGTACAATATTTTATAGAAAATAGAAAACAGTTTGAGTTGATTGCTTTTTTTTCAACCTCAATAGCTTTTAACTAGATTTAAGAGGAAATCATATAAAACGTTATTAAAAGATATAGGCTACAGTGACATTTGTCTTCCATTCTCACTTCTTGATGCCTTTATCCGTTATACTTAGTACATTTTAAGTTCTTACAAATATCAGATGTCACTATGGGAGTTGCTAGGTATTGGATATTGGCTAAAGTCTCATATATAAATCACCATATATTTTGTAAAGAAAATGTTGCAGCAGAATCCATAAATAATGCATTTTGTGGGTCAAATCAGTAAAATAAAAATATAAAATGTAAGTTATTTAAAAAATAATTGAACATTGCCTTTCTACCTTGCAGCCTGGAGAGACCTATTTTCCACCAGAAGACAAGTGCACCTCTTACACGTGTACTCCTACTTATCAACTGATAACACTGAAGGAAAAATGTTTAATCTCTGATAAGACAAAATGTCTGGAGGTCAGTTTTATATATTCATCTCAAATTAGAATTCCTATTTAGAAATGAAAACAATTCAGTATGCCTCTTTCATGTCAACATTTCTGAGAATAATTAATTAACTGAGGGGTATGCTGTATAAGGAGTATTCCTTTCTGAATCAAAAGCTTTGGAAATTATCTTATAGTGATTTATATAGGTTAAAGGTGGTACTGTGTTAGCCGTAGAAAAAGCTACAGTGTTTTATGTCTCACAGGGATATAAATACGTACAAGAAGAGGGCAACTGCTGTGGTTCATGTGTACGAGAGTTCTGCACAATTATTATGAAAGACAGCACCACTAAAGTATTGACGGTACGTTTACTATTATTTCTCCTTAGTTGGATAGTATTTTGATAATATCTTAAGCCAAGCATGCCAATGCATATATATATATATATATAGAGAGAGAGAGAGAGAGAGAGAGAGAGAGAGAGGTTTCTTCTGGTCATTACATATTCTGATCATCTGAAATCATGATAAAATGTTTAGAATATGAATGTAGTTATTTTAATGCTGTCTTTCTTCATTCAGCCCGGAGAGACCTTTTCTCCACCAGAAGACCAATGTGTATCCTACAAATGTACATCTACATATGAAGTGATAACATTGAGGGATAAATGTTCAATTCCTGATCAGAAAATGTGCTTAAAGGTCAGTTAGTTTTGTTTTGTCAACTCTATTTGCCGTTAATGGTTGCAAAATTCTGAAGTACAACTCTTGTACAATATTCTAGTAATATGTAGAGCCAAGCACTTTCTTCCATCTGTGAACAGAAGGTGGCTTGAACTTTCTCACATTCATATCATCTGAATTTACATTATAAAATGTAAATAATTTGAAAATACATTTAATACACTCAACAATGGTGAATCGGTCAAGAGAATATACATCAATTCCTATGTACATTATTTGATACAAGTTTCTCTAATTCAAACATTCATAGACTTCACAGTCATTGAAGACATCTCTAGCACTAGTAGTTAAAATAACTTTTTAAATGAATGGAAAATGTCACTTGTTTCCTATGGTGCATGTAGTTCACCCCAGAATTTAACTTCTTGAATATGGTCCTTGAATGTGAGACAGTACTAACATTACTAACATCTTTCTTATGGAATTCTTTCAGCCTGGTGAAATCTGGACCCCACCTAATGACCTTTGTGTCCACTATGAATGTGATCGGATTGATGGCAACTTTGTTACTAGAATAGTGCAGAAAACCTGTGTCACTAAATGTGAAATTGTATGTAACTTTTCATGTCAATTTTTTGATCTGTGCTTCATTTAACAAAAAATGGAAAATGTAAACAATAGCATAGATATAAAAAAAACAATATTATTATTTGCCATAGGGTTATGAATACGTGCCAATTGCTGGACAGTGCTGTGGAGTATGTGAAAAGATGTACTGTATAATGTGGAATCCTGACAAAACAGTTAAACTCCTCAAGGTAAATCATTTTTCAGTACATAACTTTTAGGTTACCATTATGCATTCTAGAGAAGGATGCCATGCTCTATTAAGAAAAGCTAAATTTTGGATATTAGGGTCATTGTTATTATGGGGCTATGCTGATAACCTGAAATTATGGGATCATATGTAAACAATTTCAGAACTGTTTTTGTAAACATTTTGATAATCTTAATTTGAATTTCAGCCTGGGGAGACCTTTACTGTCAATGAAAACAACTGTATCACCTACTACACTTGTACACCTACTAAAGAAATTACAAAGAGGGATGAATGCACTCCATGTTCAGAGGTTGGTAATGCACTCTTCAAACTATATTTTTCTTTAAACCTTTAAACATTAAGATGTCATGCTAATAAATGTAACGTACAACAAGAAAATGTATATAATATATATATATATATATATATATATATATATATATATATATATATATATATATATTATTGAAAATCCCAGCAGGCAAGTAAGAGATTATCATCTTCACTATGATTCACATTGATATGATTTTATTTTCTGATATTACATTTAACACCGTATTCATGTCACAAGTGGAAATGGTGTAATGGAATTTTATTAACTTCTGATTTCCTGTTATAGAAATGTCCAGTAGTGGAAACAGTGACTTGTAATAATGGTTTCCCACCAGTTAAAGTATACAGTTTGGATGGATGTTGCTTCCATTATGAATGTCAATGTAAGTACTCTGTTTTGATAGATTAAACTAGAATTGATAAGAGATTATTCCAGACTTGATTGTAGTAGAAAGATTGGTGACCACGCTTCAGTTAAAGATCCACAAACTCTCTCAATATTGATAGGATACTGATAGGATATGACATTAAAGCTTTCAATTGTACTTGTCTTAATGAACAAAATATAGATGTATGTATCATAAATGTGCTAATCTCTTTCATATATATTCTCAATAGTATCTTCCTATGTACATTTTTTGTTAAACATATTATTGAAGTAGATATAATGCAATGTGTTTATCTGGGTAGATAAGCAATAAAACATTTATACTGGGGGGCATATTTTTCAGAGTAGTGAGTTAACCTATTTTTACTTTTAAGGAGAGGATTAAGCAGCAGTTTATTAAATTGGCCATATAACTACTGCAGCTTTTAGAAACTCAACTTAAAATTCTTCTTGAAAGAACGTGAGGTTTCCAATCTGAATAAAATCCCTTTTATCTGTTTTTTGTTCTCCTGTAGGTGTCTGCAGTGGATGGGGTGATCCTCATTATATCACTTTTGATGGAACTTATTATACTTTCCTGGACAACTGCACCTATGTTCTTGTTGACGAGATCACTCCCAAATATGGCAACTTCCGTGTCCTTGTTGATAATTACTTCTGTAATGCTCTTGATGGCTTGTCATGTCCACAATCTATTATGGTTTACTATAAATCTGATGAGGTTGTGCTGACACGTACGGTGTACGAAGGAAGAATGAGAAACATGGTAAGATATGGCAGATAAAGAATCCCTATATTACCTTCATACATTCTGCCAGGGGACACTGAGTGAAAGAGTACCAGACAGAATTAGCCTCAAGATGACCTGTACAGAACAGTGTTGTGTCAAATCTATTATTTTCTCACAAGTAAAGTGATCTTGTGTGGTTTTGGATTTATAAAAATTTGCATCAATCTGGTCAAGTTACTGGAGTTTATTTAAATGCAATATAGTTGAATACATATGATTCTCTGCTTAATGTTTCACATTTTAGTTAAGTGTCAGTTCATTGGGAGTAAAAGGACCACATTTTCCATTGTTCTGATAGGAGAATAGCATGACATTCAGACTCCCCTACTACAGTGTTTATAAGCAAAGCATGACTTCCCACTATAAACAAAAGAATATCAATTGTATCTTCTACCAGAATTTTTTTTAATATGAATAAATTCATATTAGACATACATATACCAATAACACTCTGTTCTTTACACTTCATTTAACACTTTGAATACAATCTGTTTGACACATCTCTGACAATTAAAGGGTTTGGTGAGTTGGTTGTCATTATACAATGTTGTGATACTTGCTGAAAGGTAATAATTGTATCATTTGCCAACAGGTGAGGTTCAACCAAGAGTGGTCAATCCCAGGATTCACTAAGAATGGCATTTCTGTCACTAGTTCTGGTATTAACACTGTGGTTGAGATTCCAGAATTAAATGCTTACATCACCTTTAGTGGAATGATGTTTGTTATTAAGCTGCCATTCAGCAAATTTGGTTATAACACAGAAGGACAATGTGGTAAGAAAATCAAGTTTATTATATAGTATAATATATGTGATTATTTTGTTATGAAATTGCAACTCTATCTAGATGCAGTTTAAGGGTATCTATCATTTTATTTTCCATAACTGCAAACAATGTCTTTACTAGTGTAGCACAATTTTCTGTTTTAAAAGTGTGCCAGTTTCCATACAATGCAATGTATGTTCTTTCCAGTGGTGTAACTAGTCATTGGAGGGCCTGAACTAAAATATATTTTGGGCCTTCTAACAGAATTATTTTTACAGCGTCATAGATAGAATCTATTGGAACCTAGGGCAGATAGGCCGCCCTTGAATGTTGGGCCCTCGCACATAACTAGCTCCAGTATGGTTCTTGCTTAATCCTTTAAGGAATAGAGGGGTATGCCATGCATTGCACTGCACAGAGCTGCTTACCCTACTGGTTTTTAAGGGGTTCATTTAGTTTAGAGCTATTTTGTTCTTTCACTCATTTAAATTAATCTCTAAACCAATTAAAATAATATAATTAATGTTATTCCTCATAGACATGCATTTAACATTAGGGGCGATTGGTACCCTGAGGCAAAATGTCTGCCTTAAAACATCAATATGTGTTTTTATCAGGATTAATAAGTCCCCAATCAAGCTAAAATAGAAGTATAAATTAATAAAAGAAATTAAAACACTGTGACTATTTGCTGCCCACAGTTTTCAGTCACCAAAAGAAATATATTTTCTTATGCCATTTGATCATATAATTCAGTATTATTGTTTATGCCAATTCATATAATCTTTCCCTCTTGAACATTCCTTAGTCAGGTGGTAGACCTCCTTTATTACATACTTTCATAGCAATGAATGACTGAATTTCCTTCTTGTATGGCACGCAGGTACCTGCACTAACGATAAATCTGAAGATTGCCGACTGCCCACTGGTGAGATCATTGAAGATTGCTCTCGAATGGCTTCCTACTGGAGGTCCAATACTAAAATCTGTGAATGGTCAACACCACCTCCTACTACCAGCCTCCCAACTACTACAACAACAACTTGCCCACCTTCATCTCTTTGCAACTTGATCATAAGCGAGTAAGCAATATCATCTGCCATGTATAGTGGTGCTTTGTCTATAATAGCAGCATTGTCTAACCCCAGTAATTCAGTGTTTTATTTATCCCATTCCTTGTTACGAGATGAATGGTTTATGAATTGCATTTTTCTGAAACATTAGGTTAAACTGTATATATAACCTCATGCAAAAAAGCAACTAATTAGCAATTTTGGAGTAACCCAGTTGCAATACAGCCTCCAGATAAACAATCTTATTGAATTAAATGGTGCTTTTTAACCCTTAAGTGCTAGAGACCCCTCCAGAGCTTTACTTTCCCTTGGGGATTTCCCTAGAGGTTAAGGGTTTAAAGATACATTCACTTTCTCTATAGACCTTGTCTAGGTTTAAGATAAAGTATTGTTTAATGTATAACCTTTTGAATTAATTGTGGGGGCTCATTCTGCAGCCATTAGCAGAAGCATTAAGGGTACTGGGAGAGTTTGAGAGGCAGGGAGAAGGCTACAAAGCACTCTGTTTGGCAGCTGCACTCCCACCATGATTTCGCACTCCACTCTTCTACCTAGCAGCTGTGTGAGGCTTTTAACTAGCTTTTAAACGATGTGAATGTAGATTGCAGCTAAGACAAATTGCTTCATTCATACACTACATTCAAACAAGGCTACAAGTCATGAACCACCACACTGTAATAGATCGGTGTATGTTGTCACACTTGGGGTAGGGCCATCATTCAAAGTGACACGAGTGAGAGTGCAGAGGCTATATATTCACTTGTGTTTAAAGTAGGCTTTGCACAGTGTCAGTGGTGGGGAAGGAAACACTGACACAATACTGAATATAGCTTGAGAAATATACACTTGCAGCCTATCAGACAAAATTAAGTCACACAATCTGTGCTATAATGTTAAAGCAGATTGTTTGAGGTTGTGAGTATCCCTTTGATTGCCCCATTTAAGTCAAGTGCATTTTTACTTGGTCTCTTTGCTGCACCAGGTTTCTCATCTTTCAATTTCTGCATACAGCTCACAGAATGCAACAGATGTACTCAGTACATAAATTCAAGAAAGCGAATAATTAGAATTCCCTTCTGTTGTCTTTGAAGGATCTTTTCTGAATGCCATGAGGTGATACCACCACAACTTTACTATGATGGCTGTATTTTTGATGCCTGTCACACCCCAACTAAGTCAGTGGAATGTTCCAGCTTACAGCTCTATGCAGCCTTGTGCAATGCCAATGGAATCTGTGTGAAATGGAGAGAAAAGACTGGAGGCAGCTGTCGTAAGTGATATGAAGGAATTAATCTGCCTCTATAATGGTGTCATTGTTCTACATTACTAGTTGCCTTGTAATTATCAGAGTATCTGGTAAAGTATGATAAAAAGAACTGGTAATTCTGTATAGGGAAAATCTTAACCTATGATGTTCATTTTATAATCTCTCTTTCTCTTTGTTACATAGCATACAACTGCCCTGCTGGAAAGGTTTATGATGCTTGTGGCCCATGTCATCCCACTACATGTGATAGCAAGTAAGACATCTGTTTAATAGTGTTTGCTGATTCTGAAGTACAGTATGATCTGCTTAGCCCTGGAAGTAAATAGCATAATATATTTTATTCAACAATCCAAGCAATACAAATGCAGCATGCCTTTCTTCTGAGCAAAGGGGGTTATAAATGTAACTGCTGGAATGACAGATTTTCTAGCCAATTAATTAATTAATGTCAAATCAAACTGATGAATACTGAGGATTTGTTTTCTGTTTTTATTGTTGCTGCAGATGTTGCTTGAAAAATGTTACAATAGTATTATATATAAGTAACCCCTTGAGTTAATTGCAGACACTATTAGGATTAACACACTGACACAATAGTTTTTGATACCTCTTCTCTTTCCAGTGGCATACCTGCCTACAATGGTTTAACTGAAGGCTGCTACTGTCCTCCTGGATCTGTGCTCCTCAGTGCTAGTGCTGGCGTCTGTGTTAAGAAATGTAGTAAGTATCAAATAAATAGAAACATTACAAATTCACTGGCTTTTTCCAGGCTTAAAAAAAAGACAATCCAAAGGTACCCATTTGTAAGTCTGATATGTCTAGCCTAGAAAAGGACCAACTTGCATAAAGTGCCATGGTTTACCACCAAAGCATAAGGGTTTATTTCTCAAAGGCTGGCAGAAAAATTAAAGCACAGAAAAATTAACAAAAGCCTAAGTGTAATCATTTATTGTACAGAATAAACACATAAGAATTTCATGCTATGCACTCACATTTTGCTCATCTTGGGCAGGTTGCATGTCTGGGGTCCCTTCCATAACAGCTGTGAAACTGTACCCACCAGAGTAGTCCAAAAACAATTTATTTTACAGAAAAGTGACTCATTCAACATATAGGAAGATTTTCATTGCTTGTAACAAACACCAATCACATCTTAGGTTAACAGATCCACTGTAGCTGAGCTTTTTTTGCTGCAGTTCCAATCACAGCATAATTATACAATTGCAAGCAAAAGACAATTTGGCTGAAGTACTAAGGGCGAAATGGAGCAATTATGGAGCAAAGTTCCCAACTTGTTATTGATTTAAATGAAGCTTTTAACCCATGAATGTTAGAGAAGTATTTAAAAATTGCTTTGGAGACTTCTCTATAAGCCCAAATCAAATAAATGAGAATTCATATTTGTTCACTATGGTGCAGTTGGTTTGCCCCAGAATTGCTCCAGTTTTTTCAAGTACATCAGACTCAGTGGTTTGCATAAAACTCACAAATAGGCTAGGTGTATGCAACATACCTGTGTATGCTGGCACTTAGACACCTAAGAGGCAGGGCCATCTGCACAAAAGGATAAGCAGTTCTGGGGCATTGGGAGAATTGATTCAGTTGGATCACTCCATGATTGCGCCACTCTCTGTGTACCTATATAAAATAAAATATTGCAATTAATAGTTTTTTTAATGTCTATATAAGCTTTTTATAGGCTAAACTACAGTATACATGTCATGTAAAAAAATAAAACCAGAAAACAGAATTTATGTAACAAATATTCTATTCATTTGTCAACAGTACCCGACAGATACTGTGTATCACAAGGTTCCATATATATGGTAAGTACATTTTCAGGCACTTATGTCATTAATTAAAAAGGGTTGGTCAGGGAAAATAATGGACCATAAAGTTTCTTCTTTGAGTGTAAGAGAGGTGCATAATTAATTGTAAAGCACTGCATTGATAACCTCTCTTGCATTCAGTGGATTAATATATGCTGAGCAGGCAGTTTATGATGTAATTTAATAGAAAAATACTTAAAACCTCTCTAGCACCTAAAATGTTAAAAAATAGAAATTACATAAACATCAGTTTGCAATGAACAAAGCACAAATGAGAGAGATAAAAATACATATGTAACTCAAGAGACAGTGAAATGAATTTTATGAACAAATTAATCTTATTCTTTTCTGCCTGATTACAGCCAGGGCAGGACATCCCACAACCCTCAGGCTCATGTGAACAATGCAAGTGCACATATGAAGAAGATAGCATAGCACCACTAAATCTGGTTAAATGTACCACCACCAAATGCAGCACAGATTGCGCACTGGTAGGTTCCTTGTTAACAGTAGCAGTATTACAGAATATTAAGTCATCTTGTCACAAATAACAATATAACTGAACCTAAAACTCTTGTTATTTCTTATGGCAGGGTTACCATTACAAAAATATAACTGGCAAATGTTGTGGTGATTGTGTACAAGATTCATGCCCAGTGACAATGGGAGACACCACTGTCCTTATCAAGGTATTTTTTTCATATTCAAGGATCTTAATTTTTTCCTATTTAACATGTAGTATGTGCTTATAAAACCATAATATTAGCTATGAACTTTATAGCCAAAATTTCTTACTTAGTGTTAGCTGTGTGTTTACTTTACTCCCATTTTTATTTGTAGCAGTGTTGAAAATCTAACTGTGGGTATATAAATTCTTATGGATTCATCTCATTCAGCTATTTATAGATATAGGAAAAGGGTTTAAATGAACCAATTTTTCTACCTCAACAGTTCCTGAACTATTTAAGAGAGAATTGTATGAAAAAATGTTATTTAAAAATGCAAGCCACCATGCAGCTTCCATTCTCACTTCTTTGGGTCTGTATAAATCAAAAAAGAAATGCCACCATGGGAATTGCTAAGTATAGGTAGATGAGTGTTAAGCCAAGAGCATCAAACATATTTGTCTATCATCAGGATATCTACTAGTATCTGCTTAACTCCAATTTGGTCATGTTGCAATTGGAATGCAAAACTCAGAAAATAATTCAGAAAAAATGCATTAGGTGGCCAAATCACCTAAAATTTAAAAATAGTATGTCATTAGAATGTAATTGACTAATTGCCTGTCTACTTTTCAGCCTGGTGAGATTTATATTCCACCAAAAGACCATTGCATTTCATATTATTGTACATTTACATATGAATTGATACCATTGAGTGAGAAATGCTCGATACATGAATGCTCGATAACTGATCAAAAACTGTGTTTTGTCAACTACATTTATACTTAAAAAATTATGGAGCATGGCACTTATAGTATTATGATAATATCTAGAGTCAAACACTCTTTAATATATGAATATAGAGGGTGTTAGAACTATTAACTGTATTTCTTACAGGAAATAATTGCTTCATTGCATTTTTATATTTTAGCCTGGAGAGACCTATATTTCACCAGAAGACAAGTGCATCTCTTACACCTGTACACCTACTTATCAAGTGATAACACTGAAGGAAAAATGCTCCATCACTGATAAGAGTCAATGCTTGGAGGTCAGTTTTGTTTCATCAGCTAAATTTGACCAAAATATATTGTAATGAAAACAATTTGTTTGCCCCTTTCATTCATGTTAACATCTCTGGGAATAATGTATTAACTGTATAAGATGTATTCTGCTCTGAATAAATGTTTTGCCACTTGTAATCTTACAGTACTTCATGTCTCACAGGGATATGAATACAGACAAGAAGAGGGTCACTGCTGTGGTTCATGTGTACTAGTTACCTGCCCAATTATTATGACTAACGGTACCACTACGTTCTTGAAGGTACTTTTTTCTTTTTATTCATAGGTGGATAGTATTTTGATAATATCTAGATCCAAGCACTGTCATCCACTAACATATTTAGATGCTTTTGGTTGTCACATATTCTGAACATCTGAAATTATAATATATAAATTGTTTAGAAAATAATTTTTATAGTTATTTGAATGCTTTCTTTCTACAATTCATGTATCAGTGTCTGATTAATTCTAATAATATTGCAAGTGGAATGCAAAACTCAGAAATAATGCATTAGGTGGCCAAAACATCTGAAATTAAAATATAAGTTATCAGAAAGTAATTGAATGATTGTCTATCTACATTTCAGCCTGGAGAGACCTATACTTCACCAGATAACCAATGTATCTACTATAAATGTACATCTACATATGAAGTGATACTAGTGAGGGAGAAATGCTACATTCCTGATCAGAAAAAATGTTTGACGGTTAGTTTGGTTTTGTCAGCTACATTGGCAATTATTAAATGCAAACTTCTGGACCACAACATATAAATACTCCTCTAATAATATCTAAAGCCAAACATAATTTTCCATTTATTAATATATATGTTTTGGCTGTCCCACAGTCAATTCATTTCAAATTAAAATGCAAAATATGTATTTTAAAAAATAACTGAGTAATTCCCTGTCTACATTTCAGCCTGGAGAAACCTATATTCCACCAGAAGACAAGTGCATCACTTACACCTGTACACCTAATTATCAAGTGATAACACGGAAGGAAACATGTTTAATCACTGATAAGACACAATGTTCCCAGGTCAGTTTTGTTTAATCAGCTAAATTTGGCATTAATATCTTAAAATGAAAGCACTTCAGTATGTTCTTCTCTTTAGCTTCAACTTTTCTGAGAGCATGCTATGCAAGAGCTATTCCACTCTGAATTAAAGGTTTGCCAGTTGTAATCTTATAGTAATTTATGTTTCATAGGGATATGAATACAGACAAGAGGAGGGCAGCTGCTGTGGTTCATGTGTACAAGTGACCTGCATATTTAAAATGAATGGCAGCACTACTATTTTCTTGCAGGTAATTTTACTATAACATTTCTATAGTTATATAGTATGTCATTGATATCTTTGACCAAACACTCCCATTCATTTATTAACACATTTAGATAATGGATGTTTTTGATTTTCACATAATCTTAATTATTGCATTACATATAAATTATTTAAAACTAAATTATATTTATGTTTTCTTTCTGCATTTCAGCCTGGAGAGACCTATACTCCACCAGAAGACCAATGTATCTCTTACACTTGTACATCTACATATGAAGTGGTAACACTGAGGAAGGGATGCTCCATTCCTGATCAGAAACAATGTTTGAAGGTCATCTTTGTTTTTTCAACTACATTTGCTATAAATAGTTTCAAAATTCTGGAACAAAAAACAATTGTACAGTATTATAATAATATCTGGAATCAAGCAATCTCTCCCATTTATTAATAAAGAATGGCTTTAATTGTTCCACAGTCTGATCATCTGAAATTACAATATAAAATGTAAATGATTTAGAAAATAAATGTCAGACATGCACTCTTAGCAAAGATTGATTGGACCAGTGAATATAAAGATTCCTGTATATCTGATATTATACAAATGTATCTAATTCAGCCAATTATATAATTCCCAATATGTTGAATACTCTCTTGAACTTAAAACGTTTAAAAGTCTTTTAAATAAAAGGAAAGTTTAATTTGTCACCTATGGAGCAATTGGCTTTGCTCCAGCATTTAGCTTTCTGAATATGGCCCTTAAATGTGAGTCAATACTAACTTCCTTCTCTTCTTTCAGCCTGGTGATATCTGGACCCTACCTGATAATCTTTGTGTCCACTATGAATGTGAACAGATCAGTAACAACTTTGTTTCTAGAGAAGTGCAGAGAACTTGCAACACTTTATGTGAAATTGTAAGCAATTTTTCATGTTAATTTATTGATCTGTTCTTCACAAATGATGGAAAATGTAAAACAATGGCATGAGGAAATAAGAAAAGCAATATTATTCTTTCCATAGGGTTCTGAATATAAGACTATACCTGGACAGTGCTGTGGAACATGTGAACCAGTGAACTGTACAATTTTGATGCCTGACAAAACAATAAAAATGCTCAAGGTACATCATTCTGCTACTCTAAATGTTTGATTATCATGATAGTTTCTAGAGAAGGGCACCATGCTTTATTTAGAAACATTGTTTTAGGTATTAGAAAATAGGGTTATTGTTGTTAATGGGTCACTCTGATAATCTGAAAGTATGAGATATATATATGATTTCAAAAATATGTTCTAATTATTTTGATACTCTTCATCTGCATTTCAGCCTGGAGAAAGCTTTACTTTACCAGAAAAGAATTGTATCACCTATATATGTACACCTACAAAAGAAGTTGTACTTGTGGATAAATGTATCCCCACTACTATATGTCCAGAGGTTGTATTTTCACTCTATTAACTATTATAATACATATAAATTATATACATATATAGCTTTATGGGACGTGCACCGCCATACCTTAAAGTGTTGTATGATTTATTTAAAATTTTAATGTGTGCCACTGTCAATCATATATGTTTATATATATATATATATATATATATATATATATATATATATAAAGAAAATAAGGTGGGCATTCCAAAAAAAAGAAATACAAATTAAATGCCTGGTGCTACTTGAACAAAATTGTATATAGGTACATGGAACGAGATATCCTCCTCCAAATACAAGTGCACTCAATGGACTCTAAATAATATTTTATTCTCAAACACAGATCAACGTTTCGACCCCCTCAGGGGCCTTTATCAAGATAAAGGCCCCTGAGGGGGTCGAAACGTTGATCTGTGTTTGAGAATAAAATATTATTTAGAGTCCTTTGAGTGCACTTGTATTTGGAGGAGGATATCTTGTTCCATGTACCTATATATATATATATATATATATATATATATATATATATATATATATATATATATACAGTTCATGAAGAAAGATCGCACTCACAGGACTTCAATGCGGTATAAGATACTGTTACAATTTATTCAGATCTGAATAAATTGTAACAGTATCTTATACCGCATTGAAGTCCTGTGAGTGCGATCTTTCTTCATGAACTGTATGTATCATCTTTATTTCTTGATAAGCACCCAGGCAGTCACATTGGAACTACAGCGAGTGCAGTCCACTTCAAGAAATTTATTATATATATATATATATATATATATATATCGACAGAAATAGAGGGTTGGAGGCACTCACTCTAAATGAATATAAAGCCCAGGTGCACAATCCCCATGATAAATAATAGTACATAGAAAAAAAGGGGACAGCACCAGTGGGACTTTTTAAATATATTTTTATTCAGCAAATGGGCAAACGGTCAACATTTCAGTCCTGGAAGGGACCTTCATCAAGACAAAGTGTATTAAAACAAATTGGGTTTATATATATATATATATATATATTAAAAAAAATATTCCACATACAAGTATACTAGTATGTACTATTGTGAGCATGTGTGTATGGGTGCGTGTATGTATATGTGATAAATATTTTGGGAAATTGACATTATCAGAACACCTACATGGAAAGTCATACCACAAGAATAAATTGTATACTGACATTTTATTTTATTTCCTGTTACAGAAATGTCCAGTTGTTGAAACTGTGACTTGCATTAATGGTTTCCCTCCAGTTAAAGTATATAGTCCAGATGGCTGCTGCTTCCATTATGAATGTCAATGTAAGTAATTTAAATCAGAATTGATAGGAGACTATACCATATTTGATTTGTGTTGAGATTCTAGTAAAAGTTTTATGATCATGCTTCAGTAAAAGATACAAAACTATTTCAATAGTGAACAGTAAACAGGTATTGAAAAGACAGAACACTAAGGCTTTCATTTGTAGCTGTCTTAAATACCAAAATATAGATTTATGTATCAGTGCAATCATCCATATATTTCATATGTCTGATCTACAGTTACTTCATATGTACACATTTTATTAAATACAATATCAAAGTAGATGTAATAAACAGTAGCACATTTACTCTTGATGGAATGTATTTCAGAGTACTTGTTTTACTTTAACAAGAAGTTTAAGTAGTGGTTTCTAAATTTCAACATATGAATATGTGTTTTTATAATTATTTATGGCAGCTTTAAGAAACTTCATCTTAAACCTCCACTTGAAAGAAGAAGAGTTTATCAATCTGAAAAATACCACTTTTTATTATTTTTGTTGTCCTGTAGGTGTCTGCAGTGGATGGGGTGACCCTCATTATATTACTTTTGATGGAACTTATTATACCTTCCTGGACAACTGCACCTATGTTCTTGTAGAAGAGATCACTCCCAAATATGACAACTTCCGTATCCTTGTTGATAATTACTTCTGTGATGCGGCTGATGGCTTGTCATGTCCGCAGTCTATTCTGATTTACTACAAAACTGATGAGGTGGTCCTGACACGCACTGTGTATCAAGGAAAAATGAGAAACATGGTAAGACGAAGCAGATATTGAATTTCTATATTACCCTCATACATTCTGACAGGGAACAAAAACACTAAGAGTGTTCCAAGTTCAATTTTTCCCATTATGACAATGACCCTACTGTTCTCATGGATGAATTGATCTTGCATGTGTTTTTAAATACATCACTATAATTTTTGAGTTATAAGCATTTTATGAAGCTGGTCAGGTTCCTGTGGTTTGCCCATAAGCAATATAGTAAATTAATATTGATTTTGTGTTCAGTGTTTCACATTGAACACAGGAGCAGCAGAGCAAATTGCTTGATGGCTTTTCAAATGTACTTTTGTTCTACTGGGAAAATAGTATGACATTCAGGTGGTCTACGTCTGGTTTTAAAGCAGAACTACCACAGCTAAACAACTTGAGCTTAAATAATTCCCCATCTGGTGACTAGCTGCTTAGTAGCGCTAGTCACCAGAATTATTACCTTATTAAAGAGGATTATCAATTCTTGTTGGGCTGACAGGCAGGACGGAACACAGACATATTCCCCTAGTGACATCTGCACACCTGTGCTGTCAGTCCCAGCAGGCTCTAGGAGGCGTTGCTAGGACCCTCTTGGGTCTGGAAGGGACTGACAGCACAGGCGTGTAGATGTCACTATGGAGAATTATTTAAGCTCAAGTTGTTTAGAAGTGGTAGTTCCACTTTAAAATCAAAGCCTGGCATCTCACTAACAACAAAATTACATCCATCATATGTATTAGTTGAAAAAAAATACATTTTCAGGAACAGAGAGATGAATAACACAGAGAGAACAGAGAGATTCATACTGCCTTGCACAACCCCCTTAAAGGTTAAGCAATAACCAGTTCATATAAGATATGCATAAACCAAGTTGTCAGTTTATTGTGAGCTATAGAATCCCTTGCCTGATGGTTATTAATATTTGCTGTTGTTCTGATAAATAAAATTGCATGACATTCAGACTGTTCTACTACACTCATTTATAAGCACATATTGACATCCCAATCTTACTAGTAAAAACATTTAAATAAAAAATTGTTATACATGTATATATTAACACTTTAACCCTTTAAGAAGAAGGCGTTGGATACCCCTCTGGCACTCCAAGGATTAAGGGAAATGACTATCATTAAATTACGCTGTGATACTTTGTATAGTAATTTAGTGATTTGTTATGAATGCTGAAAGGTGATTATTTTAATAATTTGCCAACAGGTTAGGTTCAACCAAGAGTGGTTGATCCCAGGACTCACTAAGAATGGCATTTCTGTCACTAGCTCTGGTATAAACACGGTGGTTGAGATCCCAGAAATAAATGCTTCCATCTCCTTTAGTGGAATGCTATTTGTTATCAAACTGCCATTCAGCAAATTCAGATACAACACACAAGGGCAATGTGGTAAGAAATCTTAATCACTTATTTTAGTTTTGTGGTTTATTTGTTTTGAAATCCTAACTTTATTTAGCTCCAGCTTATGGAAATCTATCATTTTCTTTCATAATTTCATAATTGTATCTACCTTTAAAATAAGCCTTTACAGTTATAGTACAGTTTGTGTTTTAAATCAGTACCAGTTTAAGTAAAATGTAATGTAAGGACCAGAGGCTTGTGCAGTGCATTTCAATACAATGTGTACTGTTGCTGACCCTACTTGCCTTAAAGTATTCATTTAGTTTCTGTGCTAATTTGTTCTGTATCACTCAGTTACATACATCTCTCGACTGACAATTATAATAGAATTAATGGATTGTTTTCATTTATATACATAATGACATAAAACATGGACTAATTCATATGTCCTTATAATAAGTAAATAGGTACAAGTCGAAATCATCTAGAATAAAGTCCCCAAGCAATGCAAGAATAAGTATACATTAATTAAAGAAACTAAAACACAGTGACTTTTTGCCACACAAGATTTTCTAGCATAAACAGGAACATATTTTCTTTCACCAGTTTCCCTTGAGCTGTACTTAGATAATTACTTATAAACCATTATGAACTTTGGGCTTCATGCACCAAAGATGAGAGGGATACTTCAGAAGTACACAAAAGTACAAATAAAAACATTCCCAAATTACCACTAATTGTTTTAAATGGAGCTTATTACCCCTTGAATGATAGAGAGGTCTCCACTGCATTGCTTCCCAAAGCTATGAACATCTCTCAAGAATACAAGAAGTTAAAAACCCCATTTAAATAAATGGGCATTTGAGGAATTTGCATTTCTTCCCTATGATGCTGTTGGATAGTTACAGAATTGTTCCTCTATGCTTTGGTGCATAATGGCTATTATATGCAGTATTCTCCCCAAACATAATGAGGAGTAATTGAAGTCATTCTAGAGGAATCCATAAGAAAGTTTCTTTTGTGTGCAAAAAAAAATTGGAGAAAACATAAAAAATATGGCAAATTTGAAAACACACTACCATGTAGTATCTAAAATTGTGGATCACACTTAGTGCCCAAAAATAAAACAAACAAAAGCCACCACCATTTACAAACAAAAATAATTTACTAAAATGTTCAAATAATATATAATTTGGATGGATATATACAACATATATATATATCTCCTGAAAAATATGGGGTATACAAAATACTATATAATTATACAAGATGAAAAAACATGGAATTCTGTCCACTTACTTGAAAACCCCATGTTGCTCTGTCCTCCATCCAATGCACATAGGAAACAGCTGCAGCCTAAAAAGGATTACAAAGCACCTGTGCATTGTGGTATACAAAGGGTACCCAGATGTGAGCAGACCTCATTAAACCCCTACAGTGTGCATACTAAAACAAATGCAAACACTTAAAGGGATAGTAATACTTCATTTTAACTTTATTTTATTTTGTAGGCATTAAAAAAACATGAAGAATAACATAAGTCTTATCTCTCAAACCTTTATGGTTTAAGAGATACTCACAAACAAAGTATTGCCCCCCTGTTCAACCAGATCAGAAGGGAGGTGCCCAGGTAGACTGCAGAGAGGGACAATCTTCAATTAAGATAAGGGAAAAAGCTGAAAAACTTGTCAAGGGGGGAAGGGCTTTCATTGTTTTCATACAAAGAAAATTGTCCCCTTCTGTTATCTGCCTGGTCATACAACCAGATTCACATCTGAGAAGAGATGGCTTACACTAGGTAAAAGGGGAGGGAGGGGAAACGTTGCTTGTGAATATCTCATAAACCATAAAGGTTTGAGAGATAAGACTTATATCATTCTTCATGTTTTTTTAATGCCTATAACATGTAAATCTAAAATGCATGCAGCTGTGTTAAATGTCCATTTTGTAGTATCATTATATTTAGGTGGGCGGAGATCAGTGACAGGCAGCGAATAAGGGGAGATGATTTTCACAAGAGGGAAACTGCATGGAATGCCCAATCGTATGGGCAATGCTGTGCACCTTTCAGTAGACTAGTATATATCTTAATGTGCAAGTTATTTTGTTACAAAAAAAAAAAAAAGGGTTGTCCAATATAGGAATTTTCAGTATAGGATGGGAAGTATATAGAAAGCCAGAGTTCCTTGATTAAAGGCAATGATGTTAAATGAAAATCTGATTCTACTAGATATTAGTCCACTTGTTATGCTGTTCTAGGCTTTGCACATACACAGGGCAGCTGTGTCCACTCTTCCTTAATCTGCTGAGAGCCATGTTAGTAAGATTTTTTACGTTGCATAGATGTTAAACTGGATCAAACCAGCTGCATCACAGAGGGCAATTTAAAAAAATAACAAACATCCTTGGATGCTAGTGAGTTCTACAACATGTTGTTTTGCAATGTGTCCGAGACCTCTCTAGATTCAGAAACTTAAAGGGATAGTAATACCTAAAATGTAAAAAAAAATATGTTGTAGGGTTTATCCCCCTGAGTAAAACAAGAGTACTCCCACTGCTGAAAGATGTTTCATTCAAAAGTTATTAATTTTCAAAGTTGAATTTTTTAGGTGCAATATCACAGTGGCCTGAAATTGTACAGTGGCGCTGTTGCTACACGATCCTATGGACAGCTCTGGTCTCAGGACCATAAATCTCCATAGGATGGTGTAGCAACAGCGCCACTGTAAAATTTCAGGCCACTGTGATATTGCACCTAAAAAATTCAACTTTGAAAATTAATAACTTTTGAATGAAACATCTTTCAGCAGTGGGAGTACTCTTGTTTTACTCAGGGGGATAAACACTACAACATATATTTTTTTACATTTTAGGTATTACTATCCCTTTAAAAAAAAAACCAAAAACCTTTAAATCAATTGATATGGCTGGTTTGCTTCATAATCATTCAAGTTTTTTTTAGCACATCAGCTCTTATACTTTTCTCATTTGTTTGCTTTACTCTGTTTTTTTACTTAAACCTTGATCAAATTATTATTGTTTTATGCAAATTCATATAATATGTATCTTTGGATGGAAAGATCCTTAGTCAGGCTGCAGTCCCATTAGTATTTTCATAACAATGAAAAGCTGGATTTTATTCTTGTGTCCCAAACAGGTACCTGCTCTAATGACAAATCTGAAGATTGCCGACTGCCCACTGGGGAGATCATTCAAGATTGCTCTCGAATGGCTCGCAGCTGGAAAACCAAAACCTGTAGTGGGACAACACCACCTCCATCAACATTACCTACTACGAGCCCTACAACTACTACAACCTGCCCACCTCCTTCTCTGTGCAAATTGATGATGAGCGAGTAAGCAATATCATCTGTCATATATAGAAATCATTTGTTAACAATAGCAGCACAGTCTAACCAGTCTAACCCCAGTAGTTCAGTGAAGTTATAGTTGTTTTACTTTCCACTATAGTTTTCTTAAGATGTTTATAGTTTTTGAATTGCAATTATCTGAAGCATATGTGGTTAGGATGGATGTATGGTCATAGGCAAACAAGCAAAAAGATTACCAATTCTAGAGCAAACAATGTGCACTAGAATTAAAATGGTTCTTTTATTCCCTTAAATCTAATGCATTGTCTTGCAAAGAAATTTCCTAGCATTGAAAGATTTAAAAGCTCCATTTAAATCAAAGGGAATTTTCAATTGTCCTCTATGGTGCAACACTTCTCCAGTATTGATTTTCTTTGCTTTCTGCATAAGGCTCACAGAATGCAACTGACTACTCAGTAAATAAGAACCTGTTTTTGTCTGTCTTTGAAGGAGACTAGTGGAGCAAAACTGATACTTTTAATGGTTAACTGAATGTCTTTGAATGCAAGCGACATATAGATCTCTTCTTCAGGCATAGCCTATATTATAATTCGCTAAGTATGTTTGTCAGAAGCCGTCATGCGCAGTAGAGATGGCTGTGTGTGCTGCAGTCATGCACAGTTCAGACTGCCCACACCACAGCAGATAAGGAGTGGGGAGCTTCAAATTCAGACTGATGTGCAGAGAGGACTACAGTCTGAATTCGGAGTGCCCCTCTCCGTATCAGCCGCAGCACTTTCGGGCAGTTATTACTGTGCATGACTGCAGCGCTGCCAGTGTTGGACCATGTATACGGGCTTAAAAACTAGTTAAGTATGAAAGCTGAATATCTAATACACGAATTTAAAACTCATGCACATCATTTTAACACCTAACCCCTTGATTGCCTTCCAAAGCCACTCAGCCAATAAAGGTATAATTTTTACTCTACTAGTCTCCTGTGTATTCTATGGCTAACACAATACCATGCTTTACCCATTGTCTTTGAAGGGTCTTTGCTGAATGCCATAAAGTGGTATCACCAGAACCTTACTATAATGGCTGTGTTTTTGATGCCTGTAACACTCGGACTGTGTCAGTGGAATGCTCCAGCTTACAGATCTATGCAGCCTTGTGCAAAGCCAATGGAATATGTGTGGACTGGAGAGGAAAGACTGGAGGCAGCTGTCGTAAGTGACAAGAAGGAAATAATGTGTTTCTTAGGTGGTTTTATAGCTGTACATTATTAGTTACTTTGTTATTACGAGAATGTCTGGCAAAGTAAAATAAAAATAATTAGCAATTTATATGGAAAAAGATAATATATAAAGCTATGATATACAGTGTATAATCTCTCTTTCTCTTTTTTACATAGCATTCAACTGCCCTGCTGGAAAGGTGTATGATGCTTGTGGCCCATGTCATCCTGTTACATGTGACAGACCGTAAGAAATGTGTTTGTTGATTCATAAATAAGTAAAGAATAATATGCTTGGTGCTGGTAGTAAATGCCATTATATACATTTTTGTTACATTAATAATCTGAGCTATACAAATGCAGCATACCATTCTTTTAACAGACGTGGTTATAAATGCAACTGGTGGAATGAGAAAAGCTGAAGTTTTCTAGGCAATTAATGTCAAATTCTTCAATACTACTGAATGCTGAAGATTTACTTTCTATTGTTGTTGCTGCAAATTTTGCATGAAAAGTGTTACAATATTATCTCCATTTAACTCTTTGATACCAGGAACTCCTCAATTGCAGACAACAATTGGAGTAACATTCAGACATAGTCATTTGTGATTCTTCCTCTCTTTACAGTGACATTGCCAGCAGTGGTTTAACTGAAGGCTGCTACTGTCCTCCAGGATCTGTGCTCTACAGTGTTAGTACTGGTGTCTGTGTTGACCACTGTAGTAAGTATTGGAAAAAAAATCCCAAATACATAAAAAAGTCAATTTTTTTTCTCCAGACTCTTGAACTCTTAATCTACCTCACTTATTGCTTCTCTAACACCAAACCCCTCTGTCAGTCCCTACACTGGCTCCCATTAGCATACAGAATTAAATTAAAAATTCTGGTGCTAACTTATAGAGCCCTCACTAACACTGCACCCCCCTATATTTCATCTTTCATTTCCAAATACGCTCCCACTTGCCATCTTCGCTCTGCACACGACCTTCTGCTCTCCACAGCTCTTATTACATCCTCCCACTCTTGCCTACAGGACTTCTCCCGGGCTACACCTTAGCTCTGGAATTCCTTCCCCCGCCCCATCAGACTCTCCCCCAGCCTTCAAATCTTCAGATGCTCCCTGAAGACTCACCTCTTCAGGGAAGCATATCAACTGCCTCCATAAACATTATCACCAAGATTCACCCCTTGCCTGGACCACTGCACTCAATAGCACCTCTCAATCCCACCCACTGACTGGCAGTTCATGTGGCAGGAGGCACTTAAAACCAATAGCACTTACTCCTTCTGTGTCAAACCTACCTTACTGTAGACTGGAAGTTCTCACGAGCAGGGCCCTCTGATCCTTCTATTCTCCACATTTGATTATGTTATTTAATATCTCTGTATGTCTATTGCCAATTGTACAGCGCTTCAGGATTAGTTGGTGCTATATAAATAAAGAATAATAATCATAATTAAACCAAAAACAACAATTCTGGCATTCTGAGCATCTGGGTCAGAGCTAATTTGCATAAACTGCCACATTGTGCCACCAAAACATAAAAGATAAATAGCTATAAATGATTTAACTTACAAAAATGACCCATATAACATATATGAAGATTTTAAGATTTTAATTCTTTGTAAAACAAACTAAAAGTCTTAGGGTGAAACATCCATTTGAACTTTGAGCTTTGTTTTTGGAGCAGAACCAATCGCAGCATAACTCAGCCTTATGATTTCCATACCACTGGCACTCAGAGAGTTAACCCTTTTAAGTGCAAGAGGGGTACGCAAAACATTGCAGAGCAGTGCTTGGCACACCCTGATGGCTCTCAAAGAGTTAAAGTGCAAGCAAACAACAGCAATGTAGTGGAAGTACTTAAGAGAAATGGTCCTTTTCTGGAGCAAACAAGTTGTTTAATAGGGCAAAAGATCCCAAAATCACAATTTAAATGAGGACTTTCATATATATATATATATATCTTTATTCAGGTCATTACAGAGTCACAAAAAAATGCAAGTAAATCATATCAGAGCACTGTAATAATAGCTAGCATAGCAAAGGTGTAAGTTCAATATGGTAGCTCAAAAGTCACATTGTGAAAGTGTATGAGATATGGAGTATCAATTGAAAGACAAAGTAAAGACCATTTTATTGGCTGAGGGGGGCAAAGATTAGAGAGAAAACCAGGAGAGAATAAAGATAGTAGAGAGAGGGTGGAGAGACGAGGGAGTGGACGATGAGAGGTACAGGGGGTGATGGAGGTCTTAATAACCTGGGTGTAGCGCAAACTTAGAAATGGATGCTAGAGACTTCTTTACTTTGAAAACCTTACCAGCAACCCCATTTAACCCACTCTGTGCTAGAGGGGTGTCCAATGTATGGTAAAGAAATGCAATAGACACCTCCTGGTCTTCAACGGGTTAAATCAGTGGAGATTTGTATAGGCTCAGTGTATGCAACCTAACTGTGTGTGCGGACATTTATATGTACTGTATGCTTGGGAAGTCTCTAACATTTTGTAAAGAAAATACTGGAGACCTCTCTTGCATTCAAAAGTCACTTTTAATACATGGGAATTTGGGGAACATTCATACGTTTCTTATGGTATAGTTTATTTTCCCCATAATTGCTCCACTTACTTTGTGAACATGGCAAGAACAGTATTATATTCCACTGCAAATAATAGTATTTAAGATGTATAACAGATTTTTTTAGGTGAAACTATTTATCTTATATAAGAATAAATTGCATCCAGCAAACAAAATTTATCTAACAACTATTCTACTCTTTTTCTCAACAGTACCAGAGAGTTACTGTGTAGTACAAGATGTCTTATATCTGGTAAGGAGATTTTTCAGACCCTTATGGTAATAAGAAAAAATGGCTGGTTTGGGGAAATAATGAATCATGGAAGGCTAACTCTTTTAGTGCCATAGGATTGTTCATATACTGATATTTTTTAATACCTGTCTATCACCTACAAAAATAAGAAATTGCAATTAACTAAACAAAAATTACAGCAAAGCACAAACAAGAGAGATAAGATGATACCCAGAGAGCAGAAGAGTAGTTGAAAAATTAACAAAAACTAAAAATGATTCTTTTTTATTGTGTTTTTCTACCTAATTGCAGCCAGGACAGGATATACCACAATCATCAGATCCATGTAAACAATGCAAGTGCACAGATGAAAAAGATGCCATCACATCACTAAACCTGGTTAAATGTATAACCACCGAATGTGACAAAAAATGTCCACAGGTAGGTTCCATTTTATCATTCAAAGTATTACAGAATAATAAGTTACCTTGTCAAAAATAACAGTATAACTGAACCTAAAACTCTTGATTTTTCTTTGTGACAGGGTTACCAATACAAACAGATAACTGGCCAATGTTGTGGTAAATGTGTGCCGGAGTCTTGCCCAGTGAAAATGGGAGATACAACTATCTTTATCAATGTACGTTTTTATACTGAGCGATTTTAAAATGTTCTTTCTTTTAACGTGTATTTTATGTTTATAAAACCACCAGAATATTCAAGAAACCATTCTGATATTACAATATAACTTTAGAGTTACAATAAAACTTTGCATTTTCACTAGTAGCATGTAGTTTATGTAGTTCAACCATTTATAGATCTAAGAAAACAAAACGATGCATTGATGATGTCTTTAGCATCTTAGGGGGTTATTGATAAATATCCCCATGACATCAACTTCCATTCTCATTTGATTGCAACTGCATTTGATAATACTCACATAATGAAAGTAAAAAAAAAAAAAGATAAATGTCACCATGGGAGCTGCAAGGTTTTGTAGGATCATGTTTAAAGTACTTGGGGAGATGCATTACTCTTCAGTGCAATGGTCATGTGTGTGTCTGGCAATGTGTGTCAATCACTTTGCCATGGAGAATATGATACACATAACTATATGTACAAAGAATTACATATGCAGAGGAAGGGGAAGAGATTTTGATCATTAGGATCTGATGCTGTCATAAAGTTGTGAATGTTTTGTGAAGGCAAGAGGGGGCTGCAGAAAGAGAATAATCTGTCCCACACACTTCTGCATCACGAACAGCAGCAGCCCTCACTTACCCTTTGAGTGTCAGAAGGGGGATAACAATGCATTGCACATCCCTTGGGTAATCAGTTGGTTAATAAAAAAACATTTCACATTCCAGAGCTTGAAGTCAAATCCAGTTTGCACTAAGGAACAGGGACATATACAAAGCTACCAGTCCCTATAGAGCCAGTGATCAGCTGAGCTTTGTAAACAATACAGAGCTGATAATCAAGTGATTGATGTAAACAGCACAGAGTTATGTCTGCATCTGACAGCTCCAAATAACTTATAATGCTGCTGTATATTTACTGTTATATGAGGCATATGCAGTCTCATATAACAGAACAGCACTGTAAGTTGTTCTGAGCATTGAGATGCCAGCATAGCTCTTTAATGTTTACATAGATCAGGTGATTGTCGGCTCTATATTCACCAACATCAGGGAGGTGAATTTGTTTCTCTGATCACCAATAGCATTGCCAGCTTTTGGAGCTTTGTGCATGGGTGAATAGCTACATTTTTATATGAACGCTCCCTCAGGAATATAAAAATGGCTTATTAAGTCTAATTTAAATATGCAAATAAGCCATTAGTAAAGTGGACACTGAAACATCTTAAATGTGGTGAATACATACTGAATGTATGGTGATGTCAGAATATCTGAGGCTTTATCACAGGAATATGATGGTAAATACATCTTAGTACAAATGAAAATATGGAACCAGGACAAATAAGCCACAATATTGCCAACCAAGACCCTTATCAATCCTTAGCGTATCTCTTTCAGACTCTTCTTTATAGTCCATGACATGTACTAATGTAAATAGTCTGCTTATCTCCAGTAGGATAATGTTATAATTAGATTGCAAATATATGCATTAGCTGGCAAAAGACTATGGATTTTGGGACACAAGTCTAATAACCTGAAATTAAAATATAATATTTAAGTCATTTAGAAATAATTGACTAATTGCTTATCTGCATTTCAGCCTGGTGAGATCTATACTCCACCAGAAAACCAATGTGTCTCCTACACCTGCACATCTACATATGAACTGATAAAAATAAGGGAGGAATGCTCCATTCCTGGTCATACACAATGTTTGAAGGTCAGTTTTGTATTAGCAGCTACATTTGGCATGAGAAATTCCAAAATTATAAAACATATAGTATTATTTTAATGTCTAGAATCAAGGACTCTCTTTTTTGTGTGAAGTTATTTTAGAAACAGGATGTTTTTGGTTATCTCACACTCTAATAATCTGAAATTAAAGTAAAATATAAGTAATTTAGGAAATTATTGCACAATTGCCTGTCTACATTTCAGCCTGGAGAGACCTACATTCCACCAGAAAACAAATGCACCTCTTACACCTGTACATCTACTTATCAAGTGACAACTTCAACGGAAATATGTTCAATCAAAGATAAGACACAATGCCCACAGGTCAGTTTTGTTTAATCAGATTAATTTGATTTAATATTTTAAATTGAATTTAATTCATGTCAAATTGTATGGGAACAATTTAATAAGAGTGTAAAATGATATTCTGTGCTAAGTGGATTCTACTGTGAATCAAAAGCTTTGCCAACTGTAATCTTACAGTGCTATGTGTTTTCTAGGGATATGAATACAGGCACGAAGAGAACAAGTGCTGTGGTTCATGTGTTCCAGTGTCATGCCTAATAAATATGAATGACGGCACTACCAGAGTATTGATGGTACTTTTAATTTTATTTTCCATAGTTTGTAATATTTTTGTAATATCCTGAGCCAATAACTCTAATCTATTTATGACAGATAATTATTTGACTTTATGGTATAACTTGTAACTAATTTATAAGATAATTGCATGATTATTTTTATGCTTTTTCTTCATTTTAGCCTGGAGAGACCTATTATCCACCAGAAGACCAATGCATCTACTACACCTGTACATCTACATATAAAGTAATAAAAGTGAGGGACAAATGTTCCATCCCTGATCTGAAACAATGTTTGAAGGTAAGTTTTGTCAGCTACATTTGGCATGAATAGTTGGAACAGAACACTGGTATAGTTTTATGATAATTTCTAGATCCAAGCAATCTATTTCACATATAAAGTTATTTTTGATACATAATGTTTTTGATTGCCTTAAATTCTAATAATCTGAAGTGAAAGTATAAAATAAAATTCATTTTAGAAAGTAATTACCTAAATGCCTTCTGTATTTCAGCCTGGAGAGAGTTACACTCCGCCAGAAAACAAATGCATCACTTACACCTGTACACCTACTTATCAAGTGATAACACTGCAGGAGACATGTTCTATCAATGAGCAGACACAGTGTCTTGAGGTCAGTTTAGTTTAAATAGGCTAAATTTGACATTCATATTTAGAAATTAAAGATATTCAAGGTGTAACACTCTCTCATGACAACGTTTCTTTATTAACTGTGTAAAGTGGCATTCTACACAAAGTTATTTCACTCTGAATCTAAAGCTTTGCCAATTGTAATCATATAACACTTCATGTCTCACAGGGCTTTGAATACAGACGAACTGAAGGTAAATGCTGTGGCTATTGTGAACCAGTGACATGTCTAATTATTATGACTGACAACACCCCAAAAATATTGAAGGTACTTTTACTATTATTTTTCCATAGTGTTTCAATAATATCTAGTAAGAGGTTACTTTTGGTTGTTGAATATTCTGACCATCTGAAGTTATTTTATAACATAAATTATTGAGGAGGTAATTGCATAATTACTTTGATGCTTTATTTCTACATTTCAGTCTGGAGAGACCTATACTCCACCAGAAGACCAATGCATCTCCTATACCTGTACATCTACATTTGAAGTGGAAATAGTGAGGGAGGGATGCTCCATCCCTGATCAGAAACAGTGTTTGAAGGTCAGTTTTGTTTTGTCAGCTATGATTGTTGTTAATTATTGTAAAATTCTTCAAAACTCCTACCATATTCTGATATCGTGAGTCATATACTGTCTTTGGTTCAAGACTTCTTTGCCTCATATTCTAAGTATCTACAATCAAATTATTTAATAATTTATTAAGTAATTGAAAAAAATATTTGCCTAATTGGCTTTCTACATTTCAGCCTGGAGAGACCTATGTTGCACCAGAAAGCAAATGCACCTCTTACTCCTGTACATCTACATATGAATTAATAACACTGAAGGAAAGATGCTCTGTCATAGATAAGACTCAATGTCTGCAGGTCAGTTTTGTTTAATCAGGTAAATTTGTTTAATCAGTTAAATTTGGCATTAATAGTGCCAGATGTAGTTTAGTATATCTACTTGAACTCCTCCTAAATAACTTATGTACACTGTTAATATAACACATAATTGTATCAGGTGATTGTTTTTACTATATTGAAAACCTGACACAATTTTAATATGCAGATCTATTCTAAATGTAACAAATAATGCAATATCGTTTTTTAGGGGTGTAAGCAAACTATGCCGATTTTTTTACTTTTCTACAGGGTTATGAATATCAGATAAAAACTGGAGAGTGCTGTGGAGAGTGCATCAAGGTGGACTGTATTATGACTATGGATAACGGCATAACTAAAATCCTCAAGGTACAATCCAGTGCAAAATTCTGTAGCACAGCATTTGTACGTTATTGTGATGATGTCTAAAGCTAGTCACAATATAGAGACAGAAGCACTGAATTAACTGGGTATTTTAATCATCAGTAGGTATAGGAGAAAATTTCATCCTCAAACTGAAATTGGCGAAAAATGGCACTTTCCACTTGGCAAAAAATTTCCTGTGAAAAGTGCAGATTTTCCGCTTTTTTCCTCTTTTTTCGCCCATTGAAATCAATGGGAACATAGACGTTACACACAACACATTACAAATAATATTTTATTTCCCAAAGGCACAGTATAAAAGGGGCATGAGGGTGCCTGTGTTGGTGGGGTGTGGGGAAAGAATCAGTTGAACAGGGGATGATTTTTGGGGGGGTTGTTTACTGGGAAATACTAAATAAAATAAAATAAAAACTATAAGACATGGTATAAAGGGATCTGAGGAGGGTGCCTATGTTGGTGAATGAATGAATCATTTGAACAGGGAATTTGTTTTGGGGGGTTTCTTGACTGCTATTGGGGGTGCAGTTAATAACAAAAGGCCACCAGTCGCATCTCATCCTGCAGCAAGCACTTCTGTATCTTCAGTTTCCATTTATTCTCCATCATCCATCACTTATCCATTATCCAAAACAGTAACTGTGTCTCTACTAATGGACCATTAAGTGTTTTCATCTTTCATCATTTCATCATTCATTTGTATGTACTCTAATCTCCATTTCATCAATTTCTTAACTATTGTTATTTTACTAATTGTGTTTTAGACCATTAGGTAGTGAGCGCTTTTTTGTTTAGAATTTGTTCTTAATAACAAAATAAAATAAGAAATTTGTATTTATAGTTATAGAGACAGGAACCCCTTGACATAAGCTGCCACTGGGGTGGACTGATACTTTACTTGATAGAGTTTTTCGTAGAGGATGATTTGTTAGATTTGTTGTTAGAGGACCAAATCCTGAGGAAACATTGATTTGTAGGACTTAAGCTTGTTTGGCACAAGCCCTAAGTAAACATTGATTTGTAGGACTTATGCTTGTTAGCAGCAGTGCGAAAACAATGTAAATCAATGGGCTAAAACTTTTTAGCCATTGAAAAAACGGTGAAAGATTTTGGCCAGTGGGCGAAAGATTTTAAAATTGTAACCGTTAGTTTTAAAGCAGATTTTCCTGCGAAAAAGCAGATAACAACGTGGTTTTCGTGAAATTTCCCATGGGAACACGGCGACAACTTTGGCCCACCCATAATCATCAGATATGATATAATTATTCATAAATACTTGACAAAATATATTTCAGTTCTGGTATTTTTATTTTCTCTTTTAAATTTCAGCCTGGAGAGACCTATATTCCACCAGAAGATAAGTGCATTTCCTACATCTGTACACCAACCTTGGAAGTGGTTACACTGAGTGAGAAATGCGCTGTCATTGATCCAACACAATGTGAAAAGGTCAGTTTTTTGTTTTGCGTGATACATTTAGCATTCCAGTTCTCTCTTATTGACTTTTTTTGGAGACAATCTGATAGCCATGCTTATGACTTAGTACATCAGCAGGGGAAATTCTCAGGAATTCTCTTACACTATTTTGTATCTTAAAGGGCTATAAATTCAAAAAAGTGGACAGTGAATGCTGTGGCTCATGTGTTCGGGTGGCATGTACGATGGAGATGGAGGACAACACTATTTTAGTATTGCAGGTACTTTTACTGTTCATCTTCCAGAGGGAAGAATATATTATCAGTGTCTTGTGATTATCACAGTAGTTATCTCAAAAATTATTTAATAAGAAATAGAGAAATTAAAAGGAGATGTGCCTACATCTGATTACTACAAAATTGCCCTCAGTCTAACTGTGCTTCTCTTTTTTACTATTATATTATTAAATACTATTTACGCTTGAAGCTCTGTTCATTTCTCAGTCTGGCCCATGAGCAATAAAGTTTAGATACCCCGATGTAGGGTCAAAAATATGACACCATTTATAACATTATTCTAAAGAAATGGGAGTATTACCAATATTTTTATTGCAAAATTTCTAATAATCGGACATGAGGTGTTGATTTGAAAATATGATGTGAAATATTTTGATGTTGTCTATATTTTAGCCTGGAGAGACCTTTACCCCAAAAGAAGACAAATGCATCTCCTACAAGTGTACACCTACTTATGAAATTATAACAGTGAAGCAGACATGCCCCGCTTTTGATCCTGCACAATGTATAGAGGTATTTTTTTACTTTATTAAAAATTAACGGGTTTGTATACAAACTTGAAAATGTTTTTTAAAACTCTTGAATTAATTACACATAGCTACTATGTATTCTATTTTCGGTGTATTACAATAAAATGGCAGATTATTCTCTAGATTATTTTATAAAATGCATGATGCAATCTTTTGCACGTCTTAATTGATTCCCTCTTTTTCACACAGGGCACCATAAAGATGTCAGAAAATGGCTGCTGCCAGACATGTGAAGGTAAGAGCAATTTTCATCCAGTTAGTATCTTTGCTACTAATGCATACAAAATAATAGAATATCATAATGGCATCAATAGAGATCCTAGAGTTTGCCTGTTTAAAAAGATAAAATAAACTTGATTTGTAAATCTTTACAATTATTCCATAAACACACAGTAACTATCATACTTTCTTCATTTTTCAAGTTCTTGAGTCAGGATGTAAACTTCTTAAACAGTCTACACGCATCAGAACCAGCACATGTGAATCAGACAAGACCGTGGAGCTTTCTTACTGTGAGGGAGCTTGCACAACCACATCAATGTAAGTTGATGCAGATAGATAAATGAGTAAGATGTATCATATTTTTAATGAGTGATAATGAAGACCTAAAATAGGCCCTCCCTTATCTTAATCTGGACAGAAAACCAGCATATCTCTAGGAATCAGTTCTTTGTGGAAGGGATATCCAAAATGAATCTTTAAATTAATATTACATTTAATGTCCATAGAGGCAGACATGATTTTCCTGCATATTCCAAACACCTCCCACTGTTATTAGGATTTCTTCAGGGGGAGGAGTTTGCAGTCCTTGGGTCCTCAATATGATATCCAATACTAATTAAAAATTACATTTTTCAGAACCAGTCTATGCAGAAATTGATTTATAGTGGCCATTATAAATTTACACCCAGATTAAAATAAGTGAGGATTTATTATTAGGAGGTGTCCATGTTTCTTTAAATCCCTCTTTAATATCTCCAGTACTCCTAAAAACCATTTGCTACCACTCTATCACCTAATACCTTATCTCTCCTACATAGTATATAGCAACAGGGAGAGAGAAGAAACAGTAATGACATATTGTACCACTAGTTGTACCTTTAAAGGAATACAAACACCAACAAATTAAATACTTTGATATAACTGCATATCCTGTACTTAGTTACAGTAAGCATAAGAAGCTATTAATTATTAAAATGTTATATCCCTAAAATATAATCCTAAATGTTTATTTATTTAATGTTGTTTGTGCTGTTTGTTTTGAGATATAAGAGCCAATTAAATGATTGTGCTCTTGTATTCATAAAAGTTATTATCTATAACAGTTATTTTAGACAATGAATGGGAGCACAGGAATTTCTTCTTCCTATGGGCATTTAAGAATATAATTTAGGCCTTAGAAAATATATTTGTACAGATGCTAGCACAAACTACAGGGTGTTTCAATGTATACAACCACATTAATTTTAGGTGTTAATGTTCTGTTACTACAGCCTGGCTGTAGCTAGGAATGCTTCATACAGACCTACAGTTTTGCATATTGATATTTCTACAGGTACTCTGCTGAGGCAAATACAATGGAACACAAATGCAGTTGTTGCCAGGAAAAGAAGACCAGTCAAAGGGAGGTAGAACTAAAATGTATCGATGGAACCAGCTCCCTCTACTCCTACATTTATGTGGAAGAATGTGGCTGCAGCAGTACAGAGTGTGATAGCATGTCTCAACAATCACAGTCACAGACAAAGCCATAACCCCATGAATAAAAGAAAAGAAGCAGCGAGAGCAGTAAATCAAATGATTAGTAGCATCATCAGAAGCAGTAATTTAACTACAGAGATGATAAATAAGACTTACTGAACTGTTGACAGAAAATAATTTTGACATCCTATTTCTTTGGAAAACACACCCTATTAATGGCATATCAATGATAATTTGCTTTAATTCTTTTCATACTGTAGAGGAGTCTTGAGTGATACCTCCAACTGTATTACCCCAGCGCTATATACGTGTACCTTGGCTCAATTAATTGCATGTAATGACAATTATTCAATCTTTCTAAAGAGGATTGATGGTAACCAAAGCAAATTCTTCTTACTTTGCATTTGTTTTCTAATTGCGTTCTAGAGCACAGTTAGATTTTAGGTGTAACTCTTCTGCCTCTTTGCAGTTAAACAGTGCAACAGATAGTACTTCTTAGCCTAATGAAACATTTTCAATAATAATTTCAATTTACACAGTAGAAAATTTAGAGCAGTCTGCAAAATGCTATAAGTAGTGTAGTATGTGTAGGAAAGCTATAACATAAATAAATATTTAAACTGCCATCAAACCAATCAGGTTTGTCTGTAAGTTAGCTTATTTCCTTGTCTTCTTGATTGAAACCTATTAGAGTGAACATGTCTGTTTGTACTGTTAATTACTAATATTCTTTACCTTTGATGGACGCTTGTAAGATAATTTTGTAGAAAGCAATAACTAATTACATATTACTCTTTTCTGGTTTGGATTCTTGTCTCATAATGTCATTACACTGTATATGGCCATGATAGCCTTAATATGTAGATAACTTCAATTCTTACTAAGCATTTCAGCATGTAAATGCATGTACTTCTGCATTTGAACCTCAAGTACAAATAAAGCAATTAAGGAAATTAGTTAAATACAAGTAAACAAATAGGATTCAACATAGGGATCATTATGCATGATGATTACTGTTATATTATTATTTAAACTATTTTGTTGTCTAAAAGATGTATACTTTATCAAATTCCTATTTTTTTACTATAACATGGAACTCATATTTATTTGTCCAGAAACAGAATTATGATTAGTATTTTCAGTTTTAATTCTGTGCCATTGGTTTTGTAGGGTTGTGTTTTCATATCTATCTGTAGAATGTGATTTAAATAAAAAAAATGTAAGCATTGTAATTATGTGTCTGTTTAAGTGTTAATTGTGTGTCAGTTTTAGTTTCTAGTGGTATGAAAACAACTGAATTCCATATGGATTGTAGGTTTAATACGGGAAATTTCTTGGCCATGGTCTTTTCAACACAATGTAACATTATTTTAGTCACAAACAGCGTTAGACTGGGGTATGCAAGGCACACCAGGAAAATATATTTTAAGGATCCAATTAAAATGTGCAAGGGAGAGATAATAAATTAAGTGTACTAATGTAAATGGAAGTCTGTTACTTATCCTATATAATAATTTGCTTTGTCAGAAGCCATCATGCGCAGTAGAGATGGCTGCGCATGCTGCATTCATGCGGCTGGTCCGCTTGGCCCCAGGAAGGTGCGCAGAGAGGACTACTGTCTGAATTTGGAGCGCTCCGCTTCCTATCAGCCACGGCGTGTTCGGCCATTCAGTACTGCGCATGACTCCAGTGCGGCCACTGACAAGACAGGATCCGGCCGGTTGCTGGGTGGCACTGTGGCCCATGTAAATGGGCTTTTCAACTAGAATACATGTATGCAAGCACACCAGCATACTCCATGAATACACATACCACAGAGTCCTCACACAAACCAGTGCATTCCAGCCAAAAAATACAGACCAAAGCTGTCATAAACCATAGTGTCTTCATGTATACACATACCAGTACACTCTTCCATAACTGACACAGACCAGTGCACCCACATAAGTGCACTCATACATACACAAATATTTATAAGCATGCATGCACCAGTTCAATAATACGCACATTGGCACTCCAGGGCACTCACACAAATGCAACAGTGAACACACGCAAACACACACATATCAGTGAACTCTTTCACCTATACATACAAACCAATGAACACACGCAAATATACAGTCAACAGAGGCCTCACACAAACACACTTTTATACAGGCAAGCAAATAAACACTAATGTACATACACTTAGGCATACACCAGTTCAGTCAGAAAAAATGAGTACTGTCAGGAATTTTCAAGTAAAAGTTTATAAAAATTCCTGAGAGTGCTTACTTGTTTTTTCTAACTTTTATCTATTGATCTTTATGAGTACTTGCACCCAGGTGGTATTCTGTAAAGTGAGGCTGCTTCCCAACTGGTCTATCTATCTATATATATATATATATATATATATAGAGAGAGAGAGAGAGAGAGAGAGAGGGAGAGCGAGAGAAAAATCAGGGCACTTCTAAGTACACACACACATACACTGATACATAGACACCTATATGAACACAGTCAACATATTCAATATCATTTATACATTATTATTTACTTAGAGGCTGATTATGTTATAGTCATCACATAGTGAAATGCCTTAACTAGAGTTCCTATAGTTTGCCATTTCAACAGTATTTTGATTTCATAAGGATAGCATATAAAATGGCTGATTATAGGATTAATTCACTACCATAGCTTGGAGAGGCAAGCCCATGCTGTTAAAGTATACAGTCCTTGATTAACCTACTTTACTCTGGTCATTGGTTATTGGGAGTGCTGAAGAAAGTGGTAGGGGTATTGCGCCACATGTAGTGCACACACCTCTTTTATATGTGAAATAGACACACACAAACAAATGCACATCTACATAATATATACAGGCATGCACACATACATACAGAAACACTCATATACAAATACACACACATGTGTATATAAACATACACACATTTTTTACACTTAACGGATATGTAGTTGGATTGCCCTCTATTGCCACATGACGTGATCTTTTAGAAGCCATAAAAAGAAGAAGATGGGGCAGAGCAAGAAAGTTTTATAACTAACATTTGTAGGTGACCAATATGTGGCCATAAGACACCTGGGGTGAGATGCACTAAAGGTTGATGCTATGGCGATATTATTTTCTCGATGTGTGTAAAGCACTTCACCTTTTCGATGTAGACACACATAGCCATATATGCTAAAATTTAGAGATGCAAGGGGAGGGGAAGATAAGCCCCATTAGCATAGAAGTTTGCCAAATTGCTGGTGATGTGGAAGGGATGCCCTCCCTCACACATCACCAGCAGTAGACAACCTTAAAGTCTGAGAACATTTTCTCTGCTTTCCCTCTTGGTCAGTCATTGAGAGGATCTTCTTTCAGCACTACGAACAGCATCACTTCCTTAACCCTTTAAGTTCCATAGGTATGTGCATTGCACATGCCTATGACACTCAAATGATTAGAAAAGTAAACCAACCAGTACACAATCATTCCCTTAGCTCTGTGTCATTTTTCATAATCATATCTGTAATGCACTCCCATTAATAAACATAATGGAATTTAACCTCTTGTACGGGAGAGATGCCATATCTACAATTAATTATCAGTTGTGTTATAGGAGAATGCATCACAGGATTTTTGAGTAACTTTATCATGTTTTAGTCACATTTAGAGCTAACTCAGACTTACGCCAGGTGTACAAGTGTTTTGCTAGAATTTATGGCCAAGTAGCCTTACTCTGTCAGAGGTTCATTTTATGTGAAACTGACAGCAGTAATGCACAGACATGTATTTGCCACATCATGTCACATGAATGAAGCAAGTTTGGTATTTCTGAAGTTTTAGAAACAAATCAGTACCAGGATTGACTGGAGCTATTGCTACTTCCCAGAACAAATTACCAACACTTAAGGAACAATGGGATATTAGCAATGCATTGATGGCATTGCCTGTTGTATTATTAAATGTATTATCTGTGATTGAAAAGCATGTGTATACAACAGTGTTCATGGGATCTGTGGCTACCAATTGGCAACGGAACAAGGCTGGGGGTCAGGCGGCATCCATGGGGATTTGTGGCTATTAGCTGCACTCCAGCCTTGTTCCCTTGCCCACTGGTAACCACAAATCCCCATGTACACTGTCTGACCCCCATAGCCTTGTTTTCTTGCATACTGGTAGCCACATATCCCCATGGACACTGCCTGGGCAAGGGCACAAGGCTCGTGGGGGGGGGCTATCAGTCAGTGTATATGGGGCTGACAAACAATGGTGATGTTCCCCATTCGGACCCACAATGGTGATGTTCAGCATGCTAATACACACCTTGTATTCCCCATTCTGACTCACAATAGCATTGTTCAACATGCTGACCCACAATGGTGATGTGTGACATGCTGACACACAAGGGTGATGTTCCCCGTTCTGAACCACAATGGTGATGTTCCCCATTCTGACTTACAATATATGCTCGCTTCCATTAGTGTGGCAGGAATTGTGTGTATATATTAAAAAATGCACATGGATCTCTTAATCCTTCACCATGCCCTGTTTTGTTTTGTTTTTTCAAAGAAAACCAGACCTCATGGGGGGGCATCGGGACCCCTCCTAATGCCCCTGGCGTTGTTCACCTATCAGCATGTCAAACATCAACATTGTGGGGGTCATAATGGGGAATATCACCCTTGTGTGTCAGCATGTCGAGCATCACCATTGTGGGTCAGCATGTTAGACATCACCATTGTGGGTCAGAATGGGGAACATTGCCATTGTGTGTCAGTCCCACATACACCAACTGACACTTCCCCCCAGTCTTGTTCCCTTGCCCAGGCAGTGTCCATGGGGATATGTGACTACCAGTATGCAAGGGAACAAGACTGGGGGGGGGCAGACAGTGTATATGGGAATCTGTGGCTACTAGTGGGCAATGGAACAAGTCTGAGGTGCAGGCAGTTTACATGGGGATCTATGGCTACCAGTTCCAAGGGAATAAGGCTGAGGGGCAACTGGTAGCCACAAATGTCCAGCCTTGTTCCCTTGCCCACTGGTAGCCACAGATTACAATGTACACTGTTATATACACATGCTTTTCAATCACAAATAATACATCAAAAAAAGATTGATGGGCAATGTCGCCACAACATTTCTACTATCCCATTGTTCCTTAAATATTGCTAATTTGCCCTGGGAAGTATCAGTAGTGCCAGTCAATCCTGGCACTGATTTGGTTTGGAAAAATTGTTCAGGAATACTATCCTTGTTTCATTCACATGATCTGATGCCTCATATACACATTTGTGCATTACTGCTGTCAGTTTCACATAAAATGAGTCTCTGACAGAGTGAGGCTAATTGTCTATAAAATCTTGCAAAACACGTATACACCTTGCGTAAGGTGAAGTTAGCTCTAAATGTGCCTAAAATCATCATAAAGTTACCCCAGAATAACTTGATATATTATCCTATAACACAACTGCTAATTAATTGTAGATATAAAATGAAGCAAAGAAAAGATAGAAAATATCTTGTGAGAACCAAACCTATCCCTCAGAGATACTAGATGGGAATGGTGTATATGAGACACTAATCGGTGACTTGCACTATAAATGGTTAAAAGTTGACTTTTAATAATACACAATAAAAAAAAACAGACAAATTAAAGTAAAATAAACCAATTTATTCAGGAATATTCAAGGTGTACTAAATGTTATTTAATAGTACCCTTGGAATGGTATAAGTGAGAAAAGCAATTAAAAAGAAAGGTAATTATGTTAAGGTTGTGAACAGCAAGTCCCTGCTTATTTTGGGATACTGTGACATTCACAAACATGCAGCAGTATAACCACTATACAGGATAGTTGTATCGAACCAACAATACAACCTAAGAATGAGTATATGTCTTAGAAAATAGCTAGACTATTGTATACTGTATTAAATGCAATATTCTCTGGTAGATTTTATCCACACCCTTCATTGTTGTATGTGAGATAAGATCCGTCTATAAAGCATTAGCCATTACCGCATGGCTGACTTGAACGCTAAGATAAGGTTCAATATCGTTCTGCTGATAGTGAATGCATCTCAAGATATCCTGAGCCGGTATTCATTCAAAATTGCGATTGCAGACACAATAAGATATCTAAACTATCTGCAGATTTTTTAGTGCCCCATTTACTAATCCTGTTAGTGTGCCAAAATGGATTCAACTAGAGGTAGTGTGAAAAAGCTGATTGTGGGCAAAATGCGCGTTAGGGTTAAGGATCGTATACCATACGATTCCTTTCTTCATCCAGATTTATTCTCCATGTGGCATGTTAGTAAGTTTAGCAAATGGGGCATAAAAAGCCTGTAGATAGCTTAGAAATCTCTCATGTGCCTGTGCTCACATTCCCAGACTAAATACCAGCATCTGCTTTTCCTCTCCCTGCAGTAAATGCTACCATTGCAGCAGATTGAAATGAATGACAAGTCCGTTACTCATTTTAACTGTGATTTGCTTTTATGTCTGATACGAGCAGAAAATATTATAAGTGAGAATTTATACACAATACCTCTAGTTGTATATTGGCACAGTAACAGAATTAGTAAATGGGGCACTAAAAACCCACATATAGTTTAGATATCTTATTGTGCCTGCAATGGCAATTTGTGACGGAATACCGGCAATTGCATTTCCTCTCCCTGCACTAAGTGTCATCATTGCAGTGGATCGGAAAGATTATAAGCCCAAGTATTGTTTAAATTGAGATTTGCATATATGCTTGTGGTGAATATTAAAACTATACACTACAAGTGAGAACCAACTCAGACTATCTTGAGCTGCATTCACTATCAGCAGAATGATATTGAACCTTATATTAGCTTTCAAGCCAGCCATGCACTAATGGCTAATGCTTGACAGACAGTTCAATCTTATCTCACATAAAACACTCAAGGGTGTGATAAAATTTTCCAGAGAATATTGCATTTAATATAGTATACAATAGTCTAGCTATTTTCTAAAACATATACTCATTCTTAGGTTGTATTGTTGGTTCGATACAACTATCCTGTATAGTGGTTATACTGCTGCATGTTTGTGAATGCCACAGTATCCCTTAACATAATTACCATTAGATTGAGGTTAGATTGAGGTTCTTCTTGAGGTATTAACTACATCCTTTGTTTTGCTGGTTGATAGTTTGTTTCAGCAGCAGATAGATGTGTATAAATTAAACACATTGTAAGCACTAGAGCACTCCACACACTAGGAGATTCTGTGCTCACAACCGGAGTAACATACACAGATACTCTATGTCAGAAGAGATTAAGCTCTTTTATATGACATATGTTGCTTTTCTCACTTCATTCCAAGGGTAATATTAAATAACATTTAATAGACCTTGAATATTCCTGAATAAACTGGTTTATTTTATTTTAATTTGTCTGTTTTTTTTTATTGTGTATTAAAAAAAGTCGTTTTGACCATTTATGGTGCAAGTCACCAATTAGTGTCTCATATACACCACCTTGTAATGCCATTCCCATCTAGTATCTCTTAGGGCTAGGTTTGGTGCTCAAAGATATTTTCTTACTTTTGTTTGCTTCATTTTACCTCCGGGTGAATAATATCTGAGCACACTCCTTATTTGCTACCCAAGCACCCTATATACAGCTGTGGTGGTGCATCACCCATATTGATTCCTGTTAATTGTAGATATGACATCTCTACCAGCAAAGAGGTTAAATTCCATTTTGTTTAATAGTTGGAGTGCACCTCAAATATGACTATGAAAAATCACACAGAGCTGAGGGAATGATTGTGCACTGGTTGGTGTACTCAAGGTTAGGGAGTGGTGATTTTTGTAGTGAAAACATCCTCTCCACTTCCCTACTGACCAAGTGTGGAAGCAAAGAGAATGTTCTCAGACTTCAGGGTTGTCTACTTCTGACTATATGTAAGGGAGAGCATCCCTTACACATTGCCAGCAGTTCCACAGCCCTCTGTGCTTATGACTGATTGAGGGTTGTTACTGCATAGGAAACTACAGGATGATCCCAGCATCGCCAACCTCAAGTAGGTGAAGTTGGGACTGTGAACTCTGACAGCAGAGGAAGCTATCAGAGCTTAGTGCATGTGGTGTACAGGCACATTAACATGTGAACACACCCACATGAATATGATAATGGCTCAGTATCCTGCTTTTCCATATGGAAATGACATTATGCTTCATTTATATATGGAAATAGGCCATTGTCAATGCGATAAGTGAAAATGTGTAAACCTGTCGAAAGCATGTCGGATGAATATCGATGTGGGCAGATTCTTGTTGGATTGACTCGGATATGTCAAAGACACTTTAGTGCATACTGCTGATGTGCACACTGATCCGACAGGACATCACCATTCTAAGCCCTGTTCAATCTTTAGTGCATCTCCACCTGGAAGGGGATGATGGGCTGCATTCCAAAAGAGGAAGAAAAAGCACATTTTGCTTATCAGCTTACTTCAGTAAATAAACTGTTTAAGATTTACATTTTCTTTAGAATGTGACCTTGACTATCTTTTCTGACCTTTTGCTAACATATTTGGCTATCAAAGGGTAGATAACTAAGAGGCTGTGGAGGGCACTCTTTCCCTTCCAGTAACAAGCAATCCAAAATGTGGGAATGGTGAACAACATACTGCAAAATAAAACATTTTTTACTCCTCTGAGTCAATGTGTTGACTATAAACAGGAGGGAGATTGTCCCCTCTCCGTCTAACTTCCCTCCTCACATAAAGAATACTTAGCATAAAGAAGACCAGTTGTCTTTATGTTCAGCACGTGACTATCGGGCACACACTATCTGAACTGAAAAATCTCTGAGCCCTTTATACATTTGGCTTTAGTAGCTTCCACTTTTATTACACAACAGAGGAAGCTGGTCTCTCTGTGTTATCACCTTTTCAATTATTTCTTCAAATTGTTTCAGTTTAGGAATGCCAGCAGAGGATACGTGGAAGGGAGAGAACACAGAGACCCACTCCTTGTGGTAAGAGGCAACAATGAAAAATGATAGAGAACAAATAATGACCTGTGTATTAAACAGACAATGAAAGAGAAAAAAAGCAAAGGACATTCACAAAGGTGAATAAAAAGAACATAAGTGTGAAAAAGAAAGTTCTTTTAATGGAGATTATCCTTGTCTATAATTTGTATGTTCTATGCATACAAAGTCACAAAGGAAGAAAGGGATGTTTAAAGTTTCACAAAAACAGCAGCTCCAATTAATCTTCATAGTATTTGAGCTATAGAAAGTGTTATTTCAATACTGTCAGAGATGTAGTTCAACAGTAATTGAATGATAAAGTTTCCCTTCCTTCCCATTTTACCTAGTGTAAGTCACCTCCCCTCAGATGTGGAATCTGGTCCCTTGACTGGACAGCTCACAGCAATGGACAATCTTCTTACTGTCAGTGGCGTAACTAGAAGCCACCGGGCCCTGGTGCAGGAATTGCCGCCGGGCCCGGGCCCCCTGCCCCATCTTCAAGTTGCCCCATGCGTACCTCCTACCTCCACCTCTCGCGCTGTTCTTAGTTATGCAGAGCACTGGGAGATGATGTCATCTCCCAGCGCTCTGCATTACTAGAGCGCCGGGACAGCAGCTGAGCTGCTGCGGGCAGGGCTGTGGGCGAGTGGCGATGGGTTCGCAGGGGGCGGCCGGGCCCCTTGGAGTGCCGGGCCCAGTCGCAGGTGCGACCCCTGCGACCCCTATTGTTACGCCACTGCTTACTGTGAGCATAAGGAAAACCTTGTCCCCCTTGACAGGTTTTTAGGTTTTTCCCTTATGCTCACTGATGATTGTCTCTCTCTGTGATCCATCCGGACAGTCTTGCAGCTCTGAGGTGAGCAATGTTACATCAGTAAATGGGTCAGGAAGGGGATATTTTATCATTCAATTAGTCTTGAACTACAACTCTGACAGTATTGACATAACACTCTCCATGGCCCAAATACTATGAAGATTAATTGGAGCTGCCTTTATTGTGAAACGTTATTATCCGTTTAATAATGATGGTGCTAAGTCATTGAGAAGGGCTTACACAAACCTAACTGTTAAGAGGAAAGGAGGTTTCAACTTTAGCAGAAAAAGGGGTTCTTTAGAGTATGTACAGAATAAAGGAGAAACAACAACTACTTATTAGGCACTCTTACATACCCTATATGTTATTAATTGATGTAACTCCTGACAGTAGAAGAATGGGAAAAATAAAACATAGTTACTTTTATTGACATTGGATAAAACTGGAATTTTAAAGGAAAATATAATCAAGGACAATAGAAATAGCAGACACAAGAGCTGATTTGTCTCTGAATAGAAGGCCAAACCATCAATAAAGGAGATGTGGTAAGTCAAAGACACTATAACATGGTATATATTAGGTAAGATCAGTCTGACACTGTAGTCTTATACATTGGCTGACACATAAAGAAATGGTAGAAATTAAACCCATCAACCTCTTAATATAACCAGAGCTTCAAAACTGACTACTACCAAATGTAGCAGAAAATAATTATATTAATTATAATAAAAGAATAAAAAATACTAATTCCAATAAGGAGCACATAATATTAAAGAGAAAGCCTACTTTTTCTTAATACTGTGGGGATGTCTACAGTTTTCATATTATTTGACCTACTTATAGTGATTGTAGCATTGAAAACAACAAGTGTTCTACTGTATATTTCAGTCAATATTGTAGCTATTAGAGGAACATATTACATGTCAAATGTGTTTCTACTTTAGAAGAGGCAAATGCCTGTGTTCATAAAACCGCTGCTTTAAAAAGCCCATAATACCCTCCCCCTATTATCTAAAACCAATAGGCAAGAACAGAAAGGATATGTCTCAATCATAGGTGTAACCAACTGAAAAGACAAAAAAAAACAACAACAACAGTGAATAAGAACCTGGCACACCTCCCAAGAATGATTTATAACAGGATACCATCTTCCATTACTAACCACAAGCCTGGGATGAACTATCTTCCCAATAGTGACATATATATACTCTGACTTATGTCTATCAATCACAGGGAGAGGAGTTATATACATCAACTTCAATAAAGAGAACCAATCAGGGCATATCATGAAATTACTTATATAAACCAGTAGTGTCCATAAAATCATAATGATTTACAGTGTCAATTAGGAACAAAAAAATACATATAATGTCATATTACCTACAAATTGTGGGACCTGAAAACAAACACAATACATGGTAACAAAACTGAAATGTGAAAGCATATTTGTCACAAATAGCATGACGTTTCAAAGCGAGGGTTTAAATAAGTATTGGCATATCAGTAAAATCAAAGATCAGGGTAACTAAATAAAGAATCCCAAACTTAGAGTCACATTAAGTCCATGTGGGTCCAGGTGTGGGAAAATGTACCTTTTGTCACTTCCCTGGCATCCTCAGCATCCTGGTCCTCCATATCACCATTGTCTCCATTACCTCCCCAACCAGCTGATAGCGAGTCTGTAGATGTGATGATCTGTCAGTTTATCTCCTCCCATTACACACTGTGCACTGTGTGGTGCAATGACAACACAAGGCAATGTGGTGGAGAGCAAACTGCAATTGCAGGGAGCATCTGCTGATGTGCCATCCCACTGAATATGCTAAACTGGTGGCAGAGAGGATTCGTAATTTTATTACGTTTACTTGTAATCACGTGCCCTTAGCAGAGCGGATAAAGACCATAGAGACATCATTACTTGATTTTTTGGGGAATAGTTTAACATTGCAGACCTAAACATTAAGGTGGTAATTGCAACTGTGCCTGTTTCTTAATATGAGAGCAGATGTGTCAATTGTGATACTTCCAAGTCCTTTCCCTGTTTTACAATGTTTCCTTGCATACTCTGTGCACATTACAGCCGCTGATGATAAGGAACAGTTCCTTCCTACTCTTAAGGGAAATAGTAATATTCCAACACACTGATGGTTTTAGAGAATGAGCAGGAGGAGAATCATAATCATCCAAGTTCCTTTAACCAGATGCACCTAAAGTGGTTAGGGCTTGTTGTGGTGATGCTGCTGCTTTAGCAGTAGCACTAGGGCTAGAGGCAAGTGAAAGCATAGCCTATATCATGTCACTTTTGATGAACCCAGTCCTGTGCAGCAGCTCTATCCTTCAGATGCTTAGATGCCTCAGTAGCAAATGCTAGAATGCTATTAGTGACTATTTGCCACCTCTATCTTATACTTCTAGCACAAGGTCAGTAGTGCATACATTTTTTCAAGCCTTGTTTTTAGTGACAACTAACTTTAAGACATGGGAAGAGCAAAGAAGGGATGGTCCCATTGTCCCATTAGACATTTTTAAAAAATACACAATTTTCCACTTTTGTACGCTAATTTCCACCCTATTGGTTGTTTCAGGTGGGAATTTCTTTCAACGTAGAATTTTCTGCTGCTTATACTACTGATTTTGTAGTAAGGAATTTCCCACCTCATATAAAAAAACTTTAATTTCCTGCTGACTTCTACTATAAAAGACAAGATTTTCCCACACATCAGTGTGGGGTTTGTTAGAAGAGAAAGAGGAGTAGAGGTGTTTTAGGAGAGAAGAGATCTGTTAAAAAGAACATTTGTAATTTCTGACATTTGTGAGGTGTGTGTGACTTAGTGTTAGGATAGAGAAGGTCAGTCAAGTGGGATTTAGTGTTAGGGCAGTGAGGGACCATCCAATTTGTGTAAATTAGTATTAGAGCAGTGAGGAATTGTCATTAAAATTGTGAGTTAGTGTTAGGACAGTGAAGGACATTCAAATTGTTTAACTTAGTGGTAGGGAAGTGAGGTATTGTCATTAAAATTGTGAGTTTGTGTTAGGGCAAGGAGGGTAATTCAAAATTAATACATTTTATTGTAGTCATTAAAACAATGTTAGCTAGTGTTAGGGCAGTAAGAGTCAGTGAAGTGTTTAATATGAGCATTGTGTTTTTCCCATTATTTTTTTTATAATGTTTTCATCTGTAAGTTTTTTTATAATTATTTTTATAACACTTGTTTTTCTTTATAATTTTTTATGTTTACAAGAACAGACGTGCTCGATGTCTAGCAGATAGAACTGGAAGGGAAGGGGAGGAATTAGAGAATCATTAGGAGGGAAGTTAGCCACACCTAAATTGGGGTGCTCTTGCTATTGCCAAGATGGAAAGGGAGGCATCAGTTGTTAGCATCAGTGCCACTACTGCCAACACAGCAGAAGCACAGCAGTGGAGCCCCAGCCACATACACCAACAATGGTGGTCAGATTCTGGTTGTGAGTAGGCAAGAAGAGGGACAGGATTCTATGTGTTTTCAGGAGAGGCAGGTTCTGTCAGTAGGCAGAAAGAGGGACAGGTTTCTGTCAGTGGTCAGGAAGAGGGGTAGATTCATGTGAGTGGAAAGGAAGAGGGTCAGATTCCTGTCAGTGGTTCTGGAGATGTGGTGGTGGGACTGGTGACAGCAGTTGAGGAGGATAATCAGAGAGACAGAGGCCAGTGTTCATCATATACTGGGTTGGACTCTATAGCACATGTTTCTATCACAGCTTACCTTGCGGCCGGCAGCATAGCTGATCGCAGTCCTACTGTCTTGCAGCTCAGCCGTCCTGTCCGCCTCACGGCTCGGCCACGTTCTATAGTTCTTGTGGCCCGACTGCATTTGACTTCTCGCTGCTCCAGCCGCATCCTCTTCCTGAAGTGGCTCTAGCGGCATTGCCAGGCAGTTCTCTACGGACGCACATCTTGAAGGAGGGACATGCGCACCGTATATATTCCTATTGGCAACTTTCCTATATTCCTCCTTCCTCTTGGCTAGGACTATATAAACTGCCTGGACACAGGGCTTAGTTGCCCTTTAGTTGGTGTCCAGTGCAGTTCTTTTTGTTTTGCTCCTGTTTTCTGTGTATGACCTAGGCTTGTCTGACCATCCATTCTGGTGCTGGCTTTATACCGTACTGACTCCTGGTTAATTCCTGAGGGACCGTGACAGTATGAAAGGGCCATGCCTACAGACTTTAATAGTGAGCCACCTTTCCAGAAAATCCTGGACAGGATGCAGGTTCAAGATCAACGTACTGATCATTTATCTTTGGCCTTGCAAACCTTGCTTAGCCGTACTACTCACTTGGAACACTCTAACCCACAACCGGTGGCCACCTCAGCTCCTTCCTTGGCACCGGCGGTTCCAACCGTCTCTGATTCAGGATTGGTCAGAGGGTTGTTGGGATCTGCACCACTCCCACAGCGTTATAGTGGGGATCCTGAGCTATGTCGCGGATTCTTGAACCAGCTGGGCATATACTTGGAAATTATTCCGCGTGCCTTCCCTAACGTGCGCAGTAGGGTTGGTCTTATGATATCGCTCCTTTCTGACAAAGCATTGGCATGGGTGAATCCTTTATGGGAGACAAACAAACCTATAATCTATAACTTTAAAGAATTAGTGGCCTCCTTCAAACGTGTCTTTGACGTGCCAGGTTGCGTGACCTCGGCTTCTAAACACCTTATGACCATCCACCAGGGCAACCGTACTGTGGCAGAATATGCTATTGAATTCTGCACCCTGGCAGTCGAGGTAGGCTAGAATAATGAGGCTCTGGTAGCTGCCTTTTCCCAAGGGCTTGGTGATTACATTAAGGATGAAATTGTTGCCCATGATTTACCAAAGGATTTGGATGAACTTATATCATTAATCATCCTTATCGATATTTGGGTCCGGGAGAGACCCTCATTTAAGGAGACCCTCATTTAAGGAGCGCCTGCAGAGACATCCTTCCAGAATGGCATCTCACTTAACGTGCCCACCCTGTTCTCCCTCACCTCCCACGCCTCCTGGTTCTGATTCAGGGGGTGGTGAACCGATGCAGGTTGGGGCTACCTGGCTTTCTGTGGAGGAGTGGGCCTTCCGGAGGAGGGAGGGACTGTGTCTGTACTGTGGTAAACCTGGACACTTATTGAGGTCCTGCCTGGTACATCCGGGAAATGCCCGCATCTAAGATCCTGTCGGGGACATATCTTAGGTGGTATCTCTCAGTCTCCTGAAGTCACTCAGGATAAACCCATGCTTGAGGTGGTCCTTAATTGGGCCAATGAGTCTGTTTCAGTTCCAGCACTGTTGGACTCAGGTGCTGCTGGCTACTTTATGGATGCTGAGTTTGAGGCCAAGAATTAGATTCCATAACAGTCACACTCCTCTCCTTTGGCTGTTGAGGCTATTGATGGCAGACCCCTTCTGCCATCACATATTTCGCATGAAATCTCTCTGCTTACCCTGAGGGTGGGGGCCCTCCATAAAGAAACCCTGAAATTTCAGGTGATCAACTCCCCTCATTATGACACCGTCCTGGGGTTCCCTTGGTTGCAGGCACATAACCCTAGGATTGACTGGCGTACATGTGAGATATTGTCTTATGGCCCATAGTGTGACGAGTCTTGTCTCTCACTCCCGGTGAGACTTGCATGTGCCGAATCCCCTGGCCTACCTGAGGCCTATTCGAGTTTCTCTGATGTGTGTAACAAGTCCAGGCCGGGGCATTACCTCCTCATAGGCCATATGATTGCTCAGTGGAGCTAATGCCTGGTACGAACCCTCCCAGGGGCCGTATATACCCTCTGTCTGTAGAGGAAAACAAGGCCATGGAGGAGTACATCTCAGATGCCCTGGCTAGGCGTATTATTTGAAAATCCACATCTCCTGCTGGAGCTGGATATTTTTTTTGTTAAAAAGAAGGACGGAGAGTTACGTCCATGTATTGGCTTCTGTGGATTAAACAAATTGATGGTTAAGAACGCTTATCCAATACCCCTGATTACTGAATTATATGACCGTTTAAAGGGGTCCAAGATATTCACTAAACTTGATTTAAGGGTGGCATACAACCTGGTCAGAATGAAGGAGGGCCACGAATGGAAGACAGCATTTAACATCCGGAGCGGGCATTATGAGTATTTATTTATGCACTTTGGTCTCTGCAATGCTCCTGCTGTCTTCCAGGAATTTATCAATGACGTACTGAGAGAACTATTACAATGTTGTGCGGTGGTTTATCTGGATGACATCCTCATTCACTCTCCTACAATGGAGAGTCATCATTTGGATGTGTCCGAAGTATTACAACTGCTAAGAGAGAGCAATTTGTATTGCAAGTTGGAGAAATGTGAATTTCAGAAACCCCAAGTAACCTTTCTGGGGTACATTATTTCTGCATCTGGGTTGCCCATGGAACCCCAGAAATTTTAGGGTTTCGCTAATTACTACCGGAAGTTCATTAAAAATTTCTCGACTATTGTCAAACCAATCACTGATATGAACTGTAGGGGTGCTAAGGTCTCGGAATGGTCCCCCAGTGCGTTGCTTGCCTTTGAAAACCTCAAGGAAGCGTACACTGCAGCTTCCATTTCAGTGCACCCAAATCCCTCCCTGCCCTTTACCCTGGAGGTTGACGCGTCTGAGATATGAGTAGGCGCCCTCCTTTTGCAGTGCTCAGCTCCTGGGGAGGCCCAACGCCCTTGTGGCTTTTTCTTTAGGAAACTGTCTGAGGCTGAGATGGTATATCAGAATGGGGACAGAGAGTTACTGTCCATCATTCTGGCTTTGAAAGAATGGCGCCATCTCCTGGAGGGTACTAGCTCTCCGATCTTGATTCTTATGGATCGCAAGAACCTGACGTACTTGTCTGAAGCTAAACGCTTGTCACCCCGGCAAGCCAGATGGGCATTGTTCCTTTCCAGGTTCAATTGTGTGGTTTCCTACCTTCCACGCTCTAAGAATGTTAGGGCAGATGCCCTATCACGCCGCAGTCTATCCAAGGAGAAGGTCCCTCCTACTCCTATTATTCCAGCAGATCGGATTCTTTCTACCATACGAACATGTATTACCTCTCCTCTGGGAGAGGAAATATTGGCTGCTCAACCATCCGCTCTGGCAGAGAAACCTTTGGGGAGGTGCTTTGTGCCCGCTCAGTTGCTCATTAAACTTTTGGAGACTTACCATGCTTCCAAGATAGCATGTCACATTGGGCGAGACCAATTGATTTGGTCCTTATCTAGACTATTCTGGTGGACGCGTCTCAGATCCGATTGTGCTGCTTTTACTGTAGCGTGCGCTACTTGTGCTCAAAATAAGTCGCCTCAACATTTACCTGTCGGTCTCCTTCAACCTGTGGCCAACGGGGAACGTCCCTGGTCGCATTTGTCCATAGACTTGGTTGATCTTCCAGCATCTATGGGCTTCACGGTCATCTTGATGATCGTGGACATATTGTGGACAACCAAGGATTTATACAGAGGTAGGATAATATTAGAATCCCTTGAATCAACACATATTTTATACAGGCTACTACCCCATTTTCTCTTGCAGCAGCTGAGTGACTCTGCATACTATTAAGAAGTCTATTGTCTATCAGTACTGCTAAATCTTTCTCTCATGAGAATTCCCCAAGTTGTTTCCCATTTAGAGTATATGTAGCATGTTTGTTTCTACAGCCCAGATGCATAACCTTTGATTTATCTACATGAAATGTCATCTGCCACTTTTCTGCTCATTCACTCAGTTTATCTAAATCCTTCTGCAGAGAAAAAACATACAGCTCTATATGTATTTCCTTACACAGCTTTGTGTCATCGGCAAAGATTGAGACGCTTCTTTCAATTCCAATTCTAGATCATTAATAAACAAATTAAAATGCAAATAAATTAGTTTGACATGGTCTATTCATCATAAAACCATGGTGACTCCTATTAATAATATTGTTTGTTTTCACATAGTTCTGAATACTGTCCGTAAGTAACTCTTCTAGGATATTACCCACTAAGGAAATGAAGCTCACAGGTCTATAATTTCCTGGCTCTCCTCTCCTTCCATGGTAACTCCTCTTCTGTCTTGACCCTTTGAGTGCCAAGGGTCAAGGCTTACATTTCTGGCACTCAAAAGGTTAATTCTCACTGTGCTCCGATGCACAGGCTGGACTCCATTCCCTTTTAGGTTCCTATCTTGTGAAGCATGTGACATCGGAGCACAGTGAGAATTAACCCTTTGCCAGAAATGTAAGCAATGCATTGGATACCTGTCTGACACTCAAAGGGTTAAAACAGAAGAGGAGCTACCACAGAAGAAGAGGATCAGTTATACAGATTTGTGTGAGTGGAGTGAAGCCTCCGATTTAGGATATGTGGAGAGGTGACCCGGAGGGAGTTCAACTCCCCAGACAAGGAGGGGATGAGCCGACCATGAGTGCCCCAAAGGTGGGACCAGCATGTTACACTGAACCCTTTGTGTGCATTGCATTGCTTCACAATGTGATGCATACCTTTCTCGCATTGAAACAGTTAATTCCACAAGATTGGCATTTGTCACAAATGCAGTGTGGATTTTTTTGCCATTGGGTCCTGTGTCCTCTCTGTATACAATGTTTGTCCTGGCATCACACAAGGGGGTGTTGACAGTGCCCCCAGACTGAGACCAGACCTGGCTTTTACTTCTTGACATGTGCACAGTGATACTTGCCCCCGGGCAGGTCCTGTGTGCACCCCCCCCCTCCACTAGCACTATGTTGTGTTCCTTTAGGAGGAGGCCTTTTCCGGGTATGAAGCCAATCACCTCCTAACAAAGGTTTAAGCAATGGTAAAAAAGAACTTTATTTATTTTTCCACCATTGCTTAACACTTTGATATGCCATTTCACACTGCTACTATACTAAATAGCAATCAGAATAAGCAATATGAGTTTTCATCATGGAGTCAGAAGTGGGTTAGTATTTGAGTGGCAGAAATGTAGACGCATGAGGAGAAGAGTGACAAGAACACTGCACACTTTCTATTTATCATGATAGGAGATGCGGGACACCAACGCATTGCAAAGCAATGCAGGCAAGGTGCCCCACATCACATCCAACTTTGATGTGTCAATCAATCACCTTCTACATGACACTCATGCCCCATCCCTGACTACTACCTATACTAAGTCCCCCTTAACTACCGTGACATTCAGGCTCCAGATCCCCTCCAGTATAAAAAATGTAGAAACAGTAGTGTTTATTCTCCATGATCTTGTCCTGTTTAATACAAGGCAGGCCTTGTAGGACAGGTGAGGAGGGGAGTGGGGACATTGGTGTGAGGAGGTGAAAGTTATTTGGGCAAGAGTAGATAGTTAGCAGGTGAAATTAGTTGCGGGTGGAAGTCTGCCATGTTTTTATTTTCTTAGAAGAGGGGATAATGGGGAGGTACGAAGTCTTTGCAAAGATTGTGATCACGCCCCACTGTGTGTTCTGCTGAGGGTGGAGGGTGTGTGTGGCATGTCTGGAGAATTTGTGGTTACATGACCACGTTCTCTTTTATAGTATAGATATGTATATATATCACATCAATCACACCATGCTGGTCCACCACCACCTCTGCTATACACATCTGATACATTGTAGGTTGTATATATATATTTTTTTAATACTGCCCATTTATTGAAAACAGAGGCTTTAAAATACTGATGTCATTTGTTTTCTACTGGAAAATGTGTCAATGTCACTTAAGCAGAAAGTTAGTGTTGACGGAAAAGGACAAAGGCATTCTGCCTTTTAACAAGGCTTATGTTGCTGTAGGACTCTCATCTTTGACTTTCTCCACTGCAGCCCTCTGAAGAAGTAATATTGATGTGGGAAGTTTTGCAGTAATAAGAAACATAGGTGAACAATTTGCTGGCAGTGGCAAAAAGGAGAAAAGTTTTGCAGTGGTGAAAAGAAGAACATTTTGAGAAAAAGGTGAAAAATGTTTATGACTTTCCGGTCACCCCTACTTATGATGTCTAACAGAATGACTGTTTATTTTTAGCATCTTTGCTTTTCCAGAATCAGACATTCTCATACAGTCACACAGTGCTCCATTTCTGCTCTGGAAGAGTGAGCCTTTGCCTTTCACTAATTTTCAGGCAAAGTCACCATCTCTCTCACACTCAACTTAATCTGAAGTATCTAAAGAGGATGCTCGAGGAATATATTCTAGAGCTACATCATCACCATCATCATCATTAATTAGGTCATCTTCAGCACTGAGCGTCACTTTTTCCTCACCTACATTTATATTTCTCTAGGCTTTTTGAGGTCTGAAAAATTTCACTTAACTATCTCCTTAGAGAGATTTTCATAACGTTTGCTACTATTTCAAAGCAGGTTGTTTGTCTCACTGTAAGATGCTTGAACTGTTACACCTTCTTCCAGAATGCCTTCAAAACTAGAATGCCTCTTTGTCATCTTCAGTGTTTTATGGTTTATTAATAGTACTAATAGATGGTTTATTAATAGTACTACTGGTAGAAGTGGTGAGACTTTGACACGCTACATCCTCCTCCGGAGGAGAGAGATCACTCTCATTTATTGCACACAGTGCAGCAACCATGACTTCAGTCAGTTTTTGGACTACCACTTTACTCTCACATCCCTGCGCTGCTCCTAATTCTTTAACCATACCCCTTATGCATTTGCTGGACATTACTCAACTACTGTGTGTATTTTTTGGTACACAATAGAAGTGATTGTGTGTGTGATGTCTCGTCTTGGCCTTCTACAAAATACCTTATCTTGTCTAGTATCAGTCTGCCTTAGTCATAGCTCACATCAAGGTCCCTGCCTCTGTCACCTATCAATTTTTTGTATTTATTTTTTTAATTAACTGTTCCCCTAGCTCTATCACAGTCAACAAAAAAAGCACTCCCTGTTCAACTGCCAATTTCTCCAGACTCCCCAAGCGCACCCTTCTCACACACCCCAGCCTATCCTAGCACAGAGGTCACAACCATTTCAGGAAGAAACATGGATCATGACTGTCTGTGTCTACCCAGTCAGTCACAGAGAATTATGGGGCATTTGGGGTAAATCTCATTTGCTCCCTTCTCACCACCCAGACTCCCCTAATACAGAAAACTGCCAACAGAAAGGAACTTGGATCACAGCTGCCTGTGTCTTCCCAGTAAAACAGAAATTTGGAATATTTCGGGGAATACACACACACACCCCAGACTCTCCTAACACAGAGACTACAGTCAACTCAGGAAGGAACTTGTATCATGTCTGTCTTTCTCAGTAAAAAATGATTTTGGGGGTATTTTGTGTAAATCTCCTTTCTCCCTTCTTCTTCTCCAGATTGCCTCCAGACTCCCCAGACACAGACACCAAAGTTCCTGCCTACAAGACTCCCTAAACTGCATTCCAGAAAGACAGAAAATCTTTGTGTGAAAACAGTGCCATTTTCACCTGTGTCAGTTTTGAAGCAAAAAGTTTTATGCATCTGTAAGTACTAAGTGTTAATGAAGCTGATGATGCAAACAAACTGGTCAGAGATGCTCAACTAGGACGAGTCTGCCCTAGTATTGAGCAGGCTTCAGGGTGCAGTCTCTTTTAGCTCACTAGTGCCTTAGACAGAGAGGAAATATCCTAAAGCACATCTTACTGGTCCTCCATTATTAGTACTAGTATTAGTGCCAGGCAATTCCCCACTGACCAAGAGAAGCAGCCAACCCCAGACGTACCTTTCAGCCTTGTTCTGCCTCATCAGTAAGGTGTAGCTGATCTTACTAGGCATTGTGAGCAAGGGGTCCACAGCTGTATTACCCTGATACCCTTAGGGTGACCAACCCCAAGGGTATTGTGTATATACAAACAAACTGGACAGAGACACTGAACTGAGAATGAGCCTGCCCTAGTATTGAGCAGGCTCTATATGAATGGTGTCCTACCCAGGATAGGATACAGAGAGGAAATATCCTATTGCACATCATACTGGTCCTGCCAGAATAAAAGTCCAATGATGATATTAGTGCCGGGCAATTCCCCTCTGAACAAGAGAAGCAGCCAATGGCGCTTACTCAACAAAAGCATGTGTGACAGGGTATCAATAACAATGGTGATGACTGACATAATGATGATCAGACCTGACTGATCTATCAAGGAATTTATAAACAGTGCTCCTTTTCATTGGTGGAAAACTGATCTTTTTTCCATTCAGGTAATTTTTTGCCCATATCGTCATTGCCATCACTCTCTACTTCATTTGCATCACAGGAAAGGGAGGATGGTGAACAGTTATATTCTAGATCATCATTATCATCAATAAATAAGTCAACATTGCATCATCCACTTCCTCCTCTCTACTTTCTTATTCTCCTGGGCTTTTTGAAGTCTCAGATAGGGATGGGTGAGACCCTCTGGCATTTTCTGCAGAGTGAGACATTTTTCACAAAAAGTGCAGATGTTCCCCTTTCTTTACTGGTAAGACTAAATTTCCCTTCCTACTCTGCCAGTTCTCCCACTGTGCTAGTATAAAACAAATTTGGTATCCCAAAGGATGCCACTTTGTGTTTGGGAGTGAGAGGGGAAGGCGCATGTTGTGATTTATTGTGACTTAATCCAAAAAAATAAAGAGAGGTGTTTGGGAAGGTGTTAAATGAGTGTTGAGGAGACATTACCAGTTGATTTCTGGGTGAGCGTGACAAGAAGGAAGAGTTCACCTCCCCCTCCCCACACACACACAAGTGTTAGAGTGAGTGAGAACAAGCAACCAGCCATTCTGGGACTGGGTCGCATGACTCTGACAGATACACCTAGATAATACATCTTATATGACATCAAGACAAATGTAGATAAGGGGTTCATCTTTACATACTGTACCAATGTGTACCATTCACACACAGCTGCACTTCAATACATGCTCAAAAACTAGGAACCATTAGGTGTGCTGGGGCAGTGCTGCAACAGTAAATTATTACTTTGTTGTTTTTAATATTTTATTGCAAGTAGAGATGGGCGAAAGTTGTCGCTGTGTTCCCGTGAGAAATTCAGCGAAAATCACGTTTTTGTCCGCTTTATCGCGAGAAATTCCACTTTTAAAATAACAATTGCAATTTCTATGTTTTTCGCCCATTGGCCAAAATTCTCCGCCAATTTTTCAGTGGCTGGAAAGTTTTTGCTCACTGATTTATGATGTTTTCGCTTTTTCACTATAAAAACGTGACGTATTCCAGGAAGTGAAACACAATAGAATCAGCTACAGAGCGAGGTAGATGCACTGTGCTGTTCTGCTGTGAATTATTTGTTAAATTGAGGCAGGAGAGGCTCATGGTGACTGCTATCACTATGAGCAGTAAAAGAAGGAACTGGAAGGACCCTTATTATGTGTCCACTGAGTCCGAGGAGGAGGAGGAAGTGACTAACAGTACTGAACCAATGCTGTCCAGTCCGCTTAAATCACCCCAAGGTATCTTGAGGAATTTCATGGGAAGGGAGGGAGAAAAGGGAATGGGGAAGAAGGGAGAATAGGGTAGTACTAGTGACAGCAGGACAGGTCAGCTGCCTGTGCCTGCTGCAAGATATGCTGCCCCTGCTGCCAGTGCCTCCATTACTGTACCTGCAGCCACCATTGCTGTACCTGCTGCAAGACGTGCTATCCCTGCTGCCACCAGTGCTGTACCTGCAACCACCATTCCTGTACCTGCTTTCAGATGTGCTGACCCTGCTGCCACCAGTGCTGAACATGCAGCCATCATTGCTGTACCTGCTGCCAGATGTGCTGCCCCTGCTGCCTCCGGTGCTGTACCTGCTGCCAGTTCTGAACCTGCTGCCACCAATACTTTGCCTGCTGCTGGTGTGTCTTGTAGTAGTCAAGAGTGGGGAAAGGAGAAAATGATACCAAGTGTGACAGAACTTGCCATCCCCAAGCAGTCTCACCAGTGCTAGTACTACTACTAACAAGGTCCTGCAGTTTACTAGCGTTAGGAGTGTAGGAGGGGGTAAACAACAACAATATTCTGATATTACTAGTGACTGTGAGACTGAGGAGGAAGACTCTGCAGCTGAACTTGATGAGGTTGGTGTTAGTAGTAGTAGTAGTAATAGCAGTAATGGTGAAGCAGCCGGAGTGGTAGGGGAAAAATTTGAGAGCATCCAGACTAGCGGTCAAGGGAGCCCAAACCTTTCCTCTGACCCTGGGAGTCATCCCCTTCCCTTCACGTAAGTATCCAAATGGACCAGGACCCTGAAGACAAAGAGGCCAGAACTGTTGTTGGGGGAGAGCAGGTTAACAATTAATTCCGCCACCAGCAGGAGCACAGATCCTGCTGCTACTGCTGCCAGTCTGCCTTCTTCATGTCACCAAGAAATGGCAAGTGTGAGATTAGGGGACCCTCTGTCACATTTCTCGTCACCTCCTCCAAGCAGTAGTGAGATGTCTGTGATAGAGCAGCAGCAGCAGCAGCAAGACATAGGGGATAGTGGTGGTGGTGATGATGATGATGGAGAAGCTGGGGTAGAATAGGCATTGATGGCCTTTTTAGCAGAAACTGAGTAGGAATGGGAGACAGGAATGAAGGTGGACATCACTACCACCACTAGCAGTGAAATTTTGGAATTAAAGGAATTTACAACTGCTCTAATTCCTTCTGATGCTGAGTTGCAAGGGCAGCAGGATGGTGCGGAGCAGCTAGAGTGCCACAGACCACAGTGGACAGAGTGGGAATGGGGTCAACAAGTGATGTGGGACTAGGACAGGTTCCACTTGACAGCACCAGCAATACTCCTGGTCATAGTTGCAGTGCTGATGCAATAGTAACAACAGCAGCAACATTATCCACTGCCACAGACAGTGAAGGGAATGTGGAGGACAAGATGAAAGAGGCCATTGTTCTCCACCTGTTCCCAACCTCCTGAAGTCATGGGTGTGGGACTATTTGTCTTTTGGGGCAGGCACAGTGCAGTCATCACTGTGACAAGGCAGTGAGAAGAGGAAAGCAGGGAACACACCTTGGCACAAATGCCCTGATAACACACATGAAACACAGACACCATGACATTTATGTCAAACATGTTAAAGCCAAACACCCACCACAGTAATCAAGCACCGCTGTTGCTGTACTCCCTGACTCTCCAGAAAGACAACAAGAGGTGAGCAAGAGATCAAAGAGGAGGAAGAATAGAGCAACCCAGGCAGAGACTAAAAATTCTATGACAAGTGAAACAACTATCTCGCCATCACCTTCTAGGGTAACTACATCTTCTGCCAATCCACCTTGTTCATTGTTACCTCCCCTGCCAAACAAATTCACAACTCTGTTGATGTTGGGATGTGGCAGTATGTTTCTACCCATTGCACACTGTGTGGTATACTGACCACTCATGGCAGTGTGGTGGAGGAGAATCGCAAGCAGGGCATCAAGCTGCATCTGAGGATATTCCATCCACAGAATATGCTAATATGGTGGCAGGGAGGGTTCATCATTACTATTAAACTGTCAGCACGTTGTCATGTGTCCTTAGCGGGGTCTGGACAAGGGGTATAGTGACAGCAGCAGTACTTGTGTTCTGGTGTCATGGTGTTTGGATACAGTTGTGCCCCCAGATGTTATTTACCACACACACTGTGCACATTGTAGTTGCTGATGAAAGCCACAGTTCCTGCTCTCATGGGAAACATTTCTATTCTAATAACAACACACCCATGATTTTGGAGGAGAGGCAGGTGGAGAAGAATTATTGACCAACTTCTTCTTTTCTCTACATAGACTAGGGGATACTTACTGTGCTGCTACTGCCTCAGGCGCATCACTGGAGATAGTTGTGGCAAGTGGAGCCTTCATCATCCATCACCCATGTTAATGCTATTGTTGATCCCATTCCCTTTCAGCTGCATAATCATCCTGCTGCTTAAATGGTTAGTAATGCCCAAAGATAACTTTATGTTTTATTGTAGATTTAAAAACAAAAAATTATGTTCAGCAAACCCCAGGTCTCAAACCTATATCGTTTGAGAGATATTAGGTGCTAAAGTTCCCCCATCCCTCCTCTTCTCCTGACGTCAATGCTCTGCTGACAGCAGGAGATCCCGGTCCTGAGACCAGTCGGCAGCTCTTCAGCAAAGCCAAAATAGTGAGCTTTAAATAGAATTACTTCATTGGAATGGTCTACAAAGTGTGCTTGGTTTGCAAGCACACTTTGTAGACCTTTCCAATTAAGTAGTTCTTCTTGAATATCACTATTTCGGCTCTGCTTAAGAGCCTCCTCGAATCGGTCGACTCAAATCTCCTGTTGTCAGCTTTACAGCTGACATCAGGAGAGAGGGAACTTTAGCTGCGAATATCTCTCAAACCATAAAAGTTTGAGAGATGGTATTTACTGCACATCATTTATTTATTTTTTTAATCTACAATAAAACATAAACTTATCTTTGGGCATCTAACCCTTTAACCAACTCAGCAGCAGCAAGAACAGCAGTTGCAAACTCTGCAATTATGGACTGAGGAGGACATTTGACAATGGCCAGTAGTCACTGGCCAACATGACCTGCTGGCACTAAGCCAGTAGGGCATTTTTTTCTCAGGGCTTGTGGTTGTAATCATTCCCCTGACGGAAAAGACAATGGCAGTCAGGGGAACCCCACATACTGGTTATTTCTAGAGAAAGGTATCACAGTTGTGGAGTGGAGAATATAAGTCTTGTACCCATCAAAGGAGCTTGCTAAAAATACCTAACGCATTTCGGCATGTAGTATGCCTTCATCAGAGGTGTCGGAAGGGGGTGTTCATAGCTGCTTCACCGAGATTCTACATGTGGCAAGCACCTTTCCCATCTCTTATGCTAGAAGTGATATTCCGGGGAAGAGGAAAAAAATCTGGTAAAATTACAGAATATAAAAGAAAATGTTGAACCTAGCCCTGTGTTTGCTATGTGCCTTGAGGGATCCAAGCTGGTGGCCTCGGACCAAAAGCAGAGATCATCTAGTGGGGTGGAACCCCTTGCCTGCTTGGATTTACAATCCCTTCCTACTAAGGAAGGTCTGAACACTTTTGTCACCAATTGCTACAGCCTAGACAAGATCTGGAGAACATTGTTCGGAAACTACGAGACTCCCTCTGGGCCAACATTGCAGACCTCAGCCGTCAAGTCAAACAAATTGGAGGCCAAGTCATGGATCTAGAAGAGGCTAATGGGCCGATCCTCTCCTCTCAACATGTGATGCATCAAACAATATCTATGCAGGAGGAGGAATTACGTAAATTACTCTGCCTTTTGGATGATGTAGAGAATAGAGGAAGATGCAAAAACATTTGTGTCCGTAATCTCCCTGAATCAGTGAATCCAGTAGATTTACTTGACACTCTAATTAAGATCTTCTAGTGCCTCTTGGCCACCCTGCTAGAGACCACCTTGATTGAACGAGTTGACAGAGCCTTGAGGTCGAGATCATATATGGAGGATCAACCAAGAGACGTGATATGCTGTATGCTATCTTTCTTACAAAAGGATACCATTATGAAACAGGCCCTCCAGCTTCATTCCTTAAAGTGGGAAGATGCTGAACTCCAGCTCTACAATGATCTATCACCACTTCCCTTTCTTATGTCCATTGTCTCTGTATATGTGCCTACTGAGAGTCAGGTGGACTTCTGTGTAAAAATGCTGGAGAAATTGGAGGACTTTATGTCTGGTTATATGATAGTAGGTGATGACTTTAATGTACCAGTGTGCCCAGATGTTGATTGTTCCATTGCCCGGTACTCCCATTTTCCCACCTTGCTTCCATCAAGAAGGCATTATACCGCTTACACTTGATGGATACCTGGCGGCTTTGTAACCCTTCCCTACGTGATTACATTTTTACTCTCATCCTGCAGGTACACTATTGCCATCTAGATTACGTTTTCCTTTCCCAGTCACACCTTCAGTACTTTTCCTGTTCTCAGATTCAGCCCTCTCTGGTATTCGTAGGGTTAATCATGCAATACAAATACAACAAGGGCATGTTGAAAAAAATTGGAGAAGAAACAATGTCAAATTTAAATGGAAAAAGAAAGTCGTGAGAGCACTATAATATGAATTTCAAAGGAGGGTTTTAACCCTTTGAGTACCAGAGGGGTACACAACACATTGCCAAGCAATACGTTGCATACCCCTCTGCCACTCAAAGAGTTAATATGTACAAGTGGGCACTCTATGTCAGCTTTCTATGGTGTATACTGTATTCTGCACTGCTTTCGTTTGAACAACGATGGTTCTAAAATCATCGTTGTGGCTTCTAGACCTCAACTCTGAGGCGCAGGATTACCGACAGAAAACGTAACCACAAAACGCAGTAATACTGAACGTAGGTAATAGGATGCTACTTGCACGTTGTTTTTAGTTGTTTCCTATGGGCTTTTTTTTACTGGTGGTGCGTATAATTACAGCTGACTTTGTTTTTGCAACTCAATTAATAGGATACTAAAACCTGACTTAAAAAAACATGCTTTTTTTTTTTTTTTTTAAGCTCTGGTAATAGAATCTACCCCCTAGTTGGTGCGTCTTACATAAATACCTTTAGATATGGAGCCCCTTGCTACACCTCTGATGAAGGCATACTACATGCAGAAATGTGTCAGGTAGTTTTAGCAAGCTCATTTGAAGGGTACAAGGCTGGTGGTCTCCACTCCCCAGTAGGGATACCCTTCTATAGGAATAACGAGTATGTGGGGCACCCATGACTGTCATTGTCTTTTCTGTCAGGGGAATGATTACCATTTTTCCCCCACCAGTTCATATTAGGTCTGGTTCATATTGAGGGTGTTTTTCAATAAGATGTTCATTTTTCTGATCACTTATTCATTAGGGGCATCTATTCAAGGAATTGCATTGTTAATTGCAGACAAACAAATGTTGTCCTGCCATTTTTCATACTAAATTATGTTTATATACATATGTTTATTTAGAGAGATATTTTTCATCTTAGTTCTCAGGAGTTGCTCTTCCAAGTTTTTAGACCATTAATGTACCATTTAATTCTCTCTAAACAGTTCTTTACTATATGGACTGAAATGCTGCAATGTTAGGGAGACCCGCTATCTCCTTGTATTGCAAGCAACTCCAGGATGTACTATTTTTGTGGTACTGCCTACTAGCACTGTGTTTCAATGTAATTTGGGTTATTCCGAAATATTATAAGGTCAACATTGCTTCTGCACTCTAGGGGTTGAGCGCTGCAATGTTTGTAGTGAACATTCATTACATTGTTCTTGTTCCCATATAAATTTACTAATAGCGCTTTATGCGCAGGTTATTAGTAATCAGCTTTTATTGTTAAGTCTATAGCATTAACTCATATTGTGAATGGGGACAAACTTGCGATTCTTCAAAGTGTATTACAATCCCCTACCAATCATACCAAATACTGGGATTATGCAATAGCAATTTTGCTAACTCATTTATCTTATATATACATTGTTGGTGTATTACTATAATATTGCCCACTACTAAGGACAGAACACCTTCCCTTATCCCACAATTGGTGTGACATTCATGTTCTGCATTATATACCCTCACTGATGAAAGAGGGATTGGTTCTGCTGGTATGCATAGCACTCTCTGAGCTATTTATATTTCTCTGGAAGGTGCCTTATGCTATCTTTTATAACCTGATATCCCAACACAATTATATGATCTGTGTAGAGCATCAGTTCACCTTCAACCAGTTTATTATATTTTATATTTAAATAAACAATGTTATTCATTAATTTAATAACGTTTATATTTTACAACAGTGCATCAAATACACACATTTCACTCTTTCCCTTTTATTTTGGTGTATTTTAGGAAGAAAGAGATAAAATTAAATTTAAATAAAATATTAACAACTATGATGGTTACTTAGTGGTTCATAGTAAAGGCTGTCACTATGACCACCACTGTTTGTTTTTTTAAAGAGAAGCTGGAGACTCACTGAGGAGAAGTGTGTTACTAAAACTAGCAGTGGCACCTCCAGTGCTAAAGGATCTGGGAGTCCACATTCCCCAGATCACCAGCAGTGTTGTAAAAAAAAGAGAGAAGCTGGATGGACCCAGAGGCTAGTGATGCTGTCTCTAAGGAAACTTATGTCACTAACACAAGCAGTGCTAAATGGACTGGGAGCCCACATTCCCCATATTCAATGAGGCAAAGTCCCCAGACATGGGCTGGACTTGATGGACACATGTCTTTTTTCAGCCTCATCAACTATGTTACTATGTTACTATGACATCATCCCTCCATTTTGATGTAGGGGCAACAGACTTGTTTCATCTGTCTAAGCAGCAGGGTGGTAAGCAGAGGTCTAGTTTGCCACAGTCTTAGCACCAAGACCAACATGATACTGTCTTCTTCAAGAAGCTATATGGGCAAGGGCCTGCTCAAGTTGATATCAATAACCCTGGTCCTAGCTTCGGTGATGATATTGAGGCAGCAGCATCACCTACCCCAGCCAGTGAAGATGATTATGGAGAAGAAGGAGGAGGCCATTCTTCTCATCTTCCCCCTGCCCTGAAATCATGGGTGTGTGAATATTGTCCCCTTGCTGCAGGCACCGAGCAGTCATTATCAACTGTACTGTGCACTCTTTGTGATTGTGACAAAGTTATGATAAAGGGAATGGAGGGGACAAAACAAGTTGGCATAACACAAGCCCTGATTAAGAAAAAAAATATCTGGCCTTATAGATCTTGCAAGCCTGAGTATTGTGAATAATTATTTATCCAGGACTTTTGTTTGGCTAAACCATCTGTCATCTGTGTATACCTGCTGATATGCTGGCTAACCATTATTTTAAAAGAGATTTAAAAAAGGGTAAAACTAGGGATGGGCAAAAATTTCCACCTCAAAAGAGAAACAGGAGAAAAATGGCACTTCCTGACTAGACGGAAATTTCCCACGAAAAGTGCAGTTTTTCCATGTATACCTGCCACACAGAACATTTTCCATAGACATTGTATAAAAGGGGTCTCAGGGTACCACAGCATGCCCTTGTATGTTTGTGAAAAGAGAGAGCATAACACATTTGTCATCTAGTGGACAGGAAGGGAGAAAGGAGGTTGACTCCAAAAATAGCAACATCTTGTGTGACTGACTGGGAAGACACAGACAGCCATGATACAAGTTAATTTCTGATCTGGCTGTTAGCTATGTGTCAAGGTAGTATGGCGCGTGAGAACGGAGCAAAGAAAAACTACCCCAAATACCCCAACATTCTGTGTGACTGATTGGCAAGACACAGGCTGCCATGATCCAAGTTTCATTCTGATCTGGCTGTTATCTCTGTGTTGGTGGAGTCTGTGAAGAGAATGAGTTGAACAGGGTATTTGTTTTTTTGTTTCTTGTTGGCTGAGATAGAGGAGACAGTTAATGGAAACAAAATAAATGTTCTAGTGACACCAGCTTACCTAGCAGACACTACTGACTTTTTGAATAAATTAGGTACACTACCTTTTACAGGACATGAAACGTACATTTGTACGTTAGATGTGCAGTCATTATACACAGCTATTCCTCATGAAGAAGGTATTAAATGCGTTAAGGAAACCTTGGATAGGACTGATCTACAACCGGAGTTTGTCACATTTGTGATTACACTCTTGCGGATCATCCTTACCAAGAATTACTTTAGGTATAAACATGTATTTTATGAACAAAGACAAGGGACAGCAATGGAGGCCAATATGGCCCCCACCTACGCCAATTTATTTATGGTAAAATTTGAGGAGGACTATGTCTTTAATAAGAATCCATTCAGTGACTATATTGCTACTTGGTGGAGGTATATCGATGACTGCTTTGTGGTCTGGAAGGGTAGTGTACAAGATTTTAATGTATTTGTTAAATATTTAAATGAACAGCATGAGACTATCTCTTTCACTGCAAACATAGATCCCTGTCAGGTGGACTTTCTGGATGTAAGGGTGAGGCTAAGTACGCAAGGCTTTGGGACATCTTTGTTTAGTAAGCCTACGGATAGCAATACCCTTTTGCATGCAGATAGTTTCCATCCTAGACATCTTAAACAGGGCCTTCCATATAGCCAGATGATTAGGGCTAAACGAATTACCAGTGACGAGAAGGAAGTAGATGGGACATTGGACCAAGTGATGCAGAGATTCAAGACAAGAGGTTATGATCAAAGCTCTCTGACAAAAGCTAAAGAAAAAACTTTGACAAAAAACACGTCAGGAACTCTTAACTAAGAATTTGAAGCAAAAGTCAGATAGATTAAAACTCATCCACACCTATAATTATCACTCTATGAGTGTTATTAAGGCGGTGATGAGAAATTGGAAAATTCTACAGAGTGACCCTACCATAGGAGGTTTATTTAAAGAAAAACCATGTGTGGCTTATAAAAGATACAGGAACATTAGAGATAGAATAGTAAAAGCTGAACGAAGTAGTACAGCTAAACAAACGTTTATCTCTAAACCTGTTAATGGTACGTATCCTTGCCACTCATGTGTGCATTGTAATGGCATTATTAAAGGTGAAGTAGTGAGACATCCAAGATCAGGGAAACCATTCAAAATAAAGGGTTTCTTTACATGTACGAGTACCTATGTAATTTATCTGTTAAAATGTCCTTGTGGTCTAGGATACGTTGGAAAAACAATAAATTCCTTAAAGGAAAGAATTGCACAACATAAATCAGATATTCGTACAGGCAAAGACACCCCGGTGGCCCGACACTTTAAGGAAAAGGGACATCAGATTGCACAAATGAGATACCAAGTGTTAGACCAGGTGCCAAAATTAAAAAGAGGTGGTAATAGAGAAAAAATTCTCTTGCAAAAGGAAGCTAGATGGACATACACATTACAGACAGTAACACCGTTGGGTCTAAATGAGAGAATTGAATACTGGTGGTTCCGTTAAGTTAAAATGATGGTGTTCATTAAGTGCAATTTTATTACATATGCAATGGATATAATTTTAAACATAATTAAGTAAGAGTGTTGATCTTGTGTAGAATATATAGTAATAATGTTTTTTTAAACAATGCTTTTAATTATTTTTGTCTTACAGAGCCATATTACTTCAGGAAGAATACTGTAAAATTGCACACTGGAAAAGTTCAATTTGATAGATACTGCCTTAATGTTTAAGTATAATGTCCATGTAGTACATTGGCATATGGGCTCTGTGAGATGCTGCTGTGTACATAGGTGGTGGGTTGTCATGGTGATGACTCTGTACTGGACGTGTTGTCCGGGAGCGTGCGTCGTCGCTCTGATGACGTCATTGACGGCGCGGCCGCGCGCGCTTCCGGGTACACGCGTCAGTGTGTTCTGCTGTAAGAGGCTATATAACCGAGCCTCGGGGGAGAAGTATTCAGGTGGGCTGTGCTGAAGAAGAGGACAGTGTAGTCCCCGAAACGTTCTTGAGCCCCAATAACACTACTGCCTTGCTGTAACTACTATATGAGTGGAACAGAGTGTAATAAAACACAGTTTGCTGATCAATTACGAGTGGTGAGTGCCTCATTCATCTTTATATTGTATACTACGTTGTCTCACTGTGGAGAGAGGTGGATAGAGTGAGAGCACCCCCGGGATAACAATTGGCTTAAAGTAATATTGAACTTTTCCATATAACGAATTGTGGAGTGAACTCTGAGTGCGGATATCCTTTGTATTGGAAACAAAATAAACATAAAAAATAAAATAAAATATTGGTACATATTGTGACAGAAACAGACATAAGCTGTGACTGGGGCAGACTGAAATTTAACAAGATAGAGTATTTTGTAGTGGGCCAGGGCAAGACAGCAAACAAAATCATTTCTTTGGTGTACTTTACAGTAAAAACACACACAGTAGTTAAGTAATGTCCAGCAAAAACACAAGTGATAGGGCGAGGGTGAAAGGATTAGGAGCAGTGCAGGGACATGTGAGTAAAGTTAGTCCAAAGACTGACTGCAGCCATGGTTGCTGCAGTGTGTGCAATAAATTATGGTGATCCCTCTACTCCTCCTAAGGTGGATGCAGTTTGTCCCACCAAAATTTCTACCAGCACCATACAAATGTGCTACATTCAATCTGGATTTTAGTACCCCTTTTTTCTTAATGCTTTCTTTATTTTTCTTTATAATCAAGTGCTAGGCAGCATAGCATCATTCTTTAAAAGGCTGAAAGATATTTGTGTGTGCTGTGCACTGTGCAGGACTCAGGTTAACTAAACACAAGTCCTAAGGAGAAATTATTTTAAAGGACTTAAACTTGTTAGGCACAAGCCCTGAGGAAACATTGATTTGTAGGAGTTAGACTTGTGAGCGGCACAAGCCCTGAGGAAACATTGGTTTGTAAGACTTAGCCTTGTAAGAGACACAAGCCTTGAGGAAACATTGATTTGTAGGACTTAGACTTGTTAGAGGCAGAAGACCTGAGGAACATTAATTTGTAGGACTTAGCCTTGTTAGAGGCACAAGCCTTGAGGAAACATTGATTTGTACGATTTAGACTTGTTAGAGGCAGAAGCCTTGAAGAAAAATTTATTTATAAGAGTTAGACTTGTTACAGGTGCAAGCTCAGAAGATACATTGATTTGTAGGATTTAGACTTGTTAAGGCAAAAGCCCTGAGGAAACATTGATATGTAGGACTTAGACTTGTTAGAGTCACACAGATAAGGTTTTGAAGGTAGGGTTGGTCAGGCTAATTTATAGGATGGTGCCCACTAAGTATAGGGATATTGTTTGGCTCTTGTCCCTTGGGAAGCACTATGTTAAGTAGAATCTCAAGTATAGGAGTTTCTCTTGATGCGGAAGTCTTGGGATTAAAGTTACGTGTACAGATTTATAAAGGGGTGGGTCCATGGGTCATACAACAGAGACTGGGATTTTGATTTGGGCACGAGATTTTTAGTGACAGCTGTAATAAGATAGTTCACATGGATGGTGCGGTTTTCAGCTTTCTAGTAGGTAATAACTCCTACCTTGTCAGGTGGTGGTACACTCCAGGGTGACTGGTTAGGAGAATCAGGGATCTTGAAAAGTCTTCAGTGAGGAGCTCTGACTGGCATTCCATGTTGAGGTACATTAAAATGTCCCCACCCCTATAATTTGTATTACATTGTGTGCTTTTCCTTGGGATTCACTTTTTTTCTCTTTCACTACCCTAGATTTAGGATGGTTAGTGATTTTATGGGATGGCTTCATACAGTTATAGGAGAGTACCATTTTCTTAGCTTTTCTTGGTGCAATTGCTGGGGTCCCTTTATAGCTGGTATATGTAAACTGCTTTTTTTGATGTTCAGTTTAAAGAGAAATTTGTAATATATTTTTTAAGAGAAAATGTTAATATTTTTGTTGTAAGTTCTTAAATAAAAACAAAGAACTCCTATCCATGTCTCACCATAGCCATGAATTACACATACTGACCTTCTATCCTTGTTAAATTTCACTGTTAGATCCTGAGTCTAACCCCCCCAGAGGGAACTGGAATAGAAATTTATAAAGGTTGGCAAAAAAGGAGGACATTCAGATGATTTGTAGGTGCAGGAATTTCTGCAAAAAAACAGCAATTTGCAACTTTTCTACAAAAATATAAAATGTGACTTTTTCTTTGATCCTTAGTCAAATTAATTACAAGTAAGACAAAATGAATGGTCATATGCGTTTTTACTCCTAAACTAGCATGCAGAAATATTTCCAGAAGTTGGCTTTATATTTAAAATATACATATATTAATTTATATTTTTATATTTCGATCACTTCAGATACCCAATTGGTATGGACTGATAATCCTGTAGGGATGCCAGAAAAACAAGACTAAACCATTCCAATAATGCTGAAAAAGAATTTGTTATTTTATTTTTTCATGCCAGAATTCAAATGACTTGAAATAGAAGATAGGCACACGTACCATAGTTGAAAGAGGTACAACTACTCTTTCAAATGAGGGTACATTTTTTCCCTTTCTACGACTAGGTGCATGTGAGACTTTGGAAAACATTACTCCTGTCACATTGCACAGTGATCTCCCAACATTACTACATTCACCAGAGACCTATATGAAAGTGAGGTCTCCATCTTTCAAATTAGGGTATATTGTACTCACTTGAGACTGGAGGGGTAGGAAAATGGGTGCCCTTTTTTAATCCCTCTTATCACTCATTCCCAGTAAATATACACTAAATATTAATTTTATTGTGGTCACCCAACAATTACTTTAAGGACTACCATCATCAAAGGGGGGGGGGAGAACAGGGACTTTCTATGTGCTGCATCAATAGACACATACATTTTGTTGTAAATATTAGCTTAGCCAAATGGCTTCTCACACTTTAGGCTATTCAGTGATATAATGAGAAATATGCTTGTGGAAGATACATCTGCTTCCATTCAACTATCTTATTCAAATTGTTGACTGATAGCTGCAACCTTAATTTATTTATGGTTGGATAAGGGTATATAACTTGTTGTTCCTATATGATAAACAGAAACAAAAATGTCTACAAGGCGAGCTCATCCACAGTATTGTAATGCCACCAAAATCATTAGTGATCTCTCACCTCACATTTGACCAGAGTGCTAGTTCACTGCCAGTCAGAAGGTATGTGGAAGAAATCGCCCCACTCCCACTTGGGCAGACTTTGGGATGAAGGATACCCAGCAAAAATAAGTGTTCAAAAATATATTTATAAAATATATAAACGCAATGTACTTATATGTATTAAAATATTCCTCTACGTGTTATGGAATGTCTACATTCCTCCCGATTAAATGGCTATAAGCAGCTGAGAAATGCTTTTAGGAATATTTTAATAAACAAATGTACATTGTGTTTATATATTTTATAAATACATTTTCAACCCTTATTTTTACTAGCGATCCTTTGTTCCAAACAGTATGTCCAATAGGAAGTGGACTGATTGCTTCCACATACCTTCTGACCGGAGTATTCTACTTAGCACACTGGTCATATGTGAGCAGTGAGTAATTACTCAAAAATTTGCTAGTGATTGTGGAGGAATTAAAATATTGAGAATGAGCACACTTTAATCATGTTTTCTGTCTGAAAGCAGCATGACCCTTCTGTCAAATTAGGGTACTTATTTAGTATTCCCTAAAAAACTGTGGGAGCAAGATGGACTCTTTTTTGCCTCCCCGAACATACATCCTTTTTTAATTTTTGAAGGGTGATCAAGAGATCATCTTGCATATGAACCATAAGGTACCCTGTTTGAAAGAGGATACTGTTTTCTTTGAATTAATGGTACTTTTGTACCCAAACAGACAATTGGGATGGAGATAGAGAGGATGCATTGGAGACAAACTTTCCTCTCATCTAAACATTTCCTTCCATAATCATCCTAGTTCTATTGGTTGGACTGATATATCACCTTTTAGCATAAAAATAATAGGTATCTTTGAAACAGTGATGCCTGTTTCAGCTTTGTAGGTGGAGGACAGTCCCCAGTGCTCTCTTATCTTACCTCCTGTATTCTCAGGTAATCCATTCATTATCCCCATCTAGTGAAGTCAATGGGTATGCGCACAAGATGGGAACAGTCAATCCAGCTTGGATCCCTCTGGTGAGTGCCCCTCTCTAACTGCCTGAAAGAGTGCCGTGCTGTCTTGTGCAATGTCAGCCACACTAAGGTGAGTGCCCCTCTCCAAGGTCAGTGCCCGGCTCTAACTGCCTGAAAGAGTGCCATGCTGTCTTGTACAATGTCAGCCACACTAGGCAAAAACAGAAAAAATTCCAGGAACACCTCTACAATAACCTAACAAATGGAAAAATAACTGCATATAACATATGCAGGGTGTACTAATCCCTCAAAAAGTAGATATAATAGAAAGAGGCAAATGCAAAGACAAGGATTTAAAAGCACTCAGCCATAATAAAAGAATTTACACTGAAATCCAAATATGAAAGATAACCAATTTATTAAATATAGAAAATAACCAAATGATAGAGAATAGTGGACTCTAAATCCAACCCTCCACCCCACAGAGGGCCCTACACATCCCTGCTATACTAAACACATAAACACAAAATAATCATACATATAATATATTCAAATTTAAAGAAACATCCCTGGAATATCCAGATTTGAGAGAAAAACGATGTTACTAGCGCCAGTGTGAAAAAGAGAGTAAACGTTCATGAATATGTGCACACATATAATCCACATTAAGTATATTTGTATCCAGATAAATTTCACAGAACAGATGTATGATGATGAATAGATGATTTCACGAACATAACTCAGATGGAAGGAATTTATGTCCCAAAATATATGGTACTGGTAATAAACATAGATGGAATGTCAGTTTTGATGGAGCACTCAATACCAGTGATACCAATGATGGCGGCATCAGTGCAGCAAGTCACAGCCCAAAATAACACTTAGCACATCCAGGGACTTCCATCTGTTCTTCAACACATTCAAGAGCTACCGTGTCAAAACGCGAATCTTCTGGACATCAGTCCTCTTTTTCTATATCGCGTGCTGTAACCCATACAGTTTCATGACAATAAAGCACTTGTAATATCCCTATACATAGAAATCATGGCCACACTACATATAATACTGTAACTTTTCATATTATGTGCAGCTCCAATCTCAATTCACTTAAAACACCATTGCCTCTCTCAAACCATCCAGGGTTTCCTCCAGTGTGTTTTTCCCACCTCTTCACCTGCTTTGTCAGGGCAAAAGATAATTAAACTAGGCAAAAAAGGCATGACATCACCAAAGACATCAGCCACACTCAGGGTAGATGATGTCCCTTGTTTCATCACACACATTCAATGTTTTAAAAGCCCTGTTTAAACCAATAAGTATTATAGGAATTTTTATTTGTACCATAAGGTGCATTTACTTGGCTTAGAACTGGTACAGTTCTATAATATTTCCATCGAGTTAAATGAAGGATTTGATCCCATGATTTTTAGAAAGATATCCAACTCTTTGTTTCACAATTCATTTGAGACCTCCTTGGCATTCAAAGGGTTAAAAATACCATTTAACCCTTTGAGTGCCAGAGGGTTATACAACGCATTGCAAAGTAATATGTTGCATACCCCTCTGGAACTCAAAGGTGAAGCTGGTTTGCCTCATCATTTCTATATTTTTCACCACATCATGCTTAATAATGTTTATTAATGCTGCTTTCTTATTCTTTCAGGGAATTTTACAGTTTCTTTTGTGAGACCGACAAATGTTTTGCACCAGCTCCACAGAATGCTAAATCACCGTCATTGACATGGTACTGTGACTTTGCCTTCCAATAGCCATCTTTTGTAAATCAAACAAACACTTGTGGTTCCGTTAAACACAAAAGCAAATGCAATCATGTACTGTTTGGGCAGTGAGGATTTCATTTCTTAAACAATCATTGAATTTGCAGAAAAACAACTAAACTATCTCATGGAATTTTTGTTAAATTGGATTTTCCCCAGCACAGTCATTTTATTAAAATTTAAGCCACTTAGAGTGTGTGTGTTATTGCACGTCAATACACATGCAAAAGAAAACAAAGAATATGCAATATATTTACATAAACAGGTTGATACTTCTCTACATTCTTGAACTTTCATGTTGGCAAAGAAGGGGTCAGTGTGTTGTCTGAGAAATGGGGAAAACCCAGCAAAGTTATGTGACAGTGAGATATGTTGCTGTTAACAAATGGACAATGCCCTCTTCCTCAGACCACTGAGTCCGCTTGACATGTGTCATCCAGTCAGCATGCCTGGACTATTTTCAAGAGGTTGTTCTGGCAGCCCATTGCAAACATGCTTATATTTTTCCATTAAGAAGAGAATCCAAAGAAAACATATACTATTAAGGGTACTGTGCTGTCAGAGACAACAGAGGAAAGGGAATTGGGAGTAATTATTTCTAATTACTTAAAGGTAGGCAGGCAATGTAACAAAGTGGTGTGGAATGCAAGCAGGGTGCTGGGTTGTATAGCAAGGGGCATTAGTAGCAGAAAAAGGGAAGTTGTAATGCCACTCTACAGATCTCTAGTTAGACATCACCTAGAGTATTGTGTAAAGTACTGGAGACCCCATCTCCAGAAGGACATAGATACTCTAGAGAAAATTCAGAGAAGGGCTACAAAAATGGTGACTGGTTTACAGGAAAATAAATAGACTAAAGGATTTGAACATGTATAGCTTGGAGGAGAGGAGAGAGAGAGGGGATATGATAGAAACATTCAAATACATGAAGGAATTCAATTAAGTGCAGGAGGGAAGTATGTTTCAAAGGAGTAAAATTGCTAGGACAAGAGGCCATAGTCTAAAACTAGAGGGACACAGGTAGACATTAATGTAAGTTGTACTTCACTGAGATGGTAGTAAATAAGTGGAACAGACTACCAGCAGAAGTGGTAGAAGTTAATACAGTGACAGAATTTAAGCATTCATGGGATAGGCATAAGGCTGCCCTGAACATAAGACAAGACCAAAGACCAAATAAAGTTTGAGGTCTTTACAATAGGATGATGGGGAGGCTAGATAGAATGATTTACTCTACAGTGCTCCAACTTTTTAATGGAGTGTGCTTTATCTTTCATAAGCTCATCTATGGCACCATAATATAATTAATGTAATATAATGAAATCTACATAGTCTTCAGGTATTCAGTAGGTCACGGAATATATCCATATGATTATGGCAAACTAGCTACAGTTATCACCTATTGTATCAAGACAAAATATCTGTGAATCAGTAGAAAAATAAATTGCACTATATATATAGCAAAGAAAAATCCTTACTAAGACTATTCAGATGGAAAAAAATAGCTTTTGGTTGATTTAATTCAGAATACATCTACAGAGGGAAGCAAGAAAAAGACACTGGTGGAGATGTACTAAAAGTGTGATAAAGCATTGATAAAGTGGAGATAGCATCTCCATTGATGTCACTTCTCCAATTCCTGTGTTATTCTATAGAACCTATGCACTAAGATCCCGAAAGTCTGAAATATTGTATTGCATAAGCTCCATATACATGGAACCATAGTTACTAAAATGCATGGAGTTGCCAGCCATTGGTGGCGGTGGGGGGGTCAGAAAATGAACTCCCTGACCTGGCAGGTGAAAACAATTCCAGGATATTTACATCTACAGACATCTCATTGTTGTATAGTTAAATCCCATCCATTGCAATATGGACATTGGGTTAAGTCCCATGTGACTTAGAACTGTGATACTGGAAGTCTGTTACTAGCAGGTCAGTCTCTAGAGGGATCAACAGGATAGCACAAGGGCTCACATTTCTGACCAACGTTTTACTCTTCTGCTGATCTGCCTGGGTTAATAATGCAGCCATAGCTTTTTTGGCAAGTCTGCTGCCAGAACAAAGCAACTACACTCACAGCATTCTTGGCTTTCAACAATTATCTGACTCTTAGGATTGGCACGCATAGGACTGTGCTCCAAATTGTTGCTTTTTAACCCTTTGAGTGCCAGAGGGGTATGCAATGCATTGCTTTGCAATGCATTGCGTACCCCTCTGGTACTCAAAGGGTTAACAAATATTAGATGATCAATAATGTAAGCAAGACATTTTGCAGCAACGTTGGCATGAAAAAATGTAGCTTTATTCCAAAAAAGCAAACAATGAAAACAGGGTGGTATAAGACAAGCAGGAGAGAAGCTTAGGTAACAATACATCTAACAGTTATAAGCTGTTTAATGCCATACAGGCATATTTTAAAGAACATCCCAAAGCATGGGAGCAACTGCATCAATCATCCTTGCCCAGTGTTTGGAAAACTAATAGACTGCTGCCTACTATACTCATACTTATAGCACATATATTATCTGGATATAGAGCTGGGATTTGCAAAAACATACACGCACAACTCACATTGTACAACAGTGAGATAGACATCGAAGAGTTGTAGCTTGTAAGCAAAGAAATTTTGCAAATAACCAGAGGCTATGTCCAACCTAATGGATTAATTCACTGTGCAACCAAATTGCACCATTAATTTTACATTACACACCCAAGCTAGCAACAAGACCTGAAAGGAGGTGTGATAAAGAGGTGATAAAGTGGAGATGAATCCTCCAGAGATATCACTTCTCCAGTTCCTATGTCATTCTATGTCATTCTTCTGATATTATATCTTGCATTTGGACTTGCCTGTGATGTTTTTAATTGATTTTATGCTGTTTGCTTATAAAATTTGTATTAAAGCATTTTTCTATTGATTTGCATACCCTGTTATGTGCCTCAGTCTAATAGGCTCCTGAAAGGGTAAAATTCACTGTTGTATTGCTGTCTAGCACTGAAGAGGTTAAGAATCATAGAAGCAGAAATTTCTGGGCCCTAAGCCAGGAAACTACGGTAAGTCTGAAACGCGCTTAAGGCAGGATGCGCATAACCACAAGCTACCTGTGAAAAGTCCGCATCAGCTTGCAAAAAGAGTAGATAGATAAGCATCTTTAGTGATAGGTCAAATGTGCCCTAGTTCTGTAGACATGTACCCCCACATTTCTTTATGTCCTTATTTGTAGTAACTGCAAAACATAATTGCTAATAACTTGTATTTTTCCACTTATGTTGAACACGCCCCTTTACTTTGACTTATATCAACCTGTAAGTTTCAATAAAGATCAGAGGTGTATTTGTATTGATGCCTGTGTCATGTCATTCATTTATGCTTCTCTCAAGATCTTGATAGGCCTAATCCCTGAGTTGAATAGCTGTGGGGTATAGGATAAAATTATCCACGAGGAGTGTATAAAGCTTTCTGCAGAAAGGTGTCCCAGGCACTCTATTGAGAAATAGAGTAATAGAGTAATATAACTTGGGTGAGCGTCACAAGTGGGTATACATACAGACTTTCGTCATGGGGTGTGGCCATTTCCTTACCTCATTGCATTTATATGCTGCTAGATGATTGTATTTGTCTTGTTACTGTGTTCTTATTCTTTTTTTAAATATATATTTTGACATTGGTAAGGTGTCTTATTTACTTATAGTACTGCATAGATGTTTAAGTTTTTCTCTAAAATGGGTGGTACTAACCAAAGTAAAAATGCATTTATAAAGTCTAAAATTGGGAAAATAAAGCCAGGTCATAGAACAAGCTGGTGGTTTTTATGCTGATCTGTTTTGTGACAGTCTCGCTGGATGGACTGAAGTTCTGCAATCACATGACCCATTCTCTAGAAAAGGTTCTTTCTCCCCCTGGCATGTGTCTATGATAAAGGGATTATGTTTAGGGGACCCTGAGTGGAAGTGGTTTGGACCTGACACCAAATCGGACATGAAGTATATGTTAGAATGTGTTATGGTTTGGGTACAATTGGCACCCCATGGTAATAAACAGATAAAACATATTATGGCAAATGTTAAAGGTAAACATGTCCCTAGTGCCCCATTACCTTCCCCCCGTATAAGCCTAATAACTTATACCTCTCCCTAACCCCGACGGATGACACTGATGCTACTGAGATGTTATCAATTCCAATGACACCTCCTAAGCGAGAAACCGAGGGCTCTTCAGCCTTGCCTGATAGTCCCAGTGACAATACCAGAGGAAAAAGGAAATATAAAACTAAGGAAGAACTAGATAAAAAGGCCAAATTAATAACTGAATTAAATGAATCATTAGATGGCCTTGAGGCAATGGGAATTGATGATAGTGACAAGTATCAGGAAGAAGGGGAAAAGACCACTTTCCAGGGACTCTTTCTGACTGTGGATGACCAAGTTATTAATTGTGCCACAGTTGTATTGACAATTAATGCTTGGGCAAAAGACTGCCCCAATCTGTTAAAATCACCAACTGCCACAGTGGCATATTTGAAGAGATGTACTAAAGGAATGCAGTTGACTGGCCCTATATATATATATATATTATTCATGTTTTCATGTTTTTACCATTAATAAAAACGCTACACTTAGAGCGATCTTGTTGCTCTGTCCCTCCCTACCTTTTCTCTCTTTTTTGTTTTCTATATGGAACATATGTCTTGGAGGTCCTGAGACGAAACGGGATTGGCGGCACAGTAGCTCACCTTGGAATTTGCCATATATAAAGTCCAAAAGAATTTATTCCCTGTTCTTTATCCATATTTGTATGGTAATTTTTGGGGAATTCACTTATCTCTGAATGTATTGTACTCCACATCTCAAATTAATTTTCACAATAGATTATAGATCATATATGTCATATAGAGGACTGTGGTAGCGCTGGTTTCTTGTATTAGTTTTTCCCCTGACTATAGATTTTTACTTGATGCTTGTACCAAACATTCTGGTATACTTTGGAGTGAGGTTATTGACCGTCTGAAAGTGGAACATGATTGCCCAGCTACTATTGTTGCCAACAAATGGGCTAAAGCTCCTTGGATTGAGCGTATGCGGAAACAGGCATCAGAACACTTAACAGACATAGGGAGTGATGTTAAGGACATTTCGAAAGCCTCAGCCTGTAAACAGAAATCTGGAGAAACTGTTACTGATTTCCTTAACCCTTTGAGTGCCAGAGGGATACAGAACGCATTGCAAAGCAATGCGTTCTGTACCCTCTGGCGCTTAAAGGGTTAAGAGATTCCGTGACACGTGGAAGGACGAGGCAGGACTAGAAAAAGAATCCAGTATGGGATGTTTATATGTCCAATATTTGCTAAATAACTTAAGACCTGACATTGAGCAAATAGTCCTCACTAACGTAGATGACTGGCATAAACTGGTCCCTGTTGGTTTTTAGGGTAGACTCTGCATTAAGGATGCAGGAGGATGCTTCCCCTTTAAGATTCAAAATCAAGAATTTTCTGACAATTGTGATTTTGAGAATTGTATGACAGGCAGTTATTACCAATCTTATCAGTCCTTTAGCCAGAAAGGGAGAGGACTGATGAGAGGGAATAATTACAGAGGCAGATCTGGTACATGTCAGGAGGAAGAACAAATGGAAGGGGAGCGTATTTTAATTGTGGTAAAATGGGTAACTTTAAGAGAAATTGTTGGGCCCCTCCTCAAGGTCCCAATGCCCATATGTCCAATGGACCTACAAGTCCTGCTCTTGTTCCCCCGACTGCCCCTGCACACCCTGTGCAGTGGAAAATACAGACCCAATAGGGATGCCCGAGGATAAAACTCCTTGCTTGCTCAATTGTCACAAGCCAAAAATGATGTGAGAGGCTCTGAGCATGAACAAAAGCACAATGGCCTGTTCTCCGGCTAGTCACCACTCAAGAGCATCACATTTTAGCTCTTTAGTGCCATTACACAGGAGAAATTTCCACATACATATTAGACTAATCCCACCCATAAGGGCGGTCCAGTACCAAAATGATGGGCAACTCTCCTCTGCACAGAAAAACCAGCTAACCCCAGACGTACGTTTCGGCCTTATTTTGAGCCTCATCTGTGAGATGCAGCTGGCTTCCTTAGGCACTGAGAGCAAGGGGTCCACGTCTGGATTACCCTATACACTTAGGGAGAGACCCTAACTGTTTCGCAGAAACAAGCCAAAAATGATGTGAGAGGCTCTGAGCACGAACAAAAGCACAATGGCCTGTTCAACGACTAGTCACCGCTCAAGAGCATCACAGTTTAGCTCTCTAGTGCCATTACAGAGGAGAAATTTCCACATACATATTAGACTAATTCCACCCATAAGTGCGGTCCAGTATCAAAATGATGGGCAAGTCTCCTTTGCACGGAAAAACCAGCTAACCCCAGACGCATGTTTCGGCCTTATTTTTTGCTTCACCAGTGAGGTGCAGCTGACTTTCCTAGGCACTGAGAGCAAGGGGTCCACATCTGGATTACCCTAAACACTTAGGGAGAGACCATAAGTGTTTCGCAGAAACAAGCCAAAAATGATGTGAGAGGCTCTGAGCACTAACAAAAGCACAATGGCCTGTTCACTGGCTAGTTACCGCTCAAGAGCATCACATTTTAGCTCTTTAGTGCCATTACAGAGACAAAATTTCCACATACATATTAGACTAATCCCACCCATAAGGGCAGTCCAGTACCAAAATGATGGGCAAGTCTCCTCTGCACAGAAAAACAAGCTAACCCAAGACGTACGTTTCGGCCTTATTTTGAGCCTCATCAGTGAGGTGCAGCTGGCTCCCCTAGGCACTGAGAGCAAGGGGTCCACGTCTGGATTACCCTATACACTTAGGGTAAGACCCTAACTGTTTTTCAGAAACAAGCCAAAAATGATATGAGAGGCTCTGAGCACGAACAAAAGCACAATGGCCTGTTCACCGGCTAGTCACTGCTCAAGAGAATCACATTTTAGCTCTCTAGTGCCATTACAGAGGAGAAATTTCCACATACATATTAGACTTATTCCACCCATAAGGGCGGTCCAGTATCAAAATGATGGGCAAGTCTCGTCTGCACAGAAAAAACAGCTAACCCCAGACGTACCTTTCGGCCTTATTTTTTGCTTCATCAGTGATGTGCAGCTGACTTACCTAGGCACTGAGAGCAAGGGGTCCACATCTGGATTACCCTATACACTTAGGGAGAGACAGTAAGTGTTTCGCAGAAACAAGCCAAAAATGATGTGAGAGGCTCTGAGCACTAACAAAAGCACAATGGCCTGTTCTCCGGCCAGTCACCGCTCAGGAGCATTACATTTTAGCTCTCTAGTGCCATTACAGAGGAGAAATTTCCACATACATATTAGACTAATTCCACCCATAAGGGCTGTCCAGTATCAAAATGATGGGCAAGTCTCGTCTGCACGGAAAAACCAGCTAACCCCAGACGTACGTTTCGGCCTTATTTTTTGCTTCATCAGTGAGGTGCAGTTGGCTTTCCTAGGCACTGAGAGCAAGGGGTCCACATCTGGATTACCCTATACACTTAGGGAGAGACCCTAAGTGTTTCGCAGAAACAAGCCAAAAATGATGTGAGAGGCCCTGAGCACTAACAAAAGCACAATGGCCTGTTCTCCGGCTAGTCACCGCTCAGGAGCATTACATTTTAGCTCTCTAGTGCCATTATAGAGGAGAAATTTCCACATACATATTAGACTAATTCTACCCATAAGGGCGGTCCAGTATCAAAATGATGGGCAAGTCTCCTCTGCACGGATAAACCAGCTAACCCCAGATGTACGTTTCACCCTTATTTTTTGCTTCATCAGTGAGGTGCAGTTGGCTTTCCTAGGCACTGAGAGCAAGGGGTCCACATCTGGATTACCCTATACACTTAGGGAGAGACCGTAAGTGTTTCGCAGAAACAAGCCAAAAATGATGTGAGAGGCTCTGAGCACGAACAAAAGCACAATGGCCTGTTCACTGGCTAGTTACCGCTCAAGAGCATCACATTTTAGCTCTTTAGTGCCATTACAGAGACAAAATTTCCACATACATATTAGACTAATTCCACCCATAAGGGCAGTCCAGTACCAAAATGATGGGCAAGTCTCCTCTGCACGGAAAAACCAGGTAACCCCAGACGTACGTTTCAGCCTTATTTTTTGCTTCGTCAGTGAGGTGCAGCGGGCTTTCCTAGGCACTGAGAGCAATGGGTCCACATCTGGATTACCCTATGCACTTAGGGAGAGACCGTAAGTGTTTCGTAGAAACAAGCCAAAAATGATGTAAGAGGCTCTGAGCACGAACAAAAGCACAATGGCCTGTTCACTGGCTAGTTACCGCTCAAGAGCATCACATTTTAGCTCTCTAGTGCCATTACAGAGACAAAATTTCCACATACATATTAGACTAATTCCACCCATAAGGGCAGTCCAGTACCAAAATGATGGGCAAGTCTCCTCTGCACGGAAAAACCAGCTAACCCCAGACGTATGTTTCGGCCTTATTTTGGGCCTCGTCAGTGAGGAGCAGCTGGCTTCCCTAGGCACTGAGAGCAAGGGTTCCACGTCTGGATTACCCATTACACTTAGGGAGAGACCTTAAGTGTTTTGCAGAAACAAGCCAAAAATTATGTTAAAGGCTCTGTGCATGAACACAAGCACAATGGCCTGTTCTCCGGCTAGTCACCGCTCAAGAGCATCACATTTTAGCTCTCTAGTGCCATTACAGAGGAGAAATTTCCACATACATACTAGACTAATTCCACCCATAAGGGTGGTCCAGTACCAAAATGACGGGCAAGTCTCCTCTGCACGGAAAAACCAGCTAACCCCAGACGTACGTTTCTGCCTTATTTTTTGCCTCATCAGTGAGGTGCAGCTGGTTTCCCTAGGCACTGAGAGCAAGGGGTCCACGTCTGGATTACCCTATACACTTAGGGAAAGACCCTAACTGTTTCGCAGAAACAAGCCAAAAATGATGTGAGAGGCTCTGAGCACGAACAAAAGCACAATGGCCTGTTCACCGGCTAGTCACTGCTCAAGAGCATCACATTTTAGCTCTCTAGTACCATTACAGAGGAGAAATTTCCACATACATATTAGACTAATCCCACCCATAAGGGCGGTCCAGTACCAAAATGATGAGCAAGACTCTTCTGCACAGAAAAAACAGCTAATCCCAAACGTACATTTCGGCCTTATTTTGGGCCTCGTCAGTGAAGTGCAGATGGCTTCCCTAGGCACTGAGAGCAAGGGGTCCACGTCTGTATTACCCGTTACACTTAGGGAGAGACCGTAAGCGTTTCGCAGAAACAAGCCAAAAATGATGTGAAAGGCTCTGAGCATGAACAAAAGCACAATGGCCTGTTCTCCGGCTAGTCACCGCTCAAGAGCATCACATTTTAGCTCTCTACTGCCATTACAGAGGAGAAATTTCCACATACATATTAGAGTAATTGCACCCATAAGAGCAGTCCAGTACCAAAATGATGGGCAAGACTCCTCTGCACAGAAAAAAACCAACTAAGCCAAGTTGTACGTTTCGGCCTTATTTTGGGCCTCGTCAGTGAGGGGCAGCTGGCTTCCCTAGCTACTGAGAGCAAGGGGTCCACATCTGGATTACCCTAAATACTTAGGGAGAGACCGTAAATGTTTCGCAGAAACAAGCCAAAAATGATGTTAGAGGTTCTGTGCACGAACAAAAGCACAATGGCCTTTTCACTGGCTAGTTACCGCTCAAGAGCATCACATTTTAGCTCTTTAGTGCCATTACAGAGACGAAATGTCCACGTACATATTAGACTAATCCCACCCATAAGGGCAGTCCAGTACCAAAATGATGGGCAAGTCTCCTCTGCACAGAAAAAAACAGCTAAGCCCACTTGTACGTTTCGGCCTTATTTTGGGCCTCGTCAGTGAGGGGCAGCTGGCTTCCCTAGCTACTGAGAGCAAGGGGTCCACATCTGGATTACCCTATACACTTAGGGAGATACCATAACTGTTTCGCAGAAACAAGCCAAAAATGATGTTAGAGGTTCTGTGCACGAACAAAAGCACAATGGCCTGTTCACTGGCTAGTTACCGCTCAAGAGCATCACATTTTAGCTCTTTAGTGCCATTGCAGAGACGAAATTTCCACGTACATATTAGACTAATCCCACCCATATGGGCAGTCCAGTACCAAAATGATGGGCAAGTCTCCTCTGCACGGAAAAACCAGCTATCCCCAGACGTACGTTTCGGTCTTATTTTTTGCTTCATCAGTGAGGTGCAGCTGGCTTTTCTAGGCACTGGGAGCAAGGGGTCCACATCTGGATTACCCTATACACTTAGTGAGAGACCATGTTTCGCAGAAACAAGCCAAAAATGACGTGAGAGGCTCTGAGCACGAACAAAAGCACAATGGCCTGTTCACTGGCTAGTTACCGCTCAAGAGCATCACATTTTAGCTCTTTAGTGCCATTACAGAGACAAAATTTCCACATACATATTAGACTAATCCCACCCATAAGGGCAGTCCAGTACCAAAATGATGGGCAAGTCTCCTCTGCACAGAAAAACAAGCTAACCCAAGACGTACGTTTCGGCCTTATTTTGAGCCTCATCAGTGAGGTGCAGCTGGCTCCCCTAGGCACTGAGAGCAAGGGGACCACATCTGGATTACCCTATGCACTTAGGGAGAGACCCTAAGCGTTTTGCAGAAACAAGCCAAAAATGATGTTAATGGCTCTTAGCATGAACAAAAGCACAATGGCCTGTTCTCTGGCTAGTCACCGCTCAAGAGCATAACATTTTAGCTCTCTAGTGCCATTACAGAGGAGAAATTTCCACATACATATTAGACTAATTCCACCCATAAGTGCAGTCCAGTATCAAAATGATGGGCAAGTCTCCTCTGCACGGAAAAACCAGGTAACCCACCGCGTATGTTTCGGCCTTATTTTTTGCTTCATCAGTGAGGTGCAGCTGGCTTTCCTAGGCACTGAGAGCAAGGGGTCCACATCTGGATTACCCTATACACTTAGGGAGAGACCGTAAGTGTTTTGCAGAAACAAGCCAAAAATGATGTGAGAGGCTCTGAGCACGAACAAAAGCACAATGGCCTGTTCACTGGCTAGTTACCGCTCAAGAGCATCACCTTTTAGCTCTTTAGTGCCATTACAGAGACAAAATTTCCACATACATATTAGACTAATTCCACCCATAAGGGCAGTCCAGTATCAAAATGATGAGTAAGACTCCTCTGCACTGAAAAAACAGCTAACCCCAGACATACATTTCGGCCTTATTTTGGCCCTCATCAGTGAGGTGCAGCTGGCTTCCCTAGGCACTGAGAGCAAGGGGTCCACGTCTGGATTACCCATTACACTTAGGGAGAAACCCTAAGTGTTTTGCAGAAAGAAGCCAAAAATGATGTTAAAGGCTCTGAGCATGAACAAAAGCACAATGGACTGTTCTCCGGCTAGTCACCGCTCAAGAGCATCACATTTTAGCTCTCTAGTGCCATTACAGAGGAGAAATTTCCACATACATATTAGACTAATTCCACCCATAAGGGCGGTCCAGTATCAAAATGATGGGCAAGTCTCGTCTGCACGGAAAAACCAGCTAACCCCAGACGTACGTTTCGGTCTTATTTTTTGCTTCATCAGTGAGGTGCAGTTGGCTTTCCTAGGCACTGAGAGCAAGGGGTCCACATCTGGATTACCCTATACACTTAGGGAGAGACCCTAAGTGTTTCGCAGAAACAAGCCAAAAATGATGTGAGAGGCCCTGAGCACTAACAAAAGCACAGTGGCCTGTTCTCCGGCTAGTCACCGCTCAGGAGCATTACATTTTAGCTCTCTAGTGCCATTACAGAGGAGAAATTTCCACATACATATTAGACTAATTCTACCCATAAGGGCGGTCCAGTATCAAAATGATGGGCAAGTCTCCTCTGCACGGATAAACCAGCTAACCCCAGATGTACGTTTCACCCTTATTTTTTGCTTCATCAGTGAGGTGCAGTTGGCTTTCCTAGGCACTGAGAGCAAGGGGTCCACATCTGGATTACCCTATACACTTAGGGAGAGACCGTAAGTGTTTCGCAGAAACAAGCCAAAAATGATGTGAGAGGCTCTGAGCACGAACAAAAGCACAATGGCCTGTTCACTGGCTAGTTACCGCTCAAGAGCATCACATTTTAGCTCTTTAGTGCCATTACAGAGACAAAATTTCCACATACATATTAGACTAATTCCACCCATAAGGGCAGTCCAGTACCAAAATGATGGGCAAGTCTCCTCTGCACGGAAAAACCAGGTAACCCCAGACGTACGTTTCAGCCTTATTTTTTGCTTCGTCAGTGAGGTGCAGCGGGCTTTCCTAGGCACTGAGAGTAATGGGTCCACATCTGGATTACCCTATGCACTTAGGGAGAGACCGTAAGTGTTTCGTAGAAACAAGCCAAAAATGATGTAAGAGGCTCTGAGCACGAACAAAAGCACAATGGCCTGTTCACTGGCTAGTTACCGCTCAAGAGCATCACATTTGAGCTCTCTAGTGCCATTACAGAGACAAAATTTCCTCATACATATTAGACTAATCCCACCCATAAAGGCAGTCCAGTACCAAAATGATGGGCAAGTCTCCTCTGCACGGAAAAACCAGCTAACCCCAGACGTATGTTTCGGCCTTATTTTGGGTCTCGTCAGTGAGGAGCAGCTGGCTTCCCTAGGCACTGAGAGCAAGGGTTCCACGTCTGGATTACCCATTACACTTAGGGAGAGACCTTAAGTGTTTTGCAGAAACAAGCCAAAAATTATGTTAAAGGCTCTGTGTATGAACACAAGCACAATGGCCTGTTCTCCGGCTAGTCACCGCTCAAGAGCATCACATTTTAGCTCTCTAGTGCCATTACAGAGGAGAAATTTCCACATACATACTAGACTAATTCCACCCATAAGGGTGGTCCAGTACCAAAATGACGGGCAAGTCTCCTCTGCACGGAAAAACCAGCTAACCCCAGACGTACGTTTCTGCCTTATTTTTTGCCTCATCAGTGAGGTGCAGCTGGTTTCCCTAGGCACTGAGAGCAAGGGGTCCACGTCTGGATTACCCTATACACTTAGGGAAAGACCCTAACTGTTTCGCAGAAACAAGCCAAAAATGATGTGAGAGGCTCTGAGCACGAACAAAAGCACAATGGCCTGTTCACCGGCTAGTCACTGCTCAAGAGCATCACGTTTTAGCTCTCTAGTACCATTACAGAGGAGAAATTTCCACATACACATTAGACTAATCCCACCCATAAGGGCGGTCCAGTACCAAAATGATGAGCAAGACTCTTCTGCACAGAAAAAACAGCTAATCCCAAACGTACATTTCGGCCTTATTTTGGGCCTCATCAGTGAAGTGCAGATGGCTTCCCTAGGCACTGAGAGCAAGGGGTCCACGTCTGTATTACCCGTTACACTTAGGGAGAGACCGTAAGCGTTTCGCAGAAACAAGCCAAAAATGATGTGAAAGGCTCTGAGCATGAACAAAAGCACAATGGCCTGTTCTCCGGCTAGTCACCGCTCAAGAGCATCACATTTTAGCTCTCTACTGCCATTACAGAGGAGAAATTTCCACATACATATTAGAGTAATTGCACCCATAAGAGCAGTCCAGTACCAAAATGATGGGCAAGACTCCTCTGCACAGAAAAAAACCAACTAAGCCAAGTTGTACGTTTCGGCCTTATTTTGGGCCTCGTCAGTGAGGGGCAGCTGGCTTCCCTAGCTACTGAGAGCAAGGGGTCCACATCTGGATTACCCTAAATACTTAGGGAGAGACCGTAAATGTTTCGCAGAAACAAGCCAAAAATGATGTTAGAGGTTCTGTGCACGAACAAAAGCACAATGGCCTTTTCACTGGCTAGTTACCGCTCAAGAGCATCACATTTTAGCTCTTTAGTGCCATTACAGAGACGAAATGTCCACGTACATATTAGACTAATCCCACCCATAAGGGCAGTCCAGTACCAAAATGATGGGCAAGTCTCCTCTGCACAGAAAAAAACAGCTAAGCCCACTTGTACGTTTCGGCCTTATTTTGGGCCTCGTCAGTGAGGGGCAGCTGGCTTCCCTAGCTACTGAGAGCAAGGGGTCCACATATGGATTACCCTATACACTTAGGGAGATACCGTAACTGTTTCGCAGAAACAAGCCAAAAATGATGTTAGAGGTTCTGTGCACGAACAAAAGCACAATGGCCTGTTCACTGGCTAGTTACCGCTCAAGAGCATCACATTTTAGCTCTTTAGTGCCATTGCAGAGACGAAATTTCCACGTACATATTAGACTAATCCCACCCATATGGGCAATCCAGTACCAAAATGATGGGCAAGTCTCCTCTGCACGGAAAAACCAGCTATCCCCAGACGTACGTTTCGGTCTTATTTTTTGCTTCATCAGTGAGGTGCAGCTGGCTTTTCTAGGCACTGGGAGCAAGAGGTCCACATCTGGATTACCCTATACACTTAGTGAGAGACCATGTTTCGCAGAAACAAGCCAAAAATGACGTGAGAGGCTCTGAGCACGAACAAAAGCACAATGGCCTGTTCACTGGCTAGTTACCGCTCAAGAGCATCACATTTTAGCTCTTTAGTGCCATTACAGAGACAAAATTTCCACATACATATTAGACTAATCCCACCCATAAGGGCAGTCCAGTACCAAAATGATGGGCAAGTCTCCTCTGCACAGAAAAACAAGCTAACCCAAGACGTACGTTTCGGCCTTATTTTGAGCCTCATCAGTGAGGTGCAGCTGGCTCCCCTAGGCACTGAGAGCAAGGGGACCACGTCTGGATTACCCTATGCACTTAGGGAGAGACCCTAAGCGTTTTGCAGAAACAAGCCAAAAATGATGTTAATGACTCTTAGCATGAACAAAAGCACAATGGCCTGTTCTCCGGCTAGTCACCGCTCAAGAGCATAACATTTTAGCTCTCTATTGCCATTACAGAGGAGAAATTTCCACATACATATTAGACTAATTCCACCCATAAGTGCAGTCCAGTATCAAAATGATGGGCAAGTCTCCTCTGCACGGAAAAACCAGGTAACCCACCGCGTACGTTTCGGCCTTATTTTTTGCTTCATCAGTGAGGTGCAGCTGGCTTTCCTAGGCACTGAGAGCAAGGGGTCCACATCTGGATTACCCTATACACTTAGGGAGAGACCGTAAGTGTTTTGCAGAAACAAGCCAAAAATGATGTGAGAGGCTCTGAGCACGAACAAAAGCACAATGGCCTGTTCACTGGCTAGTTACCGCTCAAGAGCATCACCTTTTAGCTCTTTAGTGCCATTACAGAGACAAAATTTCCACATACATATTAGACTAATTCCACCCATAAGGGCAGTCCAGTATCAAAATGATGAGCAAGACTCCTCTGCACTGAAAAAACAGCTAACCCCAGACGTATGTTTCAGCCTTATTTTGGGCCTCATCAGTGAGGTGCAGCTGGCTTCCCTAGGCACTGAGAGCAAGGGGTCCACGTCTGGATTACCCATTACACTTAGGGAGAGACCCTAAGTGTTTTGCAGAAACAAGCCAAAAATGATGTTAAAGGCTCTGAGCATGAACAAAAGCACAATGGACTGTTCTCCGGCTAGTCACCGCTCAAGAGCATCACATTTTAGCTCTCTAGTGCCATTACAGAGGAGAAATTTCACATACATATTAGACTAATTCCACTCATAAGGGTGGTCCAGTACCAAAATGACGGGCAAGTCTCCTCTGCACGGAAAAAGCAGCTAATCCCAGACGTACGTTTCGGCCTTATTTTTTGCCTCATCAGTGAGGTGCAGCTGGCTTTCCTAGGCACTGAGAGCAAGGGGTCCACGTCTGGATTACCCTATACACTTAGGGTAAGACCCTAACTGTTTCGCAGAAACAAGCCAAAAATGATATGAGAGGCTCTGAGCACGAACAAAAGCACAATGGCCTGTTCACCGGCTAGTCACTGCTCAAGAGAATCACATTTTAGCTCTCTAGTGCCATTACAGAGGAGAAATTTCCACATACATATTAGACTAATCCCACCCATATGGGCGGTCCAGTACCAAAATGATGAGCAAGACTCCTCTGCACTGAAAAAAACAGCTAACCCCAGACGTACATTTCGGCCTTATTTTGGGCCTCATCAGCGAGGTGCAGCTGGCTTCCCTAGGCACTGAGAGCAGGGGGTCCACGTCTGGATTACCCGTAACACTTAGGGAGAGACCCTTAGCGTTTCGCAGAAACAAACCAAAAATGATGTGAAAGACTCTAAGCATGAACAAAAGCACAATAGCCTGTTCTCCGGCTAGTCACCGCTCAAGAGCATCACATTTTAGCTCTCTAGTGCCATTACAGAGGATAAATTTCGACATGCATATTAGACTAATTCCACCCATACGGGCAGTCCAATACCAAAATGACGGGCAAGTCTCCTCTGCACGGAAAAACCAACTAACCCCAGACGTACGTTTCGGCCTTATTTTGGGCCTCGTCAGTGAGGTGCAGCTGGCTTCCCTAGGCACTGAGAGCAGGGGGTCCACGTCTGGATTACCCTTTACACTTAGGGAGAGACCCTAAGTGTTTCGCAGAAACAAGCCAAAAATGATGTGAAAGGCTCTGAGCATGAACAAAAGCACAATGGACTGTTCTCCGGCTAGTCAGCGCTCAACAGCATCACATTTTAGCTCTCTAGTGCCATTACAGAGGAGAAATTTCCACATACATATTAGACTAATCCCACCCATAAGGGCGGTCCAGTACCAAAATGATGGGCAAGTCTCTTCTGCACGGCAAAAACAGCTATCCCCAGACGTAAGTTTCGGCCTTATTTTGGGCCTCATCAGTGAGGTGCAGCTGGCTTCCCTAGGCACTGACAGCAAGGGGTCCACGTCTGGATTACCCTTTACACTTAGGGAGAGACCCTAAGTGTTTCGCAGAAACAAGCCAAAAATGATGTGAGAGGCTCTGAGCACTAACAAAGCACAATGGCCTGTTCTCCGGCTAGTTACCGCTCAAGAGCATCACATTTTAGCTCTCTTGTGTCATTACAGAGGAGAAATTTCCACATACATATTAGACTAATTCCACCTATAAGGGCAGTCCAGTATCAAAATGATGGGCAAGTCTCCTCTGCACAGAAAAAACAGCTAACCCCAGACGTACGTTTCGACCTTATTTTGGGCCTCATCAGTGATGTGCAACTGGCTTCCCTAGGCACTGAGAGCAAGGGGTCCACGTCTGGATTACCCTATACACTTAGGGAGAGACCCTAAGCGTTTCGCAGAAACAAGCCAAAAATGATGTGAAAGGCTCTGAGCATGAAGAAAAGCACAATGGCCTGTTCTCCGGCTAGTCACCGCTCAAGAGCATCACATTTTAGCTCTCTAGTGCCATTACAGAGGAGAAATTTCCACATACATATTAGACTAATTCCACCCATAAGGGCAGTACAGTACCAAAATGATGGGCAAGTCTCCTCTGCACAGAAAAACCAGCTAACCCCACACGTACATTTCAGCCTTATTTTGGGCCTCGTCAGTGATGTGCAACTGGCTTCCCTAGGCACTGAGAGCAAGGGGTCCACGTCTGGATTACCCTTTACACTTAAGGAGAGACCCTAAGTGTTTCGTAAAAACAAGCCAAAAATGATATGAGAGGCTCTGAGCAAGAACAAAAGCACAATGGCCTGTTCTCTGGCTAGTCACCGCTCAAGAGCATTACATTTTAGCTCTCTAGTGCCATTACAGAGGAGAAATTTCCACATACATATTAGACTAATCCCACCCATAAGGGCAGTCCAGTACCAAAATGATGGGCAAGTCTCATTTGCCCGGAAAAACCAGCTAACACCAGACGTATGTTTCGGCCTTATTTTGGGCCTCGTCAGTGAGGTGCAGCTGGCTTCCCTAGGCACTGAGAGCAAGGGGTCCACGTCTGGATTACCCTTTACACTTAGGGAGAGACCGTAAGTGTTTCGCAAAAACAAGGCAAAAATGATATGAGAGGCTCTGAACATGAACAAAAGCACAATGGCCTGTTCTCCGGCTAGCAACCGCTCAAGAGCATCACATTTTAGTTCTCTTGTGCCATTATAGTGGAGAAATTTCCACATACATATTAGTCTAATCCCACCCATAAGGGCGGTCCAGTACCAAAATGATGGGCAAGTTACCTCTGCATGGAAAAACAGCTAACCCCAAGCGTACATTTCAGCCTTATTTTGGGCCTCGTCAGTGAGCTACAGCTGGCTTCCCTAGGCACTGAGAGCAAGGGGTCCACATCTGGATTACCCTTTACACTTAGGGAAAAACCCTTAGTGTTTCGCAGAAAAATGCCAAAAATGATGTGAGAGACTCTGAGCACGAACAAAACACAATGGCCTTTTCTCCGGCTAGTCACCGCTCAAGAGCATCACATTTTAGCTCTCTAGTGCCATTACAGAGGAGAAATTTCCACATACATATTAGACTAATCCCACCCATAAGGGCGGTCCAGTACCAAGAAACATTGATCTGTATGACTTAAGCTTGTTTGGCACAAGCTCTAAGGAAACATTGATCATTGATTTGTAGGACTTAGACTTGTTAGAAATAAACCCCGAAAAAATTGTTTATTTTTTTTGTAGGACTATGCTTTTATTTATTTATTTATTTATTTATGTATTTTTTATTTCAAAGCACAAGCCCTGAGAAAAAAATTAAAATGCCCTACTGGCCTAGTACCAGCAGATCATGTTGGCCACTGGCCATTGTCAAATGTCCTCCTGTGACCATAATTGTGGAATTTGCAACTGCTGTTCTTACTGCTGCAGGATGATTAGGCAGCTGAAAGGGAATGGGATCAACAATATCAGTAACATGGAAGATGGATGACGAAGGTTCCACTTGCCATGACTGGCTCCAGTGATGCATCTGAGGCAGTATGTAACAGTTTGTATGACACTCAGACACAGTAGGTTAGAATAAAACACAGTTTTATTAAAAGACACAATGAGAATACCCACAGCGGGATATAGTGTATCACAGTGGAATAGACAGGAAAATATAAATCATTGACATATGCCCACACAGGCCCAGTATACAAGGGAAGAAGGTTAGATACTGTCACAGGTCAGGCATAAGGCAAATACAGCACAGCATGGGTTAAAGTTCATAGATAGTAATCAGTCTCTGATATGGTGTGTTTGACAACGCCCAGTATGATGGTAATGGAAATCAGGAGACTGTGGTGCGAGATGTGGAAGCACCTAAGTCTGCAAAGCAGGACTGAGACTTATACCATCTGCTGTAGCAGTAACGGAGGCCACAATACTCTGCTAGAGCTTAAACAGACTTGAGCCACGGACACCCGACCGGTGCAGCAATGGAAGCACAGTACTCTTCAAGAGCTGGTGGACTTGAGCCAATGGCACCTGACCAGTGCTGTAACGGAGACACTGTATTCTGCAAGAGCTGGTGGACTTGAGCCAATAGCACCCGACCGGTGCAGTAACAGAGGTACGATACTCTGCAACAGCTGGTAATATTGAGCCAATGGCACCCTGCCGGTGCTGTAGCATAGGCAACCATACACAGCAAGAGCTAATGGAACGCAAACACGGCTACTGCCCGAGCGGTAATCGGAGGCAACAATAGCTCTGCAGAAATAACGGAAGGCTCAGTGATAATCGGAGGCAACAGTGCTCTGCAAGAGTTAACGGAAGGCTCAGTGTTAACGAAGGTAACAGTGATCTGCAAGAGTTAACGGAAGGCTCAGTATTAACGGAGGCAACAGTGCTCTGCAAGAGTTAATGGAAGGTTCAGTGGTAATGGAGGCAACAGTGCTCTGCAAGAGTTAACGGAATGCTCAGCAGTAACGGAGGCCACAGAGTTGCTCAGTTTGCTAGGCCAACTAAACGGAAGTAAGAATGTCGCCCAAGCGACACAGAGAACAGGAGCAGAAGAAGTGGGCCGGATCTCAGCGCAAGAACGTCAGCTAAGCCGGGTAAAGTCACGGAGCAGGAACGTCAGCCAGGCCAGGTCGAATCACAGAGCAGGAAAGTCAGACAAGCCGGGTCAGGGCACGGAGCAGGAAGTCAGCCAGGCCGGGTCGAATCACGGAGCAGGAACCAGAAGGAGTAGTTAAACGGGTCAAGTCGGTACACTGGAATGCAGGAACACAGTAACACAGTTGCACTGGTACAGGAACACCACGAAAGGGCACCTGACAGGTGCCAGAGGCCCGGTATAAGAAGGCCATACTGGGCGGGCCAAACTAAGCTCAGCCAATGGGAGAACAACACACAGAGAGTGACAGAAAAAGCACAGGCACCATGATACAGTAACAGCACAATAAGTAGCCCCCAGTCTATGTAGAGAAAATAAGAAGTTGGACATTAATTCTTCTCCACCTGCCTCTCCTCCAAAATCATGGCTGTGTTGTTATTAGAATATAATTTTTTCCCTTGAAAGCAGGAACTGTGGTTCTCATCAGCAACTGCAATGTGCACAGTGTGTATGTGGTAAATAACATCTGGGGGCACAACTCTATCCAAACACCATGATACCTGAAACCAAGTACTGCCACTGTCACTATACCCCTTGTCTAGACCCCGCTAAGAACACATGACAACTTGCTGACAGTTTAATAGTAATGATGAGCTCTCCCTGCCAGTACCTTAGCATATTCTGCAGGATGGAATCTCCTCAGATGCTGCTTAATGCACTGCTTGGAATTCTCCTCCACCACACTGGTATGTGTGGTCAGTGTACCACACAATGTGCAATCGGCAGAGATGATTTTCCACATCCTAACATCAACAGAGTGGCATCATTTGGCTGGGGAGGTAACGATGAACGAGGTGGCTTGGCAGAAGATGTAGTTACCCAAGAAGGTGATGGTGAGCTAGTTGTTTCACTCGCCATGGAACTTCCAGTCTCTGTCTGGGTTGCTCTATTCTTCCTCCTCTTTGATCTCTGCTTTGCCTCTTGTTGCAACAGCGGTGCTTGATTTCTGTGGTGGGTGTTTGGCTTTAACATGTTTGACATAGATGTTATTATGTCTGTGTTTCATGTGTGGTATCAGGGAGCTTTCTTCTTCTCACTGACTTGTCACAAATTGTGCACAGTGCCATTGGTGATGACTGCACTGTGCCTGCCCCAACAGAAAAATAGTCCCACACCCATGACTTCAGGGGGTAGGGAACAGGTGTAGATGAATGGCCTCTTTAATCTTGTCCTCCGCATTCCCTTTCACTGTCTGTGGCAGCGGATAATGTTGCTGCTGTTGCTGCTACTGCCTCAGATTCAGCACTGCAACTAGGACCAGGAGTATTGCTGGCACTGGCAAGTGGAACCTGACCTACTCCCGCATCATTTGCTGACCCCATTCCCACTGTGTCCACGGTGGTCTGTGGCACACTAGCTTGCTCCTCAGCATCCTGCTGCCCTTGCATCTCAGCAGCAGCAGGAATTAGAGCAGCTGCAAATTCCTCAAATTTCAAAGTGTCATCTAGTGTTGAGCGAGCATGCTCGGCCGATGCTCGGATCGGCTCGAGCATCGCTCTGCTCGGCACATGGCGGTACTCGTACGAGTACCGCATGTGCTCGCCCGCCATGTTCGGGTCTCCTCCCCGCACGTTTTGCGGCTGCTGCGCAGCCAATAAACGTGCAGGGAGGCTCTGACATCGGTGTAATGCCAGCAGCCATGTTGGCTGCTGGCATTACACTGATTGGCTGGCCAGAACCCGTGGTCGGGTGCTGTATAGCACCTGACCAGCGAGTTCGGCTCAGTCTTAGCCAGGGAGAGCTGAGGATAGGAAGGGAAAGTCAGTGTAGGGAGGAAAAAAAGCAAAATTGTGAAAAAAAAGAACCAAAAGTCCTTTTTAGGACTACTGTGTGTGGGGGCAGCAGGTTATTTTGTGTGGGGGGAAAAAAACAAAAAAAAAAAAAATATATATATTCTGTTTAGTGTGCAAAGTTGCAGATTAGAGCACATTCTGTTTAGTGTGCACAGTTGCAGATTAGAGCACATTCTGTTTAGTGTGCAAAGTTGCAGATTAGAGCACATTCTGTTTAGTGTGCAAAGTTGCAGATTAGAGCACATTCTGTTAAGTCTTCAAACTAAAATATCAAAGTCACATATTCCATTCAGTGTGCGTCGCCGCAGTTTAGCAGCACATTCTGTGTACTGTGCAGAGTTGCAGAATAGGAAGAAATACTGTTAAGTCTTCAAACTAAAATATCAAAGTCACATATTCCATTCAGTGTGCTTCGCCGCAGTTTAGCAGCACATTCTGTGTACTGTGCAGAGTTGCAGAATAGGAAGAAATACTGTTAAGTCTTCAAACTAAAATATCAAAGTCACATATTCCATTCAGTGTGCTTCGCCGCAGTTTAGCAGCACATTCTGTGTACTGTGCAGAGTTGCAGAATAGGAAGAAATACTGTTAAGTCTTCAAACTAAAATATCAAAGTCACATATTCCATTCAGTGTGCTTCGCCGCAGTGTAGCAGCAAATTCTGTGTACTGTGCAGAGTTGCAGAATAGTAAGAAATACTGTTAAGTCTTCAAACTAAAATATCAAAGTCACATATTCCATTCAGTGTGCTTCGTCGCAGTTTAGCAGCCTATTCTGTGTACTCTGCACAGTTGCAGAATAGGAAGAAATACTGTTAAGTTTTCAAACTCAAATATTAAAGTCACATTTTCCATTCAGTGTGTGTCACCGCCGTTTAGCAGCCTATTCTGTGTACTCTGCACAGTTGCAGAATAGGAAGAAATACTGTTAAGTTTTCAAACTCAAATATTAAAGTCACATATTCCATTCAGTGTGTGTCACCGCCGTTTAGCAGCCTATTCTGTGTACTCTGCACAGTTGCAGAATAGGAAGAAATACTGTTAAGTTTTCAAACTCAAATATTAAAGTCACATATTCCATTCAGTGTGTGTCACCGCCGTTTAGCAGCCTATTCTGTGTACTCTGCACAGTTGCAGAATAGGAAGAAATACTGTTAAGTTTTCAAACTCAAATATTAAAGTCACATATTCCATTCAGTGTGTGTCACCGCCGTTTAGCAGCCTATTCTGTGTACTCTGCACAGTTGCAGAATAGGAAGAAATACTGTTAAGTTTTCAAACTCAAATATTAAAGTCACATATTCCATTCAGTGTGTGTCACCGCCGTTTAGCAGCCTATTCTGTGTACTCTGCACAGTTGCAGAATAGGAAGAAATACTGTTAAGTTTTCAAACTCAAATATTAAAGTCACATATTCCATTCAGTGTGTGTCACCGCCGTTTAGCAGCCTATTCTGTGTACTCTGCACAGTTGCAGAATAGGAAGAAATACTGTTAAGTTTTCAAACTCAAATATTAAAGTCACATATTCCATTCAGTGTGTGTCACCGCCGTTTAGCAGCCTATTCTGTGTACTCTGCACAGTTGCAGAAAAGGAAGAAATACTGTTAAGTTTTCAAACTCAAATATTAAAGTCACATATTCCATTCAGTGTGTGTCACCGCCGTTTAGCAGCCTATTCTGTGTACTCTGCACAGTTGCAGAATAGGAAGAAATACTGTTAAGTTTTCAAACTCAAATATTAAAGTCACATATTCCATTCAGTGTGTGTCACCGCCGTTTAGCAGCCTATTCTGTGTACTCTGCACAGTTGCAGAATAGGAAGAAATACTGTTAAGTTTTCAAACTCAAATATTAAAGTCACATATTCCATTCAGTGTGTGTCACCGCCGTTTAGCAGCCTATTCTGTGTACTCTGCACAGTTGCAGAATAGGAAGAAATACTGTTAAGTTTTCAAACTCAAATATTAAAGTCACATATTCCATTCAGTGTGTGTCACCGCCGTTTAGCAGCCTATTCTGTGTACTCTGCACAGTTGCAGAATAGGAAGAAATACTGTTAAGTTTTCAAACTCAAATATTAAAGTCACATATTCCATTCAGTGTGTGTCACCGCCGTTTAGCAGCCTATTCTGTGTACTCTGCACAGTTGCAGAATAGGAAGAAATACTGTTAAGTTTTCAAACTCAAATATTAAAGTCACATATTCCATTCAGTGTGTGTCACCGCCGTTTAGCAGCCTATTCTGTGTACTCTGCACAGTTGCAGAATAGGAAGAAATACTGTTAAGTTTTCAAACTCAAATATTAAAGTCACATATTCCATTCAGTGTGTGTCACCGCCGTTTAGCAGCCTATTCTGTGTACTCTGCACAGTTGCAGAATAGGAAGAAATGCTGTTAAGTTTTCAAACTCAAATATTAAAGTCACATATTCCGTGTAAGATGAAGAAGGCGGGTAAAAAGGGACGGGGAAGTGGACGTGATCCTGATAGTTCAGGGCGCGGGTCAGGACGCGGAGAAACTGTGCCTGGTGCCAGAGCACAAGAAAGAAAGACATCCACCATACCTAGCTTCATGTCTCATTTCACAGGGCATCGCAGGACATCACTCTCGAGGTCCGACCACTGCGAACAGGTGGTCGGTTGGATGTCAGCTGATACTGCTTCCAGTCGGTTAAGCACCACCCTGTCTTCCACCAAGTCCACTCTCAGTAGCCAAGAGTCTGGTCAACATAATCCTCACTCTGATCATCCTTCCTCCCACCATACACGGTCTGGTCAAAGAAGTGATCCCACACTGGGATATAGTGAGGAGCTCGTCTCATCACCAATCCTTCATTTGACCCTCTCTCCAAGCACGCTTGCAGAGGAACATGACATCTTGTGCCCTGATTCACAACCTCTAGAGGGTACCCAATCACAAGAAGATGACAGATGTGAACGGCATTTAAGGTCAAAGGAAGTAGTGGATGATGATGATGATGATGATGAGACACAGTTGCCATTAAATCAACCACTATTTCCGTCTCAAGACCTTGTTGAGGAGAATGTTATACAGTTGTCAATGACTGAGTATGTGGTGGGATCAAGACATGAGGAGGATGATCAGAGTGAGGAAGTGGAGGAGGACTTGGTGGACGATGAGGTGACTGACCCCACCTGGGAAGGTGTAGAGCCGAGCGATGACAGCAGTCCTGAGGGTCAGCCATCTGCAGCACCGCAACAGGCTGGAAGAGGCAGTGGTGTGGCTACAGAAAGAAGGCGGACCGCACCAAACCGGCCCGCAAATGTTCCACGGAGCACCCCCTTGCGTAAATCTACCTTGCCAAAGGGTAGGTGTTCCGCGGTATGGCGTTTTTTTAAGGAAAGTGCGGACGATAAAAGAATTGTAGTTTGCAACCTGTGCCACACCAGAATGAGCCGAGGCATGAACACTAGAAACCTCACCACCACCAGCATGATCCGACACATGGCATCCAAGCACCGTAATAAGTGGGAGGAACGCCTGGATCGCCCATCTGTGTCTGCAGGCCACACCACTGCCTCCTCTTCCCCTGTTTTCGGTGCCGGCCAATCGCCTGTCGAAGGCGCAGGCCCGCATACCTCCCGCCCTGCACCTGTAGCATCTGAAGCACCATCAGCGACCACATCCACTTCCCTGTCCCAGCACAGCGTCCAAATGTCGTTACCCCAGGCATTTGAGCGCAAGCGAAAATACCCAGCCACCCACCCACAGGCCATAGCACTAACCTCACACCTTTCCAAATTACTGGCCATCGAAATGCTGCCATTTAGGCTTGTGGACACTGAGTCCTTCCGCAGCCTGATGGCAGCAGCTGTCCCTCGGTATGCGGTCCCCAGCCGCCACTACTTTTCCCGGTGTGCCATCCCCGCATTACACCACCATGTGTCCCGTAACATCACCCGTGCCCTGACCAACGCAGTTACTGGGAAGGTCCACTTAACGACTGACACATGGACAAGTGCTTGTGGCCAGGGACGCTACATTTCCCTGACGGCACACTGGGTGAATGTCGTGGAGGCTGGGAGCGACTCGGACCCTGGGATGGCACGGGTGCTACCCACGCCGAGGATTGCGGGCCCTACCTCCATCAGGGTTTCCGCCAGCACCTACGTTATTGGCTCCTCCTCCTCCGTTTCCACCTCCGAATTCTCTACACGCAGCGCCACTCCCCCATCAGCCAGTAGCTGGAAGCAGTGTAGCACTGCAGTGGGGAAGCGTCAACAGGCCGTGCTGAAGCTGATCTGCCTTGGGGACAAACAGCACACGGCCTCAGAGCTGTTGCAGGGGATTAGTCACCAGACCGAGCAGTGGCTCTCGCCACTCAACCTGCAACCAGGCATGGTTGTGTGTGATAATGGGCGTAACTTGGTGGCGGCTTTGGAGCTCGGCAAGCTCACACACGTACCATGCCTAGCGCATGTATTTAATTTAGTGGTTCAGCGATTTCTAAAAACCTACCCCAATGTGCATGATCTCTTGACCAAGGTGCGCCGCGTGTGTGCACATTTCCGTAAGTCATCTACAGCTTCGGCCGGCCTGTTGAAGCTGCAGCAGCGCTTACAATTGCCAGCTCACCGGCTGCTGTGTGACGTGAGCACGCGCTGGAACTCCACCTTCCACATGTTGGCCCGGCTTTGTGAGCAGCAGAGGGCAGTAGTGGAGTACCAGCTGTTACACGGTCGTCGCCTCTCCGTTCAACTTCCTGTAATCAGAAGTGAGGAGTGGGAATGGATGTCAGACCTCTGCGAGGTTTTACGCAATTTTGAGGAATCGACACAGATGGTGAGCGGCGATAACGCTATTATCAGTGTAACCATCCCACTTCTGTGTCTACTGAAACGCTCGCTGCTCACAATTAAAACCGACGCTTTGCATGTGGAAGAGGTGGAAATGGGGGAGGAAGAGCTTACACAAGGTGATAGCCAGAGCACCCTCACTTCGTCTTCTCAGCGACAATTGGAGGAGGCGGAGGAGGAGGAGGAGGAGGAGGAAGACACGGTTGCCTCCGCTACAGAGGGTAGCCATGGAACTTTAGTTCCATCTCTTCAGCGTGGGTGGGCAGAAGAGGAGGAAGAGGATGAGGAGATTGAGAGTCATCCTCCTGGTGAGGACAGCGAAATCTTGACTGTTGGTACTCTGGCACACATGGCTGACTTTATGTTAGGCTGCCTTTCCCGTGACCCACGCGTTGTACGCATTTTAGACAACACGGATTACTGGGTGTTCACCCTTCTGGACCCCCGCTACAAAGAGAATTTCTCATCTCTCATTCCTCCGGTGGAGAGGACAAGCAAAATGGTGCAATACCAGAAGGTTCTTGTTGAAAAATTGCTCCAAAATTTTCCATCTGACACCGCTGGCGGCAGAGTACGTGCTACCTTGGCCAACCGAGAAGGGGAGAAAAGGGGAGCACACAGCAGTTCCGACAAAGGCAGGGCAACACTCTCCAAGGCGTGGGACACCTTCATGACACCCCGCCAGCACCCTCACCCTGATGCGCAGCCTAGTGTCACAAGGAGGGAAAAGTTTTGGAAGATGGTGAAGGAGTACGTAGCAGACCGTGTCAGCGTCCTCAATGATCCCTCTGTGCCTTACAACTACTGGGTGTCCAAGCTGGACACGTGGTATGAACTGGCACTCTACGCCTTGGAGGTGCTGGCCTGCCCTGCCACCAGCGTTCTGTCTGAGCGGGTATTTAGTGCTGCTGGTGGCATCATAACAGATAAGCGTATCCGCCTTTCCACCGACAATGCTGATAGGTTGACACTTATAAAAATGAACAAGGCCTGGATTTCCCCTGACTTCTCCACTCCACTGGAGGAAAGCCCCGGGGGAACATAAACTCACTTTATATATGTTATTTACAATGATGGGAATACTCTGTATTCCCATTCACCCCTTCCACCCAAAAAACGGGTATATGGTTGACTCTTAATCTTCTCATCCTCCTCCTCCTCTTCCATATGCCCTGTGCAATAATTTTTATATAGGGCCAGCTCACCAGCGGGCCCTGTGATATAATTTTTATATAGGGTCAGCTCACCAGCGGGCCCTGTTTGCCAATTTTTATATAGGTCAGCTCACCAGCGGGCCTTCTCATATAATGTTTTATTGGGTCAGCTCTCTAGCGGGCCCTCTCATATAATGTTTTATAGCGTCAGCTCACTAGCGGGCCTTCGCATATAATGTTTAGGATGGCCAGCTCTGCAGCAGACCCTCACCCATAATGTTTTAGATGGTCAGCTCAGCGCACGTTTCCCTCTTAATCATGGCCTCAGTTCAATAAAATCAAGGAAATTTTTGGGAGAATTTGCCTCTGCGCACGTTTCCCTCTTAATCATGACCTCACTTCAGAAAATCAAGGAAATTTTTGGGATAATTTACCTCTGCGCACGTTTCCCTCTTAATCATGGCCTCACTTCAGAAAATCAAGGAAATTTTTGGGAGAATTTGCAGATGAGATACAAGTAAATATACAGCAAATATTGTTTGGTAACAATTTTCGCCTAAAGTCGTTTTTATTTTCCTTTTTGTGTGTTTTATGGTCAGTCTGTAAAAATGGCGTACTACGGGCGAAAGATCGTTCCCAGCAGCGATGTTGGAGTCCAAGATGCATCCAGACATCCTCCCTATGCTGTCCCTGAACCATTTCTGTGGTGTTTCCATCCTTTTCTGCCCTTTTCCTATGGACCAGGCACCCTCCCCTCATCAGAGCAGGGGGTGCCTGGTGTAATGCTCGAGTCCTCCCATTGACTTCAATGGGGCTCGGGTGCTCGGCCGAGCACTCGAGCCTCAGGGGGTGCTCGGTCAGAGCACCCGAACACCCGAGCATTGGGGTGCTCGCTCATCACTAGTCATTACTAGTGGTGGTGGTGATGCCCATCCACATCCCTGTCTCCCATTCCTTCTCAGTTTCTGCTAACAAGGCCATCAATGTCTCTTCCACCCAGCTTCTCCACCATCATCATGACCACCACCACTAGCCCCTACGTGCTGCTGCTCTATAACAGACATCTCATTGCTGCTTGGAGGAGGTGATGAGCAATGTGACAGAGGGTCCCCTAGTGTCACACTTGCAATTTCTTGGTGACATGAAGAAGGCAGACTGGCAGCAGTAGCAGCAGGATCTGTGCTCCTGCTGTGGTGGTATTAATTGTGTGCCTGCTCTCCCCCAACAACAGTTTTGGCCTCTTAGTCTTCAGGATCCTGTTCCACTTGGATACTATAGTGAAGGGAAGGGGAAGACTCCCAGGGTCAGAGGAATGGTGTGGGCTCCCTTGACTGATAGTCTTGATGCTCTCAAATGTTTCCCCTACCACTCTGGCTGCTTCACATTACTGATACTACTACTAACACCAACCACACCAAGTTCAGCAGCAGAGTCTTCCTCCTCAGTCTCGCAGTCACTAGTAATTTAAGAATATTGTTGTTGATTAACCCCACCTTCACTCCTAACTCTAACAAGCTGCTGGACCTTCTTAGTAGTATTAGTACTAGGACTGGCGGGACTGCTTGAGAATGGCAAGTGTGACTTAGGGTCCCTTGCTGTTACACTTGGCATCATCTTCTCCTTCCCCCACTCCTGAGTCCTACAAGACACACTAGCATCAGGCAAAGTATTGGTGGCAGCAGGTTCAGCACTGGCAGCAGCTACAGCACTGGAGGCAGCAGGGGCAGCACATCTGGTGGCAGGTATAGCAATGGTGGCTGCATGTACAGCACTGGTGGCAGCAGAGGTAGCACGTCTGGAAGCAGGTACAGCACTAGTGGCAGCAGGGGCAACACATCTGGCAGCAGGTACAATAATGGGGGTTGCAGGTACAGCACTGGTGGCAGCAGGAGCAGCACGTCTGGCAGCAGGTACAGCAATGGTAGCTGCAGGTACAGTAATGGTGGCACTGGCAGCAGGGGTAGCATGTCTTGCTGCAGGCACAGGCAGCTGATCTGTCCTACTTTCACTAGTACTACCCTTTTCTTCCTCCCTTCCCATTCCCTTTTCTCCCACATTAAATTCCCCAAGATCCCTTGGGGTGATTTAGGGGGACTGGACAGCATTGGTTCAGTACTGCTAGTCATTTCCTCCTCCTCCTAAGACTCAGTGGACACATAATAAGGGTACTTTCAGTTCCTCCTTTTACTGCTCATAGTGATAGCAGTCACTATGAGCCTCTTCTGCCTCAATTTAACAAATAATTCACAGCAGAACATCACAGCACATCTACCTCGCTCTGTACCTGCTTCTATTGTGTTTGACTTACGTAAATACATCACATTTTTATAGCAAAAAAGCGAAAACAATGTAAATTAATGAGCGGAAACTTTGTAGCCACTGAAAATTTGGTGGGGAATTTGGTCAATGGGCGAAAAACGCAGACATTTTACTTGCTGTTTTAAAAGCGGATTTTTTTTCTCGAAAAAACAGACAATAGCGTGATTTTCACGGAATTTCTCGCTGGAACATGGTTACAACTTTTGCTCATCCCTAGAATTAAGCGCAGGTGAAATACTTGCGTTTTGTACCATCACAAGGCCAGAGACAGTTATCTTCAGATAGGGTGCTAGTGATTATGGCTCTTCCAAAACCAAAGACTAAACATGCTCTGATGTCTTTTCTTGATATGGTGACTTATTGCAGACAATGGATACCAGACTGTTCCTACTATAACCATAATTCTGAGGCACTCCACACTGAAAAATGCCCTGGACAGAATTTGCTGGTCTGCTGAAATGGACTCTGCTTACATGGCTTTGAAAACTGAGCTATGTTCTGCTCCTGCACTGGGTCTGCCGAACTACTCTTTGCCATTCCATTTGTATTGCACTGAAGGAAGTGCTGCAATGGTGAGGGTCCTGGCACAGGAACATGGCTGTGGTTTGTACCTTGTAGCTTATTATTCAAAGGTTTTGCCATCAGTGGTTCAGGGTAGGCAAGCTTGCTTAAGCGCAGTGGCCGCTGCAGCTATGGTTGTTGAAATGGCACAATGCATTGTATTGTCACATCCACTCAATCTACATACCACCCACCAGGTTCTACACATCCTGAACAATATCACTACCCAGCACATGACAGACCAAAGATGGTCAGGCCATGATACTATACTGACTTCCACACAGAACCTTTCTGTCAAATACTATCTATCACACAGTGGCCCATATGTTCTTTTACACAAACTTTTGTCCAGCTCTGCCTTGACTGACACTGACACCCATGACTGTATAAAAACAATAAGTGTAGATACTTTCCCACGTCCTGACTTACTTTCCACACCATTACCAAATGAACATGTTGTTTTTGTTGATGGTTCATGCAGTAAACTAGCCGATACTGTCTGTCACACTGGATTCTCAATTGTTCAATTACCTGCTAACATTTTAATGGCTCATTATGTGCCATTTGTTTCAGCACAAGTTGCTGAATTGATTCCTTTCACACAGGCATGTAAACTATTTGTTAACCAGGATGTCACCATTTACACTGACTCACGATATGCATATGGTGTGGTTCATGACTTTGGCATGATTTGGAAAAGTAGGGGCTTTTTGACAGCTGATGGTAAAGTCACATACTTCCCTAGTGAATGACCTACTTTCTGTCTTACTACTGCCCAGATCACTGGTCATAGTTAAGTGTAAGGGTCATAGCTCAGAATCTTCTGATGAAGGCAATAACCTTTCTGACCACATTGCTAAGCAGGCTCCCCTCACTGGTCCCCCGCACCTGGATTATATTATTAACATTCAGTTGCAGTTGTCTATGGTCATGGTGCCCCCTACCCCCAATAGTGACATGATTGCATTGCAATCAATGGCTTCCCCAGCTGATTTTTTATACTGGTCTCAGATTCATCTGTCCCAAGACCCTTCGGGTCTTTGGGCAGATAAGGAGGGATGCATTGGAATCCCTAGATCCACAGCACCAATTTTTATAAGTCATTTCCATAGCTTTGGTCACATAGGAAGGAAACAAGCATCCAAGAATATTTCAAGGTACTTAATTATCAAGGACATTAATCATTTGACGGAATCTCAGCTGACCTGGTGTCTAACATGCGCACAAAACAATCCAGTTAATGTTAATAAAGTACAACATGAATATTTGCTGCCACCTAGTGGCCCCATGCAACATCTGCAAATTGATTTTACTCATATGCCAAAGTCAAAGGGTTTCCAGTATTTGTTGGTTATTCTGGACCAGTTCTCCAAGTGAGTTGAGGCTTTTCCTGTGGCCAAGGGAAATGCCGGAACTGTGGCTGGCATATTGTGTAAAGAAATTACTGCAAGGTTTGGATGTCCACTAATGATCAACAGTGATAAAGGAACCCCTTTCACTGCACAGGTCACACAATTGATATGTCAGAAGCTTTGTATTGAATGGAAATTCCACAAATCATTCCTCAGGTCAAACAGAACCATTAAAGACAAATTGAGTAAGGGTACTAATGGTACTTTTACAAACTGACCCACCTACTTACCAGTAGTACTGGCAGAAATTCGGATGACACCCAATAAAACCACAGGGTCTGATTTACCTGAAATACAGAACCAATATGTTACTAACTTAATCAAAACATTGAACAACATCTATGGTGATGTGTCTCTTTCTCTCCCTCTCCTTACCAACTCGGTGACAAGGTATTGGTGAAGCCAGTGTTCAAGAACAAGACATTGGACTCACCTTTTGGAACACCTACTAGTAATATGAGGATATTGATTAGTATTACCCCCTCCTTCACTCCTAACACTAATACGCTGCTGGACCTTCTTAGTAGTAGTAGTAGTAGTACTAGCACTGGCGGGACTGCTTGAGGATGGCAAGTGTGACTGAGGGTCCCCTGCTGTCACACTTGGCATCATCTTCTCCTTCCTCTGTTCCTGAGTATTACAAGATGCACTGTCAGCTTCAGCACTGGTGGCAGCAGGTTCAGCACTGGTAGCAGGCACAGTACTGGTGGCTCTGGCATCAGGGGCAGCATGTCTGACAGCAGGCACAGGCAGCTGCCTTGCCCTGATATCTTTAGTAGTACCCTTTTCTACCTCCCTTCCCATTCCCTTTTCTCCCTCCCTTTCCATTAAATTCCCCAAGATCCCTTGGTGTGATTTAGGGGGACTGGACAGCATTGGTTCAATAGTACTCACTTCCTCCTCCTCAGACTCAGTGGACACATAAGGGTCCTTCCAGCTCTTTCATTGATTATTTTTCAACCAGTTCATAGTGATAGAAGTCACTATGAGCCAGTCCTGCCACAGTTTTGCCAAAATCTTCACTATTACAACTAACCTTAGTACTTCTCACCCCTGGTGCCATTCTGGAACAAACCAAATGCACCATAAGAAACATAAAAGTTGCCAAAATTCCTATTGATTTGAATGAGAAGTTTAACTCCTTGAATGCTGTCTGATCTGCAGATAGTCCACTGCGGACTTCAAACTGATCAGCTGTTTTAGGTAAAAACAGATCCAGCAGAGCAGATTTAGCACTTAAAACCTGATCTTTAAGTTTTGTGTGTATATGAATCATCTGTTAAGCTGGTCAAGGAATTGTGCATGTTATAACCCTTTGAGTGCCACGGGGATGTGCAACACATAGCAGTGCTATGCACTGCACATCCCTATGGCGCTTAAAGGATTAGAAAAGGGTAGCTGCCATCTCTGATCACCAGTAGAGACAGAACATTGTGCTCTGTGGCTCCAAAGAAAGTTAATGGAAAATCCCAACTTTGCCATCTCAAATTTGGTACTTTGAACTCTGACAGCATAGTCAGCTGTCGGACTTAGCATATGTGGCAAATAGCCACATTAACATATAAACACACCCATATCAATATGATAATTGTTCACAAGCTGCATTTTAATATGCAAAATGTGTCACAGTCAAAGTATACACTGCAACATCGTAAACCTAGTGAAGGTATTAGGAAAGCATGGCAATGTCAGCATTTTTATAGCGAAACGGCAAAAAACACCTTAATAAAGCTATGAAAACCTTCTAGCCATTGAAAAAATAGTGAAGAATTTTTGCCAATGGGCGATAACGGCAAGGATTTTAATAAGCTAAAGAGATGCAATTCTGGGGTAAACCAAATGCACCACTGAGGATTAATGAAAATTTTGTATGATTTAAATGTGGCTTTTAAAGTAATAGTTAACCTCCATTTTGACTTAACATAATCTGCAAGTTCAGAATATGTGATATGTGACTTGTTAGAGGCATACAATGTTTTTGAAGTTATGATTGTTCAGTCAGGTTTATAGGATGGTACCCATTAAGAACAAGGATATTGTTTATCTCTTGTTCTTTGGGAAGTACTATGTTATTTGGAATTTCAAGTATAGGAGTTTCTCTGGATGTGGAAGTCTTGGAAGTAATGCTCTGGTATACAGATTTACAAAGAGGTGGGTAAATTAGTCATACAATAGAGACTGGGATTTTGATTTGGGCACGAGTTTTCTAGTGATGGCTGTAGTAAGATACTTCACATGGATGGGATGGTTTTCAGCTTTATGTTAGTCAATAACTCCTACCTTGTCAGGTGGTGGTAAGCATCAAGGTGACTGGTTGGGAGAATCTGTGCTCTTGAAAAGCCTTCAGTGAGGAGCTCTGATTGGCGTTCTGTAACGGTTTGTTTGACACACAGACACAGTAGGTTTAGATAAAACACAGTTTTATTAAACAATTAAGATTACAATAACCCTCACAGGTCCTGTAATATACACTTAATATAGTACAGCCACAAGACAGGTTATATATAGGTAAGCCCACACAGGTCCAGTATAAGCATAGAGTCCATATCACATTGTACTGACACAGGTCAGGCGGATCTTGAAAGAGTTCCAGTGTATCGGTACTGCATGGGTTAATAGCAGTCAGCGAGTGTAAACAGTCCCATGGGTGGTAAGGCCTGTTAAGAAGCTCACCTAGGGTAGAGAGCTTAAATACAAGTAACGTCCAAGAATAAGTATAGCAGGTAATGGTGAACTGCCTTAGCAGTAGCAGAGGCTGAGCAACTTGAGCACTGCCGGAGCAGTAACGGAGACTAGGCCACGTAAACACTGCTGTAGCAGTAACGGAGACTGAGTAGCATGGACACTGCCGTAGCAGTAACGGAGACCAGGCAACTAGAGCACTGCCGGAGCAGTAACGGAGACCAAGCCACGAGAGCGCTGCCGTAGCAGTAGTGGATACTAGGCAACCGGAGACTGCCGTAGCATTAACGGAGACTAAGCCCTTGGATACTGATGTGGCATATACGGAGACTGAGCAACTGAGGTTCCGTCGTCGCAATAACGGACTCTGAGCCACAAGGACCCTGCTGTAGCAGTAACGGAGACTAGGCCACTTGCACTCTGCCATAGCAGTAATGGAGACTAGGCCACTTGCACTCTGCCATAGCAGTAACGGAGACTAGGAGACTGGAGACTGCCGTGGCAGTAATGGAGGCTGAGCGACTGAGCACTGCCGTGACAGTAACGGAACTGAGCAACTGAGCAAACTCGCCCTGGGAGGCAACGAACCGGGAGCGGATAGTAAGACAAGCCAATGGAATGTCGCCGGGGCGACACAGAGGCAACCGGGACCAAAACTGCACAGCTGTCACAGACAGCAAGAGAGGATCACCACCCTCAACTGGAGACCGGTAAGGGCATGCAGGGAGGCAGCAGACCAACCCGGACGGGTTCACACGGAGCAGGAACGTCAGCCAATCCAAGTCAGTACACGGAGCAGGAACGTCAGCCAAGCCTGGTCGGTACCCAGGAGATGAGAAGCAGAATGGTCAGGCAGTCTGGGTCGGTACACAACCAGGAGATGAGATGCGGAGTAGTCAGGCTGAGAGCAAACTGTAATCAGGAACAAGCGCTGGTACTGGAACACCACGAAAGGGCACCGGAGAAGTGCCAGAACCCAGTATTTAAAGGCAATACTGGGCGGGACAATCACAGTAAAGCCAATAGGAGTAGAGCAGGAGTGTAGACTAACAGAATGTCGCTTAAAGAGCACGGGCACCGTAATACGTTCCTTGTCAAGGAACATTAAAATGTTCCCCCTATAATTTGTATTACACATTGTGTGCGTTTCCTTGGGATTCTCTTTCTCTTTCACTCCCCTAGATTTTTTGATGAAGTTAGTGATTTTATGGGATGGCTTCATACAGTTAGTAAATATACACTAATTATTAATGTTATTGTGGTCACCCAACAATTACTCTAAGGAGTACTATCATCAAAAGGGGGGCAAAGAACAGAGACTCTCTATGTGCTGCATCAATAGATGCATATATTTTGTTGTAAATATTAAATTAGCCAAATGGCTTCTTACATTTTAGGCTATTCATCAATATAATAGGAAATATGCCTGTGGAGGATACATCTGCTTCCATTCAGCTATCTTATTCAAATTGTTGACTGATGGCTGCAGCCTTAATTTACTTATGGTTGGATAAGGATATCTATCTTGTTGTTCCAATAAGATAAACAGAAAGAAAATGTCTACAAGGTGTGCACATACAAATTATTGTAACTCCACCAAAATCAATAGCAAATTTCTAAGTGATCCCACACCTCTCACAGTTTGACCAGAGTGCTAGTTCACTGCCAGTCAGAAGGTATGTAGAAGAAATCACCCCACTTCCACTTGGGCAGACTTTGGAATGAAGGATACCCAGCAAAAATAAGTGTTCAAAAATATATCCTATATAATAATTCGCTAGGATGTTTGTCAGAAGCCACCATGCGCAGTAGAGACTGCCCAAACCCATAGAATGCTGGGAGTTCTGTGCTGGGAGCATTCTGTGCTTTCGGCCAATCTCTACAGTGCATGACTGCGTTGGCGGCAGGACGCATAGCAGGACCGGCTTCTTAACCCTTTGAGTGCCATAGGGGTACACAAAGCATTGCAAAGCAATGGCACTCAAAGGGTTAACATCACCCGGACCTTGGCCTGTGTACACGGGCTTTTACACTAGTTTATAAAATATATAAACAAAATGTATTTATATGTATTAAAATATCCCACTACATGTTATGGAATGTCTACATTCCTCCCTATTAAATGGCTGTAAGCAGCTGAGAAATGCTTTGAGAGATATTTTAATAAATAAATGTACATTGTGTTTATATATTTTATAAATACATTTTTAATCCTTATTTTTACTGGTGATCTTTTTTTCAAACAGTATGTCCAATAGGAAGTGGATTGATTGCTTCCACATATCTTCTGACTGGAGGTGTTCTACTAGCACACTGGTCATATGTGAGCAGTGAGTAATTACTCATATAGAGACTGCCCGTGACGAGGCTGATACACAGCGGGGCGCTCTGAAGGAGCATCCAGCTCTGTATCAGCTGCGGCATGGGCAATTTCTACTGAGCATGACTGCACCGCGACCGGCTGTCACTATATCAGCTGCGGCGTGGGCAGTCTCTACTATGCATGACTGCCCCGCGACCAGCTGGCAGTGGCACCGTGGCCCGTGTAACGGGCTCTTCAACTAGTTTACTAATAATTATGGTGGAATTAAAGTATTGAGGATGAGCACACCTTGTACATGTTTTCTGTCTGAAAGAGGTATGACCCTTCTTTCAAATTAGGGTACTTTTGTATCCTTAAAAAACTGTGGGAGCAAGATGGACTCTTTTTTGCCTTCCAGAAAATACATATTTTTCTTTATTTTTGAAGGGTGATCAAGAGATCATCTTGCATATGAAAGAGGATACTGTGTTCTTTTAATCAATGGTACTTTTTTTACCCAAACAAGCAATTGGGATGGAGATAGAGAGACTGCATTGGAGCCAAACTTCCCTCCCCTATTCATCCTAGTCTATAGGTTTAAATGGGAAATTTTCACTCCAGGTAACTGATATATCACCTTTTAGCATACAAATAATAGGTATCTTTGGAGAGGGGAGACCCCATTCTTTCCAGTGATGCCTGTTTCAGCTTTGTAGGTGGAGGGCAGTCCCCAATGATTTTCTATCTTTCCGCCTGGATTCTCAGGTGATCCAGTCATTTTCCCCATCTAGTGATGTCACTGGGAATGTGCACAAGATGAGATAGGCAATCTAGCTTAGATCCCACTGGATCTTGTGATCAGTCATAAGGTGAGTGCCCCTCTCTAACTGCTCCAAAGAGTGCCATGCTGTTTTATGCAATGTCAGCCACACTAGGCAAAAAAGGCATGACATCACCAATGACATTAACCACACTCAAGTGGTTAACAATGTTTTGAATGCTAGAGAGATTTCCCTTGTTTCATCCCCCATGGGGATATCCCTATCATTCATTGTTTTAAAAGCCCTGCTTAAACCAATAAGTATTATAGGAATTTTCTATTTGTACAGTAAGGTGCATTTTGTTGGCTCCAGAACTGGTACAGTTCTGTATTCTGCCCATACTACAATATTCCCATTGATTTCAATGAAGATTTTGAACTCTTTGTTTCACAATTCCTTCGAGATCTCCCTGGCATTCAAAGGGTTAACTGTACCATTTAACTGTTTGAGGGCCAGAGGGTTATGCAACGCATTTCAAAGCAATGTGTTGCATACCCCTCTGGTACTCAAAGGGTTAAACGAATTGCTAATATTTATTTCTCTTTTTGTAATGAAGCTGGTTTGCCTCAACATTTCTATATTTTTCACTATACCATGCTCAATAATGTTTATTAATGCTGCTTTTTAATTCTTTCATGGAATTTTACAGTTTCATTTTGGGTACCGACAAGTCAGTGTTTTGCATCAGCTCCACAGAATGCTAAATCACCGTCATTGACATGGTACTGTGACTTTGCCTTCCAATAGCCATCTTTTGTAAATCAAACAAACACTTGTGGTTCCGTTAAACACAAAAGCAAATGCAATCATGTACTGTTTGGGCAGTGAGGATTTCATTTCTTAAACAATCATTGAATTTGCAGAAAACAACTAAACTATCTCATGGAATTTTCGTTAAATTGGATTTTCCTCAGCACAGTCATCTTATTAACATTTAAGCTACTTAGTGTGTGTGTTATTACACGTCAATACACATGCAAAAGAAAACAAAGAATATGCAATATATTTACATAAACAGGGTGATACTTCTCTACATTCTTGAACCTTCATGTTGGCAAAGAAGGGGTCAATGTGTTGTCTGAGAAATGGGGAAAACCCAGCAAAGTTATGTGACAGTGATATATGTTGCTGTTAACAGATGGGCAATGCTCTCTTCCTCAGACCACTGAGTCCGCATGACGTGTGTCATCCAGTCAGCATGCCTGGACTATTTTCAAGTGGCTGTTTTGGCAACCCATTGCAAATCTAAACAAACATGCTTATATATTTCCATTAAGAAGAGAATTGTTAGCTATTTAACTTAATACACAAAACTCTTTAATCTGGCTTTTTCTAAATCGGTGGTCTCTACTCCTCCATGGCAGCTAACATCCTAGACATTGACAGACCAGGTGGAGTGTGCAATGCATTGCACTTCTTAAAATCTGTGCTGTTTTTAGCTTTTTATGACTGAAGTTGTGGACCTCTGATTTACACTAGATCTCTCCAGCTTTTTAATGGAGTGTGCTTTATCTTTTATAAGCTCATTTATGACACTCTAATGTAATTAATGTAATATAATGAAATCTATATCGTCTTTGGGTATTTAGCAGGTCATCGAATATATCCATATGATGCTGGCAAACTAGCAACAGTTATCACCTCTTGTACCAAGGCAAATATCAGTGAATCAGTAGAAAAATAAATTGCAGCATATATAGCAAAGAAAAATCCTTACTAAGACCAAAAAATGCTTCAGAACAAATCTACAGAGGGAAGCGAGAAAGTGACAGTGGTGGAGTTGAACTAAGGTGTGATAAAGCATTGATAAAGTGGAGATAACGTCTCCAGTGATGTCACTTCTGCAATTCCTGTGTTATTCTATAGAGCTTGTGCACTAAAGTCTGAGATATTGTACTGCATAAGCTCCATATACATGGAACCATAGTTAGTAAAATATATGGAGCCAGCCTTTGGGGGTGGGGTGTCCAGACATTGGAATGGGGGGTTCATAAAATGGACTCCCTAACCTGGCAGGTGGAAACGATACAAAAAAGAGAAAAGATGCTCAGATATGTAAATAAACGGCTGTGGGGTGTAAATGGAACCCAATATACACTATAATATAATATACATATAAAACTTTCACGGAGACTTCACTCACTGGTGCCAAAACAGGAACGCCATACAAGTATGTGTACAAGAGTTGACTTGAGGGAAACAGGTACACGTTGAATGGAGAGCCCACCTCCAATATAAACTATTCCCAGGAAAAAAAACATCAGTCCTGAGACAAAGTTTTTACTTTATGTATTAATAAAATTGAAGATTTTAATTGCTTGCTGGAGCAGTGTTGCTGTTTGTTTGTTTTTTCCAGTGAAAAGGATTCCAGGATATTTACAGCTACAGACATCTCATTTTTGTATAATTAGAAAACCCATCAATTTCAGTCTATTAGAACAATGGTTTGCATCTCATGTGACTTGGAACTGTGATACTGGAAGTCTGTTACTAGCAGGTCAGTCTCTAAATTGATCAACAGGATAGCACCAGTACTCACAATTTTGACCAATGTTTTACTCTTCTGCTGATCTGCCTGGGTTAAAAATGCAGCCATAGCTGTTTTTGGCAATCTGCTGCCAGAGCAAAGCAACTACACTCACAGCATTCTTGGCCTTCAGCAATTATTTGCCTCTTAGGACTGGCATGCCAAGGAGTGGGCTCCAAATTGTTGCTGTCAAAGTAGGCACTGCAACACTTTAAACCTAGTGAAGGTATTAGGAAAGCATGGCAATGTCAGCGTGTCTACAGGGTATCACAGGGATATCATGGAGAAGACATCTTAATGCATGGAATCAACAGAAATACACCACAATACTGCTACCCTGGACCCTTAAAAAACTTTAAGACATCTGCCCCCTGTTCATCATAGTTCATCTGCCTCTTACTATATAAAAATCGCCTAATTGGTCATATGCGGTGAAACTGCATAAGTAAGTCTGTTGTGCCTTAAAAATTATGAGAAATCATAAAAAGTACAATAGCTCCTGCTAAACCTTTATATCCATATGCATTTGATAAATATTAGAACCTTTTAGTACAGACATAGGCCTGTATTGAATAAGCTAAACAAAATGCATCACTGAGTATTAATGAAAATTACGTATGATTCAAATGTGGCTTTTAAAGTAATAGCCAACCTCCATTTCGACTTTACATAATCTGAAAGTGCAGAATGTGTGACAAAAATGCTCTATTTTTTTAATATATTTTTTTCCTGTTCAACGTTTTAACTCTTCCAGAGAGCTTTCTGTCAGGAACTGTAAAAATAGGGACAGTGATATAATGTTGCACTCACTCCCCATTACTGACTGCTTTGTATGATGAAATGGAGGCAGGCTTTTCTGATGCAGGATTAGTGTATCATTGTCCCTGCTATTATAGTCCCTGAAAGAAAGCTCACTTGAAACATACATTCAGAAAGCTCCCTGTCTCTGGGGAAAGAAAGTAAACAAAAAAAAAATAGGTGAAGATAAAAAAAAATAAAAGTAATTTAACTTTATTTATTATGCAGAATATGTAAATGCAAAAAGGAGAGTGAGTGTCACTTTAACTCCTTGGATGCCACAAAGGACTCCAAGACATTGTAAGACATTGCAATACAAAGGACTCCAAGACAATGCACTACACTAGAGGTGTCTCCAGGACTAAAGGGATTAACAGACATTCATCAATGGGGCTTTGGACATGAATTATTTGTCCCCTGTGGACATATAGCAATATCTCAACCAAACCAATTACTTTAGTGCAGCCTGATCCAGAGTAAATATTAAACTAGGAAAAGGAAAGAGAAAAAAATCTGAAAAAAAAAAAAAAAAAATCAAAGAAATGTTAAATTTCAGAGCACTTACATTATATTGTTGCTTCTTCTTCAAACACCCAGTAAAGACAAAAACTCAACTCTTTGCTCTGCAATGCATTGCGTACCCCTCTGGCACTCAAATGGTTAACTCTTTGCTCTGCAATGCATTGCGTACCCCTCTGGCACTCAAAGGGTTAACAACTTTCTGAGTGATAATATGCAACATCTACTAGTGTTTATGGGCAGAGATCAGTGGGCTGCTTACACAAATCCAAAAGAGGCTCAACTCTGTTACAAACCAACATTAAATCACTATAGGTAACATACAAATTCCACAAAGCCCATTAATGTAAATGTTTTTCTTTTTTTATCCCTTAAATGATAATGGTCACCAATGTATGGTTTAGTATTATATTGAAGACCTCTCTGACTAGCATTTAAGGGGTTAGAAGAACTATTTAATTCAATAGGAATATTTTTTTGTTCCCTGTGTTGTAGCTCAATTATTCCAGAATCACTTTACTTATGTCTTTGCATATATAGACCAGAGTGTTGAATTTACTGGATGACAAAATAACTAATTAGTCTGAGGTGAATAAATCTGCAACATAGGGGAGACAGAAAATTCCACTAATTCCCATTCATTTAAATGGAACTTCCAATCCATTATAGAACTCTCTCACATCCAAGGGGTTACAAGCCTGATTTAAATTAATGTCCTATAAGCTGTAGTTGATTTGTTCCAGAATTGTTTTGATTATTCTGCTTAGTGCAACAGCCTGTGTGAACAAGTAACTTAAATGAGATAGACATCTATCTATCCATCTATTCATCTGTTTGTCCGTCCATCCGTCCGTCTATCTATCTATCTATCTATCTATCTATCTATCTATCTATCTATCTATCTATCTATCTATCTTTCTGTCTGTTTGTCTATCTATTCTATACATATCAAGTTGTTTGTCTTTCTATCCATCTCTCTATCAGTTAGACGATATACTTTTTTCCACACAAACATGACTACAAAGTTTAACTAACTGAACAAACATATGCCCTCACACATACCTTCAGCATCCTCCTTCATACTGTAAGTGGGGAGGAGCCTGCAGCTCCTCCCATCCTACCTGTGTGATGCAGTCCTAGCACTGTTCCAGGCTGCCTATATAAGGATCATCTTGGGATGAGAAATTTGTTCCCTCTCTACCCTCTTCAGTAGTGCTCAGCCTGCAAGAAGATGGGAACCTTCCAAGGGATCCCCTTGTGGATCCTACTGCTCATTTTGAGCCCACTGAATGGTACGTATACTTACCCCATTTAGTAATATAACTATGCTAAAGGGAACTGGTATAAAGTACATTATTAAGACATACGCATGAGAACACTCACTGCAGATAACAATATCCTTTAATTAAAATAGGCTTCTGTCTACTCACATATTTATACATTCCATGACTGTATCATCCTATATTACCTCTACTGGATGTCTGTTACATGCCTGTAAGGCCCAAGAAACTTGCATAGAACGAATTTCAGTATGCTAAAAAGGTGCAGTTTTGGAGCAAACCAACTGCTCTTTAGGACACACATAAAATATCCCTAAATTCCCATTAATTGAAATTGGGATTTTAACCCATTGAATGTTAGAAAATTCTCCATTGGATTTTGTGAAGCAATGCATTAAAACTCTCTAGCATTTAAGGGTTCAAGAGTCCCATTTACACCAATAGAATCCCCCCCACTCACACGGTTCAGTTGGTTTGCCAGTTCATCTTAGTACATCAGACTCAAATGATCTCTATGAGAAGTTGCCTGCCCTACCATAGACCCAAGCATTCTGTTGGTTACAACAATGCAATTTGAAAAAAATCCATGGGAGGATATGTAGCAGGAGAAATATGAACATGGTAAATATAAGCAAATCGATCAATCTATAGAAGACAAAAAAGACATCTATTGCAACTGTTTCCCAGTAATAGGAATACATTAAAAAGAAATTAGGATTTGAATTTCCTGTAAAGAATCGCAGGTAAAATCAGCAGATTCAGTGGGACATGTGTTATGAAAGAAAACATTTAATATATCTGTAGCAAAAGCTATACCATAACAAGTGTCATATCGAATCAGTGGGAAGAAAAAGTGCGCTAACACATGAGAAAATACCTTTAAGAATACAGAACAAATAAAAACATTATATATATATATATATATATATATATATACATATATATATATATATATAAAAGTAAAAGGTACTTAGCACGTTACCGGAGCAGTTACAAGTTCAAAGCAGACTCAGTGGTTACAAGCATCCTGCCAAATGCAACCAGTAGAGAGCAACGCGTTTCGTGCAAACCGTACTTATTTATTATCCATGATGGTCCCCTATTGTGCAGCTGATTTGCTCTAGAATTGCCCTGATTCTCCTTAGTACATCAGCTTCATTGTGTATCTGAATTTAATCACGTTCATATCTGTGTGCACTACATTCTTGCAGAATAACATTACATTTTCATTGCATTCTTATAATCTTACAATGCCTGGGCACTTTTATTTAGCTTGCAAAATTAGAGAGAGGTTTAATCACTACTCCAGGCAACTTGCAGGCTGACTTTCATATAACAGTATCCCCTGTGTATTTTGTAGTATCTAATATAGGGATTTCAGACAAGCTGTTTATCTCAGAATAAAAAAGATGTTATACAGAGTAATGATTCCATCCCTTGAAATTTAAAATGGACCTGATACCTAAACTGCTTTTAGTCTCATTAAATGTATCAGTTTAAACTGCCTATACATTGGGCTTTTGTTTTGTAACCACTCCAGGTTAATCCCAGTAGAGATTTATTCTGACTTGGTCCGGTAAAGTCAGCATAATGACTATCACCTCTATCCACCTTCTTAAACTGTGGGGTGGAATAAATGGATATGGAGGAATATTCATGCAAATCCTTTCAAGATGGAGACTCCCACTGAAAGGAGGACTTGGAGAGGTGATAAGTCCCCTTTAAAGAAACTGGTTAATTTAAGAAAAAAATATAATGTTAACTTTTCATTTTTATTTAATACGCAAAACAAAGTGATAGGTCCACTTTAATTTTACATTTTTCCTGTTCAATAGTCTAGGTTAGTGTGTACTTGTCTGTTTACCACACATGTACACAACCTTTGATTCATAAACCTTTGGAGATGTTATCAGTGCAGAGACATTTCTAAGTCAGCCTTTATGTTCCAGAAGCCTTTGTTGCTGTAAAGTTTTCTGGAAAACTTAACTGCATCATAAGGTACAAACATAATCTCCAGTGGTCTGCATTTTGCTTGTAACCCCATGAATGCTAGAGAAGTCACCAATGCATTGCTTCTCTAGGATTAAAGCGGTTAAAAGCTCAATGTAAATCAATTGGAATTTTTATGTAACACTTTATGGTACAGATGATTGGCTCACAACAGGTTACTGCATAAATTAAAAGGCTTTGGTTTGGGAGCTGAAATCTGTACATGGATTGAGAACTGGTTAAATGATAGATGGCAGAGAGATGTTATAAATGGAACTTTTTAAAGTTGGTCTAAACTTGTAAGTGGGGTGCCACAGGGTTCAGTCCTGGGCCCAATGCTTTTTAATTTGTTTATTAATGATCTAGAAGTGGGAATTGAAAGCAGCGTCTAAATCTTTGCTGATGACACTAAGCTATGTAAGGAAATACAGGGCTGGATGTTTTTTCTCTGCAGAAGGATTTAGATAAACTGAGTGAATGGGCAGAAAAGTGGCAGATTACATTTAATGCTGATAAATGTAAGGTTATGCATTTCTTATTTCATAAGTGCTCTCATCCATCTGGGAAACAATGGTACAGGGCATTCCTTTGCTTGATATTATAATTTTCAATATACTGAAAATGATCCTCTACATATTCATGAACGTGTGAATTGAGTATAAACCATAACATTTTCTTTAGGGATGATGGCTGATACACTGCATGCATGCATTCATTATAACACAGTATGCCAACAACTGCACAGCAAATTAACATTGCATACACAAACTTAACTCATATAGTAAGTTTACCTACTGCTGGGATATTCAAAAGTTATTGCTGCTCAAAATTAATATTATTAAACTGCAATTGTCTATTGTGGTCACAATGTGGTGCTAATTCTATTACTTACTATAGAGCTGTTGTGAATTACTGGAGTCTTCCACAGAGTGCAATATCAGCATTGCTTCTTTGAAACAAGTTGATGCTGTTACTTTAAAATAAAAGATGCGCTTGAGCCATAATAATGTTTAAATGAATCATCTACCAGCAGTTTTGCTCTGTAGCAAAAGTACTATAAAATATATATTTTTTCATAAACTTGTACTGCTCCTTTATAGGGAAACATTCACTGAGAATTAGGTCTAGGGACTTTGGCATTTTCACAATGTTTTAAATACTCTACCATTTTATGTGTAGAAAATAATATTTTTTGTTGTGAAAATACTAATCTCCATGGCTATCTGCTGTTGAGTGAACTCAACACTGTTTCGCTTTGGCTCTGTGGAACTCAGCAGATGTTCAGTTCCATTTTGAATATTCTATTCATGTCTGTGAAACTTTTGCCCATGAGCTCCCTACTGCAAGGCACACAAATGCTAGACAGCCTCTGGTGCATTATGCTGGATATATTAAATAGTTCCTGATGTTTATACTCATGGGCCTACGAGATGCAAATTACAATACTATAAATCCATTTGCAGAATTTATTTTAAAGGCAGTGAACATTTCAAAGTGAAATAGTTATTTTGAATCTTTACATAGGGCCATATTCAAGAAGCTAAAGGTGATCAATTCTGTACCATAGATAAAAAATATACATAGGTTTCCAGCGCATTGCTTTGCAATGTGTCAGAGCCGTCTCTCACAATCAAGGGGTTAAAAGCTCCATCTAAATCAATGAGACTTTTTGGAATGTTTATTCCCCCCATGGAACAGCTGGTTTGGTCCAGAACTGCACCTCTTTAGCTTCCTGAACACAGGCCATAGATTGGAGTCTATGTGCTAACAGAAATGCTATAGTTATGGTCTCCTAATAGTTTTCAATATGAGCTATATTAAAGGAACAGTGCAAGAAGAAGAGAAAGCATCAATTGATGCTTCAAAAACCCTTTGGTTCTGGTATCAATGCACAAGACTGATTCATATGTTTCATTTGTTATATAACTAATTTAGATATACGGCATACAGAACGTCTAATGTATATGATGAGTTTAAAGGTTAGAGTGCATTTGAAGTTTTACAGGACCTACTCTCACTGAAATACTCAAAAGTTGTAAAAGGGAATTTGCCTGGAAACAGTTAGAAAAGTTAATTTCTGAAATCAGGTTAGGGAAAAGCATGACTCAGTTAATCAGCTTCATATTACTATTCCTTTCAAGAAGATTAAATCAGTATTGAATACTCCAGACAACAATACCTGCACACAACATTCTGATTTAACTATTTTTGTTGTGCAACATGTCTTGAAATATAAGAGGCTGAATTTCACATCAGACTTCATCATTTTGTATTATGATTAATATGATTACAGAAGAATTAATATGTTTCAATATTTTGTAACTTATTGCATTCTTTTCTTGTCACTGCAGCTCAACAGTATGACTACAGTGCTGATGATGGTAAGCCTGAATTATTACTTGTGTTGATCTGTAATTTAACAATTAATCAAATACAGAATAAAGAAAAAATCGAGAGGATAAGGCAATACTTCATTTAACTGTGATAAATACACACCCCTCTAATAAATAAATATGGCTACAAGGTACTGTAATTGGTGTCATAGGCAGCCATAGATAAATAATGAATAAAGTTGTGCATGGTAAACTTCCTGCTTCAATGAACTTGCATCAAACAGTTCTACTTCTATAGTTACATTGAAACTGATTACTTTCATCTTGAATTGTTCCTTCATCTATGTTTTTACGTTGCATATATTTATATGACAGCCAACTTTATTAATTTATATTTCTCTTCATTTTCATTATTATTTTCAGTTATAAACGGCAATCCAGTCCTTTCTATTATTCCGGCTATGTACACAACAGCTACCGTTAACGGTAAGATCAGCAAGATACAGAACACAATATGGATTGTAGATGACAGCTATACATATATATATATATATATATATATATATATATATATATATATATATTATGAACATATATTTTAGACTAAGAATTTTTCCAGTTTGTGCAATAAATCTACATTGTATTCACCATGTAATGTATAAGTCAAATTGTTGATAGCCATATTGGTCCTAAAGAGAAAAAAGTTTGTTGTACTTGGTAAAACCTTTAATGGACTAGTTAGTAGATCTTCATAATGAACAGAACATGTGAGACCACTGAGGTTTCTTCTTCAAGTGAACACTTGAAAAAACTAATATCTAATATCTTTAAAAACTCTGTACATTAAGAATATCTAGTAAGCAGGTCCATTGAAAGATATCACCAGTTACCACAAACCATGTTAAATGCAGACCCTAATCCACATAAAAATTCAATAGTTTTAGGCAAGATTGTTTTAGAATGTCATAGGGGCATATGTGTATTGTGTAGATTGTGATACTATTTGGTTTTGAATTGCTAGCAATCAAATGCAATGAGTAGGATTTATGACCATGGTGCAAAGGCTTCTTAGCACCTATGTACAAAGTACATTGTAAGTAATATTTTGTATATTGACATGACTATGTCTTGCATGTAACCTACAGTGATCAACAAAGCTCACAATAACAGAGTATGCAGCACCTGGGGAAACTTCCACTTCAAGAATTTTGATGGGGATGTATTCTACTTTCCTGGGACCTGCAATTATGTTTATGCTTCCCACTGCAAGAGCCCATATGAAGAATTCAACATCCAGATTCAAAGGACAGTCACTAACAAAGTCCCTGTTCTTGAAAAGATAACCATGAGGCTAGAAGGGCTTGTAGTACAGCTAGACCGCAATAATGTGATGGTGGATGGAAATGTGTAAGTTGCTCTTCCATCTTAACATGTATATCAAATTAATTTAAAAGTACTGTGTATGTGTCATATTTTAGATGCTAATCCCATGGAATAACATTTGTAATCACAATTTTCATAACATTTTAAGGATGAGGCTTCAATGTACCTGTATATAAACCACATATATCTTACATGTATGTCACTGTAAACTCATGAAGAAGGAACAGCAGTGATAACACAGATATATATATATATATGATTTTTTTTTACAAATATTATAACTTGATAGAATTTATTGATATGATGTTGATTTCATAAACAATAAAGCATGGTCTACTCTTCTAGTAATACTAGATCTCATCTTCTCATCTTCTCAAATCATGTCTTTGAGATTTTCTTAGGTTTGATTTTCTTATAATTTAAGCAAATTCTTACCTAGCTACTTGTAGGAAATATAGAATAACCACAATGGTAATCTCTTCACATTTTTTAGTTATCACCCTGATGTTTTGTGAACTTTGGATTATTATACGGAGTAACTTTTTATATTCTACCTACTTTTTAATATGTTTATTTAAAGCATTCTGGTAAAGTAGACAGTGGTTCACTGTACACCTCTACAAGCATAGCTTGATTAATTTACCTACTCGCAACCATCGCTATGAAGCTAATAGATGCTTTGTTCATGCAGAGTACAACTGCCCTTCAGTGGTTCTGGTGTTCAGATTGGCAAGTATGGAGTCTTTCTTAAAATTACCTCCAAGCTTGGCCTGGTGTTCATGTGGAATGATGATGATAGCCTCATGGTAAGAAAACAATTTTCTCTTTCTTCATAATTATATTATGAAGTTTTAAAGCATTTTAAGTAATATTCATTTTTTACCTCATGTAGCTTGAACTGGATGAAAAGTATGGCAACCAGACTTGTGGATTGTGTGGGGACTACAATGGCATACCCGTCAACAATGAGTTCTTCGCCAATGGTGGGAATTGTATATTTTATTTATTTTTATTAATTTAGAAAATGGTTTACCAGGACAGTTAATTTGAGATTTCTCTCATCTTCAGCTATGTCCTGGGAAGCATTTACAATGCAAAGTTTCCTACATATGTAGGAAACTAATGTGCCACAGCAGAGGTGATGCCCCTTTTCTAAATTATTGACAGCATCATCATTACTATTTTTTTACAGGAGTCCAGATTACAGAAACTCAGTTTGGTAACCTCCAGAAGTTGGATGGACCAACAGAACAGTGTGCAGATGTACCACCAACACAAAAAAGCCAGTGTTCAGACTATGTAAGGGGAAAATCTTCAGTTTCAATTTTGAGATACATCACCGATATATAAAATCCCATCAAACAATTCTTAACCAAATATTGTGAAAATAACCAACATGTTTACACTGGGCGTTAAAGCCACTGTTGTGTTGTATATATGTTATCTAGCCTCCATAGGAACAAAGTTTGTGATTCAATATTTTAAACTTAGTAGAATCTAGCATTTCTCATTTGATTAATTGCATATACCGGTAGCTTAAAGGGATAGTAATACCTAAGATGTAAAAAAAAATATGTTGTAGGGTTTATGTCCCCAAATAAAACAAGAGTACTCCCACTGCTGAGAGATATTTTATTAAAAAATTGTAACAGCTCAAACATGAATTTTTTAGGTGCAATATCACAGTGGGCTGAAAATTTACAGTGGCGCTGCTGCTACACCATCCTATGAAGATTTATGGTCTACAGACCAGATCACTCCATAGGATGGTGTAGCAACAGCGCCACTGTAAATTTTCAGGCCACTGTGATATTGCACCTAAAAAAATTCAACTTTGAGCTGTTATAATTTTGTAGTAAAATATCTCTCAGCAGTGGGAGTACCCTTGTTTTACTTAGGGGGATAAACCCTACAACATATATTTTTTTACATTTCAAGTATTACTATCCCTTTAATTACAATAATGCCGAAGTATAGTGCTGAATGAGGCACACAATACATGATTTTCCAATTACTTCGAATGAGAAAATATAATTAAATATTATCTATATTAAACCTAACCTAATTTATTAAATAAAGTTGGATACAATAGATGTACTGGACTTAAATATTCCAGGAGGAGAAATTGTGTATCCAACTGCATAGCTCTACTTAATTATAATACTAATTTGTTTAGATCCAATAAATGACTAAAACGTGTAGAAATGTGCTTCTAGTTTTATATATTAAAGTTGGCTGCAATTATCACTTCATATAAAATGTGTTAAATACTTGTGTATTCTATAGTACCTTCTTATAGTCACTTGATATAGTATGGTAGATTTGCACACACAATTTTCAACAATTATTTTCTAACTTTGCTTGTATTTTCTCTAGGAGAACACCTGTGAAGGAATCTTGTTGGGTTCAGCTTTCTTAAATTGTCGCACCTTGGTTGATGTGCAGCCATATATTGAAGCCTGCGTGCAGGATTTGTGTCGTTGTGATAAAAACATTACTGAGCTGTGCATGTGTAACACATTTGCCGAGTACTCAAGACAATGTGCTCATGCTGGAGGACAACCAAAGAACTGGAGAACAAAATATATGTGCCGTAAGCTTTTTCCTTTACTTGAATATTACATTAATTCTACTGGCCCAAGTCCAAATATGGATTTTTAAAGTTGTGATCTTATTTGAGTCAGTATTAATTACATTTAAGATCTCCATATTTAAAGAAATCTTAGTGCATAGGCTCCATAGAATAACATAGGAATAGGAGAAGTGATAAACTGGAGAAGTCCTCTCTTCTTTATCACCTCTAAATATGTCAACTAAATATCAAAGTACAAGCATCATAACCAAATATCGGAGAATACTGTAGATGTTTTGCAATCTCAACTCATTAACAATGGACCTTTCTGTCACAAATGGGTATTATGCATAAGAAAAGATCACTTAGGGGTTATTAATGGTATATCAAATTATTTTTGTCTGATTTGTAATATTTGTTATACTTGTCATTACAGCTCTAAAGTGTCCTTCCAGCATGGAATACCAAGAATGTGGCTCCCCTTGTGCAGATACCTGTTCTAACCCAGAAAGGAGTGTTCTCTGTGAAGATCACTGTTTGGAAGGCTGCTTCTGTCCTTATGGTATTATCATTGTACTTTTGTATGCTCCAAATTAGTCCTGGTGTTTCATAATCTTGCTTTTCTTCTTGTTATATGTCAGTTAACAGGGTATGTGTTTTAAAAGGGTCATTTCTAATATATTAGCTCAATTTTGTATTTTTAATAACACTTATTGTTATATTTAAGTATACTATCAGATATTAATCTTTAAAAATTATAACCAATTATATATTGAAGCATGAAAATGTTTTTTCTATAGGAACTGTACTTGATGACATCAACAATACAGGCTGTGTTCCTCTTGAGCAGTGCTCATGTACATTTAATGGTAAAACATATGCCTCTGGAACATCATACTCTACACCTTGCAGCACATGGTAAGTAAAATGTTGCACGTTCTAGAAACTCAATACAATGTGAATCCACATACATGGAATCTGTCTGCAAGCTCAAAACTGCTTCTATCAGCCTTTTAGGGGTGAGAGGGGGGCAGAAAAGTGGCCTATCCCCATGGCCGAAATGCTGAGTTGAAGATTTTAGGCTCCCAACAACATACTCTAAATTTGTACACAAATCACCCCTAGACCTGCTGTGTCAGGCTGTCAAGCTTAATAAAGATGGTATACAGAGAAATGTAATGTGCAGGACAGGAAACTGTCCTGTATGATCCAAAGACAAATATACCTGGGGAGCCTCAGGGATCTACCTTCAGACCTCTGTTCTGCCCCCTTCCAGTGTTGTCCCAGGGCTCACAGTGTAGCACTGGCTGAATCACATTTCTACTCCCAGGTGAACAGATCTGACATTAGAACAACTATCATGTGACTGTTTCCCATTTTAATATATCTAAGAATATCTTTTGTATAAAAACCCAACAGTTGCTGTAAAATCTTGGTGGTTCATCTCATTAATATATATGTCACATAGCATAATGGGTTTGCAACAAATTCATACCCATATCTGCTTTATTCTCTAAACAGCTCTTATCTTGCATGTACTGATTTTGGTTTATCAGAGATAAGTGGTTGTACTCTGTAATAAGCAGTTTTCTACCTTCCTTCTCTACATATTTTGGAAGCAAGACAATTTCATTCAACCAATATGCAGCCTACTATATGAATAACTTTAGGGATGAATGTTTTTATAACATACACGGAGGTATTGGCTATATGTATTCCAGCATGTCACAGTACAAAGGTATGATGGTATGACCTATTAAAATGGAATTTTTTCCCAAAAAAACATTTATTTTGCTCTAGCAGTAATCACATAAAGTGGTGTAATATAGACCTTGTACAACCGATTATATAATTGTTTTTCATAAGACTAATTAAGAAGTAATTTAAAAATTTAGTAAAGTTAATATTAAATATTAAGTGGCCTTGTGGACTAGAGAGGTCTGTATTCTGAACCTCCTCCCTGTAAAGGTACCCTAAAACCAATCATTGACTCATATTTGTAAAGAAACCTATTGAGCCTAATGCATTTGGGAATCAAAGTTACAAAAATCACACTTTTATCCATTTGGAATAAATACTTCATTGCATTTCTGCTGGTTATCTAATCTTATATTATAAAATAACTGATAGCAAACAAATTACAGTCTAAGGTTAGCATAATGCATCAGTGTCACCTAGTAGATGTTTTAGTTAACAATTTATTTTTCTTTGTTTGTTTCTTGTAGTTCCTGCTCAGGAGGGAAGTGGAATTGCAAGAACATACCTTGTCCTGCCACTTGTTCCATAGAGGGAGGATCCCATATTACCACATATGATCAAACTCATTACAATATCCACGGAGATTGTAACTATGTATTGTCCAAAGTATGTATTGTCCAACTGCCAAAATATATATATTTAATGTGACCAAATTACTGTTTTCATGTGGGAAGGCAAATTAAATTGACATCCTACAGTACTGTACAGTGCAACCCTGCAGCATTTGTTTTCCATTAGTATATCACATGAAAATAGAAATGTGGTCACGTTAGCTACACTCATAGTTTTGAATACAACATTTATGGTCTCTGATTTTGTTTACTCACAGGTGTGCAGTGGTGGAACTTTCACAATTCTTTCAGAGCTTCGCAAATGTGGTCTTACAGACAGTGAGACATGTCTTAAGGGTGCCACACTTATCCTACATGGAGGAGAAACTGTGAGTATCTAACAATGTAATTTTGTACTATAAGAAATAAGAGCTATGCAAATGGCTCAGTTATTTGGTTGCAAGCATTTTCTCTTTTACATCATGACAGTCAAAGTATTCTATTGCAAATTCTTATGATACTACAGGCATTTCTTATTCCTAATGATTTGTTCATGACATGAGAGATCCTTTTTCTTCTCTCCAAACTTTTGTGTTCTGCATCCCACTTCATTTACTGCACTGACTGTCATTTTAATTAAGATGCCAACACTAGTACTCCTTATTAATTTCAACAATAATACATTACTATTAATGTATTTATTTAATCGTACAAACACTCACATGTATTCATACATAAACCAATAGGAAACAAAATAAAAAAGAGTTAATTTTCTCCCATTTGCTCTTCTGTTTTTAACCCTGACAGATTGTTGCAATCAAACCATGTGGCAGTGTGTTTGTAAATAACGTCTATATACAGTTGCCCGTATCAGCAGGTAAGATATATACAGTATGTCTTCTATATTATACAAATGGTAATAACAAGATGAGTTTTTATATCCTGGGTTTTGTTACACAATAAGAGATTTTACTTTCCTTCTCATGTGAGCATTTTTATTGTAGTCCTTCTCTTATGAGAGAGATGTTCAAACCACAGGCCTCAAGCAGCCCACTACTTTATGTAATGTGGCCCACCACATGATGGTTTTTAATGTCTGAAACGTTGCCCATATGTTCCCTGCTGACTGCTAGGAAATGAAGTGGCTCCTAGCACTTAGAGTGTACTAATGCACAGGGAGGACATGCAGGATCAATGCACAACTTCCAATAACCATTTCTCCCAGCTTTTCTTCACATCTGTCGGCAATGTCTCTATGGTCCCGATCACCTGATTACGTGACCACTCAAACAGCACTCTCTGCAGAAACAATGAAAAACAACAGGCAGCTCAAAAAGTGCATCTAAAAGTGGCCTCTTTCAAGAAATATCCTTTCCAAACCCTTTAACGTGGATACTCACTTGATATGTAGGCATCATCAGCCTCCTGGTATACAGGCACGTAAACTAGATGTTTATACACAGCCATTTTCACCAACGGCTCTTCCACATTTAACGTACAGGAAACTCCATGGAGTTTGAAAAGGGTGTTTGTTGAGAGAGGTCACACTTACAGGAGCTTTTTGCACTGTGTCTGTTGTTTTTCTATGGGAGAGAAGGTAGTGAGGGGAGAAGGTAGATCTATGGTGGGAGATGATAAGTGAATAATGTGATGGTGTGGGGCAGATGGTAGTGTGAGGAGAAGATGGTGCTATGGGGGAGATGATGAGGGGAGAATATGGTGCTATGGGGAAGCATGAGAATGGTGGCACTGTTTGAGATACCGTTAAGGAGATGTTGGGGTATTAGTAGAAGGTATATTGCCTTAATAGTCACATATTATGTATATTTGATATATTGCTCTGTTAATGTAAAATAATAATAAGTAACAAATAAGTTTGATAAATAACAGTTTTATTTATGCTACCCACAGCCATGGCATTTCATTTGTTATGGACCTCAGCCAGAATAGGTTGGGCTCTCCTGTCTTAACATGAAGGGGATTCCTAAGTCCGTCTATATATATATTCTAATTATGATACTTTCATTTGCAGCTAATATCACAATCTTCAGACCTTCCTCATTCTACATTGTTGTTCAGACTAACTTGGGAGTCCAAGTAGTGGCACAGCTCACTCCCTTCTTGCAGATCTATGTAATGCTGGATCCATCCTTCAAAAGCCAGACATGCGGTAAGAATGTTTATGATCTTTTATCATTTCAGCTGAAAGAGCACAATAGAGTTTGAGGTCCCTTCTAACTGTTTGATCCTCTCAGGTCTCTGTGGAAACTTCAATGACAAGCAGTCTGATGACTTTGAAACCATAAGCGGAGTAATAGAAGGAACTGCTGCATCATTTGCCAACACATGGAAAACTCAGGCTGACTGTCCTAATGTTAAGAATGTCTATGAAGACCCATGTTCTCTCAGTGTAGAAAATGGTATGAAACAAACCTTAAAATGTCATTATTTTATTAACTCTTAACTCTTGAGTTCCAGAGGGGTGTACCCCTCTGGCACTCAAAGGGTTAATGTATAGTGATGCCACTGCACTAATATCTATGGATATCAACAGTGAAAAAATATTTGAAAATATGTATCCCCTTTTTTTAAGCCTGACCGTGTGTAAATATTTTGTTTTCATATGATAACTGCTAAGAGTGAAAGTAAATAGTTCAATACTTAAATACTATACATTATCTTCCATTTATCTAGAAAATTATGCCAAGCATTGGTGTGGTCTTCTGTCTGATCCATCTGGCCCTTTTGCTGCATGTCATGTACACGTGAATCCACAACTCTACCAGACAGTAAGTGTATAAAATAACAAAGGTTTCACTAGAAGCAGATTATTTTGTCATCTCTGATGGATCAACAATGGCAGATGATGATTTTATGTATATATGTCTATATGTATATTTCTAGTGTTGTATTTTGCTAGGTGTCAACGTTTCAATGTGAGTTCCACATTTTCCTCAGGACAAGGAAAGTGACCTCATCCCCCTCCTATATATACATAATTTAAACAGAAACCCCGCCAAGTCTCTTCATCCCACGTCATCCATGAGGTCATCATGTGTCCCTTCATTAACACCATGGTGCTAAATAATGTGTGAATACAATAAGTGATGTTTACAATGTAGATAAGACATGGTTAAAGGGATAGTAATGTCAGAAAAAAAGTGTTAACTATATGGTAGATACAATTAAAAGAGAGTACTTGTACTTATTCATATACCTCAAACAGTTACGGTTTGAGAGATATAGGAAAATAAAGTTATCTGGTCCCTCCCCTTACTGCTTGACGAGCTGTAAAGCTGTCAGAAGCAGATTCTGGTCGCTTGACCAGATGTGGCTCTTCAGCAGCGCCGATATAACGATATCTAAAGATAAATACTTCATTTGAAACGGTCTACAAAGTGTGCCTGGCTTGAAAACACACTTTGTAGACCGTTCTAAACAGTATGATTTCAGCTCTGATGAAGAGCCTCTGTCTGGTCAAATGACTGGAATCTGCAGCTGTCAGCTAGATGGCAGACTCGAGTAAAACAGCGAAGAAAAGGTAACTTTAGCAAGTTACATCTCTCAAACCATAAAGGTTTGAGATATAAGACTTACATAGATGTTAATCTTTTTTAATGTCTACAATATTAAATCAACTTAAAATTAACCATTACTATCCCTTTAAAATCATTGGTGTATACTATGTACATTGGTGACAGTAAGTTCGATGCGTAAGGACAGTTTTAGCTGAAATGCGGTTAACTCAAAAGCCAGAATTCATAATTGTCACCTGCTGGGGACTAGCACCCTTCCCTCTTGGTGTTTTAATCTTTCTGGGATTGAACAAAACTTGCATTCAGTCAGGAACACTGCCATAGTATAAGTATCACATTTCCCCATTTATTATCAATGAGACATCGCGGGACTCCAGCATATTGCAGCGCTGGTGCAGTCATAATACAAATGTAGCTCATCAGAGTGTAGGTGAGAAGGGTGATTTGTGCATCATAATAATATATAATATAAATAATATACATATGTATTTATATTATCACAGAAACATCTCCAAACCATCTTCCTTGCCAACTACATTTGACTTGGTTCATAAAAATGTATTGTATAATATATTCATTATCTTGATATCCATTTTACATATCAGAGACTGTGGTCTCTCTTCAACTGTCACAGACTGTATAAAAAAAAGGTCTGAAAGGGTATCTGAATAATGCTTATCGCATATATGGCAGTGACCTGCATATAATAAAAATGTTTATTCTCCTTTACAGAACTGTATGTTTGACACATGTAACTGTGAGAAGAGTGAAGAATGTATGTGTGCTTCCCTTTCCTCATATGTCCGAGCTTGTGCTACCAAAGGGGTCATATTGTCTGGATGGAGAGACACTGTCTGCTGTAAGTACTGAAAGGATTAATCAATTAATTGTTTAACAGAATAAAAGCTTCAGGTTAATATGAGAAATCAAGAACAATACATTGATGTCCATATGATGACAGGCAGGGATTATAAAAGAGGTGATTGAAATCTGAGCTGATTTCTATTGTCCAAAAGAGGTTGAAATTGGGCTTTACTCCTATGATTTACAGTGGAGACCTCTCTATCATTCAAAGCATAAGTGAAACAAAGCAAAAGAGAGAAAGAAAGAGAGAGAGAGAGCAAGAGAGAAAGAGAGGGGAGACTTGCAGTCCATTATGATATTTTTAATTTTCACGTCACTTTCATACTTTACCAAAAGCAAAACAGAATAAAATTATAATTTATTGTGTCCATTCTTTTCAGTGCTGTGTGACTATTTATTTTAAAACACAATGATATACGCTCATTATAATTAGTGACTATACATATTATTTTACTCCCTATACAGCCAAATACATGTACACCTGCCCAAAAACATTGAAATATTCCTATTCTGTGGACACCTGCCAGCCAACCTGCAGATCTCTCAGTGAGCCTGATGTCACATGCAATATCAGATTTGTTCCTGTGGATGGCTGTACCTGTGCTAAGGGCTACTACATGGATGACAGTGGCAAATGTGTTCCTGCTGCTGCCTGCCCATGTTACTACAAAGGAACTGCAGTTCCTTCAGGAGAAGTTGTCCGTGAGAATGGAGTATTGTGGTGAGTTGGAATTCAGAGTTATACTGTTTATTAGTAGGCAAATCAGGAAGGTCTGATAAAGACTAACTTAATTGGTAGCAAGAAAGCATTCTCAATTACTGGGATATGAGGAGAAGGTTAAACTTGATGGACTTGTGTCTTTATTCAACCTAATTTACTATGTTACTATGTTACCAATGTTTTTTAATCAACAACATTCCATTGCCGTATGCAGTATATAATTGCTGTGGTGTCTATACAATGACATTGAATATATTTTAGTAGTTATTCTAAGACATTTATAATTGAGGTTCTTTTTTCATATAAATTTTTATTTTAAATATGCAGTTATTCAATTTCCATAGTGAACAACATCTATTTCTAATGTCATATCTTGAACTTCTTAACATTAGTATACAAAGCTATTTTGTTTTCAATCAGATTAAAAATAATCTATATGTTGTTAATAAGCTTAGTAAAATCTAGGGGCCAGAGGTACAGAGAAAAAAGCAAACCACAGTGGATAAATAGGAATTCACAGTGATTTAAACTGGGCTTTTAAACCATTTGCATGCCACAAGGTTTCCACTGCATTGTTTTGTAATGCATTGGATACCCCTCTGGCATGCAAAGGGTTAAATCCTTCAAAACTTTGAGATGTCCTTTGAGGTCAAGGGGTTTAAATCAATGTTAATTTTTTGGAATTTTTATTTTTGCCTCTTGCTGCAATTGGTATGTTCTTGGATTTATCCCCTTTTTATTTCATGCATATGGCCCTAGATTTCTGTAAAATGCATAGAAACATATGTATGACCATTTATTTATCAACCCTTTAAATGATAGAAACATATTCAACCTGTTTCCAACACATTCTGAGCAATTTTTTGGCTCCTTATTCACTAAACTTTGCGTTGATACACGTCTTGCATTTCTGCTTCAGCTAATTAGTATGCACATATTTTAGTTGATATTAATGCATAATTTGTTTAAAAAATGAAGTTTTAACATGGGCATATAACATGTTAAACAATGCATTTTCAAACAATTATTTTACAGTACTTGTACTCAAGGTCAGCTGAGCTGTATTGGAAGCCCTGAACCAGGTAATTAATCATACTGTACCCCATTATGTTTCTTTCCCATTACATTAACAGATGCCATATTAACTTGTTTTTTATTTATAAAAATATTTTGGGCAGTATGTAACAAAACAGAGAAATAATTGATGCAATTCACATTTGTTTTTGTCTAACACAAGTTGCAGCATGTTTGTGTTTATGCACAGTGGTATTTGTACAAAATATAGCCTGGGTACAGTGTACCAGTGTAAATGAGCAAAAGGAGGAGTAGTGGACAACCTCAACTGCTTTGATGTTAGAGAGGTGTACAACATTTTGTGTGGTAGAGTCCTCTCTAACATCCAAGACCTTTAATAATAACTCAGGGGGGAAATGAAGATCCAGAAGGTTCCAAACTGTGATGTATGATAATCAGAGATTCATTTTTGGTGTGGAGGGCACCTTCCACAAGTTGATGGGCCCTGGGCAACTCCCAAATTTGCATGTTTGCAAACTGGTCCTGTTTATGATCATAGTAAAAAAGAAACAGTATTAACAGTGTCCATTCAAACTAAATAGTGACATAAATGTGCCAAACTGTTGTGTTCCACCATAAGCTCAAGCATGTCTATATGCAACAAATGTTAAAAGAACATTGTGAAATAAAAATGGGGGGATGAAATGTATAATTTAAAGAAGCACTATTTATATGAAAACACTTATTTTTGTCTTGCCAGTTACAGATTAAATTGCATTCATATAATTTTGGTCTTTTCCACAGTATGTGTTTCTCCAATGGTTTATTTTGACTGTGCAAATGCTGCTGTGGATACCATAGGAGCTGAATGTCAGAAAAGTTGCCAGACCTTGGATATGGAATGTGTGAGTATTTTGCATTGAGCATGTGAAATATAGATAGAAATATAAAGAATGGTTACACATTTTGGAAATATATATTTATATATATATATTAGATTCATAATGAGAAGCCTTGGTAATAGTAAATATATATAGACATCAAGTTTATGATAGAATATTCCTCAAGTTAATTATTTTGCATTCAGTTGACTTTCTGTTGTTCCAGAACTTTTGGTCACTTAGTTTGAAATGTACCCTTTGTATGTTACCTACAGTACAGGACAAAATGTATCTCTGGCTGTGTATGCCCAGATGGGCTAGTGGCAGATGGAATAGGAGGATGTATTAAGGAGGAACAGTGCCCTTGTATCCACAATGATGCCGCCTATCAACCAGGGGAAATTATCAAACTGAAATGCAATACCTGGTAAGTTTGTTGTTAAAAAAACAAACAAAAAACAATGGGCTTTTAAATAATAGAAACATACAAGATACCTAATTTGCAACCCTGTTTTTACAGTACTTGTAAGAACAGAATGTGGACATGTACTGATGAACCATGTCTAGGTACTTGTGCTGTGTATGGAGATGGGCATTACCTTACTTTTGATGGGAAACGATACAACTTTAATGGAGACTGTGGATATACTCTTTCTCAGGTATGGCATTCCTAGACATGCATATATATTACAAATGAAAGGATCACTAGGGATAACACTAGTAATTTTCTGCTTACCTGGTTTTGTTCAGGATCATTGTGGTAATGATGATGTAGGCAGCACTTTCCGAGTCATCACAGAGAATGTCCCCTGTGGCACCACGGGTACTACATGCTCAAAAGCAATCAAGGTCTTTCTGGGGGTGAGTATTACCCACATATATTAAATAAGTTATGATTTTGATTACTAAAGCAATTCAGTTTAAATATGAACTTTACAGGTTAAGTTTAACTTGGGCTATGAAAATGTTGTGTTGCCCTCTGTTCTTTTGCCTAATTGTTTGTGATGTCCTTTTCTCCATAAACAGAGCTTTGAACTTATTCTCACCGATGATCACTTTGAGGTATTAGAAAAGGGCATTGGAGCTACAGTACCATACAAAGTGAGACACATGGGTATCTACCTTGTCATTGAGGCTGATAATGGGCTGATCCTGATGTGGGATAAGAGGACTAGCATCTTCATCAAGCTCAGTAAGAACTTTGAGGTAAGATTTCTTAGTTTAAGATCTCATTCGGGTATTATGACACCACAGATAACACTATAAAGGGATGTGTTAAACAAAGCTAAAATGATAAACACAATCATTATTGCTTCACTTTGCTGAGTAACGAGAGACAGGCTGTTTACAAATGAGAATAAGAAAATGCATTGCTTGCTGCTCAAACAGTTGATGCACTTTAGCACATGTCCCTACAATTTGTTTACAGTTCAGCATTATATAGGATGCTTTATTTGTTCTTATTAAAATTAATTTATGAGACATTGTTAAGGGCATGGTCAGGTCAAAGTTAAATTTAGTCATTGTTCAGTGGAAAATTATTTCTTAAACACCTATCCAGTTCTGTAAGTGTTAGCTTGCAAAAAATATCAAACAATACAGCAGTTTAGGAGTATTTATATATGGACCAGAATGAAAATATTTACTTTGAATATGATTATTTATATGATGATTGGGTGAACATATTTCTTTACTTTCACAGGGCAAAGTCTGTGGGCTGTGCGGTAATTACGATGGAAATGGAAACAATGACTTTACTACAAGGAGTCTGTCTGTAGTAGGAGATGCATTTGAGTTTGGCAACAGTTGGAAATTCTCTCCAACATGTCCTGATGCCACAGCAAGCAAGGATCCCTGCATTGCCAACCCATATAGAAAGTCCTGGGCACAGAAGCAATGCAGTATCATCAATAGCAAGGCATTTTCTACTTGCCATCTTCAGGTATATATGATATTTACAGAACATTTTAAGGACCCTCTGCACAAATGAAAATGATAGCTATTCCAGAGAAAACAAACTGCACCATGGGAGGCAAATACAATTTCCCAAAATGATTGTTGAGTTAAATTGGTCTTTTATACCCTAGTGTGCTCCTAAAGCCAACTTTAAATCAATGGTCATGTGTATTTGTCAACAACTCTGGAGTCTGCAACTCCCGAAATAAAGTCTCACAATCTTGTTTGTAGGTGGTTTGGTAAAATTAAACAAATCTGCAAAACAAGCTTGCCAAAAAAAAAAAACTGCAGGCAAAAAACTTAATATAAATGCTCACCAAGTAGATCCTGTAAAAGAAGCATATTTATTGTATCAAGACAAACCACTAGCAAACATGCTAGTCAAAACACATTTAACATACAATAACTATAGAGGGAATGATGGACAGTAAATTATAACAAGCAGTAGTTGTCACTGATGATGCTACATCATATCCCCAGGTCTATATAATGGAACATATGTTTAAATCTGTCAGGCAGGATATAGACAGCAAAATATCAGATTTAAGCAAACTCTTAACTTAAAAAGTGCTAGTGCAAGCAAATACATTGCAAGATAAAATCCTTCAAGGTCAGCGTTCACTCAGTGCCTTCATCGTAAATAATAGGTATAGGTATGCAGTTCATATCCTTAAATAAAACATATCACCTACCTTTTGCATGGGCTTCCATTTTGAAATCATTTGCATGATTATTTGCCCCCATTAATATATTACATCCTTGTAGTGGGAACTGATAGACTTAAGCAACCTAACAAGGTAGAGAGAGAGTTGATTTTCTGGACATGTGAGTAATTCACTATGCATGCTTTATGTGACCAAGTGACAGAAAAGGCACAGTTGAGATTAGATTCTCAAACACCTAAATTAAAAATCCTCAAAGCTAGTAACCTGTTTGTAAACAAAAAGGTTGAGGTTAAAGGTGGTTTAAAAAGAAACATTAATTAGGCTAAAATCTGAGTAGCTAACAGGTCCACTTTAAGTGTAAACACAGCCTGACATGTTTTATATAATTATTGCATGCTTGCATTGGAGCATTCCACTGAAAGCATGAAGCAAGCACATGAAATACATTTAGTAGAAATTCAGCCCTGGCGAGTAGAAATTCAGCCCTGGTGGATATGTTTTGGCTTGCAGTGGCGAGTAACTTTTCAGGTCTGGCTAGTAGCAAAGGACTAAAAATTATAAGCCCTGAAATGTATTTTGTCCGTCATGTTTGCTAATTATTTGTCATGACACAATACATGTTCTACTTTTATTGGATCTACTTGGTGAGTGCTTTTATTAGTTTTTGGGGCAAATGTTTATGTATATTTAATATGTATTTCATTTGTATTGGTTACTGTGATGCACTTTCTATAGACTGTATACCTACAATAATTTGTTCTCTGAGTTTCCTGACAGAAAGCAAAATATAATATGGCAACATTTTTCTTTCAAATTATTATAGGTTGACCCTTCAAGGTTCTATGATGCTTGTGTCTCTGACTCCTGTGCTTGTGACACTGGCGGTGACTGTGAGTGCTTCTGTACAGCTATTTCTGCTTATGCCCAGGCCTGCGGGGAGGCTGGCATTTGTGTTTCTTGGAGAACTCCAACTATCTGTCGTGAGTATCACAAGATAACCTATTACCAAAGACATATGATACATAGACATACCTGGGAACTCTCCGGATTTGCCCCAGAGACTCCGGTTCTGACAGAGATTTACCGGGTCTCCAGGGCAGAGGCAGATTCCTCCGGATGTGGGTAGTTTCTATTGAAACTCTACCCACTTACACTCTTTCTCCTGCCGTTCCTCCGTCCCCAGCCTTCTGTGTGACATTTTTAACCCTTTGAGTGCCAGAGTGGTACGGAATGCTTTGCTTTGCAATGCATTCCGTACCACTCTGAAACTCAAAGGGTTAAGCACCCCCCCGCTCGCGTCAAGCCCCGACCCTTTTTGACGCGATTAGTGTCATTTTTGTCACCCCCTGCTGAACAGAGGACTACCCTCCGGGTAGCCCTCAGCTGGAAGTTCCCAGGTATGTACATAGATTATTAAGAATTCATTGATAGCTAGTGATTTAAACATACTGTAGAATGTATTTAAATCTGCAGGGACATTATTTCTAATTGACAGATTTTAATTCAGTTTTCTAAGAGTATTATTTTATATTTTCCTCTAGCACTCTTCTGTGATTACTACAACCCTGATGGGGAATGTGAGTGGCATTACAAGCCCTGTGGAGTTCAGTGCATGAAGACCTGCAGAAACCCCACTGGAAGATGCCTTAATGAGCTCTCTGGCTTGGAAGGTAAGAAGTAAAAACTAATAATCTAGTAATCTTGGAAATGTACTTTAAAATTCTCCACAAATAACTTGAATAGTACAGTGATGTGCTACTAGTTTTACTTCCTTAGAGGGAAAATTTACCCCAGGAATAAGTGGCTCATAATTTGTTTAACCAATTAATCCGGCTAGGTAGTTGCCATTTATATAAAAGTCAGGTATGTCTATTTATTGTTTTTGCATTATATTTGCAGTTTCCTTCATAAAGTGATCTCTAGGTCACATATACTCATAGCAAATAAAAAGCTACAACAGACCTAAATGGATTGCAGGGGGCACAATTTGTTATCGGATTTTAAACAGTTTGCTGTGAACTGCAAAAGACATCAAATACAACTAAAATAGTATATAGTGATACCTAATTGTTATTTGAAGGGCATCTGTATAGATAAGTCCTTCTGTAAAACAAATTAAGAGGCACTTATTCTTAGAGTATAGTGAGCCTTTAACATGAATATTACTAATATTTATTTTGTTGTTGCTATATTTTGAGGACTTCTTTAATGTGTTTTCATATGTCTTGACTTTGTCTTGCCAATCAGGATGCTACCCAAGTTGCCCAGACGATAAGCCCTTTTTTAACGAGGATGAGATGAAGTGTGTAGCTCAGTGTGGCTGCTATGATGCAGAAGGAAATCATTACCCAAGAGGAACCACAGTGTATACCAAGGAAAATTGCCAGTCTTGGTAAGCTCTTTAGGTCCTTAGTATATAAGTTACCATATGCACAAAAACAAAACTGGAGGAATTCTGGGGCAAATCACCTGCACCATAGTAAACAATTAATAATTTTCATTGATTTAATGATATCAATTTCCCTTGCTTTAAAACAATGCTTTTGAAATCTCTCTAGCATTCAGTGGGGTAGATTCACTAAGCGGTGATAATGAGGTGATGAAGTGCAGATGACTTCTCCAGTTTATCCCTTCTCCAGTTCCTATGTTATTCTATGGAACCTATGCATTAAGACCCCCAAAGTTGAAGAAATCTTATTACATAGGCTCCATAGAATAACATAGGAACTGGAGTAGTCATCTTCACTTTATCACCTCTTTATCAACACTTAGTGAATCTCCCCAAGTGTGTCAAACGTCCCATTTAAATCAATTTTAAATTATTCCCAATGGCAGGTTTTTTTTAACCGGAATTTATATATATGTCCCTATGTTTCAATTATATTTTTATTGGAATATTTATATATTTACCCAGTTGCTTGATAACTTAACCCCATAACCCCTCAAGGACCATTGAAGTGCCAGGACCGTCATGGCGGTCCTGCACTTAAGGACCAGTGGCAGTCCTGGCACGGCATGGACTTCAGGGTTCCCGGAGCGGCTGCACGCTGCTCCGGAAGCCCTGAACCGGAAGTAAAAAAAAAAAATCCCCGTGGTCCTCAAGTGCCGGCTGGGCGTGCGCGCGCCGGTCTTTAAGGGGTTAAGGACAACATGACGTACTATGACCGTCATGGTCATTATACCCTTAAGGACCGATGACGGTCATAGTACGCCACGTACTTTTTACTTACAGCACTCCACCAGGAGCGCTGTAAGTAAAAATAGGGCCTAAAATTGACCGCTAAAAAGACTTGAGCGATTTCTTTCAGGTCCCAAAGCGGCACGCCTATAGACGCAACAGGTCACGTGTACCGGCGCGTCGGCAAGGATCAAAGCGGTCCTTATGGGACAGAAACGTCTCAGGACCGCTGGTCCTTAAGGGGTTAAGGTTTTAGACCTCATCCAATTTCCCCGATTATTCAATACGGTTACTCAAGACTTTCAGTCCTTTAATCTTCAGAATTCTAGTATTTTCACTAACAAATTTTATTTGCGCTATAGGTGTCTTTCCCCTTTTATCAACACAATGAGGGAGATACACTAAGGTGATAAAAGGAGATGACCATACCTGGGAACTTTTGAAACAGGGCTACCCGGAGGGTAACCCTGTCAATGCCCAGGGGGAGGAAAATGACGCAATTCGTGTCGTAAAAGGGGCGGGGCTTAGTCACATGGGGGGGCAAAAAAACCCCCAAAAAACCCTACAAAATGTATCTAAGAGGGCGGGGAGTGGGAGGAACCGGGCGGGACGGAGCGCAAGTGGGCAGAGTTTCTATTTAAACTCTGCCCACCCGGTGATCCACACATTGCCCCGGAGACCCGGTAATTCAGTCTGAAATCCGGAGTCTCCGGGGAAAAACCGGAGAGTTCCCAGGTATGCAGATGACTTCTCCAGTAATATCACTTCTCCAATATTTATGTTATTCTATGGAGCCAATGCACTAAGATTTCTCCAACTTTGGAGATCTTAGTGCATTGGCTCCATAGAATAACATAGGAAATGCAGAAATGATATCACTGGACGTCACCTCCACTCTTCATTTCTTTATCACTCCTTAGTGCATAAACCCCAAGGTGGGAAGCTGTTCATTGATGCTGAGTATTTTCCTTGCATTATATCATGTTTTTTGTCTTTCCACAGTGTGTGTACCATGGCAGGTATTGATTGCCAGTACAGTAAAGAAGGTAAGGATGGAAAAATAAAATGGAAACATTTCTTAAAGGGATAGTAATACTTCATTTTAACTTTATTTTATTTTGTAGGCATTAAAAAAACACGAAGAATGATATAAGTCTTATATCTCAAACCTTTATGGATTGAGAGATATTCACAAGTAAAGTTTCCCCTCCCGCCCCTTTTACCTAGAGTAAGCCATCTCTTCTCAGATGTGGAATGCAGTCCATAGACCAGACAGATAACAGAAGGGGACAATCTTCTGTCTATAAAAACAATGAAAGCCCTGCCCCCCTTGACAAGCTTTTCAGGTTTTTCCCTTATCTTAATTGAAGATTGTCCCTCTGTGCAATCTACCTGTGCACCTCCCTTCTGCTTTGGCTGAGCAGTGTTACATCAGTAAAAGGGGCGGGAGAGGGACACTTTGTCATTGAATTACTCCTCAACTACAACTCTGACAGAACTGAAATAACACTCTCCAAAGTCCAAATACTATGATGATTAACTAGAGCTGCTTTTATTATGAAACATTACTATGCCTTTAAGCATTAGATCTGGAGTTTTAGCCTCCTCAGCCTGAACCTAGAATCATCCCTGCAACCAATCCTTCATAAACCATGGTAGCTACTGTAACAGTCCAGGAAAAATCCATTGATGTTAGGGAGATCTTTATTGTATTTTATTAGAATGTAATGATGACCTCTTGAATAAATGGATAAACAACAGTAATATCCTCAAATTAATGAATTAAACAATCCACAATTTCACTGATGATTTTATGATGATGATTTCATTCCTTGCTCTACTCATATGTCCTTTCTTCTTTTGAATAACAGCCTGTACCTGTGAATACAATGGCAAGAAATATAAATACAATGAAGTCATTTACAACACTCCAGATACCACTGGAGGGTGCCTCAGTGCTGTCTGCAAGGAAAATGGAGTAATCAAGAGAAGCACATTATGTACAACCACTCCAAGCACAACTCCATTTACCTTTACTACCACTCCAACCACTACTCCTGAAGGTAACTTACAGATTGATATGTGGTAGACAATATTATGGAAATCAGTGGATTATCTGTGATCAGAGAATAGCAAATACATTTGTAGAGCATACCAATGCAGATTTGTCCCTGTTATTTATTTACTGTAACAATTTAAGGTAAAAAAAAAATAAAAGTACAAAAACTACATATAGAGTTACCCCATGTTATTGTAATTGTAAAAACTGTGTATTCATGCAGAATTGATCTAGAGGTAAATGAAGGTTTATTACCTAGGGATAGTAACCTTTTGACTGCGAGATGTGGGAAACAATATATCCCATAGTCCCCAACTAGGTATGGACTGGTTGAGGAAAACAAGAGTTGAAGTCTCAAACAGCTGGAGTGCCAGAGGTTTACTATCCCTTAGACAGTATAGAGAAAAAGGAGCAATAATGAAATTTTGAATACAATGCATCATATGTGCAAAGGAAACATTGAGTACTGTTTTGGTTATACCCACTGCACTATAGGATAAAGAAAACCTTCTCAAACTCCTATTAATTTAAAATGGGTTTATTACCCCTTGAATGCTAAAGAGGTCTTGCTTCAAATGGTGATGAACACCACCCTAGCATTTAAGGCATTAACAGTTTCTATTTAAGTAGGCTGACCATACCTCACCTTTAAAAAGGGACACACATGAAAAATGCATACTACAGGGTTGCTTTGATTTTGTTGCACTCCTGAAATATGCCTATGAGTCGACAGGAATTTGTTGTATTTGTTCCCTAAGATACGGTTGGTTTGATCCAAAATGTCTAAATTTTTCAGCCTCTATGTCCACATCAGCTTATATACCCACTTGTTTCTTTATGCATAATAGTCATATTTTGCCCATTCTCAACAAAGATACATCAAAAGAACTCCACTAGTATGTAGGTGTTGTAGTAATAGAGTTTAAAGCTTTTCTATATACTCCTATTTTATTACTTTACCTTTACTTAGAAGTTTGAGTGTTGTCTTTGAATTCAACAACAGAGAGTTTGCCATATATGTAATTAAATAATTTGGTGATTTGCGTTCATTTTTTTCTTAATGTTCTGCCTTTGTTCCAGAACCAACTACAACTACAACTCCCTCCACTACCACTACTACCAGCACGACTACCACAACGCACTGTTACTGCTATGCTGAAAAAGCGTATTTGCCAGGTATTTTTTAGTATTATATATAATTATTAAACAACTTATATATATAAACACTAATTCAATCAAAGTGACTATGAATTCACAAAAAATGTATTAATGAATAGTTGCAATATTATAGATATTAAGAACATAGACAATAATTCATGTATACAACACATTGAACAAATTGTCCATGTAAGATGTATATTCTGCAATATAGAATATACGCTTTACCAGTAAAATTGAATATTTTTATTAGTGGGTTATACATTATACATATTTTACAGTCAAGATAAAATGAGTCTTCGTTGTAATTTACTCTTTAACTTTTGTTTGCATTTTGTGTCACAGGGGAAGTTATATATAACAAGACAGATTTGGCTGGCTGCCAATTCTATGCAGTCTGCAATGAGAAATGTGAGACTGAAAGAAAACAAGGACCATGCATAACAATCCCGCCTCCAGAGATAGTAACTACTCCAATTACCACACCACCTGTATTTGAAGGCTGCCTTCCATCAAGAAAGGTATATGGGCATTCCCAACTAATAAGTGATATCTTTATTATTTACATTTTACTCATGATAAGGTGTACATTATAATTAAAGGAAAACACTGTGACTTTCATTATAATTATTACATGTAATATCCACATATACAGAGGCATATAAATAAAATAAAAATAACTTCAGTTTCTAATATTGCACATCTATCAGACTATACAAAGCATTTTTGTACGAATGTTTTCTGTGATATCATTTAGTTTTTGGTTGTAAGTAAACAAGTAAAACTACATCTACATCCTATATAACAGTTCACTAGAAAGTGGGTAACGACACAGTCATGCGCAGTAGAGACTGCTGCGCGTGCTGCAGTCATGAGCAGTAGAGACTGCCCTTGATGAGGCTGATACAGAGCGGGGCGCTCCGAAGGAGAGTCCCACTCTGTACCAGCCATGGCTCTGGGAGTCTCCACTGACCATGACTGCACCGCGACCGGCTGGCACTGTATCAGCCACGGCGTGGACAGTCTCTACTGTGCATGACTGCCCCTTGACCGGCTGGCAGTGGCACTGTGGCCCGTGTAACGGAATCTTCAACTAGTAAATAAATAAATAAATAAATAACCACATTCATTTAGTATCTATACTACTTATATATATACATTTTGGGATTTATATTAAAGGGATAGTAATACTTCGTTTTAACTTTATTTTATTTTGTAGGCATTAAAAAAACATGAAGAATGATATAAGTCTTATCCCTCAAACCTTTATGGTTTATGAGATATTCACAAGTAAAGTTTCCCGTCCCGCCCCTTTTATCTAGTGTAAGCCATCTCTTCTCAGATGTGAGTCTGGTTGTAAGACCAGACAGATAACAGAAGGGGACAACTTTCTTTGTATGAAAACAATGAAAGCCCTTCCCCCCTTGACAAGTTTTTCAGCTTTTTCCCTTATCTTAATTGAAGATTGTCCCTCTCTGCAGTCTACCTGGGCACCTCCCTTCTGATCTGGTTGAACAGGGGGGGGATACTTTGTTTGTGATTATCTCTTAAACCATAAAGGTTTGAGAAATAAGACTTATATCATTCTTCATGTTTTTTTAATGCCTACAAAATAAAATAAAGTTAAAACGAAGTATTACTATGCCTTTAACTGCTGTGGTCATTCTGTTACCAGTTCCACGTAAGCTATTCCTTTTTTGCTCTTTTTATTGTGAAATATTTGGAAAAGTATCATAAATAAAAATACATATCTTTACATATATGACATGAATAGAAATGTTTGTATTGATTTCTTACCGCTCCCTCATTTAATGTTATAGATCAATGAAACATGGATGATAGATAACTGCACAAAAGCCATATGCCATGGAAACAATGTTATTACTATTGAGGAAGTGAAATGTCCAATAGCAGAAGAGGTGGCCTGTGCTAATGGTTTCCAACCTGTCAAAGTCTACAGTCAAAACGGCTGTTGCTTCCATTATGAATGTCAATGTAAGTATTTTGTTTTGCTAAAGAAGTTATCAAACTTGATTTATTTTTCAATAATAGTAGAAAGCTTGATATCAAGCTTCAGATAAAAAAAATAAATAAACACGCTCTCTCAATATCCATCTCAAAACAATAAGTAAATGATCATTGATGTGAAAGTGCATTAAGGGTTTCCATCATACCTGTCTTAAAGGGATAGTAATACTTAAAATGTAAAAAAAAATATGTTGTAGAGTTTATCCCCCTGAGTAAAACAAGAGTACTCCCACTGCTGAAAGGTGTTTCATTCAAAAGTTATTAATTTTCAAAGTTGAATTTTTAGGTGCAATATCACAGTGGCCTGAAATTGTACAGTGGCGCTGATGCTACACAATCCTATGGACAGCTCTGGTCAGTTGACCATAAATCTCCATAGGATGGTGTAGCAACAGCGCCACTGTATAATTTCAGACCACTGTGATATTGCACCTAAAAAATTCAGCTTTGAAAATTAATAACTTTTGAATGAAACACCTTTCAGCAGTGGGAGTACTCTTGTTTTACTCAGGGGGATAAACCCTACAACATATTTTTTTTTACATTTTAAGTATTACTATCCCTTTAAGTACTCTACTAAATATATATTTATAAATGTATGGATACATTCATCTCTTCTATATGTCTGATCTACAGTTATTTCCCATGTACACATTATATAAAACACACTATAAAATTAGATATACTGCATTGTGTTTATTTGGGTAGATATACAGATAAACACATACAGTCACATCAGAAATATTTTGCACTTCCTTTACTGAAGCCTTGTACTTGCACTTATGATCATCCTCATCCTGTCCCTGTATGTTGTCGTTACTATTAATTTGATTGTAAACTTCTTCTGGCAGAGTCTCCTTTTTGAAGGTATGATTCCCTTTGCTGCACTTTTTCCCATGTTACTAATGCAATGATTTCACTTTGGTCTGATGCTCTTAAATCTGTCCCATATTTTTGTATTGTACGATTACTATTTCTGTACATGTATGGTGTTATATAAATAAAAATGCATACATACATGGGAGATTATGTTTTCCAGAGTTCTAACTTCTTTCCTTTATGAAAAGGTTCAAGAAGCGGTTTCTTAAAGGGATAGTAATACTTCGTTTTAACTTTACTTTATTTTGTAGGCATTAAAAAAACATGAAGAATGATATAAGTCTTATCTCTCAAACCTTTATGGTTTATGAGATATTCACAAGCAAAGTTTCCCTCCCCGCCCTTTTACCTAGTGTAAGCTATCTCTTCTCAGATGTGGAATGCAGTCCATAGACCAGACAGATAACAGCAGGGGACAATCTTCTTTATATGAAAACAATGAAAGCCCTGCCCCCCTTGACAAGTTTTTCAGGTTTTTCCCTTATCTTAATTGAAGATTGTCCCTCTGTGCAATCTACCTGGATTGGCTGAGCAGTGTTACATCAGTAAAAGGGGTGGGAGAGGGACACTTTGTCATTGAATTACTCCTGAACTACAACTCTGACAGAACTGAAATAACACTCTCCAAAGTCCAAATACTATGATGATTAATTAGAGCTGCTTTTATTATGAAACATTACTATCCCTTTAAATGTGCTTGCTGGAACTCTAGTCTTAACGGCTCATATAAGAAACCAAAAGAGTTCTATTCTGAATATTGTTACAATACTTCATTAAAAAAATACTTGTCATATTTTAACCCCTTGTATACCAGAGAGATGCCCAACATATGTCTTTGCATTCTAGGGGTAAATATAGTAGGTTCTGGATAACCTAATAAGGAAGATATTAGATTATGTATGTCTGCTGTCCCTCAAAAATGTGTTTTACCATATTTTTTTTTTGTGCTTGAAAAAAGGCATACAAATTATCATTAAATACAAATTAACACAAGTATATAGAGCCATGTGCCTATTTAAGTATGGTTTACTACAAAGCTTGCACTTACGTACAGTGTACTTTTTCAACAGAAAAGGAGGTTGTAAATTAGTTAAAACATTGCAATATGTAGACATTCATATACTGTGCATAAAGCCAGTTCTGGTCAGGCCAGGCATTGTCTAATAATTTGCAAGACAATTTTGCCATAAAAGCCATTTTTGGGCATGTCACTGACATACATTCCACATACACATTATTGGCCATTAAATACTGGTGCAATGTCCCTTTTGTATGTTCAGTTTGTAAGGGTTATACAGATTTAGCACATAGCACCTTTGTTTTAATATAGCATTAAAGTCAGAAGGTATTACAGATAAAAAGTGTTAGCCATAAAAAACACTTTATTATGTTGCACAAACATCACAGTTTTAGATTTTTTGGACTGTGACTTACAATACCTTGTTTTTGTTGTCTTGTAGGTGTCTGCACTGGATGGGGTGATCCTCATTATATCACTTTTGATGGAACTTACTATAGTTTCCTGGACAACTGCACCTATGTTCTTGTGGAAGAGATCACTCCCAAATATGACAACTTCCGTATCCATGTTGATAATTACTACTGTGATGCTGCTGATGGCTTGTCATGTCCACAATCTGTTCTGATTTACTACAAATCTGATGAGCTGGTGCTGACACGTATGGTGTACCAAGGGAAGATGAGAAACATGGTAAGATATGAATCTCAATATTACTCTCATACCTTTGAAAAGTATTAAAGTCTATAACTCCCAAGATGGACTTAAAAGTAGGATATTGTTTCAAATCAATATCTCTACATTTCTCACAGATAAAGCACTTTTTTAATACATCATTGTAGTTTTTGTGTTATAAACATATTTATGAAGCTGGTTTTATTTCAGGAGTTTACTTATATGTAATATGTTACTGAGTTGTTGCTCACTTTTTCCAGATTTTAACAAACGCCACAATCAAGCGCATGTGGAGAAATCTGCATACTCTTGATCTGCAACAATTTTCCACCTCCCTGCAGCCTCTTCTCAACCCCATCCTCACACTTACTTGCCCAGACAAAACTACTGCTCTCTACAACAGCACTCCCACTTCAGCCCTTGACATCACTGCACCTGCAAGTCCACGCCACCCACGCACAACCCCACTACAACTCTGGCACACAAGACTAACGCGATACCTCCAAAGGTGCTCACGAGCAGCTGAAAGGCACTGGAGGAAATCGCGCTCCACAGCTGACTTCACACACTACAAATTCATTCACCGTTCATATAGCTCTGCCCTCTCCCTGGCCAAACAGTCATAGTTCTCCTCTCTAATTTCGAATCTTTCCTCCAACCCGAAACGCCTTTTCTCAACCTTCACATCTCTTCTACACCCACCAACACAAACACCTTCCACTAACTTCTCTGCCCAAGATCTCGCCAACCACTTCAAGAACAAGATTGAATCTATCAGACACGACATTTCATCACAACCACCCCCACCCAGCCAGCCCAGCCCTGTCGCCTCTCCCACATACACACTAAACTCCTTCCCACCTGTCACCGAGGATGAAGTCTCCCTTCTCCTCACTCACTCAAACATAACCACATGCCTTCTCGACCCAATCCCATCTCAGCTCACTCAAGAACTCCCCCGTCTACTAACTCCAATCCTTACTCACTTATTAAACCTCTCTTTGTCAACTGGCACCTTCAAACATGCACTAATCACTACCATCCTAAAGAAACCCTCCCTGGACCCAAGCTCACTCTCAAATTACCGGCCAATTTCCCTATTCCCGTTTGCCCCCAAGCTACTTAAGCGCCTTGCATATAACCGACTCACTAAATTCCTCTGCTCCCATTCACTGCTAGATCCCTTGCAATCCAGATTCTGCCCTCATCACTCCACTGAGACTGCCCTCACTAGAGTGGCCAATGACTTACTCTCAGCCAAGTCAAAAGGCCACTACTCCCTACTCATTCTCTTGGACCTGGCAGCCTCCTTCGACACAGTTGATCACCTACTCCTCCTCCAAGCCCTCCACTCCCTAGGTCTCTGTGACACTGCACTCTCCTGGTTTTCATCTGATCTCTGCAACCACTCCTTCAGTGTTTCCTACTCTGGCTCCACTTCCCCACCCCTCCCACTGTCTGTTGGAGTGCCTCAAGAATCAGTACTGGGACCCTTGCTCTTCTCAATCTACACTGCTACCCTTGGAAAACTAATAAACTCCTTTGGGTTTCACCATCATCTCTATGCTGATGACACCCAAATATATCTTTCCTCCCCAGACCTCTCCCCTTCCCTCCTGTCCCGAGTATCTGACTATCTGTCTGCTGTGTCTTCCTGGATGTCCTCCCGTCAACTCAAACTTAACCTTGGCCAAACTGAACTAATTCTCTTCCCTCTATCTACAACCAGCCTTATCCCAAATATTACCCTCACCGTTAACAACACTTCCATCACACCAACCCCTACAGCATTCTGCCTGGGGCTCACATTTGACTCTGCCCTAGCCTTCATTCCTCACATCCAGTTAATCTCCAACTCATGCCGCCTCCACCTCCGCAACATCTCTAGAATCCGACCCTTTCTCACAGAAGACACTACCAAAATTCTAATCCAAACACTCATCATGTCCTCTCTTGACTACTGTAACTTTTTACTAATTGGCCTTCCTCTCACCCGACTAACCCCGTTAAAGTCTGTAATGAACTCTGCTGCAAGACTAATCTACCTCACTCATCACTTCTCTACACCACACCACTCTGTCAACTTATAGAGCCCTCACTAACACCTCACCCCCCTAAATTTCATCTCTCATTTCCAAATATACTCCCGCCCGCCATCTTCACTCTGCACACGACCTTCTGCTTACCACAGCTCTTATCACATCCTCCCACTCCCGCCTACAGGACGTCTCCCGTGCTGCACCTGAGCTGTGGAATTTCCTCCCCCGCCCCATCAGACTCTCCCCCAGCCTTCAAATCTTTAGACGCTCCCTGAAGACTCACCTCTTCAGGGAAGCCTATCAGCTGCCTTCATAAACATCATCACCAAGATTCACCCCTTGCACGGACTACTGGACTCAACAGCACTTCTCACTCCCACCCACTGACTGGCAGTTCATGTGGCAGGAGGCACTTAAACGCAATAGCACTTACTCCTTCTGTGTCAAACCTACCTACCTCTAGACTGTAAGCTCTCACAAGCAGGGCCCTCTGATCCTCCTGTTCTCCATATCTGATTGTAATATTTAATACCTCTGTATGTCTATTCCCAATTTTACAGAGCTGTGGAATTAGTTGGCGCTATATAAATAAAGAATAATAATAATAATTTATAGCTATAGGACTAATTCAATGATGGATTTTCTAATTTACTGCTGTTCTGATGGAAAAATAGCATGGCATTCAGACTGCTGCACTTCACTGCTTACATTATACAAACTCTTTGAGTGCTGGACCCTGTCCAATACATTGCATAACAATGCATTGGGCACTCCCTGGCACTCAAAAGGTTAAGTGAAATGACTGTTATTACACTAAATTAAGATACTTTATTTAGTAATATTTTGACTTGTTATGAATGCTAAGGGGTGACCATTTTAAACATTTTCCAACAGGTGAGGTTCAACCAAAACTGGTTGATCCCAGGATTCACTGCAAATGGTATTTCTGTCACCAGTGCTGGTATCAACACTGTGGTTGAGATCCCAGAAATCAATGCTTACATCTCCTTTAGTGGAATAATCTTTGTTATCAAACTTCCATTCAGCAAATTTGGTTACAACACACAAGGACAATGTGGTAAGAAAAACAAGTTTCTTACATGAATATTAATATTTTCTATAATTTTTGAGGTAATTTGCTATTCTAGTTTACAAGAATCTAACTTTTAATTTTTTGTAATAATATATTATTTTAAATCACATATTGCAGTTTCCTATTGTTTCAATATTTTCCCAAATTGTAATGCACATTCTTGCTTAACCTTCTGTGGACCATGCAATACACTGCACACCCCCTGCTCATTAACTTGCAGAGTGTCAGGCCTGTACAATGTATGAGCTTAGCAAGCTGTACCTGATGTGCCAAGCTCATACATTATACATGTAAAATGTGGTCACTGCATGCAGTGCTGCAGTTAAAAAGCAAAACAAAACATCAAGACCTCATGAGGGCATCAGGACCCCTCCTGATTTCCACTCAGTTATTGATATATATAATACATTGGGGGAGATTACTAAACTGTGATAAAGAGGTGATAATGTGGGGATGACTTCTCCAGTTTATCAATTCTCCAATTTATATGTTATTCTATGGAGCCTATGCACTAAGATTTCTTCAGCTTTGGAGATCTTAGTGCATATGCTATATAGAATAACATAGGGAATGGAGACGTCATCTCTCTACTCTTTATCACTGTTATGTGAATATCCCCCATAATGTTTTTATTTGAATCCTTAATTAAATACATAATGTATTATTCTTAATTTATGCAAATGCAATTTAACCTTCTCTTTGGAAAAATTATTAGTAATGCCCATTGCTTGTCTAAAAACACTTGCCTTTTTATTCATTATCTTCATAGCAATGAATGGATCTATTTTCTTCTTGTGTACAATGCAGGTACCTGCTCTAACAATAAGGCTGAAGATTGTAGACTGCCAACTGGTGAGATCATTCAAGATTGCTCTCGAATGGCTCACTATTGGATGGTCAATTCGACTAGTAATCCATACTGCCCACCAAAAACTACCACTACAACTACAACTACAACTACAACTACATCTACAACTACATCTACAACTCCACCAACATCTACTTCTTCTAGTACTACTACTTCTACTACTACTACTTCTACTACCACGCCTCCATCTACTACTACAACCTGCAAACCGTCTTCTCTCTGCCGCTTGATCATAAGCGAGTAAGCAATACTATCTTGTATGTGTAGTGATTATTTGATCATAATAGCCACAGCGTTTAACCCTGGTAATTCATTCAATTAAGGTGTTTTATTTCCCTTAATACTTTTTAAGAATTCTATAGTTTATGAATTACATTTCATTGAAGCATATTTGAATATGCTACATATAGGACCTTATTCTGAAAGTAAAGGATGAATAATCCTGGATAAAACCATCTACACCAGAGGAAATAAATATGAATTCCTCAAATTCACATTGATTTAAATAGGTTTGGAAACAATGGGTATTATGCACTAAGGCATGATAAGTAGGTGATAAAGTGGAGATGTCTTCTTCAGTGTTCTAAATTCTCCAAGTCCTGTGTTATTCTATGGAGCCTATGCACTAAGATCTCTAAAGTTAGAGATATCTTAGTGCTTTAACTCCATAGAATAACATAGAACTTTGAGAGTTTAGAACACTGCAGAAGTCATCTCCATTTTATCACCCGTTTAGCACATCTTATTGAATCTCCCCCAATGTGGGGGTTCCTCTCGAGCATATATATAGATAGACACAGAGAGAATTTAGAATCCTCATTTAAACTAACAGGAAATTCCATTTGTTCCCTCTAGTACAGATTGTTTTCTCCAGAGTTGCTTCTCCTTTGGTTTGTGCATATGAGGTGCAGTTTTGCAGCAAACCAACTGCACCATAGGGGGGAAATTAAAACTCTGATTGATTTAAATAGTTCTTTAAAAAAAACAATAGGTTCTCTAGCATTCAAGCACAAGCACACTTTGTAGACCGTTCCATTGAAGTAGTTATTTTTCTCTCTCACGATCTCGGCTCTGCTGAAGAGCCTCTGACGGTCCCGGGACCGGATTTCCCTGCAGTCAGCTAGAGCGTTGATGTCAGGGAAAGGGGAGGGAGAGGGGAACTTTACTGCCAAATATCTCTCAAACCATAATGGTTTGAGAGATGGGACTGGGGGCATTTAGCTTAATTTTTAAATAGCTACAATATTTTTTATAAGTTGAAAATACTATCCCTTTGAGTAGTTTTTTATGAAAATTTTTCTTTGAAGATGAGTAATATGTGTCCCCATTCTGCATTAAGATATGACTTTATCCTGGAGACACTTACTAGATGGAAGTGCTAACAAAATATAGTTGCTAATCCACTTGTTTCTTACATTATTATTTTGTGGTGGAAACATAAGTCTATATGCAGAAAGACAAAGAGGAGAAAAACTGTTTTATATTATAAAGGATGATGGAGCAATTGATTTGCACCAGAATTGTTCCTCTTTTGATTTCTGCATACAGCCCACAGAATGCAACATATGTACTCAGTAAATTAATTCAAGAAATGTAATCCTGTTTCCTTCTGTTGTCTTTGAAGTATCTTTGCCGAATGCCACAAAATCATACCACCAGTTGCTTACTATGAAGGCTGTGTTTTTGATACCTGTCACACCCATATTGAATCAGTGGAATGTTCCAGCTTAGAGGTCTATGCAGATTTGTGCACATCCAGTGGAGTCTGTGTGGACTGGAGAGCAAGGACTGGAGGCCGTTGTCGTAAGTAACAGTCTCTGTAGTGGTTCATAGTTGTACATCAGTAGCCTTATTGTTTCTAGATGAATACGTGACAAAGTATAATTAACCCTTTCAGTGCCAGTGCGTACTCCTATGGCAGTGAAAGAGTTAAAAGAAGTTGCAGTTTTGTATATGGGGCCCTAAACATATAAATCCTATATAATAATTTGCTAATGCATGTTTGTCAGAAGCTGTTATGCACAGTACAGACGGCTGCGCGCGCTGCAGTCATGTGCAGTACAGACTGACCGGACAGCGCCTGATAATAGAGCGGGATGCTCCGAATACAATCGGTGCATAGAGAGTACTACGGTTTGAATATGGAGCGCCCCGCTCTGTTATCAGCTGCGGTGCGGGCAGTCTGTACTGTGCATGACTGCACTGCGCCTGTTGCTGCCTGGCACTGTGGCCCGTGTACACGGGCTGTTCAACTAGTCTACAATTAAGAAATATAATATATTTTGCTCTTTATTATACAGCATTCAACTGTCCTGTTGGAAAGGTTTATAATCCTTGTGGCCCACTTCATCCTCCTACCTGTGACAAGTAAGAAATATGTTTAAAATAATTTTCTGATTCTGATTTTCTTGGTGCTAAGAGTAATTGGCATCATAGATGTTTGGATTGCAATTCCAATAATTTGACATAACAAATTCAGCATACATTTCTTTTAAATAAAAGTGTTATGTATAGAACTGGTGGAATGAGAAAAATATAAGGTTTCTTAGGTATTTACTTAATATGAAATTCTCCAAAACTTATGAATGCTGGAGATCCTTTTTATTTGTATTGATTTTATTGTTGCTGCTTCAGATTTTGTAACATTAAGCTACAAAATTTGTTACAATAGTATAAACACGTGTAAAACCTTGATACCAGGGACTTTTCAAAAGCAGACACCAATGAGATTAACACCCTGCCATAGTAATTTGTGATTCCTCCTCTCTTCACAGTGCTCTGTCTGCCAGCAATTGTTTAACTGAAGGATGCTACTGTCCTTCGGGGCTTCTGCTTTTCAATCCTTATTCCGACACCTGTGTTACAAACTGCTGTAAGTAAAAAAAAACAACAATCCAAATACTTAAACTAATTTGTTGGCTTCTTTGAGACTCTTAACCCCTTAGGGTCCGACGATCCCGCGGTGTCTGGTCCTTTAAGGACCAGATAGACGCGTTCGACGTGCCGTCCCACGTGACTGATCATGTGGGGCGGCACATCGAAAGGAGGACTGAAAGAGATTGCTCCGGTCTTGGAGCGATCAATTTCAGTCCACGGTATTACTCACCGCGCTCCTGCAGGAGCGCGGTGAGTAAAAGTAAGTGCCGGACCAGCGTGACTGTCCGGGTACATCACAGGATGCGAAGGGGTTAAACAATAAGTATTCTAAACTTTAGAATCTAAAGGTACCTATGAATACAATAATTTGGGAAATGTGCAATCTGATCTTGTATTTTACAGATTTTCAGTTATTTCTTTGTTCATGAGGCTAAGCAGATCAGATAAGAATGAACCAGTACAAAAAAACATATCATAAACAGAATGTTATGGTTTGGAATGATCAGACCATTCACAGAGCCATGTGATCATGATCAGTCAGAGCAGGGGGGGGAGATTCACTAAGTGGTGATAAAGTTTAGATGACTTCTCCAGTGATATCACTTCTCCAGTTCCTATGTTATTCTATGGAGTCTATGGAGTCTATGCACTAAGATTTCTGGAGAAGTGATTAAATGGAAAAGTCATACCCTCTTCATCACCTCTTTATCAATGTTTAGTGGATCCCCCGCCCCCAAGAGTATCAAAGCATAAACTCAGGTGATCAAACTGGTCAGCCCAAACTAATCAAGTTAGGCCATACACACAATCATAAATATCATTTTAAACCAGATAACTTATTTTCTTACAGGTATATATATTACTCTGCTTTTGTTTTTGTTTGCTAAGATTGAAATGTAAATCATTGTTCTCTGTTCAAAACATTTATACAGCTTTTGCAATATTTTTAAATAATGATTATTTTACTTTAAGATATTTCACTATATTACCCAATAGGCATTACATTCCTTAACACTTAAAGGGATAGTAATGTTTCACAAAAAGAGCAGCTCTAATTAATCTTCATAGTATTTGAGCCATAAAGAGTGTTATTTCAATAGTGTCAGAGTTGTAGTTCAAGAGTAATTGAATGATAAAGTATCCTCCTCCCGTCCCCTTTATCTAGAGTAAGCCACCTCCCCTCAGATGTGGAATCTGGTACTGTGAATATAAGAAAAAACCTGCCCCCTTGACAGGTTTTTCCCTTAAGTTAATTGAAGATTGTCCCTCTCTGAGATCCATCTGGACAGTCTTGCTGCTCTGAGGCGAGTAGTGTTACATCAGTAAAAGGGGCGGGACGGGGATACTTTATCATTCAAATACTCTTGAAATACAACTCTGACAGCATTGAAATAACACTTTCCATGGCCCAAATACCATGAAGATTTATTGGAGCTGCTTTTAGTGTGAAACATTACTATCCCTTTAAAGTACCAGAAGGGTGTGTCTCACGGTGCATTACTCATTTTTTCTAGTCCTTAAAGGATTAAAATGTCTTGTCATCAATGACTAGAACATTTGAAACAAGTCTATAATTACTTCTAATTTTATTTATTTTAATTTTTAGCTACTTGTGTTGGACCAGAAGGACAACCCATGAAGGTAATTGATCTTTATTTATTTGTTAGAAAGATAAATCAATATGAGAGAGGGTTTATATGGATATTTCTGTTGCAATCATGCAAGACATGTAGGATAAGGATGGATAATGATGAGACCATTAAAAACAATCAGGTTTAACCTTCCACGCTCTTAATATAAGGGCTTAGACAATAATATATTGTAATTAGAATTTCTGACCCGCAGAGCCATATGTTTAAAGAAAAAGTAGAGAAACTCTGTGCCAAACCAACTGCACTGTATGGAAAAAAAATAGCAATTGCCAATATTCTTGTTGATTAACCCCTTGAGTGACAAAGTGGTACCCAAAGAAATGTGAAGCAATGCATTGGATACCCCTCTGGCATACAAAGGGTTAAATGGAGTATTTAACCCCTGAAATGCAAGTTAGGTCTCCAATACATTGCTGAAACTCACAGCACTGAAAGCCCCATTTAAAACAATGGAAACATTTATTTATTTCCAACTAGTGTAAAAGCCCGTGTACACGGCCAATGTCCAGGTGATGTTAACCCTTTGAGTGCAATGTGTTGCGTACCCCTCTGGCACTCAAAGGATTAAGAGGCCTATCCTGCTCTGCATCCTGCCGTTGACGCAGTCATTCACTGTAGAGACTGCCCGAAAGCACAGAATGCTCCCAACACAGAACTCCCAGCATTCTGTGCGTTCAGGCAGTCTCTACTGCACATGAAGGCTTCTGACAAACATCCTAGCAAATTATTATATAGGATGGTGTAGCTAGTTCATCCCTGCATTGCTGAGCTTTTTCTTGGAGCACAATGACTGCTGTATCACTGGTATGTGTTAATGTTATCAACTTGGTCATTTATTAGAATAGCTTGGTACTGACTATGTTACTTCTCTTTATATTGCTTTATATATTTAATGAATCCATAAAGACACCTGTATGACCCTAACATGTAAACTTTCAGTATTTCCATAGTATCAAGTAATGTCCATAGTTTTACAGATCTAGTTAATACTAACAATATAACCACTCAATTTACAGGCTGGCGAGACCTGGCTTAGCAACTGCAAGACCTGTACCTGTGAGGCTAATACACTCACTGTGCAGTGTAGCTCAAGCCCAATAATATGTGAAGAAGAGCCTGCAGAAGAATGTGAGCTTGGATTTAAAAAGGTTACCATTAAGAGAGATTGTTGTAATACAAGTTTCTGTGGTAAGTAAAATAACCTATCCTTTTTTTTAACCAAAAATGTTAACCTTTAAGGACAAAATCTGTATGGGTAGAATCATAACTTTTGAAACCAGCAGACTTGATAGAATTTATGGAAACATTTGCATGAGCACATATGTTAGTATGTCTATCACTTTGATTTCAACACCTGGACCCACAGTTAGCTTATATGTCATTGTAAAGGAGTAGTTTCCCCTTACTAATACATACCTATCTCATAAACTCACAAATTACAGACTTACTAGTCTGTACTTGTGGTGACATGATGAAAGCTTTCCTTGTCTATACAATGCCAGGAGAGGGTAGGAGACATGGTGTTAATGGGTCTCATCACAAGCACTGACACTGACTTGGTGGTTCTATAGTTGTAGTTCTGTTCTTGCTGCTGAATTGTCTAATTCACAGTTCCCTCAGCATCATTAAATGTTATAGCAAGATCAGCCTGGTGTGTCCACCATGCTGGGTACTGGTGGGAGTGGGATCATCATATCTGTCAGTACCATCATCAGAAAGTGAATCTGCAGATGTACAAATTTGGAAATATGTCTCCACACATGGTATAATGAGATCACATAGTGATGAGAATGATAACAGAGCATTTGTTGACTGACAACCCTGAAGAATACTCTCAGCTCATATCATACAGGTCAATTATTTTATTGGGCAGTAATGATTGATGTCCTATTGGAAGTGTTAGTCACCCACTACCCCACCACCACCATTAACTTGTTGTTTTTGTGGAGCGGACATGTGACACATTGAAACCACCTAATTTCATGGGGGGATAGTTTATTGTTGCTAACATGCTTAATTAGAGAGTATGTGCCAAGGTGTGTGATCCCAATCCTTCCCCCTCTTCATAACATGTGCACATTGCAGTAGCTGATAATAATTGCACAGTACCTCCCTGGAGACAAGGAAAATATTCCACCAACCATGATTTTAGGGGAGGTGTGGGAGAAGGATTATTGTGATTGGACAACTTCTTCCCCCAGTTGAACCTGAAGTGGTAGTGGCTTGTTGCGCTGCTGCTGCCTCCTCAGCACTATGGTTAGTAGAAAACAAAAAAGCACTACATACACCACATAATTGTTGGCATTGGTTCCATCACCACAGTGGGTAGAGAACAAGATCCCAGTCCCACTCCCATCTCCACAACTACCACCACTCCTACTACCCAATGGGATTGGGAGTAATACTTGAACCTGATCCTACCATGTTACATTTGATTCATAGATGACTCCGTAGTAGGAACTAAGTTAGCAAACATTTCAGTATCACTGTGGATGACATATAATGTTCCTTTTGGTGGCTTAATTGGCAATATGCCTGTAAATAATTTGTTGCAAGGCTTGCCTTGCCATAAAACATTTTTTCAAGATTTGTACCTTGGCAAGCTTACAACAATCTGTTTAAATCTTGTTTTCTATAAGCTTGCTGACATTTTTGCAAGGCTAACCATGCCATATTAGGCTGAGCTATCAAAGTCTCTAAAGGTTTACCTGAATTCATAATCATTTTTCCAAAGGCTAACCAATGCCTAAGACAATGTTCTAATTTTTGGAATGTATTAATTAGCCCATAAACCAGTTTAAATTAAAACATGTTTTTACAAGCCTACTATATTGGCTAGCCCTTCTGTAAATGTCTTTCTTCAGTTACAAAGATCAGAAGCTTATTTAGAGACAAATCTAGCCCTGTGAGTGTGACAAGTCTGTACTGCTATATGAGTAAAAACATATAACAATACTGCTAGTCATAGTGTAATTTTAAAATTATATTAATAAATGTAAATTGTGATGCACTTAAACAATGCATTCCTTGTTGCTTTTAATGGTGACTATGCAAGGATTCTGTTGAAAGCATATTAACATGATTCACCAGCTGGTTTTGCCTGTGTTGTTGTTGTTGTTGTAAGAATTATTGGTCATGCTCTTTATTTTTTCTATAATAAATATACTAGTAGAAATGTTTCACTTATTACAGCACCAGCAAGTTGGCCTTCTCAAATGGTTTCACCAGCTTACATGAGTCATACATTCACTATCATTGACCAGGTGACAAAAAAGCCCCTCTGGGAACTTCCAGCATTGTATACTAACTCATGACCTTGTTCTGTTCATTGAAATGTTTCAGCATGTACAATATAAAATTCCACCTGGTAGGGACCACCATTGTAAGCTGGTGATGGGAGAGATGGTCATACCTTGTATGGAATATAATGCATTGCAAGCACTGTAGTACAGGCTTAAATGTACATAGATTATACAGGAGATATTTATAAGTTCTTTGAGGGTTTTTGATTCTGAGAGCAACTGGGTAACAATTTGCTATAGTACATTGACATGTAGGGTACATGCACCATATAAGATATTCTCAAGGAAGCTATTATATTAGAGCTATTGTCAACAAACAGACTACTCATGAGTTGAGGTGATCATCAACATAATTTGCAGAGCAAGATGCCGCAATCATGGCCACAGTCTCTGTAGTATGATTTTACTTCCATCAACAAGTCCAGGCTCTCCTCCTCCTCCTTACCCTTACCCCAAGCCCCTAGCACTTTAGTTGGATATAATGATAGTAGTTATAATTTACACCACACAGTTTATGATCTATGTCTCCATCTGTTATTGTTACACTCAGTTACAGTTAAGGTGAATAATCTCCTTTTTTTACATTACACTGTCCATTTCTGCCAGTGTCATTGTTGGTATCAATCTACAAATCACTTGCCAGCTGCATATATTGTTGGTATGGGTAGTATCTGTCACTCAGTCTTAGGAGTGTCTTGGTCAAGATCAGCCAGCACGGGTAGGAAGGATCACCTGTCTAGATATCTATCACTTATCAGTCAAAAGTTGATTGTTTTTCACCTTCACAGCAACACCCAGATAACAACTGGCAGTGACTATCACTGGCAATTATATCAAGCAACTACAGCTCACTCCTTTTACCTGTCTGTGTACACTAGCATCCTAAATTCAGCTGTTACTTCTTTCTCTCTCAAGAAGTGGTTGACAACAAGCAGGGCACTGACACTTTGTTTATACTAGCATGGCAGGAATACATGGGGGAAACTATGTGTCTTTGTGTGAGGGGAGCATTACCATTATCATTGCTTTCAATGTAATGAAAAAAGGCAGAAAAAAAAGGTAAATTGGAACTTTTCATAGAATTTCTCATACTTCTGGAAGGCTATTTTTCCAATGTTTCTCTTTTGAGTAAAACTTAAATTCACGGGTCTCTTTACAAATTGTTAAAGACTTATTTAAATCAACATCAATTTTTCATGATCTTTATTTATATTCTATGGTACAGGTGATTTACATCAGAATTGCTCACTTTTTCTTTGTGTATGATTCATCATTGAAAACAGTATTTTTATCCAATATGTCAGCTATGTATCTCATGTTAAGAAAAAATAATGAGCAAACAGAATGCAGTCATCTAACAACTAATCTACTCTTTTCTCAACAGTACCATTGGATGTCTGTAAAGTAGGAACCATCTTATATCAGGTAACAATATTTTTCTAGTCACTTTCGGCATTAAGAAAAAAGGTAGATCAGCTGACATATTAATGGTTTACATTCGGAGTCGCAAAGGGGCAAGCAATGCATTGCAGAGCAATGAGCTGCTCACCTCTCTAGCATCCATTCGGCTTACGCTAACAAGATTGTTTTAAGACAAGATTGAATAGAAAAATGTTTAACACATTCCAGGAACCTAAATAATAAATACAAATTGTATTAGCATGTTATTCAAATTGGGAAAAAAAAATAACACAAATGCTATAAAGTCAACCGAAGTGCAAAAGAGAAAGTGAAGATGAATTTTACTGACAATTTAATCTTCTATTTTTTTCACTCAAATTACAGCCAGGGCAGAAAATTGAAACTCCCCCAGGATCCTGCAAAGAATGCATTTGCACATATGAAAAAGATCAGACATTACTAAATAAGGTGGCATGTAGAACCATGCAGTGCAATACAAGTTGTACACCGGTAGGTTCTACTTTATCATTAACAATATTACAGAAAAATAAATCATCGTGTCAAAAATAGCAATATAACTAAACCTAAAACTTTTATTTCTTTGTGACAGCCTGCCGTATACACAGTGAAAAATGACAAGTGTTGTGGTGATTGTGAGACGGAGGGTTGCCCAATGGATATCAATAGCAAAACTGTACTGATCAAGGTATTTTCTAATTTCACATGATTTTAAACTATTTCTGTTAGTATTTAATTTATGCTAATAAAACTGAGATATCACTCAAGAAACTCCACTGTTGTTACAGAAAAACTTTATAGCCTAGCTTTTTGGCAATGTGTTGATCTTTATTTCAACCTATCTTCAACTTATCTTCCATTTCAGAAGTACAATCTTAGCACTGGTGAAACTGAACATTGAATATATAAATTTCACTTTTTTACTTTTAATGTATCAATATCTCATAAATCAGGGGCATCCAATACGTGGCCTACCTGAGTCCAAAATGCTGCCTATCTGAGATTTTTAAGAACCTATTAGCTAAAACACATGACTTAGGCCAGTAGGGCCTAACCGCTTTTAAACCATTCTTATTATGAAACTGATACCCTACAATTCTGTAGAATAGTCTAGTCTGATAAAGTATTCTCATTGATTTAATCAAACTTGATCAGTGACTAGCACAAGGTCTTTAACTGCGCACATTTGTATGCATAATTTAGTTAGACAAACTATGCATCTGTTGGTCTTTTGGCTAACACAACAAATATAAAAACCTAAATTCAAGATGACAAGAAAAGTTTAACCCCTTAACGAATGGCTGATCTGTGCGGCGTGGTCAGTTAAGGACCACAAAGCATTTTTTTTTTTTTAAATTTACACTTCCGTACTCCCCGAACGGCGTGCAGCCACGGGGGAAGCCCGGAATTCCATGACGGTCATAGTACGTCATGGGTCGTACTATGACCGTCAAGGGTCGTTAAAGGGATAGTAATACTTAAAATGTAAAAAAAAATATGTTGTAGGGTTTATCCCCCTGAGTAAAACAAGAGTACTCCCACTGCTGAGAGGTGTTTTATTCAAAAGTTATTAATTTTCAAAGTTGAATTTTTTAGGTGCAATATCACAGTGGCCTGAAATTGTACAGTGGCGCTGCTGCTACACGATCCTATGGACAACTCTGGTCAGTTGACCATAAATCTCCATAGGATGGTGTAGCAACAGCGCCACTGTACAATTTCAGGCCACTGTGATATTGCACCTAAAAAATTCAACTTTGAAAATTAATAACTTTTGAATGAAAGACCTCTCAGCAGTGGGAGTACTCTTGTTTTACTCAGGGGGATAAACCCTACAACATATTTTTTTTACATTTTAAGTATTACTATCCCTTTAAGGCGTTAAGTAGGAGTCATGTCAAATGTTATATAAAGATAATTGCTTCCATGGGAATTCCTCCTAGGTACTGGCTGATAGCAATCAAGTCTTATTTTTATAGATCTGATTCTTTCTGACATCCTGGGGCATATAGTGGTCTAACACCCCACTTATCTCCATAATGGTAATGTTGCAATTAGACTACACAGCTCACAAACAATGTATTAGTAGATCACAAGCCCCAAGTCTTTCTGAAAACTATAAAGTCCCCCGAACATCACAATTTATCGTGTTACACATTATTTTGATTTGTTTTATAGCCTGGTGAGAAGTGGCAATCTCCTGTCGATAAATGCACCTATTATGAATGCAACAGAATCAACGAAAAATTTGTTATTGTCAGCATAACACAATATTGCACTGTCAAAGCTGAGGACTGCACTCCAGTAAGTCTTTAACTTTTATTTTATCTTTTCTGTAGAATATATTAACCATAGAGACATGTATATTGTGTAAGGATTATCTCACTCTGATTCAAAAGTATTGGAAACTGTCATTTTACAACAATTTATGTCTCACAGCCGGGATACGAGTACATAAAACTAGATGGCGAATGCTGTGGCAAATGTTATCCAAGGGGATGTACTATGCAGAAGAAAGACAATTCCACTGTAACGTTCAAGGTAAGTTTTGTGTTCACTGTAAATCATGGAAAGTCAAAAAGTGTCAGAAACAATGGAGTGTAGAGCAAAAAGGGAAAGGTGGGTCACATGGTCTTCCAGGGCTAGTCTGACATCACACCAGTATTACATAGCTATTTCCTTTGGGAAATTACAGTTATGCAATGCACTGGAAAACTCACTAGCATTCAAAGGGGGTTAAAAGCCAATTTAAAAAAATGGGATGTTTAATTTGTCCCCTATTTTGAAGATGGTTTTCTCCAGACTAATTGCTTAATATGGCTCTTAAATTTGAGTTATTACTAACATCTTTGTTTTTTAATTGTTTCAGCCTGGGGATATCTGGACCCCACCTGATGAACTTTGCATTCACTATGAATGTTACATGATCGATGGCAAGTTTGTTCCTATAGCAGTAAAGAGAGAATACCCCACAGATGCCTGTGAAAAAGTATGTAACTATTCATGTTAATTTACTGATCTGTGTGTCACATCATGAAATATGGTAAATGTAAAACAATGGCATGCGGAAATAATAAAACCAATATTATTCTTTATCATAGGGTTATGAATACCATGAAATACCTGGAGAGTGCCGTGGAGAGTGTATCCCTGTGAACTGTACAAAGCTGATGCCTGACAATACAATTATAAGCTTTAGGGTAAATAATTATGCAAAACATACACTTTAGATTATCATGATTCTATCTAATGCAAGGCGCCATATTTAGGAAAATAGTTTTAGATAGTGTGTTATTGGGTCTTTGTTAATGAGGCAATCACATAATCTGAAATTATGGGATGATATGTAAATAATTTCAAAAATATTTTTTCTAATTATTTGGATGCTCTTCATCTATATTCTAGCCTGGAGAAACACGTACTTTACCAGAATCCAAATGTACCATATTGAAATGCAAAGAGAACAGAGAAGTGGAAGAAGTGTATATTTGCCCAGAGGTTGGTTTTCATTCTGCAAACTACAGTTATGTAGTTATGTTTAAATATTACATTAAGATTATATGTATAGAAATATATGTATACTAGTTGAAGTGCCACCCAGCAATGGCCACGGTGCAGTCATGCACAGTAGAGACTGCCAGCACCATGGGTGATACGGAGCTGGGCTCTCCGAATTCAGACCATAGTCCTCTCTGCACCCCTTTGGAGAGCAGAAAGGACTACGGTCTGAATTCAGAGCCCCGCTCCGTTATCATCCAGGCAGTCTGTACTGCGCATGACTGCAGTGCGTGCAGCCATCTCTACTGAGCATGACGGCTTCTGACAAACAATTTAGCAAATTATTATATAGGATATATATATATATATATATATATCCTATATAATAATTCGCTAGGATGTTTGTCATGATGCAGTCATGCGCAGTAGAGATGGCAAGACTACATTGCATGAAGCAGTGAGCTAGCAGCCTCTTAACATTGCCCGGACCTTGGCCCCAAGTACACGGGCTTTTACACTACTATATATATAATTAATGAGTATCTCATTTTTGCATTGGACTAATATTAAGCTTTTGAGAGTAACAGCCTCCCTTTATCAAAAACAATACTTGATAAAGAGAAATTGTTACTCTTGAAAATGTAATGTCAGTCTAATAAAAAAGGTATTATTATCACATCTCATTCATTTTGCTTCTATACCCCTGGATTAACATGGCTATCCATGCATAAAATATAAATATTTATTTTTGGAAAAACGGGGCTAGTATGGAGTACTAAATATATGTGTGTTTGTGTGTGTGTCTGCATGTGTGTCTTTGTGTGGGTATGCAAAATATATCATATTTTTAGTTTAGAAACAACATATATATGCATTTTTATTTCTGGGGAAATGATGCTTGAAATATTTTGTTAAAGTAACATAATCAAAATGTCATACTGAAATGTGAGTCATGAACAGAAACTGGGAAGTGACTTTTTATTGGCTTCTTATGTCCTATAATAGACATGCCCACCAGTACAAACAGTGACCTGCAATAATGGTTTCCCACCAGTCAAAGTATACAGTCAAAATAACGTTTGCTTTCATTATGAATGTCAATGTAAGTACACTGTTTTGGTTAGATCAGGTTTGATAAGAAACTATACTTGATTTATGTGGCAATTAGTAAAAAGATACACAAACTTTCTGAATATTCATCTTAAAACAGTAAACAAGAAGTGATATGATGAATAATTAATGCTTTCTCATGTACTTGTCTTAAAGGGATAGTAATACTTAACTTTAAGTGTATTACATATCCTATATAATAATTCGCTAATGTAGGTTTGTCAGTAGCTGTCATGCGCAGTACAGATGGCTGCTCACGTTGCAGTCATTTGCAGTACAGACTGCCCAAGCCGTGGCTGATAATGGAGCGGGGCGCTCCGAATTAAGACCGTAGTCCTCTCTGTGCACTTTTGGTGCTCAGAAAGGACTACGGTCTGAATTCGGAGCTCCCCGCTCCGTTATTAGCCGATGCGCGGGCAGTCTCTACTGTGCATGACTGCACCATGGACGGTGCTGTCTGGCACTGTGGCCCGTATATATGGGCTGTTCAACTAGTTGTAGGCATAAAAAACTATGAAAAACTATGTAAGGCTTATCTCTCAAACCTTTATTGTTTGAGAGATATGCCTCACTACAGATACCTTACCTTTCCTGTTTGAACGAAGTCAGAGCTTAGCTGACAGCTGCAGAATCATTTGGCCGGATGGAGGCTCTTCAGCAGAGCTGAAAACGTGCAATCTGAACATTAATACTACATTGGAAAGGTCAACAAAGTGTGCCTAGTTTGCAAGCATAGTTTGTAGACTGTCCCAATGAAGTATTAATGTTCAGGTCACATGTTTTCGGCTCTGCTGAAGAGCCTCCAACTGGTCGAATGACCAGATTCCGCAGCTGTCAGCGAAGAGCTGACTTCTTTCAAACAGGCAAGGAAAGGTATCTTTAGCAAGGCATATCTCTCAAACCATAAAGGTTTGAGAGATAAGCCTTACATCCTTTTTCATACCTATAATATGAAACACACTTAAAATTAAGTATTACTATCCCTTTAAGTACCAAAATATAGATTTATACATCTATGCATCTACACTTCTCTTCCATATGTCTGATCTACAGTTATATCCAATGTTCACATTTTATGAAACACATTTATTACACTGGGAGAAGTGTGTTTCATTAACTATTAATTTTTAAAATGGACAATTAGTTTCAACAAAAAAATAAATGTGTTTAGAGTAACTACTGATGGCTGATTTAATACATTTCTGCTTAAAACTTTTCTTAAAATAAAAAAGAGGAATCTGAATATAATACCTTTAATTTATTAGGTGTCTGCACTGGATGGGGTGATCCTCATTATATCACCTTTGATGGCACTTACTATACTTTCCTGGACAGCTGCACCTATGTTCTTGTAGAACAGATCACTCCCAAATATGACAACTTCCGTGTCCTTGTTGATAATTACTTCTGTGATGCCACTGATGGTTTGTCATGTCCACAATCCATTCTGATTTACTACAAAACTGATGAGGTGGTGCTGACACGAACCGTGTACCAAGGAAAATTGAGAAACATGGTAAGATACAGCAGATATAGAATCACTATATTATCCTCATACATTCTGCCAAAAATAATTGTGTAACAGAGTTCCAGGCTGAATAAGGCCCAGGATTTCATGACAAGTACAATGTAGTCTCATATCAATACAAGCTATCATATGTTTTAGCTACATTTCAGTAGATTTATAGCAATAAGCATTTTTTTAAAGCTTGACAAGTTGCTGGAGTTTGCTTATAAGCTATGTATTAGAGTGGTTGTCATTTTCTACATTTTTCTACATATTAGCAAATTGTCAGTCCACTGGGAGTTACAGGACTAATTGCTTAATGATTTTTCAAACTTCAAAGCTTGACATCCTAGTCTTAACACAATTAAAACACTCATATCTCTTGCTAGGAAAAAAAAATGCTAATTTTTATAAGATATACATATACTAATAACAGTCAATTCATTATCCTTTATTTAACTCTTTGTGTTCAGAGCACTGTGCACTCCTCTGACACTGAAAGGATTAAGTGAGATCACTATCATTAAAATGCGTTTTGATACTCTGCATAGTCATTTTATGATTTTTTATGAATGCTAAAAAGTTATTTTAATTATTTGCCAACAGGTCAGATATAACCAAAACTGGCTAATCCCAGGATTCACTGCAAATGGCATTTCTGTCACAAGTGCTGGGATCAACACGGTTGTTGAGATCCCAGAAATCAATGCTTACATCTCTTTTAGCGGAATGATGTTTCTTATCAAACTGCCATTCAGCAAATTTGGTTACAACACAGAAGGACAATGTGGTAAGAAAATCGAGTGTCTTACTTTTATTTCAATAATTAATCTTATTTTTCTGTTTCTTTTGTTATGAAATCACATCTCTATTTCTGTACAGTTTAAGGGAAATTATCATTTACTTTAATGTAAATATTAATAAAAGAGACTAAAACAGAATTTACTGCACTTTCTCCATGAGATGAATGAATGTTCCTTAGTCTCTAATGAAAGAGGATGCACTCAAGGGTATGCAATATGGTGCATGATCAGTATATTGAATACAGGCGTAAACACATACCTATCTTTGGTAAACTCTGTAGGCCGGCCGCCTAACAGGAGTAAGATATGTCTCTGTGATGATGACTTGATTGTCTATACCACGTTAATAGCATAGATTTTGCCACTGATTAAAGAAACTCGAAACACCTGCAAACTGTCCCACTGCCCTCTCTTTGGCACAAGTGGTGTTAAGGAGAGGCTATTTGGCATACATAGTTTAGTAAGTTGGTGTTAGGCAGGCAAAAGGATTTAACCATTCCAGCACCTGATTTAGCACAGAATCACCTTTGTACATTCATCCCATTGATTCTCTGCTGTCCAAGGTTTATTAACAAAAATTAAATATAATTTCTTATGCCAGATTGCCTTGAACTTTAATTTGAGTGAATAACTAAATTATACTTTTTTGGGCCTAACGCATAAAAGAAAAGTGTTGCAATTTGGGAGCATAACCATAGGGGACAAAATAAAATTCCTAAATGCCCATTGATTGTTTTAAAGGGATAGTAATGTTTCACAATAAAAGCAGCTCCAATTAATCATCATAGCATTTGGGCCATGGAGAGTGTTATTTCAATACTGCCAGAGTTGTAGTTCAAGAGTAATTGAATGATAAAGCATCACCCTTCCTCCTCTTTTACTGATGTAACACTGCTCACCTCAGAGCAGCAAGACTGTCTGGATGGATCGCAGAGAGGGCCGATCTTCAGTGAAAATAAGGGAAAAACCTGTCAAGGGGGGCAGGGTTTTCCTTATGCTCGCAGTAAGAAGATTGTCCCTTGCTGTGATCTGTCTGGTCTCAAGACCAAATTCCACATCTGAGGGGATGTGACGTACACTAGTTAAAAGGGCCGGGAGGGGGATACTTTATCATTCAGTTATTCTTGAACTACAACTCTGACATTATTGAAATAACACTCTCCTTGGCCCAAATACTATGAAGATTAATTGGAGCTGCTGTTTTTGTGACACATTACTATCCCTTTAAATGTGGCTTTTAAGCCATCAAACAACAAAGAAGTCTTCGACATTTTGCAAATCAATGTGTAGGATGCATATAAAGGGTTAACAGTCCCATTTAGATCAATGGGGATTTGATGAATTTGGATTTCTCTACTATGTTTTGTTTGGTGCATTCAACCCATATTATGCAGTGTTCTCTTCAATATTAATGAACTGGATGTACAAAGAACTGGAATAATTCTGGGCCAATAAAACTGCCTTACAGAGGGTAAATAAAACTTTCTCAAATTCCCATTTATTTAAAAAAGGGCATTAACTTCTTGGATACTATAGCGGTATCCGAAATACTTTTCAATGTGTTGAAAGTCCCCATTTAAATCACATTTACTCCCTACATTGTAGCTGATTTGCACCAGAATTTTTCTCTTCCTGTACATCACCCACAATACTTTATTAAAATCGACATTTTGCTATTTCTCTCTAAAGATTATATTTATTTGAAACTTTCATCAAATAATTAGTGCATTATTACTGTGTTATGCAAATACATGTAACCCTTCTCTTTGGAAATTTCCTTAAAGGGATAGTAATACTTCATTTTATCTTTATTTTAAGTCTTATCTCTCAAACCTTTATGGTTTAAGAGATATTCACAAGCAAAGTATCCCCCCCCTGTTCAGCCTGATCAGAAGGGAGGTGCCCAGGTAGACTGCAGAAAGGGACAATCTTCAATTATGATAAGGGAAAAAGCTGAAAAACTTGTCAAGGGGGGAAGGGCTTTCATTGTTTTCATACAAAGAAGATTGTCCCCTGCTGTTATCTGTCTAGTCTTACAACCAGATTCACATGTGAGAAGAGATGGCTTACACTAGGAAAAAGGGGCAGGAGGGGGAAATTTGCTTGTGAATATCTCTTAAACCATAAAGGTTTGAGAGATAAGACTTATATCATTCTTCATGTTTTTTTAATGCCTACAAAATAAAATAAAGTTAAAACGAAGTATTACTATCCCTTTAAGCCTGTTGGGTTTCCAAAAACTCTTGTCTCCTTTACTAATTTTCAAAGCAATGAATGGCTGCATTTTCTTCTTCTGTCCCACAGGTACCTGCTCCAATGACAAAACTGAAGACTGCCGACTGCCCGGTGGTGAGATCATTCAAGATTGCTCTCGAATGGCTTCTTACTGGAGAGTCAATACAACTGATAAAGCTACCTGCCCACCAACAACAACTCCACCAACATCAACATCAACATCAACAACTTCTACCAGTACTAAAACCACTACACCAACATCAACAACTCCTACTACCACCCCTACAACTACTACAACAACCTGCCCACCTCCATCTCTCTGCAAATTAATCATAAGCGAGTAAGCAATATCATCTACCATGTATAGTGATAATTTATTCACAATAGTGCACCCCATCAACTCAGTGATGTATGGTGTTTTACTTTCCACAATCCTTTCATAAGATGGAAATAGTTTATGAATTTAAAGGGATAGTATTGCTTCTATTTAACAAATATTAGTATGATGAGCTATGTCCCATCTCTCAAACAATTTTAGTTTGTGAGATCAAAACATGTAAAGTTCCCCCCTCCAGGCCATTTCAAAGAAATCTGCCCTCTAGCTGAGAGAAGCAGATTCTGGTCCCAGGACCGTCCTGTTGCTCTTCAGCAGAGCTGAAATAACGTGATATAGAAATAAATACTTAATTGGAATGGTCTACAAAGTGTGCTTGCAAACCAGGCACACTTTGTAGACCGTTCCAAATAAGTATTTAATTCTATATCTCACTATTTCAGCTCTGCTGAAGAGCCACAGGATGGTCCTGGGACCAGAATCTGCTTCTGTCAGCCAGAGCGCTGACACCTACAAAAGGGGTGGGAGGGGGGAACTTTACATGCTTCGATCCACTATTTATAATGTCTACAATATTAATATTTGTTAAATAAAAGCAATACTATCCCTTTAACCGACACGTATTTGGGTATGCTGTATATAGGGAAGTATTTGGAAAGTAACAGTAACAAAGGAGCACATCTGGAGCTAACCAACTGCACCAGAATTAACCCTTTCAGTGCCAGAGAGGTATCCAATGCATTGGATATCTTTCAGACACTCAAAGTCTTAACATTTCCATTGACTTAAATTATGCTTTAAAGTCCTTAAATGCTAGAGTGCAATGCTTCACAATACATCGGGGACAACTTTAACATGGAAGGCTTTAAAAGACTTATATAGGTCTAGGCATTTTCAAGGGATAGTAACTCCCCCCAACAACATGACGCCAAAATACAGCAATCATAAAAACATACTGAAAGCACTTAGTCCCATGTCTCAAACCTTTATGGTTTGAGAGATGTAAGGCAAGACAGACCTCCGGTCCCTTCCCCTTCTGCCTGACGAGCTGTAAAGCTGTCAGAGGCAGAATCCGGTCGGCCGACTTACGGCGGTTCTGCAGGAGCTCTGACATCTAGATATCTCCGTATAATTACTTCATGGGAATGGTCTACAACATGTGCTTGCAAGCCAGGCACATGTTTTAGACCATACCCATGAAGTAATAATACGGAGATATCTAGATGACAGCGCTCCTGCAGAGCCGCCGCCTGGTGCTGGAAGCCGGATCTCATGACGTCCGCTATTCAGCGGACGTATGAGAAGTGGGAGGGAGCGGAGGTCTGTCTTGCCTTACATCTCTCAAACCATAAAGGTTTGAGAGATGGGACTAAGTGCGTTCAGTATTTTTGTATGTTTGCTGTATTTTGGTGTCAAGTTGTTGGGGGGGGGATTTACTATCCCTTTAAGTGTCCAGAATTGTGCAACTGGCTCTTAACCGTATTGATGCACTTTTACTGTCTGCAAACAGACATACTCAGTAAATTATTCAAAAGTTGTTGATCAGAATCCTATCTGCTGTCTTTGAAGGATCTTTTCTGAATGTCATGAGCTGATCCCACCAAAGTCTTACTATGAAGGCTGCGTTTATGATGCCTGTCGCACCCGGAATGTGTCAGTGGAATGTTCCAGTTTACATGTCTATGCAGCCTTGTGCACTTCCATTGGAGTTTGTGTGGACTGGAGAGCAAAGACTGGAGGCAGTTGTCGTAAGTTACACGATAGAGAATTTGCATCTACACTGGAGGCATAGTTGTACATTATTAGCTACTTGGTTATCAGAAGGACATCTAGCAAAGTCTAATAAAAATAACTGTGAATGTTGTATAGAGTGAGTTTTGACATATGAAACTACAATATGGAATTGATAATATATCTTTCTCTTTGTTAAACAGCATATACCTGCCCTGCTGGAAAGGTTTATGATGCTTGTGGCCCAATTCATACTGTTACCTGTGACAACAAGTAAGAAATCTGTTTAATAGTGTTTTCTTATTCTGAAGTGAATCATGACGTGCTGGATGTAACTGTCAAAATATAAATCTTTTTGTTACAGTATGAATAATCTGGGCTCTACAAACAAAGCATACATTTTTTATGAACATAAGTGTTTATGAACAGTTGGTGGAATGAGAAAAATATGAGGTTTTCTCAAATTCTTTAAATCTAATGAATGCTGCAGATTATGTTATGTTTTTGTTGATGCAGTTTTTGCACAGTCATTTATAAAACAAATTACAATATTATTATACTAGTTGAAAAGTCTGTGTACACGGGCCACAGCACCACCCAGCAACCTCGGCTGGTGGGCGGATCATGTTGGGCGTGTTGCAGTCATGCTCAGTACTGACTGGCCGAACGCGCCACGGCTGATAACGGAGAGGGGCACTCGTAATTCAGACCGTAGTCCTCAGCCACAGCGCAGGCAGTCTCTACTGCTCATGACTGCAGCGTGCACAGCCGCCTCTACTGTGCATGACGGCTTCTGACAAACATACTTTTAGCAAATATTATATAGGATTATAATTTTGATACCTAAGGCTTCTCAATTGCAGATACCAATGGTATTAACACAATGCATGTTTGTGATATCTACTAACTTTACAGGGAAGTGCCTTTCAGCAGCAATTGTTTAACTGAAGGCTGCTACTGTCCTTCTGGATCTCTACTCTTCAACTCATATACCGACGTCTGTGTTACAAATTGTAGTAAAAGTAAGTATAGCAAAAATTATTCTGATGCATAAAACAAAATCACAGGATTCTTCCAGAGATGAGTCTGAAACAATAACAGCCTAAATATCGGAGGGGCCAGATTTCCTGTATTTCCTCGTACACAGACCAAAATGTAGATAATCTGACCTCTGAATGCAGAGATTGTTTGTTTATCTTTATGCATCATTCAGGTCAGAATGAACCAATACTATAAGAAAGATCATAAACTGAACGTCTTTTGCCATGGCTACAGATTTGAAGGATCTATAATAGAAAGCATTAGGTGTATCTCTTTTATTTGTTCTATATTGGGTTTGCTTTTTCATTATTTTACTTTTAGCATATTTCTTTATACAAGAATTATATTACCTTAAAAGGATGGTAATACTTAATTTTACGTTTATTTAATATTGTAGGCATAAAAAAAAAAAAAAAAAAAAAAAAAAATGAACAACGATGTAAGTTTTATCTCTCAAACCGTAAAGTTACCTCTTCTTGGCTGTTTGAGAGAAGTCAGCGCTCTAGCTGACAGCTGCAGAATCCGGTCATTTGACTGGATAGAGGCTCTTCAGCAGAGCTAACATCGCGCAATCTAAACATTAATACTTCATTAGAACGGTCTACAAAGTGTGCCTGGTTTGAAAGCACACTTTCAAGACTGTTCCAATGGAGTATTAATGTTTAGATTATGCAATTTTGGCTCTGCTGAAGAGCCTCCATCCAGTCAAATGACTGGATACTGCAGCTGTCAGCTAGAGTGCTGACTTCTCTCAAACAGCCAAGAAGTGGTAACTTTAGTGAGGTAAAGGTAAAGGTAAAGGTAAAGGTTTGAGAGATAAGACTTACATCGTTGTTCATATTGTTCTTATGCCTACAATATTAAATAAATGTACAATTAAGTATTACTATCCCTTTAAATATATATAAACAGGTCATTCTTTGAAATTAATAAACACTCAATGTCAGAAATTATAAGGAAGTCTACAATTATACTTCTAACTGTATGGTATTTTATTTTTCAGATTGTGTTGGACCTGATGGAAACCCAGTGAGGGTAATTGAGCTTTATCTCCTATACAATAATTAGCTAGTATGTTTGTCATGATGCAGTGATGCGCAGTAGAGACTGCCCACGTTTGGGCAGTTTCTACTACTCATGATTGCATCACGTGAGTGAGGCAACTTAAGACTGCATCGCCTGGAGCAGTGAGGTAGTGACCTTTTAACCCTTTGAGTACCAGAGGGGTACGCAAAGCATTGCAAAGCAATGGGTTGCGTAGACCTCTGGCATTCAAAGGGTTAACATTACCCGGACCTTGGCCCATGTACACGGGCTTTTACACTACTAATTATTTTATAAAGGCATTGCAAGTTGGGGAGAAAGGAGGCATATGGATGCATTTAATGCATGTTACACAAACCATGTAGAGTGAGTCTGAACTAAGCCCTAAACATCTGTGCTCTTAACAAAGATGGATAAGAGTATTTTATTATACAGCGTGAATTACTGATACAGCCATTTGTGCAAAGGAGAGCAATTGTGAGACAAACCGGCTGTGTAATTGGTTTTAAATATGACCAATAACCCTTTTGCAAAGCAATGCATTGGAGGACACTCTAGGATTCAAAAGGCTGGAAGCTACATTGAAATCAGAAGGAATTTTATCTGGTTGAAGTTGAAGTTGTTTTAACCCAGAACTGCTCAATGTTCCCATTTTTTGTTTGTGGTTTCTCATTTCAGCATTAGTGGAAGTCATTTCTAATGTTATTGATTTAGCCATCAGGGTAAACTTAGGAGAAGAAAAATTATTATACAGCGCCTCTCTGAGTAAATATATAGATATGCAGTGGTAGATGGATCGTGCAAGTGAGAGTCCATACAAGAAGAGGGGGAATATTTGATTCCCTTGTATTCAGCTTGAACCAGAGAGCAGTTTTTTATTATATTGAATAAATGTCCAGTTCTTACATAATGTCTCTGAGTCTTTTTGACAATATAAATTTTCTACACTGTCCCTAGATAAAGTTTTATATATATTGTGGTAAGGTCCCTTCAAACACGGTCCGGACAGCCAGGAGGTTGTAACTTCAATGCAGTTTATTAAACAACAACAACAAAAGAAAAGTTTCTTTCAAATTTTAGGGTATGCTTCCCCTTTAAATCAAACAGGTTTTTGACACCAAATAAAAAGTACAGAAATAAACAGGCCTACTCCTTTCAGGAGGCTAACTCACAGTAGTTCCCTCACTACCAGTTACTGGCCCAGCTACTCTGGGTTCCAGTACAAAAAAAAGTAAAACAAGCAGACATGCAATATTTTCAGTTCAGAAGCTTGCTCACCATTCCTTGGTTTCAGAGAGAGAGAGAGAGAGACACAGACAGACAGACAGACAGACAGACAGACAGACAGACAGACAGACAGACAGACAGACAGCTTGCAGGTCTCCAAACACACTATCCCAGTGCAGTCTGGCCCCACCCTGCTCTTTCAGACCTACTATATAGGTCTGAGCTAATTAACCAAGAGCAGGTGTGCTAGCAGAGGCAAAAGACAAAACAACCCTTTACTCGCTGGGATGAACTGCTTGTTGTAGCCTATGGCTGACGTCTACATGGTCCTGGACTCTGTCACAATATATATATATATATAGGCCTCCTACAGACACGTACTGTGCTGCTAGTCTCTGAAGAGCGAAGCAGTCTGAAGTCCAAAAAGGATTTCACATGCAAAGAGATATAGGGATAGGGAAGAGACAGTGCAAACAATATCCAAGTGTAGTAATTATTTTAATCAAAGTAAAAAGTATATATAAAATATGCCAAAATAGAAGAATATATAAAACGTAGGACCGATTGCACTATTTCTCTTTACATGTGTAGTGATTTTGTAAAAAAATAAGTCTAATCTTGAACAGTACAATATGAAAATGTTTAACCCTTTGTGTGAAAGAGAGGTATCCTACACATCGAATTGCAATGCTTTGGCTACCTCTCTGACACTCAAAGGGTTAAGGCAGTAGTTCTCAATCTTTTTTTGTTTGGGACACCCCTAACACATAATATAGGGGCACCCCTAACATATTTAATGTACTTTATCAAGAGCATAATGAAGGTACACTGCATACATATACAGTTATTATTAGGTCTTACAACCATAATAACAAAAGGAAACATAATGTGCATAACAATTTCTATAAATCTTTATTTAAAAACCCATTTTTGTTAGTCTTCATAGAATACATGGGGCACCCTAAGTTGATGTTCGTGGCACAACAAAGTGCCATGGCACCCTGGTTGAGAATCACTGGGTTAAGGTATCAAGTCATTTCCATGACTTTACAGTTCCAGTGAATAATAAGATCTATAAGAATTTTGGACCCTGACAGTATAACCATTCAATTCACAGGCTGGAGAGACCTGGGTTATCAACTGCAAAAATTGCATCTGTGAGCCTACTTCCCTTACTGTGCAATGCACTGACATCCCATGTGAAGTGAATGAAGAAAAATGTCAGCTTGGATACAAAAAGGTTACCATCCCAGGAGGTTGCTGTAATTCATATGATTGTGGTAAGTAAGGTTTATCAACTTTTTTAACCAAAACAAAGTTAATCCTTTAAGAACTATAGGATGCACTATACATTGTATTATGAATAGGGTTAGAGTCCCAACCTTTGAAAACTGCAGACTTGCTAGGGTTTATGGACAGCCCTGCGTGAGAACGTTTGTTAGTACTATGTTAAAGCCTGTCATTCGACGGGGTCTAGGTTCATTTAGTTTTCCATAGAGGCAAATAGTTTTAGATCATTTTAATTGAGTAGTTGGGGGGGGAGTCTAATTTTGGTAGATCTTTGTTCTTTTACTTGGTCTGATAAAGTTCCTATCCTTCTTGCTGTAGTTTCAGTTCCCTTTCTCGTGTTTTCTCTCACCCATACTCCCTGCTCTCTCCTTTTCCTTAGCCACCTTCCTATCTACCCCCACTCCCCTGATGAATCCTACCTCCCTTTCTCCTGTCACCTCTCCTTCAGCCACCCTCTTCTCTTCCAGCCTCCGTTTACCCTCTCCCACAGACTTCACTGTACTCCTCTCTCAGTCTTCACATCACAACTCATTCCATCCCCCCAAACTCATTTCTGTACCTCGGTCTCATTACCCTGCTTCTTTTAATCCAGTGATCGTCAGAGACAATTACACTGACTCCATAAAAAAGGCATATTAAAGGGATAGTAATACTTAAAATGTAAAAAAAAATATGTCGTAGGGTTTATCTCCCTGAGTAAAACAAGAGTACTCCCACTGCTGAAAGGTATTTCATTCAAAAGTTATTAATTTTCAAAGTTGAATTTTTTAGGTGCAATATCACAGTGGCCTGAAATTGTACAGTGGCGCTGTTGCTACACCATCCTATGGAGATTTATGGTCAACTGACCAGAGTTATTCATAGGATGGTGTAGCAACAGCGCCACTGTACAATTTCAGGCCACTGTGATATTGCACCTAAAAAAATTCAACTTTGAAAATTAATAACTTTTGAATAAAACACCTCTCAGCAGTGGGAGTAGTCTTGTTTTACTCAGGGGGATAAAGCCTACAACATTTTTTTTTCACATTTTAAGTTTTACTATCCCTTTAAACTGGATACTACATAGAGCCCCATATCAAACAAAATGCATACTCTATCCCATAAAAGGATCCTGTTAACTCGTAGAATCCCAGAGCTGCACAGAATGCACCTTCTATGATGCACAAAGCAAAGCCCTGCTTCTCCACGAGACACCACACAAAATACAACAAATTATCAAAATATCATTTTAAAGATCAAAAGGATCAAATCACATATCCAATATGATTTAATACATCCAATACATCTCCTTTATATATCTTATAGAAAGTGGAGACAAAGTGGAAAGTGGAGTCAAAATATGATTAGCTCTAAAAGGCACATTGTGCCATAATAACACAAACCCACAAAGGCTAAATACAAAGAAGCTACGCATAGAGGGTACTTGTAAACATTAGAAAATCAACAGGATGATGTTAAACGCAGCACGTGAATATCCAACCCATATATCTAACAGATGGTCCTTCATATACAAACATACATGATATCGCCCCCCGGTTACGCACACAGGGCACTTTGCAGGCTAGCACTTTATATTATTTAGATGTCCTCCAAATTGATTGACACACCTGTGCTCGAGTAGCAATATACTTATACTCTGGCCATTTTGTGGCTCAAAATGAGCAGTGTTCGTTATGCCTAGTATAATAAAATCTGCAATATAATGCAAAATATAAACTCACAGATTGCATAGTTGAGGCAAATCAACTGCACAGTAGCAGAGAAATCAAAATTTCCCTAATCCTAATACATTTAAATGAACCTTAAACCCCTTTGATTGCCTTGTAGATTCCCATTAACAGCCACATTAAAATTAAATGGAAATTTCATTTGTTCCATATGGTATAGCTGGTGTACCTCAAAAGTGATCCAGTTCATCTTAGAATATCAACCTCAATGGTTTGCATAAAAATTCCCAGGAGGAATAGAACATCTGTGTGCTGGAATTCAGATATCTAGGACAAAGATAGAAAATATTGGAGAAACTTTGAGAAAAATGAAATGTAAAGTATTTTAACCTCTTGAATATAAGGGAGGCATCCAGAGAACTGCTCCACTTCAAATCTGTGCAAATGGACATATCTATTAAATTCCACTGCAAATAATAATTTTTATGGGTATAAAGGGATATTAATTACTTAAAATGTTAAAAAAATATGTTGTAGGGTTTATCCCCCTGAGTAAACCAAGGGTACTCCCACTGCTAAAAGGTGTTTTATTCAAAAGTTAATATAGCTCAGAGTTGAATTTTTTACATATGATGGTGTAGCAACAGCGCCACTGTACAATTTCAGGTCACTGTGATATTGCACCTAAAACATTCAACTTTGAGCTGTAATAACTTTTGAATAAAACCTTTAAGCAGTGGGAGTACCCTTGTTTTACTCAGGGGGATAAACCCTACAGCATATTTTTTTTTTTACATTTTAAGTATTACTATCACTTTAACTGTTTTTTATAGGATACACTTTGTATTTCAAATGAAGAAAATGTTCCCCAGGTAAAATTAATGAATTGATTTAACAGCTATTCTTTTCTTTTCTCAACAGTACCCATGGATGTCTGTGTAGTAGATGGTATCTTATATCTGGTAAGGATAATATTTTCCGATGAATAATTAATGATCCATTAAGGGTTAACTCTTTGAGTGCCAGAGGGGTTAGTAAGTTATTGCAAAGCACTGTATTTCTCATCCCACTTTCATTTATTGGGTTTATGCTGTCTTGATAGTTTTAACCCCTTAAGGACCCATGACGTGCCAGGACCATCATGGGTAAGCTTCCCATAAGGACCCATCTCAGTGCGTGCTATGTTGCAGAGTCTGAAACTGGGTGCTCCAGGACCGGAATGCTCAGTTTCAGACCTTCTTTGCTTTGCCGGTACAAGATCGCTACCACAGCAGTAACATGTACCGGCATTATCATTGACACAAGCAATGTGTCTTACACAATGCCTTTGTCACTGTTCTCTGCTTCTCTCTACCTTACTGTGAGAAAAAGGAAGAGAGAAGAAGAGAACAGGCTAAAAAAACAAAACAGAAAGAGCCAGATTTGGGGGTATTAACCCCTACAGTACTGGAGCTGTGGCAGTATTAAGAGAAGGTCACTGTATGACCTATTGACTGCTCTTTTGGTAACTAAATAAACCAGTGGTAGCAAGTCTCCAATATTTTTTTACACACTTACATACACACCACAAACTTGAATCTTTTAACAGAGCAAAATCAGGCAGAGAAAGTGGGACATGGGGATTTTTGCCCCAGAGGGACAATGCCGCCCTAAACGGTACATTTGGAAGATATGAATTACCGTTCATACCTTTTATCCAATATTAACAAAAAATTAACAAGCCAGGCACAAATTATCACAGGAGAATCTATAAAAAGTTGATTTTTTAAAAAAATGTTTAATGGTGGGTTATCCATATATAATATATATATATATATATCCGCTTGTGCTTAAAAAAAGTGTATAATTTTTGTGGCTGAGATAAAAGACAGGAGGATTTCTTTGCACATGAACCATTCTCCCACTCAGCAACTTATGGACTGTATCTGGCCATCGAGTATTCTTCAATAAGCAATGGCCAGATAGATCCGCAAATGTGATCAACTAGCTTCAAGCTGGAGGATCCCATTCCAATGCATGGGGCGAACACACGCATGCACATTTTCGTTTATGCGTTTGCGTGTGTTTTCCCCCTGACTGGCCAATTTACGCAGTCTGTTGATCAAAGACATAGTTAAAAAGGTCAAAATTGCTCCAGTCCTTAAGTGCAAACCACCCCAGATTTTCCCGGTCCTTAAGGGGTTAAGATGTGCTTTAATAGACAAATGCTTCACACCTCTCTGGCACCTAAATAACTAAGAAATAAAAAACAAATACAAACATCTGTTGCAACAGAACACACACACACACACGGAAATATATAAAAATACAGCTCAAGAGCAAAAGAAAAAGGTGAAAAATAATTTTACTAACAAATTAATCTTCTACTTCATTTTTTCTTTTAACCTACTTACAGCCAGACCAGGAAATCCCACCAGCTGCAGGCTCCTGTCAAAAGTGCAAGTGCACAAAGGAAAAAGATGCCAGAACACTACTAAACAAGGTTAACTGCAGCACCAGGACATGCAACCAAGATTGTGAACTTGTAGGTTCCACTTTTTCAGTGACAGTATTACAGAATAAAAAGTCATCTTGCCAAAAATAACAATGTAACTGAACCTAAAACTCTTATTTCGTGGTGGCAGGGTTACCAGTACACAAAGAAAAATGGCGAGTGTTGTGGTTATTGTGAGCAGGTGAATTGTACGACGAATGATGGCACTGTTATTCAGGTACTTTGTTCTTACAGAGAGGCTTTGGCCTGTTCTGTCTTTTAACATGTCTTTTATGCATATAACACTGCATGACTGTCCAAAAAAACTCTTATGTTAATCAATAGAACCATACAGCCAAAATGTGGTTTTTTTTGTGTTAAGCTTTATTTCAGCATTACTCTCATTTTCAGAAGCAAACTCTTAGCAATGGTAAATTGGGCAAGTAAAAATATATGTTTATATGTGTCTAAAATGACAAAGGTTTGTCCAGTATAAGCACTTAGAGACTATAGAATGTGTCGAAGACCTCTATATCATTCAAGGTGTTCAAAGCCCCATTTAAATATATGGAAAGCTTCCTTTGTCACCAATGGTATGGTTGGTTTGCACAGAATGTAGCTTCTTGAATAGGACCCTTAACTAGGAGTCATGACTAACATCCTTCTCATTTAATTGTTTTAGCCTGGTAAAAGACGGTACCCACCTGGTGAGCTTTGTGTCTACGATGAATGTTATGTGGAAGATGGCAAGTTTGTTATTAGACAAGTGAAGACAGTCTGCCCCCCTGTTGACTGTAAAATTGTATGTAACTTTTCATACTAATGTATTAATCTGTTTGCAACTTCACAAATGTTAGTAAACATAAAACAATGACATAAGAAAATAAGAAAAACAATTCTATTCTTTATTATAGGGTTATGAATTCAAGGAAATATCTGGAGAGTGCTGTGGACTTTGTGTCCAGGTGGACTGTATCATAGAGATGCCAGACAAATCAATTATAACCCTCAAGGTAAATAATTCTGCAACAAATAACATTTAGATTATCTTGAAATTACCTAGAGCAAGGCACTGTACTATGGATTTTTTTTTACAATTATGGAGTAGGGTCATTGTTGTTAATGGGGCATTCTGGTAATCGGAAATCCTTCACAATATGTTTCTAATTATTTTGATGTTCTTCATCTGCATTTCAGCCTGGAGAGACCTTTACTTCACCAGAAGACAAATGCACCCTGTACACCTGTACACCAACTAAAGAAGTGATAAAGACAAATCAATGTCCCCCAGAACCTCCTACGGTTAGTTTCATTCTGCAAGCTATATTTTTTAACACTCATGCTAAAAGTTTATTCATTGTATTGGACAAAGTTCCAAAGTGAGGACTGAAACTTTGCAGTTTTGTATCAGTTAAAAAAATTGGTGAGTGTGCAATTGTCTCTTTATATATCCACTAGTTGAAGAGCCCATTACACGGGCCACAGTACAACTGCCAGCCGGTCGCGGGGCAGTCATGCACAGTAGAGACTTCCCGTGCCGCAGCTGATACATTGCCAGCCCGTCACAGTGCAGTCATGCCCAGTAGAGACTGCCCGCGCAGCGGCTGATACAGAGCGGGACGCTCCTTCGGAGAGCCCCCTTCTGTATCAGACTCGTCACGGGCAGTCTCTAATGCACATGACTGCAGCACAAGCAGCAGTCTCTACTGCGCATGACTGCGTCGTTACAAACTCTTCTAGAAAATTATTATATAGGATAAATCTTCTGCACCCCATTCCTATGTTTTCAGTAAAGCGTGAATGCTTGTCCTTTTCTGTGCCATTCTTTTATTATGTATTTCTTCTGTATTTTTATTTTAGAAGGAACGTTCTATATATAATTTTTTTTTTTACATTTTGGTGGAAAAATGTGCTGTTGTGTGTGTGTGTTTTATATAATCATTATATGTATGGAATTCATGTAATGAACAAAAACTGTGTACTGATGATTTAATGACCTCTCATTTCCTGTTATAGAAATGCCCACCAGTAGAAACAGTGACCTGCAATAATGATTTCCCACCTGTCAAAGTATACGATAGTGATAATGTTTGCTTCCATTATGAATGTCAATGTAAGTATTCTGCTTTGATAGGTTAAATCAGCATTGCTAAGAGTCTATACCACACTTTACTTATGTTGACATTATAGTAGTAAGATTTCTGATTGTGCTCCAGTAAAAGAAACACAAACTTTCAATGCCCAAGCTGAAAAAATATGGATTTTTAGCAGTAATACAAAAGCAGTATAAAAAAGTATATTCAACTGTGTTCAGACAAAATTTAGTTAAAGACAGTGTATTAGCCTTTTATACAATTAGATCAATTCAGTATTGATGTTTAACAGAGACCTGAAAGACAGCAGTAGGAAGGTGGTTAGGCCTCACTGGACCATTTTTTTGGGGCTTGGCAACATGTGGCCCTCCAGCTGTTCAGCATTAAAATTTACATAATTCTCAGTCAGCCAGTTGTGCCCTGTGAATGATAGGAATTTGTAATCCTGAGCAGATGGAAGGCCTCAGATTGACCACCCAAGAACTATTTCATGTGTTCTAGCTAATTATGTAACAACATGTTTTGGTTAAAAATCTCAGGCATCCTCACCCTGGGGTCAAGCGGGCCTCATTTCCTCCATGGCACTAATGCTTTTCCTTCAACTTTTCTTAAGTACCAAAATATAGATTTATGTATGAATGTTTTTATCCATATCCTTCTTACATAGAAATTATTAAACACATTCTCAAAGTAGATATAATACAATGTTTGTCTGGGTAGGTGTACAGTAACACAATTACACTGGGGCAAATGTTTTTCAAAGTTGATCTCTTCTTACTTTTAAGAACATGTATAACTAGCAGTTTATTAAATAAGCAAGGAGTTTCAACATTTGAATACATGTTTATAGTAGCAGTCTGAATATAATAATTTTTGTTTCCGTTCTCCTGTAGGTGTCTGCACTGGATGGGGTGATCCTCATTATATCACTTTTGATGGAACTTACTATACTTTCCTGGACAGCTGCACCTATGTTCTTGTGGAAGAGATCACTCCCAAATATGACAACTTCCGTGTACTGGTTGATAATTACTTCTGTGGTGCTTTTGATGGCTTGTCATGTCCACAATCTATCTTGATTTACTACAAATCTGATGAGTTGGTGCTGACACGTAAAGTGTATGATGGAAGGATCCGAAATATGGTAAGATGAGGCAGATATTGAATCACTGTATCACCATACTTGGGAACTTTTGAAACAGGGCTACCCGGAGGGTAACCCTGTCAGTGCCGACCTGGGAGGGAAAATGACGCGATTCGCATAATAAAAGGGACGGGGCTTAGTCGCAGAGGGGGGACGGGACAAAAAAAAACCTGCAAAATGTCTCTAAGAGGGTGGGGAGTGGGAGGAACCGGGCGGGACGGAGCACAAGTGGGCAGAGTTTCTATTTAAACTCTGCCCACCCGGTAATCTGCACATTGCCCCGGAGACCCGGTAATTCAGTCTGAAATCCAGAGTCTCCGGGGCAACACCGGAGAGTTCCCAGGTATGTGTATCACATCATACTTTTTGTCAGGGAATAAATGGAATGAGTAAAAGAGATCCAGGCTGAATTAACCAGATATGACCTGAAAAAGTACAGTACTGTTTAAAATCATTATAATTTTTTTCTGACACATAAAGTGATCTTGCATATTTTGTAAATATTACTGCTGGTTTTGGGTTATCCACATTTTAATTAATCTAATCAGGTTAATGGAGTTTTTTAATTAATCTAATCAGGTTAATGGAGTTTGGTTATAAGAAATATAGTAGAGTGATTATGATCGTCTTCACCATTTTCCACATTTTGGCAAACTGTCACTTCAGTGGCAGCCACAGGATTGATTGCTTGACAGTTTTTTCAGTTCTGACTGGAAATAGCATGATAGTCAGACTGCTATGATACAGCATTTATAGCAAAGCTTGACATCACAGTTTTAAAAAAATGACAACTGCCCTAACCCTTTCTAGATGGAAAATCTAAATAAAAATAAATTAATAGATATACATATATTAATGTCAGTTATTTATACTTCATTTAACCCCACACGTGCTATACATTGGGCATTCCACTGATATTCAAAAGTAGAGATGAGATGAGTATCATTAAAAGAAGTTATAATACTCTGTAGAGTAATTTTACAATTTGTTATGCCTGCTGAAGGGTGATCATTTTAATAAACTGCCAACAGGTTAGGTACAACCAGAACTGGCTGATCCCAGGATTCACAACAAATGGCATTTCTGTCTCCAGTGCTGGTATAAACACGGTGGTTGAGATCCCGGAAATAAATGCTTACATCTCCTTTAGTGGAATGATGTTTGTTATCAAACTGCCATTCAGCAAATTCAGTTACAACACACAAGGGCAATGTGGTAAGAAAATCAAGTTTCTTATATTACTTTAATTTTTGTGGTTATATTGTTATAAAATCTTATCATTTCATTTTTCATAATTATATCTACCTTTAAATAAAGTCTTTACTAGTGTAGTGTTTCAAAATGTTGACATTTTGTACAAAACAAAGTTGCCTTTGATGCTATTTTCTTCTGTAGCACTAAGATACATTTGTAAACTTATGAAAACAATAAAATTACTGGGTCTTTCACAGACATTTACAGTGGGGAATGATAGGGACTCTCTGGAGAATAATCAGTCATAAAACAATGTGTTTTGATAAGGACTAAATAGATGCAAGTCAAAATCATTTAAAATAAAGTGTCCAAACAATACATAATAATAGTATATATATATTAATAAAAGAAAGTAAACCACTGTTTAATGCACCTTGCTCCTTGACTGATTGCTACCCAAAGTTTACTAGCACAATTAGAAACATATTTTCATAAGATGGAGTTTGCTTTGAAAAGTACTTTGATTAATACATACAAATAAATTATCTATTTTTGGCCTTATGCAAAAAAGAAAATACAAGCAGTTTGGGAACATGTCACCTGCACCATTAGGGACAAACAAAATCCCAAATTCCTATTGCTTCATATGTCAATGTTGGAGATATTGTGGTGTATTTGCACTGATTCCATCTTGTCATATGCACTAAGATATCACTATAGTAGCCCTGTGAATACACCAACATCACAATGCTTTTACCATGCCATTGCCAGATTGACAATGTTGCAATGTCTACTTTGACAATAGCTAATTTGCATACGCAAATGCAGCTTAATGAGCTATTGTCATATTCCAGGTTAATGTGTCTATTCAACATATGCAAGGAGTTCTAAGAGTTGGCTATGTTATCGGAGTTCACAGAGCCAAATTCACCAACATGAGGTTGACAAAGTTAGGATCTTCCCATATCTCTTTGGATGAGAGCATTACAATGCACTAAAGACCCTTCTAGATTTGAGAAGGTTAAAAGTCCCATTTGCTATTAGTTCCCTGCAATCTAGATTGGTTTGCATCAAAATGAGTGACATTCTGCTTACTACAGCAACTTCCATACCTGTTGAAAGTTTATATTTCACTATTTCCCTCTCCCTATTATTTTTATTTGCCTTTTCAATCAAATAATTAATGCATAATTATTTTTTATGCAAATTCATGTAACTTTTTTGGGGGAAAGTTTCTTAGGCCTGTTGGGTTTCCAAAAGATTTTGCCTCCTTTACTTATTATTTTCTTAGCAATGAAAGGCTGAATTTTTTTTATTGTGTCCAACACAGGTACCTGTTCTAACAACAGAGTTGAAGATTGCAGACTCCCATCTGGGGAGATCATTCAAGACTGTTCTCGAATGGCTTACAAATGGAAGGTCAATGATTGCAATGTGACAACAACTTCACCACCAACAACAACAACACCAACAACAACAACTCCTACTACCACACCTCCAACCACTACCCCAACAACTTGCCCACCTTCTTCTCTCTGCAACTTGATCATAAGCGAGTAAGCAATATTACCTGCCACTTAAAGTGATTATTTGTTTACAATAGTGCACTTCAAACTTAGTGAAGAAATTAATTTTATTCCTTTATTCCTTCCATATTCCTTTTTTTTTTAAAGATGGAAACTTCCTGAAATTCATTTATATGAAGCATACTTTATTATGCTGTATGTAGGGCAGTACGCAGAAAACAGGAAAATAAAAATTCTGGAGAAAACCAAAAGCACAAATAAAAAATCCAATTAACTTAAAATGTGCTTTTAACATCTTGAATGCAAGAGAGGTCTCCATCGTAATATGTTGGGGACCATCTTTTGCATTTGAGGGATTAAAAACCTCATTTAATTCAACAGGATGCTTTATTTTTCTCCAGTGGTATAGCTACTTTAGAATTGCACCTCTTTATCTTTCTGCATACAACCCACAGAATGCAAATGATATACACAGTAGATTAGTTCAAGAAAGAGACTGATTGAAACCCTTTCTGCTGTCTTTAAAGGATATTTGCTGAATGCCATGAGTTGATACCACCACAGCCTTACTTTGATGGCTGTCGTTATGATGCCTGTCATGCACAGTCATTAGAATGCTCCAGCTTACAGGTCTATGCAGCCTTGTGCACTTCCATTGGAGTCTGTGTGGATTGGAGAGCTAGGACTGAAGGCCGTTGTCGTAAGTGAAATGGAGGAGAGTATCTGCTTCTATAGCAGTGGCATAGTTGTACAATCTTAGCTATTTTGTTATTGGAAGAATATCTGGCGTTGGTTTAAGAACTGACAATTTTGTATGTGGGGAACCTTGACATACAATTATAGATATAATATACAAAGTATTATCTCTTTCTCTTTTTTAAACAGCACACAACTGCCCAGCTGGGAAGGTTTATGATCCTTGTGGCCCACTGCATCCTGTTTCCTGTGACAAGTAAGAAATTTGTTAAAAGAATGTCTGATTCTGAAGTAAATACAGTATCAATAATCTGAACCATTTAAATGCATTATACATTTATATGTATCATACATGTGATTATGAATGTAACTAGTGGAGTGAGAAAAAGATGAAGTTTTCTAAGCATCAAATTAATCTCCAAGTGTTGTTCAAAACCCATAAATGTAGGAAATACTTTTTTTGCTGCATATTCTTTTTATAAAAAGTGTTACAATATTATAATCTAGATGGAACTCCTTGATACCAGAGACTTCTCAGCTGCAGATACCAATGGAGTTAACACTGACATAGTAATTTATCTCTCTTTACAGGAAAATGACTTACAGCAACTGTTTAACTGAAGGCTGCTACTGTCCTCCAGGGTATCTGCTCTTCAATGCTTATACTGACACCTGTGTTAGGAATTGCTGTAAGTATAGAAAAACGATATCCCATTATATACAAATACACTGACTTTTTCCAGACATTTACACCATAAACAAAAGATACCCATAATACAATAATTTTAGCAATATGAAATCTAAGCAAGCAGATTGCCAACATTTCCTCCAAACACACAAAGACACTCATGCCAAAATGTAGGCATTCTGATTTCTTAGTATATAGATTGCCTGTTTATCTCTGTGTGCATGGGACTGTAAAGATTGGGTCAGAAGAGACCTACGCAAACAACATAATAAACAGATTGCTATGTTTGCTATGTTAAGACCACACAATCCGATCTGATCTTGATCAGATCAAGAATTTAAAACCAGCCCAAACAGTCAATATGGTATGTCCCATCTAATCATGCTAGCCCATACATTCCGTGGAAACATATAACTTGGTCACTTTTGACCAGACTGAGAATTTTCATATGGGTATCAGTGTCTATAAGAATTTTGTTTGCTTTAACAAATATAAGCCATTTATATTCATGTCCTCTGTTTGAAACATATATATATATATATATATATATATATATATATATATATATATATATATATGTTATATATATAAGTTGCACGTTTGTCATGATTACAAATATGTACTGAAGTATCTATACCCTAAGGGACAGACAGCATTAGATGTATCTCTTTTATTTGTTGTATATTTGTTTTACTTTTTTATCATTTTACTGTCAGTATATTTCACTTTGCAATCTCTCTGTGATATCTAAATATTTATCCTGGTCAGTCTTTAAAATTAAACAGTATTTAGTAATAAAGGAAGAGTATGATTACTTATAATTTTATTTTACATTTTAGCCTCTTGTGTTGGACCTGACGGAAACCCCAAGAAGGTAAATTAATTTTTACAAAGATTAAGCAAGTTGTGGAGAGGGGGAGTGTGGATACATTTGTTGCACTCTATAGAAAGCATGCACAGAAATAATAATAATCTAACCTTCCATTTTCTAAATCAGTGGTTCTCAACCTGTGCCCTCAGGGCTTACAAACAGGTCAGGACTTGTGAATTTCTCTGCTAGAATACAGGTGTGTTGATCAGAGCCTCAGTCAGTCACCTGTGTTCTTACAAGGAAATCTTCAAGTCCTAACCTGTTAGTGGGTTCTGAGGGCATAGACTGAGAACCACTGTTCTAAATACAAATATATTACACAATGTTATTATGAGGTTTGCAGTTATACTCTGGGCCATATGAACATATTGTGAGAAAAAAAACAACTGCGCCATAGGGAACAATTAGGAATTCCCATGAATTTAAATGTGGCATTTTTAACTGCTTGAATGCTAGTGAGGTCTCTAGCACATTGCTTCCCGATACATTGGAGACCTTCAGAGAATTCAAGGAGTGTAAAGTCCCATATAAATCAATAGAAATGTTGTTTCCTATAGTACAGTTGGCTTGAAACATAGAAACATAAATTTTGATAGCAGAAAATAACCATCTGTCCCATCCAGTCTGCCCTTTTCCCTCTCTATTAAAATAGTTAATGTTACAAACATCTCAGGATAGACTTATGTCTATCTCAGGCATTTTTTAATTCCATAATAGTATTCCCAACCACCTCTGGTGGAATGCTGTTCCATGAGTCTATCACCCTTTCTGTAAAGTAGCATTTATGCAAATTACTTCTGAATGCTCCACATCTAAATTTACATCATGACCTCTTGGTCTAGCATACCTATTTTTGGAAAAAAATGCTTAGCTCCTGAACTGTATTACATCCTTTAATTTATTTCAAGGTTTCTATCATATCACCCCTCTCTCTGCTTTCTTCCAAACTGGACATATTAAAGGGATAGTATGTTTCAAAATAAATGCAGCTTCAATTATTCTTTATATTTTTTGGCCATGTAGAGCGGTATTATTATTCACTAAGATGTGTAGGTCCAGAATAATTAAATTATAAATTGTCTCATTTCTGGCCCTTTTTTTCCTATTGTGAGTCTCCTCCCCTCAGATGTGGAATCTAGTCACTTTTCTGGACAGCTCACAGCAAGAGACAATCTTCTGGCTTTGAGCATAAGGAGAACCCCGCCCACCTTGAGGGAGGAGGGCAGGTCTTTCCTTATGCTAACAGAAGATTGTCCCTTGCTTCGATGCATTTGGACGTCTTACTGTGCAGCTTTACATAGAAAATGGGGAGGAGGGGGACAGAGAGAGAGAGTGACACTGGAAGTCACTGGAATGGGCAGCATGAAACTCTCCAGTTTTTGCCATATTTCAACTCAGGTTATTTTCCACCAGCCATTTATGGGTGTTGTAGTCTGCCAGCAGCTGGAGGGTTTCAGGTTTCCCACCACTGCCCATATAACCCCAAACACTGGCCTCCCTGCCTTGTCCTACTACACTGACAGCCACAAATCCACACATCCTGACCACTGTCTAACCCTGTCCCACTACACTAATAAATTTAGAATAACACATACTACCAACTAATGCCAGCCTAGACCTACTGCTTACTGAGGCTGACCCCTTCCCAGTGGGTATTCTCTTGCATAGGCAGAAAATGGTAAAGTCCGCACTAGAAATGTATTTTGGTTAGTGGAAATGTTATGGGGTTTTTATAACTGGAATTCCACAGAAAAGTTGTGGGTTTCAAGGAAAATTCCAATGTGAAAAAATAATTTCATCTATAAGAGGAATCACGTAATTACCATGAATTTACATTTCTGGTTTAGATTAAAAAGTATCTTTTGGTGCCTGTTTAGAAAAACTTCTGAAAATATAACCCCTTATTTACAGGCTGGAGAGACATGGGTTAGCAACTGCAAAAACTGTATCTGTGAACCTAATTCCCTCACTGTTCAGTGCAATGATATTGTATGTACAGTGGATGAAGTACAGTGTAAGAAAGGATACAAAAAAGTTACTATTCGGGGAAGTTGCTGTGCTTCTTATGACTGTGGTAAGTAAGTCGGTTAGTAAGAATCCTAATCATTGAGATCTGGTATTTAGACGGTTTTAAGGAAATCCCTGTATTTGTACAGATGTTAGTATGATTTACACACATGTGCTAAACAAGAGATATATTAAACATTTTCTGTATTATCCCTAGTATGATATTATTCACAATATACAACATATATTATTAATTCCCAAATTACATACTTATTTCCAACCATTATATTTTCTTTTGAGAAGTACTATGTATATTCACTACATAACTAAGCTCCAGTCTTAATGATGACGTATAATCACAGCATAACTTACAAGTGCTAAAGACGATGTATAAAAAACTTTACCTGTAAAATTGTTGCAAAGAGTCATACAGAAACTATATATATATATATATATATATATATATATATATATATATATATATATAAATAAACATTTAGCAATATGTTCAATAATTACTAATGTCAATCAGTTGACTTTTTAGAAATGTAAAATAAAACGATTCCAGGAAATACTTGAAAATGAGAGAAATCTCAATATATTCTTCCTGGTAAAACATTTCTAAACAAATAAATTGATGTGATCCAAATAAGAATTGTGTTGCAAAGTATGTGTGTATAAATAAATTGATAGATTGCATCAAAAATAAAGGCATTTTTTTAGCTAAATCTTAATGTCAGTTATAACCTATTTTCAATACAAGTTTGAAGAATGTAAAGTATTGGAGTGCATAAGCTATATACATGGAAAATTAGCTTTAGCAAATTTTCTCTGATATTTATAAACCTGACTTTGCTGTTTTGTAAATATCACATTCTGAATTTTTGCAACAAATTCTTAAAAATGCACAAAGAATGGTTTTATACATTCCCACACAATGAGACTAATGTACTAAGAAGAAATGAAGCAATTCTAAGGAAAAGCAAAAGCACAATATTGGAGAAATAAACATTCCCCAAATAGATTTAAATTAACTTTATGAATGTTTTGAAGACCTTAATGGGAATGTGTGTTTCTACTCTATGGCAGGGTATGGCAGCCCTGGGGGTATGTTTTGGCTTGCAGTGGCGAGTAACTTTTCAGGTCTGGCTAGTAGCAAAGGACTTAAAATTATAAGCCCTGCTCTATGGTGTAGTTTGTTTACAAAACAATTTTCCTAGTTGATCTTTATACATGAGCGGCAATGGTTTACATAAAGCTCCCCAAGATGCATAACATATATAAATTAACTTTGTGTGTTTAGATACCACAAGAAGAAGGGCTATATGGACAATAAAGTGGAGAAATTATAGGGTAACCAACTCCACCACAGATGACAATTATCTCCATTCATTTAAATGGTGATTTTAAACCAATGAATAATGGGGGGGGGGGTTCAACGCATTTCAAATCAATGCCTTGATGATCTCTCTAGCATTCTCAGGGTTAAAAAACTGAGACCAAAGTGAATTCCATATGGTGCATTTGCATTGCCCCAGAGTTGTTCCACTTTCAATGAGTGCATATTGCCTGAAAATTATTATTTCATTTTAAACAGCAGTTTTTAATTGGTATAACAGATTTTTAAAAGTTAAATCTCATAAGAAGAACATTTTCCTCCATGAAACATCATTATAATTAAACTAACAACTATTCTTTTCTCAAAAGTACCGGATGACGTCTGTGTCGTTAAAGATGTCGTATATCAGGTAAGGATCATTTTCGCTGACACATAAGGCATTAAGAAAAGAGGGATGATCTGGGGGAACTATGAAAAGTTAAATACTTTAGTGCCAATAGGACCATGCAGCTCACTGGAAAGCACTACAATTTTCACCCCACTGGCACTCAGCAGTTTAAAATGTGCTGAGTACATCATTTTATGATGTGATTTCATAGAAAATACTTAACATTTCTCTAGCACCTAAATAATTATGAAATAAAAGATATATAAACATATCAATTGCAATGAATGGAGACAGACAAAAAAGATAGGTGTAGAGCAAAAGTAAAGGTGAAAATTAAATTTACTAATGAATCTCCTACTTTATTTTTTACCTACTTACAGCCAGGAGAAGAAATCCGAGAAGTTGAAGGCTTATGTGAAAAATGCAATTGCACATATGAAAAAGATCCCCAGACGTTATTTAACAAAGTTAAATGTACCCCTACCCTGTGCAACACTGCTTGTCAACGGGTAAGTTCCACTTTGTTAGTACCATTATAACAGCATAATACGTTATCTTGTCAAAATAACTAAACATAAAATTGTATTTTTTTTTTTGGGCAGGGTTACCAATACCAACTGATTAAAGAACAGTGTTGTGGTATCTGCAAGCAAGTGAACTGTACAGTAGAAACTGGTGTTACTACTGCAACTGGTGATACAATTGTTGATTTAAAGGTATTTTCTTCTTGCAAAGGGGTTTTCTTTAACGTGCATTTTATGTTTATAAAACTACAAAAATAATTCAAGAAGCCCTTATTTACTGCAGTGGATTTTTTTAGCCTACATTTTTATACTGTGTAAAGATTTATTCCTATTTTATTCCAGTTTCCAGATGTAATCTCTTAGCAATTGTGAATTGAACTAATCCTATAACATAAAGTGGTAGAATGCGTCGCTCACTGTGAGCCGTAACCGCACATGCGCAGTAGAGAGTCTCTACTGCGCATGTGTGGTTTCGCACACAGGGTGCTTCGCTGTGAGCCATCTGGAGCTCCCCGCAAAGGATCAGCGCATTCGGCGAGTCTCTACTGTGCATGACTGCAGTCATGCTCAGTAGAGACTCACCGAACGAGCTGCCCCGCTCCGGATGGCTCACGTCATGTCTCTGCTCCCGGCTCCGGGGCAGCAGCCGGGGCAGCTGGGTGCACTTTAGCCCATGTATACAGGCTTCCATACTAGTGAATATATAAATCCCTATGTATCAGATTTTACATAAGTTTATCTAGTTCAAACATATATAGGCTCCACAATGCTCTGGAAACATCTAGCATTCAACTTAAAGACTACCCTAGCAACTTGTGAATAAATAGATTATTAATTTGTCCCTTACAGTGCAGTCCGTTTGCTCCAAAATTTAGCTTCCTGAATATGGCCATAAATTTCTCATTATGAACATCCTGCTTTTAACATTTTTCAGCCTGGTGATATCTGGACACCTACTGATGAACCTTGTGTCCACTATGAATGTCGCAATGATGATGGAAAGTTTGTTTCTACAAAAGTGAAGACAGCCTGCCCCACTGTTGTCTGTGAAATTGTATGTAACTCTTCATGTTTGTTTATTGATCTGTGCTTCATTTCATTAACAATGAAAAATGTAAAAAAAATGGCATGAGGATGTAAGAAAAACAATTTAATTTTTTAACACAGGGTTATGAATACAAGAGTAGGTCTGGGGAGTGCTGCGGAGTATGTGATAAGGTGAACTGTACAATGCTGATGCCTGACAAGACAATTAAAAACCTCAAGGTAAATAATTCCACAACACATATAGTTTAGCTTATCATGACACTACCTAGAGTAAGTCATCATATTCTATTTAAGAAAATGTTTTAAATATTGTGTAATAGGGTCATTGCTGTTAATGGGATATTTTGATAATCTGAAATGATGGGATATGTAAATAATTTCAAAAATATTATTCTACTTATTTGGATGATCTTCATTTGCATTTCAGCCTGGAGAAACATTTACTTCACCAGAAAACAAATGTATCCTCTATACCTGTACATCTAATAAAGATTGGGTAACAACAGATCAATGCACATGTGAAGAGGTTAGTTTTCATTCAACAAACCATAGTTAAGAACATTAAAAACTGAATGATGCTGGAGACAAATGTGTCAGTACTATATATGAATATATATATACAATCACCACCTAGCACTGCTCAGCGGGTCCTCGATGTGCACAGAGCTCCAACTTAGACAGGCAATGCCGTGCAACATTTGCTAGTATATATATATTCTATTATATATATATATATAGAGAGAGAGAGAGAGTTAGAGAGAGAGTGTGCACCGACTCTAACAGGCAATGCTGTGCAGCATTTACTAATATATAGCAGGGCCAACTATCTGGCAACCTGTTCTGGAGAAGCAGATTGTGGTTCATATACTCAGCTTGACTGTGTATGTAAAATATATCATATTTTTTAGTTTTAGAAAAAATTACAATATATTATACTATATTATTTTATTTCTGGAAAAAAGAGTTGGAAATATTTTGTGAAAGCAATATAATGAAAATGCATGTATGGAAATTTGTTTCATGAACATAAACTGGGTACTGATATTTTACGGATCTCTCATGTCCTGTTATAGAGATGCCCAGAAGTAAAACAAGTTACCTGTAAAAATGGTTTCCCATCAGTTAAAGTATATGGTCCAGAAGATTGTTGCTTCCATTATGAATGTCCATGTAAGTACTCTGTTGTAATAGGTTAATTTGGGATTGATACAAGACTATAGCAGATATGATTTATGTTGAAGTTTTTAAAAAAAAATCATTGTGATAGATATACAAAACTCTCCCAGTACCTATCCTCAATCAGTAAACATGTGGGAATCATTAAGGCTTTCCTTTGTACTTATCTTACCAAAATATAGATTTATTTATCTATCTATCTATCTATCTATCTATCTATCTATCTATCTATCTATCTATCTATTTCATTTACCACATTATCAAAGCAGAGACACATTTACACTGGGGGGACTTTTTTACACATTTACACTGGGGGGACTTTTTTGGAGTGCTAAGTTGACCTCTTCTTACTTTTAAGCAGAGGTTTAAGTAGCAGTTTCTTAAATGGGCAAGAAATTAAAAATAAAAATACACATTTATATTAAATATTTATAGATTATTTAAGAAATAGCAAACCTCTGCTTGAAATAAGAGGTGGCTATCAATCTGAATAAAATTATTTTTCTTTTTGTTATCCTCTAGGTGTCTGCAGTGGATGGGGTGACCCTCATTATATCACTTTTGATGGAACTTACTATACTTTCCTGGACAACTGCACCTACGTTCTTGTGGAAGAGATAACTTCCAAATATAACTTACGTATCCTTGTTGATAATTACTACTGTGATGCTGCTGATGGCCTGTCATGTCCACAATCCATTCTGATTTACTACAATTCTGATGAGGTGGTGTTGTCACGTATGGTGTACCAAGGAAAAATGAGAAACATGGTAAGATGAGGCAGATATAGAACCACAATATTATCATCATATATTCTGACAGGAAACATCACAGAGTAAAAAGGTTCCAGGGTGAATTAGACACAGAATGACCCAAAAAGTGCAGTGTTGTTCAGAATAGCTTTTCTTTTCTGACATTTAAAGTGATCTTGCATTTGTTTTAAATGCATCACTGTAGTTTTTGAGTTATAAGAATTTTTATGGAGATGGTCAGGTCACTGGAGTTTACTTATAAGCAATATCAGAGATTGGTTCTGACAGTCTGCTATGTGTTTGAGCAAACTATCACTTGGGTGGTACAAGACGGACTGCTTGACAGCTTTTTAAAATATAGTATTGTTCTGATGGTAAATAACAAGGTAATATGACTGTTCTACTACAGTGTTTATACACAATGTTTGACATGCCAGTCTTAACAGTTTATTACGACTATCAAATCATTTATTAGAAAAATAAACTTTAAAACATTGTTCTTAGAAATACATATCATAATAACTGCTCTGAAAGGCATAAGTGAGATGACTATCATTAACTATCATTACACTAAGTTCCGATCCTTTGTACATTAATTTTGTGAATTGCTATGAATGCTGAAAGGAGATCATTTCCATTATTTGCCAACAGGTGAGGTACAACCAAAACTGGTTGATCCCAGGATTCACTACGAATGGCATTTCTGTCAACAGTGCTGGTATTAATACTGTGGTTGAGATCCCAGAAATAAATGCTTACATCTCATTTAGTGGAATGCTGTTTGTTATCAAGCTGCCTTTCGGCAAATTTGGTTACAACACACAAGGACAGTGTGGTAAGAAAATACATTCTTACTTTTAAATGAATCTTTCATTTGATTTTTGTGGTTAATTTGTTATGTAATGTTAACTTAATTTTTGTCCAGTTTACAAGAATCTAGCATTTCAATCTTCACAATTATTTCTATCTTTAGAATGAAAAACCTTTACACTTTACATAAAATATAATATGTGTTCCCTTGCTTAATTTACATTTGAAACTATTTTGGTCTACACCTCTAAACAAAATAAATGTGTAAATGATTAAAAAAAATAGAATTTCTGGGTCTTCCTCATCGATAAATATTCACAGTTAAATGTGATTTTGACTCTCTGAGGAACTAGGATTCCAAAGCATGGTAGATATGACTTCATAAATTAATTAAAAAAAGTAAAAAATCTTTAGTGCACTTTTGTCCATGACGCATTCCCACCCAAGGTTTAATAACAGAAATAAAAGCATATAATATATAATAAATTATCTACTTTTGGCCTCAAGTACAAAAGAAATGAGGAGTAATTCAGGAAGGGACCAACTGCTCTATAAGGGACAAATAAAAGTTCCCACTGCTTCACAATACTTTGTAAACCTCACTAGCAAACATTTGGTCAGATTCCCCTTTTACTTTATTGGGTGAGAGATTTTTTTCCATTTATGATGCAGCCGGTTTTCTCTGAAACTCCTCAGCATTGCTTTTTCATTATATTCAGTGTTCTCACACGCATAATAAGATAAATGTACTAAGAACTGGATAGCTTTTGATGTAAACCAACTGCATCAAAGGAGACAATTTAAAGATTCCTCAAAATCTCATTTATTTAAATAGGGTTTAAGCCTTGGATTCTAAAGTGTCTCCAACACATTGTTTTGCTGTGTGTCTGAGACCACACTAGAATAGCAAGGATTAAAATCCCCATTTAAATCAATTAGAAGTTTTAACTGTTCCATACACTGCAGTTGGTATACACCAGAATGACTCCAGAGGGTTAGATGCACTAATGTATGGTAAAAGTGAGCTAAAGTGGAAATTACTTCTCCAGTGTGAGAAGCTCTCCAAGTCCTGTGTTATTATATAGAGCCAATGCACTAAGATTTCTCCACCTTGAGTGATTTTAGTGCATAGACTGCATAAAATAACACAGAGTTTACCACACTGGAGAAGTCATCTCTACTTCACCTCTTTATCACACCTTAATGAATAACTCCCAGTTCTTCTCAGTGCATCAACTCCAAAACTTTACAATTTCCTGTTTCCTTCTTCAGATTATTATTTTTTTGAATCCTCTATGAAAATATCAATGCATTATTATATTATGCAACTTATAACCTTCTCTGTTTGCAAAGTTCCTCAGGACTTTGGGGTTCCAAAAACACATCTCCTTTGCTCACTGTTTTCATAGCAATGAAAGGCTGACTTTTCTTCTTGTGTCCAACACAGGTACTTGTTCTAATGACAGAACTGAAGATTGCCGACTGCCATCTGGTGAGATCATTCAAGACTGCTCCCGAATGGCTCGCTACTGGAAGGTCAATCCTGAAAACTGCCCTTGGGTACCACCAACTACTACTCCCAGCCCTCCAACTACTACAAAAACAACAACTTGCCCACCTTCATCTCTCTGCAAATTGATCATAAGCGAGTAAGCAATATCATCTACCAAGTATAGTGATAATTTGTTTACAGTAGCTGCAATGAAGTAAGATGTTTTGTTTTCCAGAATGCTTTTAAAGACAGAAATACGGTAGTTTATGAATTACATTTAAATGAAGCATTTTGATTATACTGTATGGAAGCAATATGCAGAAATCATATGAGGAGCAAAGCAATTAAATCAGGATGGACAAATGGAAATTCCCATTTAATTAAAGTATGGTTTTCAACCTCTTCAATGTTAAAAAGGTCTCTAATACATTGATTTACAATGCATTGGGGAATTCTTTAGCATTCAAGGGCTTAGTAGTCTCATTTAAGACAGTTGGAATTTGTATTTGTCTGCTATGGTGAAATTGGTTTGCTTCAGAATTGCTCTTCTTTTACTCCCTGCATAAGGCCCTCAGAATGCAAGTAACATGCTGAGTAAAGTAAAGGAAGAACATGATTTATCAAACTGTTCTTCTGTTGTCTTTGAAGCATCTTTGCTGAATGCCATGCGTTGATACCACCAAGGACTTACTATGAAGGCTGCGTTTATGATGCCTGTCACACCCAGAAAGAGTCAGTGGAATGTTCAAGCATACAGATTTATGCATCCTTGTGCAGTTCCATTGGGGCCTGTGTGGACTGGAGAGCAAAGACTGGAGGAAGTTGTCGTAAGTGACATGGAGGAGAGAATCAGTCTCTATAGCGGTGGCACAATATAGTGCAATGAATGTGTGACTTTATATATGGGGAACCTAAATATTAAAATATACAATATAACTTATAATATTTTTTTCACTTTGCATAGCATACAACTGCCCTGCTGGAAAGGTTTATGATGCTTGTGGTCCAGTCCATACTGTTACCTGTGACAACAAGTAAGAAATCTGTTTAAGATGGTTCTGCTGATTGTGATGCGGTATGATCAGCTTGGTACTGGAAGTAAATGGCATTCTATATATATATTCTGTTACAATTAACAAAATAATCTGAATAACAGTGGTTATGAACACCACTGGTTATTAAACCTTTGTTTTTTGTTTTGTTTTTTAACATTTTTATTGAGAGGACAGTATTAATACATTACAAAATCATAGATATTGAGCATAGTATTCAAAGAAGAGATACGATACAGAAAGTCAAGTAGGTATCATAACATGTAGATGCAGCTGTCCCAGTTTAATTTTTATATTTGAAAAACTAAACTAAACCAGAACCAAACCTCCCCCACCCGTCTATTACTCTAACCACATCACTAACAAAACTAATCCCTCCCACCCTCCCGGGGAGACGAGCACAGCACCTCTTTCGACAATAAGTATCAAGTGTATCAGATAACCGCATAGGCATCAATCAGCAGATAAACATATAAATAAATAGAGAAGTAAATAAGTAAATAAGTAGCCAGATTCCCCGGGGACACCACGCGCGGAACATAGGGTACAAAATAATATGTTGCATAGCGTTCATTGGTAGAGAGTTCTAGAGTTACAGTAAGAGGTCCATAGACCCCATATTTGGTGAAATTTGTTCAGGGTGCCCCTATGCAAGTAAAGTCCCTTATAATGAGGAAGATTATGAGTTACCAAGGCCATCCATTGGTCATGCCTGGGGGGGTGTTCTGACATCCATTATTGTGCCACCACCTTTCGTGCCATGTTTATTAAACCTTTGAGTGCCAGGTGATGTGCAACACATTGGTTTGCAATGCATTACATTAGCCCTCTGGCACTCATAGAGTTAACCCAAGAATGTTGAAGTTCTTATGTTGCTGTAGGAGCATATATTGACACAATCATATATAAAACATGTTATAGTATTATAATTTACATGTAAGTATTGATAACAAAGACTTATCAATGGCTAGTAATAAGAATGTGATTAACACTCTGATACAATAGTTTATAATACTTCCTCTCTTTGCAGGGAAACGGCTGCCATCAGCAGTTGTTTAACCGAAGGCTGCTTCTGTCCTTCAGGGTCTTTGCTCTTTAATTCTTATACTGACGTCTGTGTTAGGAACTGCAGTAAGTATAGAAAAAAAATCTTAATTCATAAAAGAAAACCATCCACTATCTTCATCTAGATTCTAATAAAATAGACAGTCTGAACCCCTTGAATGTTAGAGAGGTGTCCTATGCATTCCAAAGTAATGCCTTGGACAGACATCTGTAAATCAAAGGATTCAACTTATCCTTTAATACAAGAATTCTGACAATCTATTAGTTGAGGGATCCTACCCAGACACACAGAAATGAATGCAGATAATCTGATCTCCCAGTGTACAGATTCCCTGTTTCACTGTTTGTGCTTGGGGCTGAGCAGATTGGATCAGAACAAACAAATAAACAGATAATAGATAGATTGCAATGTTTTGATCTGCTAAGGTCATTCACACAGAGATCTGATAGGAATTAGATCAAAATGTTCAAACCAGTCAATAACCTCAGGTGACCAAATTGGTTGACACCATTTACTCAAGGTTGCCCAAACACCAATGATAAGCATACAATCTGTACATTTTCACCCACATTGCACATTTTCATATGGCCATATCAGTGTATATGTGTACAGTTACAATTTTGTGACTTTTAAAAAAACACAGTCTTTCTTAAATTTTGAAAACATGTCATTCATTGTCTTTGTTCTCTCTTTGAAATATTGATATAAGTAATATTTGGGTCTTAGTCATATATGTAAAGAGGAGCAATTCTGAAGCAAACCATCTACACCCTAGGGGGAATGAATATTCCCTTTGATTTAAATTGGGCAAGGCAAGGATCTGGAAACATAGTAACATAGTAACATAGTAAATTAGGTTGAAAAAAGTCCATCAAGTTCAACCTTCGCCTCATACCTCAGTAACTGAGAATTTTATAGCTTTCCTGCTACCAATTAAATTAGCCTTTATCAGACCTTCCCGATCAGCCTACTGATAAACAGTATAACTCTGTATGTTCCCTTTTGAAAGAAATGTATCTAATCTTCTCTTAAATGTATCCATTGTATCTGCCATAACTACCTCCCTGGGAATAAATTCCACAATTTGACAGACCTTACCGTAAAAAAAGCCTTCCTCTGCTGAAGTTTAAACCTCCTTTCCTCTAATCTCAAGGGGTGTCCCCTGGTCACCTGATCAGGCCTTGGAATAAATAGCTCACCGCAGAGATCCTTGTATTGAAATCTCATATACTTTATATACAGCTTTATATACTTTGAATACCTCCCTAGCATTGAGTGGGCTAAATGCCATATTTAAATAATTGTGAATTTACATAATTTTCATTTTAAACCTATATTGCCGTTGGCTTGCTCCAGAACTGAACCTCTTTTTAGTTCATGATTGATATGTCAATAGGCACAGTTATATCTATTCTTGAGGAAAGGCCAATAAGTCACCAAAGTGTCAAAAATGGTCCTCTAATATTCATTTCTTGTCTTAATTTAACTGTACATTGCCATGGCTACAGATTTGTACTGAGACATCTATACCCTAACAGTCAGATATCATTAGGTGTACCTCTTCTATATTGTCTTTGCTTTTATAGATTGGTAATTTTTATGGAAATACATTTAGCACTATCCAGGACGTTTGTAGCAAGTCTACAATTAATTGTAATTTATGTACTGATTGATTCATTTATTTATTTTAGCTTGTGTTGGACCTGAAGGAACCCCCGTGAAGGTAATTTGAACTGTGTTTGCTGCAAATATAAAGCAAGTTGTGGAGAGAGGAGGTGTATGGATGCATTTGATGCATGCTACACAAAGTTTGATGGATGCATTTGATGTATGATAAACAAAGTATGTAGAGTGAGTGAACTAAGGTCTAACCTTCCATGCTCCTAATATAAATGGATTAGGCCATTGTATTATAAAATGTTAATTTCTGATATGTATGGACGCACTTGTTGCATTCTGCACAAGGCACGTTGGGTGAATCTGAGAAATGAAGCAAGGTATTACCCTCCATCATGCTCTTAATGTTACACAGGTTTTCAGTTTTTGTTTCCCAAACACTTTGATAGTTTTAGATATTTTTTCTTTAGTGGTTGAGGAATTTAATCCTATCAGAGCCATGTTCCCTGAAATGGTCAGATTAAGTCTGCATAATGAATTACTCACATGTCCAGAAAAATACCTCTCTACACTTTCTTAGGCTGTTTCAGCCTTCAGAACCAGAGGGGTGGGATAAATTGGTAAAGAGGAATATAATCACACAAATCCTTTCAAATCCTTTAAAGAAAATGGAACATAATGATAGCATATTGTAAAGTCAACTTTTCATCTTTATTCAACCCTTTCAGAGGGGTATGCAATGCATTGCTTTATTATGTGTTGCTCACCCCTTTGGCACTGAAAGGTTTAATAGATAACACTTTTTTCATAGTGACAGGTTTGCTTTAAAGGAGCAGTAAACTTTTTTTTATGAAAAAAATATATATTGTACGATATTTCCTGTTGAGTAAAATATGGGTACTCCCACTACTGAGGGATGAATATTTTCAGAGTTATCACCTTTTAATCCTGTGTTTTGTTACGTTAGCAGCTGCCTCCAGTGGCCAGATTCCAATTAGTTATTCTGTTACATTCTAATGGAGAGGAAAGTCAGTGACTTACAGTTCTCCATAGAATGTGATAGAAACTAACTGTAACTTCCTGACAATAAACACAGTAAATTAACTTCCTGATTATTTAAATTGCTATAAATTTTGAATAAAACAACTGACAGCAGTGAGAGTGCCCTTGTTTTGCTCTGCAGGAAAAGCTATATAACATATACGTTTTCATAAAAAAAGTTTACTGCGCCTTTAAGCCTTGGAGGGCTAGAGGGGTGTACATCGCATTGAGAGGAAATTCACTGCACAACCCTTTGGCACTCACAGGGTAATATTAATGGTTAAATCCATTTTATTATGTATTTCTTATACTAAGGATCTTATGCAAAAAGTAGAGTAAACCAACTGCATCAAAGGAAACCCCAAAATTCCAAAAACTGCAATTGATTTAAATGGGTTGTTTAAACCTTTGAATGCTAGAGAAGGGTTCAAAAGCATTCCAAAGCAATGCATTGGACACCTCTCTAGAATCCAAAGGGTTAAACTGCCTAATTAAATCTATGACAGTTTATATTGTTTCCTGTGGTATTTTTGGTACATAGTCTCTGGTGTAATCATTACCATTTGAGTGTGTCAGTACTAATGTTACCGACTTGGCTTTCAGACTGTTATTTCTCTTTTCATGTGTAATGAACCCATAAAAATTTGTCTCACACTGTATTGTATACTCTTAATATTTTTATAATGTGTAGTAAATTCTATTATTTTTACATTAATGGTTAATGCTAAAAACTGCACATGTCTTTTGCTGCCTGTTTACAAAAATCACTACTAACAATATAACTACTCAAATCACAGGGTGGAGAGACCTGGGTTAGCAACTGCAAAAACTGCATCTGTGAGCCTAATTCCCTCACTGTACAGTGCACTGACATCCCATGTCAAAAGCCTATAAAAATGTCTTGTGATGAAAATGAAGGATTTGTTGCTGTGGAGGTACAAGACCCAAAACAGCCATGCTGTACAATATATAAATGCAGTAAGTCAATGTAAAAAGAAAAAAATCCTTTACAAAACAAGTTGTTTCAACACATTAAATTAAATCACATTAATGCTTGACCTCTCTTCCCACAGTATGTAACACCAGCTACTGCTCCAAGATAGTAAAGGAATGTGACCTTGGATTCAAACAAGTTGCTAAACAGGGACCTTGCTGTGTATCATATACATGTGGTAAGTACAAAGATTTTTATTTTCAACTTGTACCAAAAAATCTAAATTGTATTATGCCTGGGGGTAAAATCTAGAATCCTAATTTCTGGGTGCACTGATCTGAGCACACATGTTAGTATGTTTGTAACTTTGATTGACATTCTGGAGCTCAGACTCAGCTATGCTTAAACTTCAGTCATTTCTGTGGCTCTCAAGGAGTAGTGTTCCTCATCCTTTGTTACATATTACACAAAATATAATACATAAAGGGTCACATGTTCAAAGAAGTAGAGAAATAGCTTTTGCCGTTCATAACAACTTTTCAAAGTGCAGTGTTGTTGGGCTCATTAAAATTTTCAGAGAGTGTTGGCTGTTATCGGAAATATGTCATTTGTCCTGACTGAAATTGTCATATGTAAAAACAAAAATGTTATATGTAACGACAAAAAATGTCTTACCTAAGGACAATAATGTCTTACCTAAGGACAAAAATGTCTTACCTAAGGACAATAATGTCTTACCTAATTCTCACATTCAGAACTTCACATTCCCTCCACTTTTTTCTTAACATACAAATTTTGTCTTTTGCAGGACTTTTTTTGTCATTAGTTATGACAAATTTTCTTTTCTCAGCCCCTTTACCCGGCAATTCTGGAAATGTGTCGTACACAACAGACATTACTAGTTTTTTGTCGTATACTCTATAGAAAATATGTTGTTCATACTTATTTTTGTCATTCATACAACTTTTTTTTGTTTTAATACCTGTGAACATAGGGCCCAAAGTCTCATAAACTCACACATTGCATACTTATTTCTAGTTTTTATATTTTCATCTTATTAGTGCTCTGTCTGTTAAGTGAATAATTGAGCTTTGTTTTTGCTGCAGAATAATCATAGAATAAATTACAAGTGTAAGACAATATCAGTGAGACTGATGTACTAAGGAGGAGATCTGCATCAATTATTGAGAGGAGAAAAAATTCCAAAGTTACCTTTGATTTAAATGGGACTTTTGACCCCCTGTATGCTGCCTGGGTCTCCAACAATGTTTTGTAGACCTCACTAGCAGCAACATTTAAATAAATTAGACTTTTTTTATTTGTCACCTATGGTGATGCTGGTTTGACCCAGAATTGCTACAGCCCTGCTTAGAACATCAACCAACCTTTGTAGTTTGCATAAATCTCCCCAAGAGAGGCAGAATGTAAGCAACTTAACTGTGTGTTGATGTTCTGAAACAGAAACGCCCATATGCACATAAAAGAGATGCAATTCTGTAGCTAACCATCTGCACCATAGACCATGGGCTCACCCCCAATAGTGCAAATATTCTGGAATATATTCAGTTAAACAGTGAATGTCAACTCAGGCCGAGGCTTCTGAGGCTTGATTAAACAACTGACTGATTCACCTGTGTTCATGTAAGGAGATCCTGAAAACCTGCACTATTGATGGGGTCAGATGACACGTTTGAGCATCACTGCCATAATCTTCAAATACATATCTGCATTGATTTAAAATGGGATTTTTAACCCCTTGAATGCTAGGGAGGTCTCAAACACATCAATTAAAATGTTCTAGCATTTTTAATCAAGAGCAGTTTATTCCCTAAAGATTAATTAGCTTGTCAAATGACTGCATATGTTTAAATTGTGCATGTGGCCAGAAATGTATTATATTCTACTGCAAACATAAGTTCCTAGTAAAGTAAAGTGTACAAGAAAAACAGGAAAAAACATAATAATATCCAATCTAAGTGCATTATCATTTAATTGAAAAGGGAAATAAAAGAAAACATCAATCATTATACTCACATTTTGCACATCTTGGGCATAGCTGGATTTGTACTGCTATAATTCAATCACTCTTTGCTGGATGATGGTGCTATAGTGTATCAATACCTGGAGATTCACGGATCATCAAGACTCAAAGGAACATAAAGAATGAGACTGGCCTCCCTGATGGAGCAATTTCTCCTAATCCACTATAACTAAGGCTTGCACTTTCTACGATCATCTAGACATGTTCTATCTTTGGGCAGGATCCCACATCAGGATCTTAACCTTTAGTTGTGGACAATCAAGGGCACAATTAGTTGGCTGACAGGCGTAGGGACAATTTATATTTTGCAAACTCCAAATGGGCAAACTGTGAGTGACTGATGTTTTCTTTTATTCTCCATCTGTAAATAAATTATAGCTTGGATTTTATTTCATCTTGTTCCTAATTTGTACTGTTTGCACTTTATGCTACTAGGTACTATTTTCTGTTTGGGGGACAAGGCCACAAAACATTTTTAGCAGCATCAAAACTCATAAAAATATTGCATTTCATCTCATGAAAGTTCACTGATCATCTTCCTTCATTTAATTTACTGATATCATCCAATCAGGGACAGAGACTTCTTTACCTTATTGTACTATTTTTTAATATACTGTTTTTAAGGTATTATGTATTATTTTTAATATCGCTCACGAGCTCTGATATTAAGAATGTTGGGAAATTACATACATATGTTTGTAATACTATATTTACACAGTTGATTGTGCTAGTGTTTGCTTTACATTGTTTGCAAATAATAGTTGTTTAATGGGAAGAATATATTTTTTGTTGATTAAGCTGTTTCTCTCATAAGAAGAAAACACTCACTCATCAAACAGAATTACTACATCTAACAACTATTTTATACTTTTCTCAACAGAACCTGTGTACTGTGTGTTCGAAAATGGCTTGTATCTGGTAAGAACCATTTTTCAGACACTTAGGCTATATTTATAACTGGAGTTATTCTAGAGTAAACCAACTTCGCCATAGGGGACATTAAAACAATCCAAAGCACCAATGCACCTAAACAGAACTTTTCAACCCATTGAATGCTTTGCAATGACTTGGAGAGGAGACCTCTCTAGAATTCAAGAGGTTAAAAGCCCCATTTAATTTAGCAGGAATATTTATTTGTCCCCTATGGTTGGTTTCACTCCAACTAATGTATCCGACATTTCAGTCTGTATTCGAACTTTCATCAGCGACAAGCAAAGGAAGGTGTGCTCGGCTTAAAGGGATACTTTGTTTTAAATTTATTTTATTTTGTAGGCATTAAAAAAACATGAAGAATTATATAAGTCTTATCTCTCAAACCTTTATGGTTTATGAGATATTCACAAGCAAAGTTTCCCCCTGCCGCCCCTTTTACCTAGTGTAAGCCATCTCTTCTCCGATGTGGAATGCAGTCTATAGACCAGACAGATAACAGAAGGGGACACTCTTATTCCTATGGAAACAATGAAATCCCTGCCCCCCTTGACAAGCTTTTCAGGTTTTTCCCTTATCTTAATTGAAGATTGTCCCTCTCTGCAGTCTACCTGGGCACCTCCCTTCTGCTCTAGCTTAACAGTGTGACATCAGTAAAAGGGGTGGGAGGGGAACACTTTGTCATTGAATTACTCTGGAACTACAGCTCTGACAGAATTGAAATAACACTCACAAAGTCCAAATACTATGATGATTAATTAGAGCTGCTTTTATTATGAAACATTACTATCCCTTTAATGGAGTAGACTTGTGGAACAAATTGTTAGCCTAGAAGCACCCCCTAAAGACGAAGGTGTGCGTGCAACAGCATTTGGTGAATACTGCCTTAAGCGCAAAACCAAACTGAAGTAACTCTGGAGCAAACCATAGGGGACACATACAAATTTTCAAAATTCCCATTGTTTTAAATGGGTATTTTTAATCTCTTGAATGCAACAGAGGTCTACAGTTGATTATGAAACAACTCATTGGAGAGCTCTCTAGCCTTTAAGGGGTTAATCTGCTAATTAAAAACAATGTCTCCTGTGGTTCAGTTGGTTTGCTCCATAATTGCTTTATACATAAAGCCCTTAATGCATTAGGAAAAGAGGGTTGTTCTGGGGAAATAATGAGCCATTAACAGTGAACCCCTTTTGCTCATTCCTAAATGTAAATGGTAAATGGGTTACTATATCTGACTAGAGAGATTTGTGAAAATTGCTAAATACCTCTCTAGCACTTAACCTTTTGAGTGCCAGAGAGTCATCTGATACATTGCAGTGCAAAGCATTGGATATCTTTCTGGCACTCAAGGGTTTAAATAATTAAGAACTCAAGAATAGCTATGAATTAGAATTATATAAACACATCAGTTTCAATAAGCAAATCATAAAAGGAGAAGGATAAAAATACAGCTGGAGAACAAAAGACAAGCTGAAAATGAATTTTACTAGCAAATTAATCTACTGCTTTGTTTTTTCCTACTTAATTGCAGCCAGGGAGCTATATCAGAAAATCCCCATGTGAAACATGCATTTGCACAGATGAAATAGATCCAAGAACATTACTAAAGAAAATTGAATGCGTCACAGCTACATGCAAAACATATTGTCCAGCGGTAGGTTCCATTTCTCAGTCAGTACTGCAGAATAATATGTTACCTTGTCAAAAATAACATTATAAATTAACCTAAATCACTTGCAATTTCTTTTTGGCAGGGTTACCAGTACCAAGAGATAAATGGCCAATGCTGTGGCACTTGTGAGCCAGTGGCTTGTATAATGGAAAAGGGTGATATCACTGAAATGGGTGATTACACTGAAATGGGTGATACCGTTGTCATTATTCAGGTACCTTTTTCTTACAGAGGGTTTTTAATCTGTTCAGTTTTTTAAACCCTTGAGGACCAGATGGGTGAGCAAAGCATTGCAAAATATTGCACACCCCTCTGTTCCTCAAGGGTTTACTGTGTATTTTTTGTTTAGAAAACTCAAGTTATTATTAATCATTTATTACAATATAAATGTATAGCCTACATTTTTATAATGCATGGGTGCCCAACGTGAGGCCAGCGGGCCAAATACGTCCCTCCTAACCCCAGGGTCAGGCCTACCTGAGATGTATGAAAAATACAAAATGAGTTTTACCTAATAAACTAGCACATATGAACTAGTAGGCCAGTAAGGCTTAACTACCTGCCTGCCAGTACCATTCAGTTCAAGAATAGTTGTCTGTTAAAGGGATAGTAATACTTAAGTATTACTAATCCCTATAGTAAAGCCCTACTAAAAAAAAATATTGCCCCCAGTGTCATCTCTCAAACCTTTATGGTTTGAGAGATGAATGCTTCTAAAGTTGCCCTCTCCCTCCCCCTTCCCCGTAGTCAGCGTTCTAGCTGACTGCAGGGAAGAGAGTCGTACGACTTTCAGGCGGCTCACCAGCACAGCCTGATCGCGTTACTAAAAAAGAAAACTTTCACTGAAATGGTCTTCTACGTGTGCTTGGTTTGCAAGCACACGTAGAAGACCATTTTAGTGAAAGTTTTTTTTTATTTAACGTGATCGCGGCTCTGCTGCAGAGCCGGCTGATGATCTATGACTGGATTTCCCTTCAGTCAGCTACAAAGCTGACTTCGGGGAAGGGGGAGGGAGTGGGCAACTTTATAAGCGTTCATCTCTCAAACCATAAAAGTTTGAGAGATGACACTGGGGGCAATACGTTTTTTTTTAGTAGGGCTTTACTATAGGGATTAGTAATACTTAAGTATTACTATCCCTTTAAATATCAGTATTGTCATTGACCAATAAATAAATCCATATTTTTATCGATAAAAAATGAATGTGGCCCTCACACATATGGCTCTCTGATCACTTGGACACCCCTGTTATAATGTGTTAAACAATATTCCTGCTATACTCCCATTTTTAAAAGTGCACTCTTGGCAATGATAAATTGGCCAGTCTAATCCGATATGACACAAGTTTATCTAATTCAATAACTTATAGGCTTCACAATATATTTGGGAGTCACCTCATGCATTGAAGGGGTTAAAATTGCATTTAAAATAAATGGACTGTTTCATGATACTGTTGGTTTGCTTGAGAATCTTCTTCCTGAATATGGCCTTGAAATATAAGTAATTACTAACATCCTTCACATTGATTTGTTTCAGCTTGGTGATATCTGGACTCCAACTAATGAACCCTGTGTCCACTATGAATGTCACAAGATTGATGGGAAATTTGTCCTTACAAAAGTGAAGACAGCCTGCCCCACTGTTGTCTGTGAGATTGTATGTAACATTCATGTTCATTCATTAATCTATGCTTCACCTCACAAATGGCATAAGAAATAATAAAAGCAATATTATTCTTCATCATAGGGTTACGAATACAAAGAAATACCGGGAGAGTGCTGTGGAATTTGCATCCATGAAGACACTGATTGCCCGATGCCAATGCCTGACAATACAATCAAACGCCTCAAGGTAAATAATTATATATATCAAGATGTTATCTAGAGCAAGGCACCATATTCTTTATAGGAAAATTGTTTTAGAGTTTGTATAATGGGGTTATTGTTGTTAAAGGGATAGTAATACTTCGTTTTAACTTTATTTTATTTTGTAGGCATTAAAAAAACATGAAGAATGATATTAGTCTTATCTCTCAAACATTTATGGTTTATGAGATATTCACAAGCAAAGTTTCCCCCTCCCACCCCTTTTACCTACTGTAAACAATCTCTTCTCAGATGTGGAATGCAGTCCATAGACTGGACAGATAACAGAAGGGGACACTCTTATTCCTATGAAAACAATGAAATCCCTGCCCCCCTTGACAAGCTTTTCAGGTTTTTCCCTTATCTTAATTGAAGATTGTCCCTCTCTGCAGTCTACCTGGCCACCTCCCTTCTGCTCAGGCTGAAGAGTGTGACATCAGTAAAAGGGGAGGGAGGGGGAAACTTTGCTTGTGAATATCTCATAAATCATAAAGGTTTGAGAGCTAAGACTTATATCATTCTTCATGTTTTTTTAATGTCTACAAAATAAAATAAAGTTAAAACGAAGTATTACTATCCCTTTAAGGAAAGATTCTGATTATTTGGCATTCTAGAATATGAAGTAAGGCTAGAAAAGTTAAACTTGTACACACTAGAGAAACGGCATCTTAGAGGGGATATGATAACACTATATAAATATGTTCAGGGCCCATACAAAGGGCTCTCCAAAGACCTGTTCATTAACAGAACAGTACACAGGACAAGGGGCCACCCGCTTAGACTTGAGAAAGGAGATTTAGTCTACAACAGCGGAAGGGTTTCTTTACAGTAAGGACAATAAAGGTATGGAATGCACTTCCGGAGGAGGTAGTGCTATCGAAAACATTAGATGCCTTTAAAAGGGGCTTGGATACTTATTTAAAAGAGCATAACATAGAGGGCTATGTACGTTAGTATTGGGATGAATATTTAGTTGGGGCTTGTTGATCCAGGGAGAAATCTGATTGCCATTTGGAATCAAGAAGGAATTTTTTTCCCCCATTCAAGGCAGAAGTTTAAATTGCTAATTGTGGTGGGGGGGGGTTGCCTTCTTTTGGATCAATGATGGTAAACAGGAATAGGAAAAGGTTGAACTAGATAGACGCAAGTCTTTTTTCAACCTAAATTACTATGTTACTATGTTAGAATAACATGTAAATCGTTTTGGAAAAATGTTGATAATTATATTCATGTCCTTCATCTGCTTTTTCAGCCTGGAGAAACATTCACTTTACCAGGAAGCGACTGTATCATATACAAGTGTATCTTTCCTAGAGAATTGATACAGATTGATCAGTGTACCCATCCTACATGTTCGGTTAGTTTTCATTCTGCCAACTATATTTAGCTTTAGACATTAAGGTTTCATGCTGAAAATTATGAAAGCACATTGAGCAACAATACAAGCACTATACATATAAAAGAGAAGGAAAAACTAGGGATCTACCAAGAGGACTCAGTCAAAGTAAACATTAATAATTAAAATAATGAAATTTATTATAACAATATAAATCAATTGCAAAGAACTCAGACAGTATATATGGACAATGGAGCCCTGATGTCACCCCTCCCCGGTTACAAACCCTCATCCCAGCACCCCAATTCTCATCTTATAAATCAAAACAAAAACATAATAATCATTATAACAAGCATAAATAAAAAAAAAATATAAAATCAACAATAAACAAAAAACAAAAAGAGACCCAGCTATAGAGCTATTACTGGTGTCAGTGCTCTTGATAGATCCCTAATTCTTTCTTCTCTTTTGTATGCATAGATTATGTTAGGAATTAGGACACCCTATGCATGATATGCGTAGTTATGTCACATTAAGAAATTCTTGAGGTGTGCTCCTGGAGTAATTAATTTTGTTTTCAAGTACTATACAATTAACCCCTTAACGACCGGCAGATCGGCACCGCAACGTGAGTTAAGGACCACTGAGCTTTTTTTTTTTTTTTTTTTTTTTGTCTTTTTCCAGTTCCGGACTCCCTGAATGGTGTGCAGCCGCGGGGGCAGCCTGGAACTCCATGACGGTCATAGTACGTCATGGGTCGTTCAGTCAGATCGACCCTTGACGTACTATGACGATCAAGGGTCGTTAAGGGGTTAATATATGCTCAGGAAGACAGGACTATCTTTCTTAAAAAAAAGCAGTGGTTTTTATGTATAGATATATATATATATAGAGAGAGAGAGAGCGAGTGAGAGAGAAGAAAATTATCAGATATGATATTGTATTTTTTATTTTTGAAAAAAAAAGGTGCTGGAAAAATTTTGTCAAAGAGAAATGTGCGTCATCATGAATATAAATTGTGTACTGGCATTTTATTTACTTTTCTCTTGTTGTAGGCATGTCCAGAAGTAAAAACAGTGACCTGCAATAATGGTTTCCCACCAGTCAAAGTATATAGTGCAGATGGCTGTTGCTTCCATTATGAATGTCAATGTAAGTATTCTGTTTTGATACTTAAGTTAATTAAGGTTTGGTAAGAGATAATACCAGACTTGATTTATGGTGCAATTCTATTAGAAAGGATTGTAATCATGCTACAGTAAAAGATACACCGAGTCTCTCAGTAGGCATGAATCAGTAACTATGTATTGATAAAGCTTTCCCTTGTACGTATTTCAACTAAAACATGAAATATATGTATCTATGCATCTCTCCACCTCTTTCTCATGTCTGGTCTACAGTTACAGTTATTTCATATATTAAACATGGTACCAACTTTCATCTAATTCATATATTAAACACATTGTCAAAGTAGTGATTATGTAGTATGCTTCTCTGTGTAGGTGTACAATAACACACATACATTGAGGGAAATATTTTTTCAGATTGCTAAGCTGAGCTCACCTCTCTTACCTTTACAAAGACGTTTAAGAAGCAATTTATTACATGGGCAAGAAGTTTCAGGATATGAATCAAAGTTTGAAGTAACCATTTATGTTTGGTTTAAGAAAATCCTACTTAAACATCTCCTTGAAATAATATAAGGTTGGAAATCTGAATATTTATTTTTGGTATCTTGTAGGTGTCTGCAGTGGATGGGGTGATCCTCATTATATCACTTTTGATGGAACTTACTATACTTTCCTGGACAACTGCACCTATGTTCTTGTGGAAGAGATCACTCCCAAATATGACAACTTCCGTATCCTTGTTGATAATTACTTCTGTGATGCTGTTGATGGCTTGTCATGTCCGCAGTCTATTCTGATTTACTACAAATCTGACGAAGTGGTGCTTACACGTACAGTGTACCAAGGAAAAATGAGAAACATGGTAAGACGAGGCAGATATAGAATACCCATATTACCATCAAATATTTGACAGTGATCAGAATCACCGAGTAAAAGAGTTCCAAGCTGAATTAGCTATGAGATGACATGAACATACAGTGGTGCTGATGTTTGCTCTATTTTTCAAGTATTTATCAATCAGTTAGTTAACTGGGAGCTACAAAATATGTTGTTTGATGATTTTTCAAATTAACTGCACGGCATTCATACTGTTCTAATACAGAGATTATAAGCAAAATGTGACATCACAGTTTAACTAGTAAAAAAGTAACCTCTTGAGGATCAGAGGGGTGTGAAACACATTGTGAAGCAATACAGTGCACATCTCTCTGGTGTCTAGGGGTTTAAATTTAAAAATTGCAGCTATACAAGCGTACATGAAAAAGCCAGTGGTTTATACTTAAAGGAGCAGTGAACATTTTTTATGAAAACTTACATGTTATACAACATTTCCTGCTAACTAAAACAAGCAGACTCCCACCACTGTCACCTGTTTTATTGAAAAGTTATAACATTTTAAATTGTCAAGAAGTAATTGTATTCTTATGTTACTCATCAGGAAAAAGCCTTATAATATGTCTTTTCATAAAAAGTATACTGCTCTTTTAATTTAACTCTCAAGGGGTTGAGTGAGATCATTACACCAAGTAGTGATATTTTGTAAAGTCATTTTATTATTTATTATAAATGCTGAAGTGTGATCATTTTAATCATTTGCCAACAGGTTCGGTTCAATCAAAACTGGTTGATCCCAGGATTCACTGCCAATGGCATTTCTGTCAACAGTGCTGGTATTAATACTGTGGTTGAGATCCCAGAAATCAACGCTTACATCTCCTTTAGTGGAATGATGTTTGTTATCAAGCTGCCATTCAGCAAATTTGGTTACAACACAGAAGGACAATGTGGTAAGAAAATCAAGTTTCTTAATTCAATATTTATAATTCTTTTGATTTTTGTACTTATTTCTGTTTTTTAAATCATAACTCAATTTAGTTCCATTTTACATGAATCCATAATTTCTTTTTTCATAATCACATTTACCTTTAACCCCTTAAGGACCAGCGGTTCCGGGGTGTGTGGTCCTTTAAGGATTTACAGAGAGGAATGATTTGGATTCTCTGGGGAAAGTTCTGCTATAAAAAATTAATAAAGGGATTGATGTATTTTGAGGAGGTGTTAATAGATTAATGTCACAATTATAAACTGAAGTCCCCAAGCAAGGCAAAAATGACAGAAATAGAAAAAAAGGCATTAAAGGGATAGTAAAACTTAATTTTATCTTTATTTTATTTTGTAGGCATTAAAAAAACATGAATAACGATATAAGTCTTATCTCTCAAAGCTTTATGGTTTGAGAGATATTCACAAGCAAAGTTTCCCCTCCCACCCCTTTTACCTAGTATAAGCCATCTTTTCTCAGATGTGGAATGCAGTCCATAAACCAGACAGATAACAGAAGGGGACAATCTTCTTCCTATCAGAACAATGAAAGCCCTGCCCCCCCTTGACAAGTTTTTCAGGTTTTTCTCTTATCTTAATTGAAGATTGTCCCTCTCTGCAATCTACCTGGGCACCTCCCTTCTGCTCTGGCTGAGCAGTGTTACATCAGTAAAAGGGGCGGGAGGGGGATACTTTGTCATTGAATTACTCTTGAACTACAACTCTGACAGAATTTAAATAATACTCTCCAAAGTCCAAATACTATGATGATTAATTAGAGCTGCTTTTATTATAAAACATTACTATCCCTTTAAAACAGTGTTTTCTGCTTTTTTCTCCTTGACACATTGCTATTCATTGCTTACTAAAATAAAATATAAGCGACAAAACAATCCCTATTGCTTCAAAATGCTATGTAAACATCTCTCTTTCCTACTAAGTAGTTGGTTTGTTCATAAGGCCCATTATATGCAGTCCTAGATTTAAAGAGGCTAATGTACTAATAAATGGATACATTCTGGAGCAAACCAATCATAGAAGACAAAAAATTCCTCAAATACTGATTTATTTAAATGCCCTTTAACTCCTTGGATGTGAAACAGATCTTTAACACTTTTTTTACAATGCGTTGGAGACCTCCTTAGGATTCAAAGAGTTAATAGCCCCATTTAAATCGATTACAATTTTTATTTGTTCTCTGCAATACAGTTACTTTGAACCCACATGTATCTAGTTCTGCTTAATACAAACCTCAATACTTGCTGAAACATTATATTTAACTATTTTCCTTATTTTATTATTTTTATTTGAACATTCCATCAAATTCAAATAACCTTTAGTAGTAACATAGTAACATAGTAAATTAGGTTGAATAAAGACACAAGTCCATCAAGTTCAACCTTCTCCTCATACCCCAGTAACTGAGAATTGTATAACTTTCCTTTTTGTAAAGTTTCTTAGATCCATTAGGCTTCCAAAAACTATTGCCTCCTATGCTCATTATTTTCATAGCAATGAATGATTGCATTTTCTTTGTGTCCAACACAGGTACTTGCTCTAATGACAGAACTGAAGATTGCCGACTGCCCACTGGTGAGATCATTCAAGATTGCTCTCGAATGGCTCGCAGCTGGAAGGTCCATAATAAAACTTGTGATTGGCCAACACCAACTCCACCTCCTATAACCATCCCTCCAACAACAACCTGCCCACCTTCATCTCTCTGCAACTTGATCAAAAATGAGTAAGCATTTATATCATCTGACAAATATAGTGATTATGTGTTTAAAGGGATAGTAATACTTAAATATTACTAATCACCATATCGTAGGCATGTTAAAAAGAATTTAATTGTCCCCAGTGTCATCTCTCAAACCTTTATGGCTTGAGCGATAACCGCACTCAAAGTTCCCCCCTCCCTCCCCTTTCCCTGAAGCGTTCTAGTTGACTGCAGGGATATCCGGTCTTCCGTGCATCAGGCTGCTCTGCAGCAGAGCCGAGATCATGTTAGTAAAAAATAATTATTTCACTTAAATGGTCTTCTACATGTGCTTGCAAACCAAGCACACGTAGACCGTTTCAGTGAAATAATTCTTTTTTACTAACTCATTCTCGGCTCTGCTGCAGAGCCGCCTGACTGTCGTATGATGCTGACTTCAGGGAATGGGAAGGGGAAGGGAGGGGGGAACTTTGTGGGAGGTTATCTCTCAAACCATAAAGGTTTGAAAGATGACACTCGGGACAATTAAATTCTTTTTAACATACCTACAATATGGGGATTAGTAATATTTAAGTATTACAATCCCTTTAAAATAGCCATATTGTATAACTCTAGTAATTCAGTGAAATAAGATGTTTTATTTTCATTATCCTTTTTCGATGAAAATACGGTAGATTATGAGTTGCAAGTTATTTGATTATACTGTACTAGTTGAAGAGCCCGTTACACGGGCCACAGTGCCACTGCCAGCCGGTCTCGGAGCAGTCATGCGCATTAGAGACTGCCCGCGCCGCAGCTGATACAGAGCGTACTGCTCTGTATCAGCCTCGTCACCGGCAGTCTCTACTGCACATGACTGCAGCACGCGCAGCAGTCTCTACTGTGCATGACTGCGTCGTTACACACATTTTAGCGAATTATTTTATAGGATGAAGGACCATATGCAGAAATCAAAGAATAGCATACTAACTTCACCAGTGGACAAATGAGAATGCTTATTGATTTAAACTGTGGTTTTAATCAAATGAATGCTAGAGAGGTATCCAATGCAGTGCGGTCTTCAAATTCAATGTTTTAAAAGCCTTATTTAAATCAAACTGAATTTATATTTGTCCTCTTTGGTGCTCCTCCAACATCAATAACAAATTCAAACAAATGACATCAGAATTTTATTATTTTTCCTTTGAAGCATCTTTGCTGAATGCCATGAGCTGATACCACCAAAGTCTTATTATGAGGGATGTGTTTATGATGCCTGTCGTACCCGGGATGTTTCAGTGGAATGCTCCAGTTTACATGTCTATGCAGCATTGTGCACTTCCATTGGAGTCTGCGTGGACTGGAGAGCAAGAACTGAAGGCCGTTGTCGTAAGTAACATGAAGGAGAGAATCCACTTATGTACTGGTATCATATATCTACATTATTAGCTACTTAGCTATTAGAACAATATCTGGCAAAGTATAGTGAAAAGAACTTGCAATTTTGTATAAGGGGAAGAAGAACTTTAATTTACAGTGATACAATATAAAAGTGTATTCTCGCTGTCTCTTTGTTAAACAGCTTACAATTGTCCTGCTGGAAAAGTTTATAATGCTTGCGGCCCAACTCATCCTGTTACCTGTGACAACAAGTAAGAAATCAGTTTTTTAAAATTACGATATCGATAACCAGAAATATTTATTTAGAAAATGTTTTACCAGGAAGAATACATATGAATAAATATGAAAAAGCAGAATACATTTCTTTTTAATAGAAGTGTTTATAAATACAAATGGTGGAGTGAAAAAAGATGAGGGGTGAGATACACTAAGGAGTGATAAGGAGAGGTTACTTCATCAGTGCTGTCACGTCACCAAGTTCTATTTTATTCTATGGAGCCAATGCACTAAGATTTCTCCCAGTCCAACTTAGGAACTGTAGATGTGATATCACTGGAGAAATCATCTCCACTTTATCTCCTCTTTATCACGCCCTATTGAATAACCCCCGAGGTGTTCCATGCAATCACATTTTTATAGCTGATGAACGTTGAATATTCTTTTCTTGCTGTTGCAGATGTTGACACAATAATTTACAAAAGTTTCACTGTATTGTAATCTACACGTAACTCCTTGACACCGGAGTCTTCTCCATTGCAGACACCATTGAGATTATCAGTTTATGACTGTCTCTCTTTACAGGGACATGCTTGCCACCAGCAGTTGTTTGACTGAAGGATGCTACTGTCCTTCCGGGTCACTGCTCTTCAATGCTTATACTGATGAGTGTGTTCAGAACTGCAGTAAGTATAATCTCCATTAAAAAAAATCCAATTCACCTGCTTCTATCAGACTCTAAAACAATAAACTGTAGGGATGGGCCAAAAGTCAATTTTTCTATTCATAAGAATTGTCATAGGAAAAAAAAACTCTCACAGAAATTCCTGCATATAAGACATCAGTTGAAATATTAACTTTTTTTGCATCCAAAAAGGACTTTTCTTCTGTTTTCTATGGCCATAAGAATTCCTGCTGCAAAACTATCTGTTAGTATCTCTGTCACCCATACTCCCTGCAACTGTCCAGATAGTTGGCTTGCAGCCATGCTCTTTAAATCAAACAAATCCTGCCTCCCTGCTTTCCCTTTCTCTCCCAAGCAGTACAATGTTAATTTTCACAGGATTAGCACAGAATTAGCAGTTTGCAAATTACAGTAAAGGCTAAAGCTCATCAATAGGTGCAGCACCAGAGTCCATCACACCACAGTACATGCCTGTCCTTCATTGCACGTCATCCTCTAAAATAGCTAGATTCAAAATGTTAGTAGCTTTCTCACTCTCTCATTCTCACTCTTTAGCACAGACTGACAACATGCAATAAACTGACACCCATTTTTATACTGGCATGTTAGTATAGTGCGAGTACACAGGGGAGATACATCACAAGGGGGGAAATTACATTATTATTATAATTGATTTTAATGCAAACAAAAAAAAAGAAAACAGAAAAAACTTACAAAAATGCATTTGCACCCTATTTTCCACAGAATTAAGGATATTTTCTCATGTTTTGCTTTTGAGGCAAAAGTGTTTGCTAATCCCTAATGATCAGTAAAACAATCCCATACAGTAACACAGATCAGTATATAAAACGAATATCTTTTGGTCTATTAATACCATGCACAAATAAAATGGATTGTGATTAAATCAAGAATTTCAATCTAGCCCAATAAGCTCAAGCAAAAATATGTGATCAACCCCATCTAATCAAGCTAGCCCATACATAATGTGTTCATTTTCAACCAGATTGCAAATTTTCAAATGGCAGTGTCACTGTGTGTATGCATAAGCTTAGCATTTTGTTTGTTTTAACAAACACAACTTTTTCTAAAATTGGAAGTTACAATCTACAGTATGTTCTCTGTTAGGAATTTTGATAGAGGTCATACATTGGGCCTTATTTACAAAGCTAGAGAGAAGCAATTCTGGAGAAAACCGACTGCACTTTAGGGGCAATGACAATTTAAATGGAGGCAAAACAATGATTTGGAAAACCAGACATTAAAGGTTTTAAAGTCAATGGAATTTTGCTGAATTTTCATTTCAAACATATGTTGCTGTTGGACTGCTGTAGAATTGCACTTCTCTAGATTTTTAAACCATTTGCATGCCAGAAAGGTATGCAACGCATTGCTCTGCAATGTGTTGCATACCCCTCTGGCACTCAAGGGGTTAATGTTTGACTGATGTTTCAAAAGTTACAGACATATTTATTATTGAGGAAAAAAGTAACTGAAGTATTGCAAAATAAGGACATTCTATTATATAAAAGGCCAGATGCATGTTTGTCAGATGCAGTCATGTGTAGTAGAGACTGACGATACAGTCACGCACAGGAGAGACTGCCCAAACAGACAAAATGCACCATCTTCCCAGCTGCTCTCCTAGTCCTGTGTCTGTCCTGGTGTGTGAGGGAGCCCTGGGCCCCGGTCGAGCATTGTCTAGCTGAGCCCAGAGGTGCAATGAGTGTTCATGAACCCCCTGCTCTGGGTCAAGGCTCGCAGCCACATGCACACCCGAGACTGATGAGGTAGAGGCACGCTCCCTCTCTTGGTACCTCACACACTGCTGTTACTGAGGCCACAGGTGCAGGGACTGGCGGGTGCACGGCTATCTTAACCCTTTGAATGCCAGAGGGGTACGCAACGCATTGCTCTGCAATGCGTTGTGTACCCCTCCGGCACTCAAAGGGTTAACCCATTCAATGCCATTCACCTTGGCCTGTGTACACAGGCTTTTACAATAGTCTAATAATAATTAATGGATAGATTACATTTACCTCTTGTTTGTTCTGTATTACTTTTGCTCCTTTTATTACTTTATCTTCAAGCTATCTCACGTTAAACACTTTCAATTATCTTTAAATATGCACAGACACAAACATTTTTTTTTCTATTTTTTAGCTTGTGTTGGCCCTGAAGGAAAACCTATGAAGGTAATTATTTGTTATATAGACAATGCAAGTTGTGTAGAGAGGAGGTGCATGGCTGAATTTGATGCATGCTACACAAAGCATGTAGAGTGAGTCGAATGCACTAAGATCTAACCTTCCTTGGGCTGGATTCTATTGTAGGTGCTAATTAAATCACTGCTTTTATCTCTAATTTTCTTCATAGATTTCACTAGGAAAATGTTTGATAAAACAGGCATTAACATTTAGCACCTGCAGTAGAATCTAGCCCCTAGTTCCTCATACAAGTGGATCAGACCATTTTATTTTGTATAGAGAATTTCTGATACTCAATGACTTATGCATTAAGGTAAAGTAGAGTGAACAAGCTACGTCACAGGGGAGAAAGAAAATTCACAAAACTGCAGTTGATTTACATAGGGCTTTTAACCCATTGAATGCTAGACAGGTCTCTAATGCACTGTGAAGCAAACCGTTAGAGACCTCTCTAGAATTCAAATGCTTAAATGTCCCATTTAAATCAATTAGGATTTGATTGGTTTCTGTGGTGCAGTTGGGTCGCCCTAGAATTTTTTTTTTTTTGTTGTTGTATATAGACCCCAGTGTCAGCATTACCATCCTATATTATAATTCACTAAGGATGTTTGTCAGAAGCTGTCATGCGCAGTAGAGATGGCTGCGCATGCTGCAGTCATGCTCAGTACAGACTGCTCGCGCCGTGGCAGCAAGCGGTCCCAGGAAGAAGCGCAGAGAGGACTCCGGTCTGAATTTGGAGCGCCCCGCTCCGTATCAGCTCCAGCGCATTGGGGCAGTCAGAACTGCGCATGACTGCAGCACCGCCAGTGTTGGCCCATATACACAGGCTTTAAAACTCGTTGTGCTATATATAAGTCAGTTCTGATGATGTTTATTTAGCTTAGCATGAACTGTCATTTATCTCTACATGTGTAATGAATCCATTAAGAAATCTGACTCATGCTGATTTTACTTTTCTGATTAAAGGGATAGTAATGCTTGATTTTAATTAAGTTTAATATTAAACATATTAAAAACGTAAATGCAGTGATGTAAGCCCCGTCTCTCAACCATGTATAGTTTAAGAGATATAAGCTTCTAAAGTTCCCCCCTCCTCCCCTTTCACTCACATCAGGCACACTTTGTAGACATTTCCAGTGAAGTATTTCTTTGTAGACAATGCTATTTTCTTCTCTGCTGAAGAGCCATCCGCTTCCAGGATCAGTATCTCATTCTGTCAGCTAGAGGGCTGACCTGAGTAAAAGGGGTGAGAGGAGGAACTTTAGAAGTTTATAGCTCTTAAACTATACATGGTTGAGAGACGGGACTTACATCATTGCATTTACGTTTTTAATATGTTTATTATTAAACTTTATTAAAATCAAGCATTACTATCCCTTTAATACTAAAAATGACCTATTTCTTCAGGTGCCTGTTTACAAAAAGAAAACTAATATTATGAACTCTCAATTCATAGGCTGGAGAGACCTGGATTAGCAACTGCAAAAACTGCATCTGTGAGCCTAACTCCCTCACTGTACAGTGCACTAATATCATATGTGCAGAACCTGAAAGTGTTTTCTGTGATGAAAATGAAGGCTTCGTTGCTGTGCAGGAACCCGATCCCAGACAGCCATGCTGCATGAGGAACAAATGTGGTAAGAAAGTGTAAAAATAAACAGTTTAGAAAAGATTGGTTATTTTAACACTTTAATTTAAATCACATTAATGTTGTAATGCAGATAAAGAGTGGTACCATGTTAAACATGGATAAAACAGGAGATTAGCAGAGTAATACCTTTATTGGCTAAATGAACAGCTTTCAGTCATGTTTTAGTCATAACATGCATGACGATGAGACCTAAGTGGTATTGAAAGCTTGCACCATAAAGCTTTTCATTCAGCCACTAAAGGTAAAACTTTTACTCTACTAATCTCCTGATTAATATTACAAGAACTATAAATAAAGGTTTGACCTCTCTACCCACAGTGTGCAACTTCAGCTATTGTTCCAAGAAAGCAATAGAATGTAAACCTGGATACAAAAAAATTGCCAGTCAGGGACCTTGCTGTGTATCATATAGATGTGGTAAGTACAAAGTTTTTTTTTTTAATTTTGCCAAGCAATCTAAATTGTATTATACATGTGGTACAAGCACCTTTGAGAATACAAACTTTCTAGGACATAAGGACATCTCAGTTAGAGCACATATGTTAGTATGTCCACCACTTTGAATGACAAAAAAATTATTTCATACTATATACTTAAAGGAGCAGAAAACTTTTTTATGAAAACCTATATGTTATGGGGCATTTCCTGCTCAGTAAAACAAGGGTACTCTCACTACTGGTAGTTGTTTTATAGCATAGTTATAACTGTTCAAAACAATTATACTACATGGAAATAGAGATCCAGGGAACTTACTTCTTGAATGTTCAAACTGACTGGAAGTGATAAAGCTGTTACTGTCACATTTAAAGTGATAGTAATGTTTCATAATAAAAGCAGCTCCAATGAATCTTTGTAGTATTTGGGCCATGGAGAGTGTTATTTCAATACTATCCGAGTTGTAGTTCAAGAGTAATTTAATGATAAAGTATCCCCCTCCCGTCCCTTTTACTGATGTAACACTGCTCACCTCAGAACAGAAGGGTGGTGTCCAAGTGGATTGCAGAGCGGGGCAATCTTCAATTAAGATAAGGGAAAATCCTGAAAAACCTGTCAATGGGGGCAGGGTTTTCATTGTTCTCACAGTAAGAAGATTGTCCCTTGCTGTGAGCTGTCTGGTCTGTGGACCAGATTCCACATCTGAGGGGAGGTGTCTTACACTAGGTAAAAGGAGCAGGAGGGGGTACTCTGACAGTATTGAAATAACACTCTTCATGGCTCAAATACCATGAAGATTAATTGCAGCTGTTATTTTTGTGAAATATTAAAACTGTTGTCAGTGAATAAAATTACACTGTCTCACAGAGTGCAAAATAATAACTATCTGAAATCTGGCTGCTGTGGGGAAATCTTAAAGTACAAAATGTAATAACTCTGAAAGCTTCATCTCCCATCAGTGGAAGTACCCTCGCTAACTCAGCAGGAAAAGTTCAACAATATACAGTATGTTTTCTTTCACAAAAAGTTTACTGCCCCTTTGTCCAGTTTGTGGCTCTCCAAGAAACATACCATGTAAAATTTTACACACAATATGATACAAAATATCCTACATACTCACAAATTACAGACTTAGTTCCAGCCATTATATTTACTTCTGTGTAGTGCTATGGCTCTATAGCTGAGTTTTGTTTTTGCCGCCGTGTAATCACAGAATAAATTAAACATTCAAGAAAAAAATCAATGAGACTGATGTACTAGGGAGGAAACCTGAAACAATTCTAGAGGGAAAATTTACAAATTGCCCAAATTACCTTTTATTTGAATGGAACTCAATGCTTTGCAATACATTGGAGGCCTTGCTGCAGCCCTGTTTAACCTCTTAACAATTGTTGATGTGTTAGAACCATCATGATGGTCCCTGAAATAAGGACCATGATGACCATGGCATGTCTTGACTTTTTTTTATCACAACAGGCCTACAAGGCATGCTGTGATCACTAGGAGAGCCTAAAACTGTCTGCTTCGAGATCTGAGCAGTCAGTTTCAGACTCTTCCGTGGAGAGCCAGTACATGTGATCGCTCACATGTACTGGCTGTCCAAACACACACAAAAAAAATGCATTGGTCTTCCAGTGCACCCCACTCCTGGACCTTGCAGTCCTTAAAGGGATAGTAATACTTTGTTTTATCTTTATTTTATTTTGTAGACATTAAAAAACATGAAGAATAATATAAGTCTTATCTCTCAAACCTTTATTGTTTGAGAGATATTCGCAAGCAAAGTTTCCCCTTCCGCCCCTTTTACCTAGTGTAAGCCATCTCTTCTCAGATGTGGAATGCAGTCCATAGACCAGACAGATAACAGTAGGGGACAATCTTCTTACTGTGAGAACAATGAAAGCCCTGCCCCCCTTGAAAAGTTTTTCAGGTTTTTCCCTTATCTTAATTGAAGATTGTCCCTCTCTGCAGTCTACCTGGGCACCTCCCTTCTGATCTGGCTGAACAGTGTTACATCAGTGAAAGGGGCGGGAGGGGGATATTTTTCATTGAATTACTCCTGAACTACAACTCTGGCAGAATTGATATAACACTCACCAAAGTCCAAAAACTATGATGATTAATTAGAGCTGCTTTTATTATGAAACATTACTATGCCTTTTAGGGCTTAAATGAATGAACATGTAATTCAATCCTTACTGTGCAGTTGTTTTGCCACAGAGTTGCTCCAGTCATTCTTAGAACATCAGCTTTTGTAGTTTGCATAGATCTTCCCAAGAGGCACAATCTATGCAATGTAACTGTATGCAGACATTCAAACACCTAAGAGAAAAGACAATATTCATAAAAACAGGAACAATTCTAGGACTAACTATCTGTACAATAAACCAGGGGCAATCAAACCTGCCTTCATATATCCCCCAATAATGCATGTTTCTAGGATATCCTCAATTAAACACAAGTGAATGTTGTCAACTCAGGAAGAGGCTTCAGGATGATTGAACCACTCTTCAGTTTTGTTTATAGGAGGAAATGTTGAAAACCTGCACTGTTTGGTGTCAAAGTAAACATTTGAGCACACCTGTCATAATTTACAAATAAATATCCCCATTGATTTTAGATGGGATTTTAGCCTCCTGAATGATAGGGAGGATCCAATGCATCTTTCTAGAAAAGGGTTAAAAACTCTATTTAAATCAATAGGAATATGGAACATTTTTAATTTATTTCATGTAGAGCAGTTAGTTTTCCCCATGCTTATGTTGTACATATGAGCAGAAATGTGTTCTATTCCATTGCAAATAATAGATGTTTAATGGGGAAAACAGACATTGTAGTTTATCTCATAAGAATACAATTTTCAGTCATCAAACAGAATTAATGTATCTAACAAATTTTCTATACTTTTATCAACAGAACCCGATTACTGTGTAGTAAACAATGTCTTATATAAGGTAAGCTTTTTTTTTTTAAACTCTTAGTGTATTAAAAAAATAAATAAAGGACTATTAAGGGTTAATATGTGATGAACAGGGTGAACAGATTTTTTTTTAAATTTAATTTACTAGAAAAATTCTGCCCACCTCCCTATCGCCAACATAATTTAAAAAACAAATGTTATAAACATAAACACATCAGTTGTAATGAACAAAACATGAATGGAGACAGATGAAAAGAAATCTATATATATAAAGCTTTAGCCTGCAAAGCCGCTGTGTGCGTAATGGCACATGGCCAGTAAAGAGACTGCCGGGATGATGCAGTCATGTGCAGTAGAGACTGGCTGAATGCGCTGCTCTGGATGGCTCACCGCCTGTGCTCCTGGCTCTGGGGCAGCAGCCGAGGCCTCTGGGTGACACTTTAGCCCGTGTATACAGGCTTTCAAACTAGTATAAAAATTAAAAGACAATGTGAAAATACATTTTAATAACTTTGTTTTTTTTCAATGTAATTACAGCCAGGACAAGTTATCCAACAACCCGCAGGCTCATGTGAAATATGTGAGTGCACAGAAGAAATAGATGCCAAAACATTACAATATCTGATTAAATGTGTCCCAATCACATGCGACAAACATTGCCCATTGGTAGGTTCTACTACACCAGTGACAGTATTACAGAATAAAAAGTCAATGTAAAATATAACAGTATAACTAAACCTAAAATTGTTATTTTTTTTGGCAGGGTTATGAGTACAAAGAGATAAATGGTCATTGTTGTGGTATTTGTGAGCAGGTGGCTTGTACAATGGAAAAGGCTGTTACCACTGACGTGGGTGATACCATCATTGTTATTCAGGTACTTTCTTCTACAGTGGTATTTTTAACCTGCTTTTTCTTTTAAACCTTTAATGATCAGAAAGATTGTAAGGCAATGCTTTGTACATCCCTCTGATCCTCAAGTGGTTACCATGTATTCTTACTTATAAAACTGCTATATTATTCAAGAAGCTCCTCAATTATTACAAAAGAATTGTATAGCTGTCATATCTACACTTTTTATAATGTGTTAAGTTCTATTACTGTCTTATTCCTATTTACAGAACTGCACTTTTGGCACTTTCGGGCAACTGCATATAAAACTTCTGAAGTATCTGATATGACACAGCTTTATATAGTTCAATGGTTAAAGGTGTCACAATGTATCTGACACCTCTCTAACATTCCATAGATTAAAATACCATTTTAAATGAATAGATTTCTCATCTGTGTTGAAGTTGGTTTGCTCAAGAATTTAACTTCCTAAATCGAACCTTTAAGTTTGATTCATTACTAACTTTTCTTTAAATTCTTTTAGATTGGTAACATCTGGACCACACCTGGTGAACCTTGTGTCCACTATGAATGTCACAAGATCAATGGCATTTTTGTTCTTACGAAAGTGATGACGGCCTGCCCCACTGTTGTTTGTGAAATTGTATGTATCTTTTCATACTTATTTTTCTTATGTGATTCACTTCACAACTGATAGTAAATGTGAAACAAATCATGGGAAAATAAGACAAGCAATATTATTATTTATCATAGGGTTATGAAATCAAGAAAATGTCTGGAGAATGCTGTGGAATATGTGTCAAGGTGAACTGTACAATGCCAATGCCTGACAATACAATCACCTTCAGGGTAAGTAATCTTGCAACAAACAAGTTTTAAACTATCACGATGTTGACTGGAAAAAGTTACCATATTCTATTTAGGAAAATTGTGTTAGATATTGGAAAAATGATTAGATAATGTGTAAAAGAGATTTTGATCATTTAAAGTTATAGTATGAGATGTAAATAATTAAAAAAAAATTCAAATTATATTGATGCCTTTCATCTGCTTTTCAGCCTGGAGAAACAATTACTTCACCAAAAAGAAACTGTATCAGTTACTTCTGTACTGCTAATAAAGAAGTGGAAGAGATTGATCGGTGTCCCACACCTACTACTACATGTCCGGTTGGTTTTCATTTTACAACCTATATTTATCTCAGGCTGAACGTTAATCAATTTAACCAAACAAAAGTATGCAAGATATATAAGGTCAGAAAGAGAGGGGGATTTCTCTGGAAAAAAATTGTATGTGTGTATGTAAGTGTGTGCTCTCTTGTGTGTGTGAAATATATAATTATGTTCTATTTTAGGAGAAAACAACAGTATATGATAATATGTTTTTTTTTGTTTTTGTAAAAACGGTGCTGTTAATATTTTGACAAAGTGACACAATCAAAACACGTGTATTCATGTCATCACCAGTAATTGTGTACTAACATTTTATTGCTTTCCTCTTTTCTATTGTAGCCCTGTCCAGAAGTAAAAACAGTTACCTGCAAAAATGATTTTGCACCAGTCAAAGTATACAGTCCAGATGGTTGTTGCTTCCATTATGAATGTCAATGTAAGTACTCTGTTTTTGATACCACAAGCTAATCTGAATTGATAAGAGACAATACAAGACTTGATTTATATTCCAATTCTAATAAAATGGTTTGTGATCATGATTCAGGAAAAGATTCACAAAGCCAATCATTATTTTGAAACAACAGCCATGAACTGATAGGGTAGTGAGTTAAGCCTTTCCCTTGTTTTTGTTTTATTTATAACAAAATAATTTAGGTCCTTATTCATCTATCCATATCTTCCATATGTATGATCCTCACTTATTTTATTTAAACCCATTTTATTAAGTTCATGATCAAAGTAGATATAAGGCAATGTGAGTCTTGGTAGGTCTAAAGTAACACACTTGTACTGACAGTTGATCTCTTCTTATTTTAAGAAGAGGTTTTAGTAGCAATTTAATAAATAGGGAAGAAGGTTGAGCATACATGTTTATAGTAACTAATAATGGTTGATTTACTTAAGCCTTCTCTTAAAAGTAGTAGAAGTTGGCAATCTGAATAAAATTTATTTTATTTCTTTGTGTTATACTGTAGGTGTCTGCAGTGGATGGGGTGATCCTCATTACATCACTTTTGATGGAACGTATTATACTTTCCTGGACAACTGCACCTATGTTCTTGTGGAAGAGATAACTCCCAAATATGACAACTTCCGTGTCCTTGTTGATAATTACTTCTGTAATGCCCTTGATGGTTTGTCATGTCCACAGTCAATTTTGATTTACTACAAATCAGATGAGGTGGTGTTAACACGTACAGTGTTCCAAGGAATAATGAGAAATATGGTAAGATGAAGCAGATAAAAAATCTCTTTGGGAAAAGGTTGTTGGAGATCGCTAATAAGCAATGCAGTATCGTGTTTCTGATTTTCTCTTCCATTTTCCATATGTTAGCAAACTGTCAGTTAATTGGGAGCTACAGGAGGATCCATTGCATAATGATTCTTCAACTGTACTCTTGCTCTTATGGGAAAATAGACTGGCATTCAGCCTGCTACACTAAAGCTATTATGAGCAAAGCTTAAATCACAGTTTTACTAGTAAAAACAATTAAATAATAATTTTAAAAAATGTTATACATATGTATATTGATAACAATTCTATATACTTATTTAAGTAAAATTCATTGTCCACCCCTGCCACTCAAAGGACAATTTTAGATTGATTTGTGATATTTTCTATAATCATATTCTGATTAGTTATGAATGCCAAAGAGTGATCATGTAAATCATTTGCTAACAGGTTAGGTTCAATCAAGTCTGGTTGACCCCAGGGTTCAATAAGAATGGCATTTCTATCACCAGCGCTGGTATTAACACAGTGGTTGAGATCCCAGAAATAAATGCTTTCATCTCCTTTAGTGGAATGATGTTTGTTATCAAACTTCCATTCAGCAAATTTGGTTACAACACAGAAGGACAATGTGGTAAGTAAATCAAGTTCCTTACTTATATAGAAATTCATTTTACTATTGTGGTTATTTTGTTGCAAAATCATAACTTTATTTAGTCTCAGTATAAAGGAATCAATGTTTTTTTATAATCATGAATGTATTTATGTATGTATATTTTTTTACATGGTGCCATACAAGATATACACAGCTCCTTACAAAAAGTATAATAGTAAATAAAATAGGTGTTCCAGTGAATATAATAATTGAGGTTTCATTAAGTTCCATAGTTATAGAAACAAGAGAAAAGTAATTCCATACCCAAGGATTTGACAGTCAAATTGGGTAATATGAATAAAACAGTGCCGTGAATTACAGTGCTGATTTTATCAATAAGGTGGGTGTGATGTTATTGTTTCAAATGATGGAATTTGAGGGTAAGTTTTATGATTGAGGTTGACAGTTCTACATGTAGGGGGAGAGGTATGGATTATTCAGAAGTAAGGAGTGGGAAGTGAAAGAGGGGGGAAATGGCTATGGATGATGTGACAAGATGGGAGCTGTGTACTGAGAGAAGTATGCAATGAAGGAGCAAATGTACACGTGGACAGCTGAGCTGAGGGCTCCAAAAGAAAGAAAAATGGCTGGAGGTGAGGTGGTTCTTAAAGGGATAGTAATACTTCGTTTTAACTTTATTTTATTTTGTAGGCATTAAAAAAACATGAAGAATGATATAAGTCTTATCTCTCAAACCTTTATGGTTTATGAGATATTCACAAGCAAAGTTCCCCTCCCCGCCCCTTTTACCTAGTGTAAGCCATCTCTTCTCAGATGTGAGTCTGGTTGTATGACAGTACAGATAACAGAAGGGGACAATTTTCTTTGTATGAAAACAATGAAAGCCCTTCCCCCCTTGACAAGTTTTCCAGCTTTTTCCATTATCTTAATTGAAGATTGTCCCTCTCTGCGGTCTACCTGGGCATCTCCCTTCTGATCTGGTTGAACGGGGGGGGGATACTTTGTTTGTGAATATCTCTTAAACCATAAAGGTTTCAGAGATAAGACTTATATCATTCTTCATGTTTTTTTAATGCCTACAAAATAAAATAAAGTTAAAATGAAGTATTACTATCCCTTTAATAGAAAGCTATAATCTAAGCAGAGTGAGCAGGTTCAGTTTTGGTGGTGATTCATACCATTGAGTGTAGAATTGATAGCATGAGGAGAGATGGAAAGGAGAGAGGTCAGTTGGTAGACAGCTGCAATAATAATAAGTGTAATAGAAAGAGGATGTGCACCATACTTTTAGTAGCTGTCTGGGAGCATCATGGGAAGATTTCAGAATTATTACAAAGTAATAAGTGGCAGGTTCTAGCCAAGAAGTTAACCTGAGTGAAGAAGGAAAGGAAAAATCAAATATGGACCCTAGACAGTTTGCTGAGTCAACAGGATAAATGTCAAAATTAAGCTCTGAAGAACTACAACGAACACAAGATAAGAATGTTTAGAATGCTGTTCATTCCTTTGGATGAGAAAATATCATGTCACTCCAATAACTTAGTTGTTACACTCTTCCAATTCATTTTTTTAAATAGTCGCTTAGGAAACAGGCATCAGTGCCCCACACCTGCCGATGCTCTCCTCAGAATGAGTGCGGCTATAAAGGTAGATATAATCACGCCTACATTTAAAAAAAGCATTTAATAGTGTAGTGAGGTATTTTATTCCAGAACTTTGATAGTTTGTGTAAAATATGTGTGTTATTTCTTAATTCAAATTTGATACCATTTTGTTCTATATTACTCAACAAAATAAACCTCTAAACTGATGATAAGATTAGAATTACTGGGCCTTTCTCATAGACATGGACTTACGGAGAGGGATGACTGGGATTTTGTGAGGATAGCTTTTTCACAAACCATCTTTAAATTAATGCATTTTTATAATGTGTAATTAGATACAATTCACAAACATTAAACTAAAGTCACCAAGCAAGGCAAAAATGAGTGTCAATGAATAAAAGAAAGTAAAACAGAGCCTACTGCACTTTCTTCCTTGACACACAGAAAGAGAAACATTTGCATTTGGCAGTTTTCATTAAACTTTGGGCTTCAAGAATAAAAAGCGGAGAAATTAAGGAGAATACCAACTGCACTCTAGGGGACAAAGAAAAAATCCCAAATTCCCATTGCTTCAAAATGCTTTTCAGACCTATTTAGCATACAAGGGGTTAAAAGCCCTATTCAAATCAAATAGGTTTCTGGAAATGTAGATTTCTTTCCAATATTATGTTATTTTAATGAGTTTTAAAGCGGAACTATCACCTTCATAATATTGCCCCCAATCCTTTCCGAATGCAGCGATATGTAAAGCCAAACTGTTATTATTGTGATAAAGTCTGTGTTATAAAAAAAAAATAAACTTCTTCTGTAGGCATTCAGGGCACAGAACTTACAAGAGAAGCTGTGTGTGCCTGCACCTTCAGCAACTTCTGTTACCTTAAGGTAACGGAAGTAAGTCACCACTAGTGTTGAGCGAGCACCCCGATGCTCGGGTGCTCGGGTGCTCTGACCGAGCACCCCCTGAGGCTCGAGTGCTCGGCCGAGCACCCGAGCCCCATTGACTTCAATGGGGCGACACCAGGCACCCCCTGCTCTGATGAGGGGAGGGTGCCTGGTCAATGCCCCCTTCATCTCCGCTATGCCCCCTTCATCTCCGAATGCCCCCTTCATCTCCGCAATGTCCCCCTTCATCTCCGCTATGCCCCCTTCATCTCCGCTATGCCCGTCTTCCACAATGTCCCCCTTCATCTCCGCTATGCCCCTCTTCCACAATGTGCCCCTTCATCTCCGCTATGCCCCTCTTCCACAATGTCCCCCTTCATCTCCTCTATGGCATAGAGGAGATGAAGGGGGACATTGTGGAAGAGGGGCATAGCGGAGATGAAGGGGCACATTGTGGAAGAGGGGCATAGCGGAGATGAAGGGGGACATTGTGGAAGACGGGCATAGCGGAGATGAAGGGGGACATTGTGGAAGAGGGGCATAGAGTCTATGCCCCTCTTCCACAATGTCCCCCTTCATCTCCGCAATGCCCCCTTCATCTCCGCAATGCCCCCGTACCTCCAGTCCCTGGTGGTCCAGCGGAGCGTCTTCGGATCTGTGCCTCTTCCGGCACAGATCCCCGCCACCCGAACATGGCGGGCGAGCACATGGCGGTACTCGACGAGTACCGCCATGTGCCGAGCAGAGCGATGCTCGAGCCGATCCGAGCATCGGCCGAGCACGCTCGCTCATCACTAGTCACCACCAATCCGAGCAGTGCATGGGACACTCAGCGCAGACTCAGAGGTACTTTACCTCTAAGATGTCTGTGCTGTTGTCTGCTGAATGCCTACAGAAGAAGATGCTTTACTTAATAAATCGGACTTTTTCAACATAATAACAGTATGGCTTTACCTGTCGCTACATTATTAAAGGATTGGGGAGAATATTAAGAAGGTGATAGTTCTGCTTTAACCCTTTGGTTGTTGGAGAGGTCAAATTCACATGGAAACCTCTCTAGGTTTCAAATGTTTAAAGTTTTATTCATTTCCTGCAATACATTTACCCTGCTTAATGTCTGTTAAAACATCACATTTTGCTGTTTCCCGTCTTATGATTATTATTTATTTGAATCATCCATAAAATAATTAATACTTTATTATTTTTTTTATACAACTTCATATAACCTTTCTCTTTGGAAAGTTCTTTAGGTGTGTTGGGTTTCCAAAAACTCTTGCCTCTTTTATAAATTATTTTCATTTCAATGAATGACTGCATTTTCTTCTTGGGTCCCACGCAGGTACCTGCTCTAATGACAGAACTGAAGATTGTAGACTGCCCACTGGTGAAATCATTCAAGATTGTTCTCGAATGGCTCGCAGCTGGAAGGTGAATCCTGAAAAATGCACTGGGGTACCACCAACTACTACTCCCAGACCTCCAACTACTACACCAACAAGCTGCCCACCTTCACCTCTCTGCAACTTGATCATAAGCGAGTAAGAAATATCATCTAGCATGTACAGTGATAATTTGTTTACAATAGTTGCACTGTCTAACCCCAGTAATTCAATCAACTAAGGTATTTTATTTTGCAGAATCATTTTTTAAGACAGAAATACAATAGTTTCTGAATTACATTTATCTGAAGCAATTTACTATACAGAAATAAAAAAGAGGAGCAAGCCAGAGTGGGCAAATGAAAATTCCTATTGAGTTAAATCATGGTCTCGAATACATTGCAAAGCATTGGGGACTTCTTTAGCATTCAAGGATTTAAAGCCTTATTTAAGTCTATGAAAATTTTTATTTGTACCCTTGGTACTTTTGATTTGCTCAATATTGCTCATCTTTTACTCTCTGCATAAGGTCCACTGGATGCAACCAATGTCCTCAGTAAATTAATACAAGAAAATGATTGACCATAATTCACTTCTATCATCTTTAAAGGGTCTTTGCTGCATGCCATGAGCTGATACCACCAAAGGATTATTATGAAGGCTGTGTTTATGATGCCTGTCACACCCGGACTGAGTCTGTGGAATGTTCCAGCTTAAAGGTCTATGCAACCTTGTGCACTTCCATTGGGGTCTGTGTGGACTGGAGATCAAGGACAGGAGGCCTTTGTCGTAAGTGACATGGAGGAGCAAATCAATCTCTATAATGGTAGCATAGTTGTAAATTATCAAATAATTTGTTATAAAAAGACTGAATGGTAAAGTATAGTGAAAATAACTTGAGATGATATGGGTAACCTTAATAAACAAAGATAGAATATAGAATTATAATAACACTTTCTCTTTTTTAAACAGCTTACAGCTGCCCCACTGGAAAGGTTTATGATGCTTGTGGCCCACTCCATCAAGTTACCTGTGACAACAAGTAAGAAATATGTTTAAGAGTGGTTGCTGATTCTGAAGTGAATACGGTATGATCTATTTGTGCTGGAACTAAATGGCATTACCTCAGATTTTCAGTAATTGGAGCTATATATCATATATTACCTTTAAACAGAGGTGGTTATGAATCATTATAGTAACTAGTCACATGAGAAAAAGCTGTGTTTTCCCTGGCTATTAGTTCATATCAAATTTATCAAATTCTTTATAACTAATGAATGCTGAATATTCCATTGTTGCAAATATTGACACAATTATTTACAAAATAATTTTGTAATATTGTAGCCTACATGTAACTTCTTGATACCAGATACTTGTTCATTGCGGACACCAATGGGAATACCACTTTATATCATATTTTATGATACCTCCTCTCTTTACAGGGAAATGCTTGGCAGCAGCAAATGTTTAACTGAAGGCTGCTACTGTCCTCCAGGGACAATGCTTTTCAATGCTTATAAAAACATTTGTGTTAAGGAATGCGGTAAGTATAGAAACAAACATTCCGATTCAAGTAAAAATAGTTCACTGGCTTCTTCCAGACTTTTAAACAATAATGTACACATACATACAGCAATTTTGGCAATTTGATAAGGGAGGGATCAAACACACATCAAACTGCTTATAATCTAATTTTGCAGAGTACAGATGTAATTTTATTTCTCTGTTTGTTGGGCTGTGCAGAGCTAGTAAAAAAAAATCAATGCAATTGCAAATGTCAAGTCATAAACATGAGTGAACCAAATAAATATTGTCGCAAACAACTATATACCAGTACCACGAGTGTTAATATACACTCGGAATACTTAACCTAAAATTAAGCTGCTGCTCCAAACAAACCAACAAGGTAAACTAAATAAAACAAATAGTGATAGGAGGTGCTCATAAATAATAAAATATCAGAATCCAAAGTGTACAACACCATATGAAAAAATAATAACAAAAATAAAAAATGATAACAAAAATAAGTCATAAACATATTGTTATGTTTTAGTTTTGGAACACCATGGACACAGAAACCTAATTGTGATCAGATCAAGAATTTCAAACCAGACTGATAAACTTGCACATTTTAAATGGCCACATTCCTAAAACAGGAACACAAATCACTCATGCTCTATGTTCTGTGTTTGAAATCTTGATATAGGTATACTCTAGGTCTTATTCACCAAGCTTAAGAAATGCAATTCAAGGGTAAACTATAAGAGGGAATGAAAATTCCTTTGATTTAAATGATGCGAAACAATGAGCTTGAAATCTCTCTCTAACATTCAAGGCATTGAAATAAATGGCAGTTTGTAGAATTTTCATTTCAAACCTATGGTTCAGTTGTTTTGTCCCAGAATCGCATCTCTTTAGTTTTGTCATAGTGCATGATTAATGATCCAGTAGGCACAGATATCAATGTCTGTTTTGGAGGACAGGCCAATAAGTAAATAATGGACATCTAATAATACATGTTGGAATGACTACAAATTTTTACTGAAGCATCTATATCCTAAGAGAGATAACATTAGGTGTATTTATTGTTTTTTTCCTATATTGGCTTTGACTTTTATTTTTTCCAGACATTTCAATTTGCACACATTCAATTATCTTTTAAATATTTATTGATCATTCTTCAAAATAGAAGTCCATTAACCAATGCCCACAAATGTTGAATCAAGTCTATAATTAATTATAATTTCATTTTTCAGCTTGTGTTGGACCTGAAGGAAATCATAAGCAGGTAATTAGAATTTATTTGTTATAAAGACAATGCAAGTTGTGGAGAAAGGAGGTACAGTGGATATAATGTCTACACACCCCTGTTAAAATGCCAGGTTCTTGCGATGTTAAATAATGAGACAAAGATAAATCATGTCAGAACTTTTTCCACCTTTAATGTGACCTGTAACGTGAACAATTCAATTCAAAACAAACTGAAATCGTTGAGGGGGAAAAATAAAAAACTCCCAATAACCTGGTTGCATAGGTTTGCACACCCTTAAACTAATACTTTGTTGAAGCCCCTTTTGATTTTAATACAGCAATCAGACTTTTTGGGTAGGAGTTTATTAGCATGGCACATCTTGACGTGGCAATATTTGCTCACTCTTCTTTGCAAAAGCGCTCCACTTTAAATGATGTCAGGTGTGTACTGACTTCTATTTAACATGAGATTGAATGTGAATGGTTAATTCTGAAGACAGCCACATTCCCAGTTATAAGAGGGTGTGCACACCTATGCAACCAGGTTATTGTGAGTTTTTTATTTTTTCCCCTCAACAATTTCAGTTTGTTTTGAATTGAATTGTTCATGTTATAGGTCACATTAAAGGTGGAAAAAGTTCCGACATGATTTATCTTTGTCTCATTCTTTAACATCACAAGAACCTAGCATTTTAACAGGGGTGTGTAGACTTTTTATATCCACTGTATATGGATGCATTTGAGTGAGTTTAAATATTTTATTATACAGTTTTAATTTTAGATAATCAGGTCCTTATGTATAGATGCAAATTAGAGTAAACCAGCTACACCATAGGGAAAACAATGATTCCTAATATCACAATTAAAGGGATAGTAATACTTCATTTTATATTTATTTTATTTTGTAGGCATTATAAAAACATGAAGAATGATATGTCTTATATTTCAAACCTTTATGGTTTGAGAGATATTCACTAGCAAAGTTTCCCCTCCTGCCCCTTTTACCTAGATGTGGAATGCAGTCCATAGACCAGACAGATAACAGCAGGGGACAATCTTCTTCCTATGAGAACAATGAAAGCCCTGCCCCCCTTGACAAGTTTTTCAGGTTTTTCCCTTATCTTGAAGATTGTCCCTCTCTGCAGCCTACCTGGGCACCTCCCTTCTGATCTGGCTGAGCAGTGTTACATCAGTAAAAGGGGCGGGAGGGGGATACTTTATCATTGAATTACTCTTGAACTACAACTCTGACAGAATTGAAATAACACTCTCCAAATTCCAAATACTATGATGATTAATTGGAGCTGCTTTTATTATGAAACATCACTATCCCTTTAATATACATGGGAGGAGATAAAAAGGTGATAAAGTTGAGATGACTTATCCAGTTTATCACTTCTCCAATTCCTATTTTATTCTATGGAGCCTATTCACTAAGATTTCTACAACTTTGGGGATCTATAGACTCTATAGAATAACATAGGAACTGGAGAAGTCATCTCCACTATATCACCTCTTTATCACCGCTTTGTGAACCTCCCCCTTGTTGTTTTTAACCATGGTTTTGTCTTTCTTACTAAAAGTTGCATATTGTTCATAAAATAAAAGCTGCTAATATAACTTCTTAATTCCCAGCCTGGAGAGACCTGGGTTAGCAACTGCAAAAACTGCATCTGTGAGCCTAATTCCCTCACTGTACAGTGCACTGACATCCCATGTGCAGAGCCTGTAAGTGTTTCCTGCAATGAAAAAGACGGGTTTGTTGCTATTACGCGACAAGACCCAAATCAACCATGCTGTATGCAGAATATATGTGGTAAGTCAATGTAAAAATATATAATGCATCAAATAATTGTTGTTTTAACACTTTAAATCACATTAATTTTATAAGAACAATGATTAAGTGACCTCTCTGCCCACAGTGTGCAACACCAACTATTGTTCCAAAAATCCAATAGAATGTGATCTTGGATATGAACTAGTTGCCGATGTAGGACCTTGCTGTATATCATATATATGTAGTAAGTACAATATTTTTTTAGTTTTAACAAAATAATTGTAGTATGCATGGGGGTAGTTTTGTAATATTTGAGAGCTCAAACATGCTAAGATATAAGGGCACCCCTGATAGAGCACAGATGTTAGCATGTCTGTAACTTTGATTGACACACCTGAGCTCAAGCTCATCAGCTGTTTTGTGGTTCTCAAGGAAAGTGTTCCTTACCCCTAGTATACTGTTATACACAATATAAAACAACTTATAAACTCCCACGTTGCAGACTTAATTTGAGACATTATTTATTTTTCTCAGTAGTGTTATGTCTGATCAGAGAATAACTGAGTTTTTTTTTTTTTTTTTAAATTTTTCATGTAGTATAATCACAGAATAATTTACAGGTGTAATGAGACTGATGTACTAGCAAAGAGATCTGGTCTAATTCTAGTGGAAAGTAATAAACATTTCCTAAATTATCATTGAATTAAATGGGACTTTTAAACCTTTGAATGTTGACTTCCCTCAACATATTGTTTTACAGTGCATTGGAGACCTCACTGTCAAGCCTCATTTAACCTTTTTAGTGTCAGAGGAGTAAGCAATGCATTGTGGAGCAACCCCTCTGGAACTCAAAGGGTTAAATCAGTGGGAATTTGTATTTGTTTAATATGTTGCACTTGGTTCTCTACTGTTATTCCAAGTACATCAACTTTAGTGGTTTGTATAAAACTTCCCAAGAGTCTTCCCCCTCAGTATATGCAATGTAACTGTGTGTTCTGAAATTTAGGCACATAGATAAATAGCCAAATGCACAAAAAGAGGAGCATCTCTGTAGCAAATCACATGTGCCGCAGATTACAAATATATATCCTAATTAATTTAAATGGGGATTTTAATCTCTTGAATGCTAGCGAGGTCCCCAACACATTACTAAGCAATGCATTGGAAATATCTCTACCACACAAGTGATTAAAACACAATTTCAATTTATAGGAGTTTGGAAAATGTTTAATTTGTTCCATGTGGAGTAGTTAGTTTTCCCCAGTTTCCCCATTTATGTTGTTCATTAGACTAGAAATGTATTATATCCCATTGGAAAAGCAAGTTTTTTTTTTGTTTTGTTTTTTTAAGTCTTCTGCTGTTCATCACCCAGCAAATGGAATTTGTTCATCTAATAACTATTCTGTTATTATTTCAACAGAACCTGGTAACTACTGTGTATTTGAAAATGTCTTATATCGGGTAAGCATCATCTTTCAAACACTTAGGGTATTAGGGAAAGAGAGTTGATCTAGGGAAATTATGCACTGTTACGGGATGACTCCTTGAGTGAAGAGGCGCAAGTAACTTATAGCAACACAGTGTGTTGCTCATGCTCACTAAACATGAAATGGGTTAATATTGCTGACTAGGGAGATTTATGATTTACTAGAAAAATGCTGAACAACTTTCTAATACCTGCGTAATTAAGAAATAAAAATGATGTAAACAGATCAGTTGCAATGAGTGTAGCACAAATGGAGAAGTATAAAAAGATAGCTAGTGAACAAAAGAGAATGGGATAATGAATTTTATTAACAAATGAACCTTCTGTTTGTTGTTTTCTACCTAATTACAGCCAGGGCAAGATATTCCACCATTCCCCGGCTCATGTGAACACTGCAAGTGCACGGAAGAAAAAGATCCCAGAACACAACTAAACCTGATTAAATGTATCCCCATCCAATGCAACACAAAATGTCTACTGGTAGGTTCTGCTTTATCAGTGACAGTATTTCAGAATAATAAAAACATCTTGTTAAAAATAACAATATAACTGAACATAAAACACTTGTTGTTTCTTTGTAGGAGGGTTACAAGTACAAAACCAAAACTGGTAAATGTTGTGGAGATTGTGAGCCGGATTGTTGCCCAATGAAGATGGGTGATGCCGCTGTCTGTATCCAGGTACTTTATACTCAAAGAGAGGTTATAACATGTTCTTTATTTTAACCATTTGAGTGTCAGAGGGGTGCACAACACATTGTTTGCAATGTATTGTGTACTCCTCTGGCACTCAGAGGGTTAACAGGTATTTGCGGCTGACCTCCACTGTTATTACAACTTACATGCACTAAGTTTTCTTTCTTACTTTCTTTCTTTTATAATTATATCTTTTCTTTTATAATTATTCTTCCTTTCTACATTTAAGCCTGGAGAGAGCTATACCACAGTAGAAGACCCATGTGTATCATATACCTGTACATCTAAGTATGAAGTGATAGCAGTGAGAGAGCAGTGCTCCATCCCTGATCAGAGGAATCAGTGTTTGAAGGTCAGTTTTGTATTGTTGGCTGTATTTACCATTAATAAAATCAAAATCCTGGAGCACAGGCCTTGTACAATATTCTAATAATATCTAACATCAAAAAATCTCTTATGTTTATGTATATATTTTAGATAGAGGGTATTTTGAGTGACCCACAGTCAGATCATCTGAAACTAAAATGTAAAATGTAATCCATTTAGAAAATTATTTTCAGAAGTACCTTCTTAGTAATGGTGAATTGAACAAAAGAATATCTAAACTTCTGAACCAGTTATAGGCTCTATATGCCTTGAAGACCTATTTAGCAAGTAAATTAGGTGTTTCATTTGTCCCCATATACAGTTGATTTGATCCAGAATGTATCTCCCTGAATATGACTCATATCTAACATCCTTCTCTTTGTATTTCTACAGCCTGGTGATATCTGGACCCCACCTGATCAACCTTGTGTCCGTTATGAATGTAACAAGATTGCTGGAAATTTTGTTCCTACAAAAGTGACGACATCCTGCCCCACTGTTTCCTGTGGAATTGTATGTAACATTCATGTTCATTCATTGATCTATGTTTCACCTCAAAAATGGCAAAAGGAAATAATAAAATCAATATTATTCTTTATCATAGGGTTATGACTACAAAGAAATACTAGGAGAGTGCTGTGGAATGTGCTTCCCTAGTACCTGTCCAGTATTGATGCCTGACAATACAATTAAACTCCTCAAGGTAAATAATTATTCAATATATAAATAACTTTTTGATTATCATTCTATCTAGAGCAAGGTACCATATTTTTTTTAGATATTCTGTAATACGCTCATTGCTTTTAAAGGGACATTCTGATTATCTGAAATTATGGGATATATGTAAATAACTTCAAAGATATGTTTATAATAATTCTGATGGACTTTTATCTGCATTTCAGCCTGGAGAAACCCTTGTTTCACGAAAAGAGAACTGTGTTCTTTACAAACTCTGTGACTCTAATAAGCAACTGATAGAGACATATGAATGCCCCACAACAACTACATGCCCAGAGGTTGGTTTTCATTCTGAAAAATATAATTTCTTTAAATATTAAGAACTCATGCTGAATTATGTAAAAACGATAAAAGCATTATATAGTATAATGATTACAATAATATATAACATATAATTAGTGATGGATTGCTCTTAATTTTGAAAGGAAGCTCCTGTGCTATGTGACAGAATGCTTAGAAGGGTAGATGAGATTTTAAACTAGGAAATTGAAGGAGAGTACATCTAGTTAAAATGGGGTGGATAATGTAGATAGTAAATGTGGCGTTCTTGTGGGTAGAAATTGAAGCTAACTGGTTAAAAAAAGTGTTGTTGGGTATATGCATAAACCTTCAAATATTGATAAGAATGTTGAGGACAAACTGTTATTGTAGATGAAAAAAAAGTTGAAAGTTTTGTATATACTATAAGTATGGGAGATGGAGATTTTAACTATCCAGATATAAATTTGAGAAATGAGACCTGTCAGAATGCTAAGGGAAATAGATTTGTGAGCATGCTTAGGGATAGTTACATGTCACAAATGGAGAAATGCCAACTAGAATCAATAATGTATTGGACATAGTGATGACAAATAACAGAGATGTGGTGTTCAATATTAAAGTAGGTAAACATTTGGGAAACAGTGATTGCATCACGGTTTCATTTGAGATCAGTTTTAAGATGCAAAACTATATAGGTTCAAGCAAAGATCTTAATTTTAGAAAGGCTAACTTCAAATTGTTAACAGCATCAATGATTAAAAGGGAAATACTGAGTAAAAGTAGTCAGAAATTAAATTTAGATTGGAGAAATATATTCAACAGTATATATCCTTGCAGAAAAAATGCAAAGCAAATAGATCATAACCAATGTGATTAAAATACAAAGAATGAAATGGCAAGGAAAACAAGACATTTAGACTATTTAAGTTTTTCTTGAAATAAGGGAAGTGAAACAAAGATAGCAAAAAAGCTATTAGGTTATCAAAAATAGAAAATGAAATTCCAGTTGACTAAGCCAAAAATGTTTACAGAAATAGCAAAAAACATAAAAAGGAATGTATTGGACCTTTAAAAATAATATGGGAGAGTTGATTAGGGAGAATAAGGAAACAACTGATGATTAAATAACAGGAAATGAGAAATGGAAGAAGCATCTAAAAATACAAATTACAATATCATTAGCAGACATAGGGTTAACACAGGAAGAAGTCAAAGACCAGACATAATTAAGTCACCTGGTCCTCCACTGGCTCAGTGCCACAATAATTCCATCTCTCTCTCTCTCTCTCTCTCTATATATATATATATATATATATATATATATATATATATATATAGTATAAAAATATATGGTAATATTTTGTGAAAGTGACATAATCAAAATACTTGTATGGAAATTCTGGATGTTTTATTGACCTCTCATTTCCTTTTATAGAAATGCCCACCAGTGGAACCAGTGACCTGCAAAAATGGTTTCCCACCAGTCAAAGTATCAAGTCCAAATGGCTGTTGCTTCCATTATGAATGTCAATGTAAGTACTCTATTTTTATATGTTAAATCAGGATAGATAAGAGACTATACCCTACTTAACATATGTCATAATCATAGAAAAAAGTTTTGTGATCATGCTTCATAAAAAGCACACAAATGCTCTAATTATCCATCTTGAAACTATAAGAAAGTATTGATTGAATAGGGCATTGAGGATTTTCCTTGTACTTGTCATAAGTACAAAAATATGGATTTATGAATCTATGAACCTTTCCATATCTTCCATATGGATGAATTACAGTTGCTTGCTATATAAATATTTCATTTAAACATATCATCAAAGTAGATATCATGCAACGTAGTTATTATGGTAGATGTATAGTAATACATTTACACTAAAGAAATGCTTTTCAGAGTGCTAAGTTTACCTTTTCTTACTTTTAAGAGGTTTAACTAAATGTATTAATTGAGCAAAAACTTTCAACTTAGTAAAACGATGGCACACCTACGCCTGAGAAATACACAGTTCCAGAGCTATTACAGTTTAAACTCTTGGTTTTTTTGCATTAACAGTGTACTCTATTGGTCAGATTTCAATTAGTTCTTCTGTTACATTATATGGGAGAGATGAGTCACTAACATATAGTAACAGTTCTTCAGAGAATGTGATCCAATCACCTGAGTCATGCTGCTAGTTAGAACTTTCAGGAAATAATCATGCTGTCACCCATTTCCTGACAATTTGGTCTTCACAACATTTGAATTATTCAACCGACAACAATGGGAGTGCCCTTGATTTCCTCAGCAGGAAAAGCCCTACAACATATAAGTTTTCATAAAAAAAGTGTGCTACTATTTTAAACTTCCACTTTATACAAGAAGAGGTTAGCAATTTGAATATAACACCTTTTATTTGTTTTTGTTACCCTCTAGGTGTGTGCACTGGATGGGGTGATCCTCATTATATCACTTTTGATGGAACTTACTATACATTCCTGGACAGCTGCACCTATGTTCTTGTGGAAGAGATCACACCCAAATATGACAGCTTCCGAATCCTTGTTGATAATTACTTCTGTGATGCTGCTGATGGTTTGTCATGTCCTCAGTCTATTCTGATTTACTACAAATCTGATGAGCTAGTGCTGACTCGAAGACTGTTTGAAGGAAAGATGAGAAACATGGTAAGATGAGGAAGGTGTAGAATTCTTATGTTACCCTCATACATTTTGACAGTGTAATTTTCCTTATAATTTTACTGATACGTTAATTGTACCAAGGAAAAATGAAAAACATGGTATGATGGAGCAGATACAGAAGACCTGTAATACTGGCACACATTTTAACAGGCAACAGAATCACAGAGTGAGAGAGTTATAGGCCAAATTAGATTTATGTTGACCTAAAAAGTACAGTTTTGCTTCAAATAAAACTCTTTTTCTGAGAGGTAAAGTGATCTAACACATTTTTAACTATGCTTCTGTAGACTTTGCATTATAATCATATTTACGCAGAAGATCAGATTGCTGATGTTTGCTCTTATGCGATATAGTAGAGTTCTGATTTTCTGCTCGATTTTTCCACTTAGGAAACTGTCAGTTCATTGGGAGCTACAGAATCAATTCCTTGACAGTTGTTTAAAGTTACTCTCATTTTGATGGGTCAATAGAATTGCATTCAGACTGCATTATTACAGTGTTTTCATCAGCAAACATGGGCATCCCAGCCTTAAAATTACAACTGTCATATCTCGTAATATAATAAAAATGTAAATAATAACAAACTGTAATTAGACATACATAAAATACTAATGGTCAGTTCTGTATACCTGATTTCACCCTTTGAATGAAATGCATTGTGTATCCTTCTAGTACTCAAAGTGTTAAGTTAAATAGCTCTCATTATACTAAGTTGTGATACTTTCTACAGTAATTTTGTGATTGGTTATGAATTCTGAAAAATGACCACTTTAATCATTTGCCAACAGGTTAGGTTCAACCAGAACTGGTTGATTCCAGGTTTCACTGCAAATGGCATTTCTGTTACCAGCGCTGGTATCAACACTGTTGTTGAAATCCCTGAAATCAATGCTTACATCTCCTTTAGTGGAATGATGTTCCTAATCAAACTGCCATTCAGCAAATTTGGCTACAACACAGAAGGACAATGTGGTAAGAAAATCAAGTTTCTTACGTATATGTTATAATTAATTTTATTTCTCAGGTTATTTGTTGTGAAATCTTAACTTTAGTTTGCCCAGTTTACAGAAATAATTTCATTTTTCCTATCTACTAGCAAGGTGTTTTCTAGTGCGGTGCAGTTTTCTATTTCAGAACTTTGCTAGTTTGCATTGAACATAATGTGGTTCATGCCTAGTTTACTGTTGATATTATTTTGTTCTGTATCATTCAGGAAAATAAATCTCTAAACTGATTAAAGCAATAAAATTACTAGGTCTTAGATATGCTTTTACAGGGATGATTGTGATTCCCTGGGGAAAGTTCTGCCATAAAACATCAATAAAGTGATGTATTTTGGTAAGGAGTAAGAAGATACAAGGTAATACAGTATTGAAACTGAAATACCATATGTAGAGTGTACCATATAGACATCCCCTGCCCCCACTAGTATAGAATAGAAAAAACAGAAGTTAAATAGAGGGAATAACTAAAACAAGAGTAAATGCACTTAAAGGAGCAGTAATTTTTTATGAAAAAATATATATTGTAGGGATTTTCCTATTGAGTAAAATAAGGGTACTCCCACTGCCGAGAGATTTATATTTCCAGAGCTATTACAGTTTAAACCCATGTTTTTTTACATTAGCAGTGCCCTCTAGTGGTCAAATTCTAATTAGATTTCCTGTTAGATTCTAATGGAGAGGAAAGTCAGAAAAGTCAGATACATGCAGTTCTCCATAGAATGTGATAGAAACTGCTGAGTCACTTCCTGTCAGTTAGAACTATCAGGAAGTAAACACAGTAAATTAACTTCCTGGTTATTTGAACTGCTATAAATTTTGAATAGAACATCTGACAGCGGTGGGAGTGACTTTGTTTTATTCAGCAGGAAAAGCTCTATAAAATATGTGTTTTCATAAATAAAAGTTTACTGCTCCTTTAACTGCACTTTTCTTCCTGGCATATTGCAAACCAAAGCTTAAGAGCACAAATATTACTTTATTCAAATTTCTATTGCCTTTCTCTTTGTTATGTTCATTAGGCATTTAAGAGCACCAATATTGCTTTATTCAAATTCGTATTGCCTTTCTCTTTGTTAAGTTCATTAGGCTTATTGGATTTTCAAATTTTCTTGCCTACTTTATATAATTTTTTCATAGCAATGAATGGCTGCATTTTCTACTTGTGTCCAACATAGGTACCTGCTCTAACGACAGAACTGAAGACTGCCGACTGCCCACTGGTGAGATTGTTCAAGATTGCTCTCGAATGGCATCACACTGGAAGATCAACACAAAAGATAAACCATACTGCCCAACAACAACTACTCCACCACCAATTTCTATTACCACTCCTACAACAACTACACCAACACCTTGCCCACCTTCGTCTCTCTGCAACTTGATCATAAGCGAGTAAGAATATCATTTGTCATGTATATTAATTATTTGTTCACAATAGCTGCAATATGTAACCACAATAATCCAGAGTAGTAAGGTATTTTTTATTCCTTATAGTCCATTATTAAGATAGAAATAGTTTATGAATGACATATATCTGAAGCGTAATTGATTATACAATACTAGTATAAATGCCAGCGTACATGGGCCAAAGTGCCACCCAGCGGCCTCGGCTGCTGCCCTGGAGCCAGGAACTGAGACAGTCGGTGTGCCCCGTTCTGGATCAGCCGCGCCGCCATGATGTTTCTCCTCAGACATTCGTGCAGTCTCTACTGCGCATGACTGCATCGTTCGAGCAGTCTCTACTGCACATGACTGCATCTGGAAAAACACAACTGGCCTTTTATATCATAGGATACTGTTCATCTTTTACCCTCTGTATATGGTACACATAATGCAAAGAATGTCATCTGTAAATTAATTCAAGTGACTGATCAGAATTCCCTTTTCTTGACTTTGAAGGGTCTTTGCTGATTGCCACAAACTGATATCACCAACTACTTACTATGATGGTTGTGTTTATGATGCCTGTCACACCCAGAATGTGTCAGTGGAATGCTCCAGTTTACAAGTCTATGCAGCATTGTGCACTTCCAATGGAGTCTGTGTAGACTGGAGAGCAAGGACTGAAGGCCGTTGTCGTAAGTGACATGGAATAGAGAATCTGACTCTGTAACGGTGGAATAGTTGCACTGTACATTATTAGCTAGCTTGTTACTAGTCAAACACCTGGAAAAGTATAGTGAAAATCTGGCAGATTTTTATATAATAAATATTAACTACAATATTATTTCTATCTATCTATCTATCTATCTATCTATCTATCTATCTATCTATCTATCTATCTATTTACATACCTGGAAACTTGACAGGCAAGGCTACCCGGAGGGTAGCCCTGCCAGCACCAATCAAGGAAGGAAAGGATGTGAATCGCGTCATAAAAGGGGCGGAACTTAGCCACAAGGGGGAGGGCGGGACAAAAAAATTTAAAAGAAGGGATGAATATATGTTGAAGAGTTTAAGAGGGCGTGGAGAGGGGAGGAACCGAGGCGGGATGGAGAACAAGTGGGCAGAGTTTCTTCAGAAACTCTGCCCACCCGGAGATTGAGAGACTGCCCCGGAGACCCGGTAATGCACAGTGAAATCCAGAGTCTCCGGGGCAAAACCGGAGAGTTCCCAGGTATGTCTATCTATCTATCAAATTCAAGATTTCATTTTGACCCAATCAGACACAACCAAGGGTGGCTGTAGGCAGGAGATCTGCAGTAACCTAACACTAGCCCAGCCAAGTTTCAGCAGTGTGATGTCTGTTTGGTGATTTGGGCAGGGGAATGAAGCTCTCACCCAGCTGAAATCAAAGCAGGAACATCCCCTACTCTTTGTCATGCCCTCTCCCCTTTTTCTACCCACACAGTCTCCAGATCAACTACCTCTGCTTTTCTGTACTGTGAATGCTGTGTCCCCTCACCCACCCCTCATTTTGGCTCTCTGTCTACTTTCCACACACCACATTTTGATCCCCCCACCTACCTACACTTTGACCCTGTCTCCCCTCCAATCTACTGAATTGTGCCCCCAGCATTGTGCACCACCATTTCCCCTCCACATTATGGAGTCTTCACTATCCCCTACCCCTCTTTTACATCTCCATGTCCTAACTTAAAACCCTCTGTGTGTCAGAGGAGTGTCCAGAATATTGCAAAAAAAAGGATTTAGACATCTCTCTTGCACTCAGAGGGTTAAACAGCCAGAACGTCCCTATTCCCAAGGCTACTACACAATATAGTATCTGCAGTTTTATGGCAGAGAATTGGAAGAAGGCAGTGACTCAGAGGTCAGTATGTGTGATTCTGTGGCTACCAGTGCAGTGGGACAAGGCAAGGAGGTCAGTATGCATGATCTGGTGGCTAATGTGGGACAATTTTCAGTGTCAGTATGTGTGATTCCATGGCTTCCTGTGAAGTAGGAGTAGGAAAAGGCTGGGGGTCAGTATATTGGGTTTTATGGCTGTTGTGGGCAATGTGAAGCCCTTCAGCAGCTGACAGCCTACAACTCCCTTCATTGGGAATGATAGGAGCAGTAGTTTAGCAGTATCTGGAGGACCTCACGTTACCCATCTAATAGAGCATTAGAACAAGACTGAGAGTCAGTATGCATGGTTGCATGGCTACCAGTACAATTGGAAAGGCTGGGGGATCTAAATATGCGTGGAGAAAAGTGGAATAAACTACAAGGAAGGCAAAAGGAGCTGTTTGCAGAAATGTTCTTGTTCATTGAGATGGTTTTCATCCATTACTAACTACTAGTGGAACAGGACTGGCAGACAGTGTAGTATTGTTCTGTGGCTACCAGAGGAACATGGCTGGGGTGTCAGAAACTATAGTGTTGCTTTGTGTCTAGTTGTCTACCAGACAGTGTATTGTAGTAGTGTAGCTACCAGTAGAAGAAGTCTGGGTGGACAGACACTGTATGTATGGTTCGTGGACACCAGTTAACAGTGGAATATTTCTCCCTCCCCCTGCTTCTTCTTGTTATACTATAATATATAATTTATGATCTCTCTTTATATTTGTTAAACAGCATACAGCTGCCCTGTTGGAAAGGTTTACGATGCCTGTGGCCCACTTCAGCCTTTAACCTGTGATAACAAGTAAGACATCTACTTAAGAGAGTTTGCTGATTCTGAAATAAATAGAGCAAGATCTGCTTGTTGCTTGAAGTAAATAATATAATTTTTTTTTATTACAGTTCTAATTCTCTGAGCAACTGTCTTCAAATGCATACATTTCTTTTGAACAGAGATGATTAAAGGAGCAGTAAACGTTTTTTATGAAAAAATATATATTGTAGGGATTTTCCTATTGAGTAAAATAAGGGTACACCCACTGCCGAGAGATTTATATTTCCAGAGTTATTACAGTTTGAACCCATGTTTTTTTACATTAGCAGTGCCCTTTAGTGGTCAAATTCTAATTAGATTTTCTGTCAGAAAAGTCACAGACATACAGTTCTCCATAGAATGTGATAGAAGCTGCCTGTCACTTCCTGTCAGAACTATCAGGAAGTAAACACAGTAAATTCACTTCCTGATTATTTGAACTGCTATAAATTTTGAATAAAACATCTGACAGCAGTGGGCGTGACATTGTTTTATTCAGCAGGAAAAGCTCTATAAAATACGTGTTTTATAAAAATAAGTTTACTGCTCCTTTAAGAAAGCAAGTGGCAAAATGACAAAAAGCTGATGTTTTCAAGGCGATTGATTAATCTCAAATTCTTTATAACTGATGAATGCTGACGATAATATTACTGCTCATATTGACACAATTTACAAAAAATATTGTAACGATAAAATCTACATGTAACGCCTTGATACCAAACATTTCTCAATTGTAGACATCAACAGGCTTAACATACTGGCATAATACTTTGATACCTCCTCTCTTTATAGGGAAATAACTGCCAGCAGCAAATGCTTAACTGAAGGCTGCTACTGTCCTTTAGGGTCTCGGCTCTTCAATTCTTATACCAACGTCTGTGTTAGAAGTTGCCGTAAGTATAGCAAAATGATCCTAATACATAAAAACATATTCACTGGCTTTTTCAAGCCAGAAACCTGATAGTTGTGGGATTAGATCGCCTATGTTTCCTCAAATACACATAAACCAAATATGGGAAATGTCAATTTTTTTTTTCATTTAAGGAAAATACCCATTAAGCTTAGGCTTCCTAGATGGTTGGCCCAATCTATTCAAGATATCCCAAGCACACAATTACAGACATGCAATCTATTGCTTTTCAAGCAGATTGCATGGTTTCAAATACAAAATACAACCTTTGTGTTTGCTTAATGAACAAAGCTTTTACCAAAATTAGAATACAAATCACACTTAGTCTGTGCTCTTTGCTTAAAACATTGATATAGGTCATACTTCGGGCCTTAATCAAAGAGCTAAATGGATCAGAACTGGAACAAACCAACTCCACCATAGGGGTTAATGAAAGTTTCCTTTGATTTGAAAGGGGCTTTAAGGCCTTAAATGTTGGAGTGGTCTCCCACACAATGCTTTGCAGTACAATGTATTGAAAGTCCAATTTAAATCAATTGGAATTTTCATTTCAAACTTATGTTGCAGTTGTTTTTTTCCAGTTCAACAATCTTGTTTCAATAGGCAATGAATTGTCTATTCTTAACAAAATTTCTGAAGTGTTGGAATACTAATAAGTTCCTGTCTTAAAGTGGATCTGTCACCTACATAACTTTTAGTTTCATTGAATGCATCTATTTCAACTGACTATACATTGTGTTTTTTGTTCTTCAATCAGTATAATTATTTTGAGTGTTTTGGTTTAGCAGTTTGAAAATCTGATCTCACCAGAGCTCTATGTAATTAATTACCCACATTTACAGAAGATCACCTCACTTACCAAAATTAGGCTACTAAGCCCTATGGGTTTCTACTAGTGGGCTGGAATAACTTAATGGAGACAAATAATAATAAAAATCCTTTCAAGGTGTAGGCTCTCACAGAGGGGAGGATTTGGAAAGGTGACCGGTCCTCTTTGTCTTATGTTGTCTTTTGCTATGATTACAACATCTATTCCCTAAGAGAGAGATAGATACATCTATTGTTATCTATCTATCTATCTATCTATCTATCTATCTATCTATCTATGGACATTAATTTACCAATGGCCAGAAATTTTGAGGTAAGATAATAATTTGTTCTATTTTTATTTTTGTAGCTTGTGTTGGACCTGATGGAACCCCCAAGATGGTAAGTGAGCTTTATTTGTTATAAAGACAATGCAAGGTTTGGAGAGAGGAGGTGTATCGTTGTATATGGATGCATTTTTTGCATGCTGAAAATGCACTAAGGTCTAACCTTCCATTAATACAAGTGAATTAGGACATTTTCTTGTGTCCAAATGGTGTCTTGTGAATTTTTGATATTCAAGATTTTATGAATATAGGTAATGTAGAGCAAACCAGCTGAACCATAGGTAAGGAACATAATGTAATTTATTTAATTGGGTGTTTAACCCCTTGAATGCTAAAGCGATTTCCAATGTATTGTGTAGCAATGTTTTTTTTTATCTCTCTAGTTGGTAAAATATACCATTTAAATCAATTTCAGATTTGTTTGTTTCCTATGGGGCAGTTGGTTTGCCCCAAAATTGCTAAATTTTCTTGTAACATATTGCCCCCAGTGACAGAATTACCATAAGGGCATGTAAGACATTTCTAAAGTTACTGACTTGACATGAGTGTGGCTTGGTATGACTATTTTATTCTCTTTGCATGTATAGGGATCCTGTAAGGTTTGAATATTTTATGATATCTGTATAATTAATGGAAACTTACTGTTCTGGTTGATAGTAAAATCATATGTATAGAAATGTACAATAGTGATTCTGTGCTAAATCAGTTTTTGGAATCACTATTATGTACATACTCTTATATGAAGCCAAATTCCTATGTTACCTACACCAAAATCTTCCTTTTAATGCAGAATTCACCAAGGGGAGGAGGCAGTTGTGGGAATGTTGGGCATGCTCCTTTAATTAGCACCAAGATCTATACAATGTTAACATGGTGTAGACAGCTTGGTCACCATCACTGTCAGTTTCCCTGTGCATACTATGATGCAGCCGTACAGGGCTTGCTGGCATTAAAGTCTAACCTTGGAGGAGTGTGTCCACCAGTATTCACTGTAGTGATCATACACTGTAAATTATGCCCTGCTTTTTTAATGCTTATTTAGACAAACATATGATGATTTAAACACTTAATTCACAGGCTGGAGAGTCCTGGGTTAGCAACTGCAGCAACTGTATCTGTGAGGCTAATTCCCGCACTGTGCAGTGCACCCCAATCACATGTGCAGAGCCTGTACCTATTCTCTGCAAAGAAGATGAAGGGTTTGTTGTTACAAAGAAACAAGACCCAAATCAGCCATGCTGTATGATGTATACATGTGGTAAGTCAATGAAAAATAAAAATTATGAAAAAATGGCTGTTTCTACACTTAAAAAAATATTGATTAAGGGTTATCTCCCACAGATTGTGATTTTAGCAAGTGCCTCAAGGAACCAATATGTAAGCTTGGATTCAAACTAGTTACCACTACGGGACCATGCTGTCTGTCATATGATTGTGGTAAGTACAAAGATTTTTCCTTTTTTACCAAAGAGTTGAATTATGCATGGGTGTAGAATCCTAATCTTTAAGAGATGATGACTTGAAAGGATTTAAGGACATCCATATACTAGCAAAGTATCTGACAGTTTGATTGATATATATGTGCCCAAGTAGAGAAATACTTAAACTTTGGCCATTTTGTAACTCTCAAGCAATAGTGTTCCTCAATCCTAGTATAAATTACATATAGTATAATACAATCTATTTCATAACCTACAAACATATTTCCAGCCTTTCTCTGTTCATCTGAATAGTGCTATGTCTGATCAGTACATAAATGAGCTTTGTTTTTGCTGCAGTATCAGTCACTTACAGGTACAAGCAAAAGATGATGGGGTGACTGTATTGAGTAAGTTCCATGCAGTAACAGGAACTGGACTAGGTGTTTTGTCCCTATGTTTGACTAAAGTCAATTTGTCAAACTACAAATGTACAAAATCCTCCCCTTGATGTTGCCTGAGCCAAGGGGAGGACAATGGCACAGTCTGTGGGCATTAAAGGGTCATCACCTCCTCCATTCCTTGCTTAGACCAATGTAATAAGCAAAGTGTAGTGGAAATAACATTAGTGTATGCCACCTGTGTAGATTATGGGGCTGGCATTGAGGAGCTTGCTGGCATTAAAGTCCAACACTAGCGGTGGAGTGTATCCACCTGTATACACTTCAGAGATCATATGCTGTAATACATAACATTCAGTGCAGCCACTGATATTAGAACTAACACCATGCACTTTTAGCAAATTAACACATTTGTCCCACTGAGGCTGATGTAATAAATGATGTAATAAAAATTACTATCCTGCATCTTGTAGCCAGTAAAAAACTGAGTTAAATGAGCCCAGTGGCATCTCTCAAACCTTCTAGCTGACAGCAGGGGAAACTGGTCCAGGGACCGGCGGAGGATCTTCAGCAGAGCCGAGGTCGTGTTATACAAGAAGAAATCCTTCATTGAAATGGTCTTCTACATGTGCTTGCAAACCAAGCTGAACAGCCTCCTCTTGCTCAGGGACTGGATTCTCCTGCTGTCAGGGGAAAAGGCAAAAAGCAAAAATTTGAAAGCGGATATCTATCAAACCATAAAGGTTTGAGAGATGCCGCTGGGTTCATTTAACTCAAGATGCAGGGTAGTACGTTTTAAGTATTACTAACCCTTTAAAGTGGAACTTTCACTCAAATTAAAGTGCCACCCAAATCATTATGCACATAGCGATATACATATCAATACTAGTATTATCCTGAATAAGTCTGGTGTTATTGAGAAATTCAACTTGTTCCGAAATGTGCAGGCAGGAGGCATCTTGGTATAGTGGTATCTGTGCACCCGCACCGTCAGTCCCATCCTGTACCTTAATGTACAATGCAACTCCCCCTCACCAGTCCTAGAGGAGACCGGGGTAGACAGCTCAGGCACACAGATGTCTCTTCAGCAAGATGACTGCGCTAATGCCTGTCTGTGTGTCTTGGAACAAGTTGGATTTCTCAATAACTACTAGTATTGATATGCCTATTGCTATGTGCATAATGATTTGGGGGTGCACTTTAACTTGAGTTAAAGTTCCACTTTACTGCATCAGCTTTAAAAATTCCTCTAGAAAAACAACACAAGAGGAAGGGCAATAAACCCAAAAATGTATTAATTCTATACCAATTCTAAACCAACTACATGACAAATATCCCTTTAATTTAAAAGGGGATTTGAACCCCATAGAGGTGATAAAGCAGAGATGACTTCTCCAGTTTATCACTACCCCAAGTCCTATGTTATTCTATGAAGCCAGTGCACTAAGATTTCTCCAGATTTGGAGATCCTAATGCATAGGCTCTAGATAATAACATAGGAACTGGAGAAGTGATATCACGCCTTAGTGCATCTCGCCCCATTAATGTTAGGGAGATTGCAATGTGTTGGATATCTCTCTATCATTCAAGGAGTTAAAAACACCACTTAAATAACTGACAAATTGTGAAATGATTAATTTTATTTGTATGAAGCTAATTTGCCCCATATGTGATCCATAATTAAGTTGCGTATATGGACAGTGGTGTATTATAATGCATTGAAAATAATATTTTTTAATTTCTAGCTTCAACTATTTATCGCATAAGAAGAATTTTTCACACAACAAAAATAATTAATTTATCTAACATTTATTATTTTCTTAACAGTACCTGACAACGTATGTGTAGTTGAAAATGTTTTATATCAGGTAAGCAGGGCATTACAAAATGAGGGCTGGTCTGGGGGAATAATGGACGATGAAGGGTTAAATCCTGGTTTGCCAGATGGGCAAACAGCTTATTGCAAAGTAATGAATTGCTCATCCCACTGGCACTCACCTGGTTAATATACACTGACTACTTTTATACTGTGGTTTAACCCTTTGAGTGCCAGAGGGGTACGCAGAGCAATGCTTTGCGTACCCCTCTGACACTTAAGGGGTTAATAGAAAATGCTGAATGCCTCTCTAGCACCTAAATGATTAAGAATGAAAATATAAACACATTAGAACATAGCACAAATGAAGGAGGATAAGGGTACAGCTGGAATGTAAAAAAAAATATCTATTTTCCCAACAAATCAAGTGTACATTGCTTTTTTTCTCCCTGCTTACAGCCAGGACAGAAAATCACAAAAACCACAGACCCATGTAATGAATGCTACTGCACAAATGAAAAAGATGAACAGACTTTACTAAAAAAAGTTGCATGCAGCACTCCCCAATGCAACACTGCTTGCAAAAAGGTTCGTTCAGTGATAACTTTGAAGAATAATAAGTCACCATGTCAAAAACATCAATATAACTGAACATAAATCTCATATTACTTTGTGGCAGGGTTTCGAGTACAAACCGAGAACTGATCAGTGTTGTGGCAAATGTGAGCAGGTGAATTGTACAATGGAAAAGGATGGTATCAATATGCAGGTACTTTCAACTTAAAGAGGGGTTATCAACCTGTTCTTTCCTTTAACATGGATGTTATGGTTATTCAACTTCAAGCTCCACAGTTACTACATATAGAACTTTATAGACTACATTTTTTATATTGTGTTAAGCTTTATTCCTACTTTACTCCCATTTTCACATGTTTACACTTAGCAGTAGTGAATGGGACCAGTGACTATATAAATTCATATATAATTGTTATGACACAGTATGTAGTTCAACCTTTTTATAGGCTTTGCAATGCACTGATGACCTCTCTAAACTTCAAAGGGCTTAAAACTCCTTTAAATAAAGGGACTGTTTAATGCATCCCCTTTGGTGTAACTGGTTTAACTTCTTGAATAAGGCCTTCAAGTTTGTCATTACTAATTTCCTCCTCTACGAATTGTTTCAGCCTGGTGAAATCTTGACCCTACCTGATCATCCTTGTGCTCGATTTATATGTAACAAGACTGGTGACCTGTTTGTTCTTATAGAAGTGAAGACAGCCTGCCCCACTGTTGTCTGTGCAATTGTATGTAGCTTTTCCTATTAATTTATTGCTCAGTGCTTCACTTTACAAATGATGGTAAATGTAAATCAATAGCACAAGGAAATAAAAAAAGCAATATGCTTCTTTTCCATAGGGTTATGAACACAAGATCCGGTCTGGAGAGTGCTGCGAAATATGTGTCAAGGTGAACTGTACGATGGAGATGCCAGACAAAACAATTAAATCCTTCCAGGTAAATAATTCTGTGATATAGCCTATATAATAATTCGCTAGAGACTGCCCGTGACGAGGCTGATACAGAGCGAGGCGCTCCGAAGAGCATCCCGCTCTGTATCAGCCGAGGCGTGGGCAGTCTCTACTGGGCATGACTGCACTGCGACCGGCTGGCAGTGACACTGTGGCCCGTGTAACTGGATCTTCAACTAGTATATATATATATTGGACTATAATGATACTATCTAGTGCAAGTCACCATACTTTGTAGAAAAAATTGATTTAGATATTGTGTAATAGGGTCATTGATGTTAATGGGACATTCTGATAATCTGAAATGATGGGAAGATATGTAAATCATTTAAAATATATATTTCTAATTATTTTGGTATTCTTCATCCTCATTTCAGCCTGGAGAATCATTTACTTCACCAGAAAACAGCTGTATCACTTACACCTGTACAGCAACTAAAGATATAGAAACAACAAATACATGTATCACACCTACTTCATGTGAACAGGTTGGTTTTCATTCTGCAAACTAGAGCAGTGCCATATAATATGTATTTGTTTTTGGGGGAAAAAGGAACTGGTATGGATTACTTTACATATCTTCTTAAGTGTTGAAAAGTACTCCACATGGTAATTTATTTGTTGGGGAAAAAAGTGTTGAAAATATTTTGTGAAAGTGGCACAGTCAAAACACGTGTATGGAAACTTGTGTCAGGAACAAAAAAAAGTCTACTGACATTTCATTGGCCTCCTATTTCTATTTGTAGGCATGTCCAGAAGTAAAAGCAGTGACTTGCAGTAACGGTTTCCCACCAGTCAAAGTATACAATGGCTGTTGCTTCCATTATGAATGTCAATGTAAGTACTCTGTTTTGATTGTTAATTTAATTGATAAGAGCCTGTAACAGACTTGAATTATGTTCAGTAGTAGTAGTAATAAGTATTGATAGGGAAGAACATTCATATTTTCCCTTGCACTTCTCTTACGTATTAAAATATAGATTTATGTAACTATGCATCTATGCATAACCTCCATATGTCTGAACTACAGTTGATTTCTATATACACATTTGATTAAACACATTATCAAAGTCGATATAATGCAGTAGTTTTATCTGTGTAGGTGTAAAGTAACACATTTACACTGGGGGTGTTTTTCAGAGTGCTAAATCAGAGTCTTCGTATTTTAAGAATATATTTCAGTAGCTTTAACAGTAGTAGTTGAAATGGGCAAAGAGTACAACTTTTGAATACATTTTTAGTCAATATTTGAATTAAGAAGATGTTAGCAATCTGAATAAAACCGATTTTATTTGTTTTTGTTACCCTGTAGGTGTATGCACTGGATGGGGTGATCCTCATTATATCACATTTGATGGCACTTACTATACTTTCCTGGACAGCTGCGCCTATGTTCTTGTGGAAGAGATCACTGCCAAATATGACAACTTCCGTATCCTTGTTGATAATTACTTCTGTGATGCTGCTGATGGTTTGTCATGTCCACAATCTATTCTGATTTACTACAAATCAGATGAGGTGGTGCTGACACGCAAGGTGTACGATGGAAAAATGAGAAACATGGTAAGCTGAGTCAGATATAAAATAATTTTATTATCCTCAAACATTTGGACAGTGAGAAAAGTCATTGAATTAGCCCCAGGATTACATGAAAAGTATACTGCTGTTTCAAATAGTATCTCTTCTTTTCTGAAAGATGTTTTAAATACATTGCAATTCTTTTGAGTTATAAGCATTTTCTAAGCGAAGGTTACTGGAGTTTGAGTATAATCAATATAGTAAAGTGGTTGTGGTTCTCTGCTCTATTTTTACACATTTGTTAGTTTATCTGTCAATTTCCCAAAAGTATTGTTATGAAAAGAAGTTAACATGTTATTCAGACTCTTCTACGGTATTTATAAGCAATGCTTGACATCCCAGTCTTATCAAAAATACAGTGGTTCCTGACTAGAATAGAACATATATTAATAATAATAATTCATAATTAAAAACAAAATCACATGCAATGCATTAGGACCCCACCAACATTCAAAATGTTAAGTGAAATCATTACCCTAAGTCCTGAAAGTTTTTTATAGTCAGTTTATAATGACGGAGGATGACTGTTTTTATAATCTGCAAACAGGTCAAGTTCAATCAAGAATGGCTGATACCAGGATTCACCTCAAATGGAATTTCTGTCACCAGTGCTGGTATCAATACTGTGGTTGAGATCCCAGAAATAAACGCTTACATCTCCTTTAGTGGAATGATGTTTGTTATCAAACTTCCATTCAGCAAATTTGGTTCCAACACACAAGGACAATGTGGTAAGAAAGTCAAGTTACATATTTTTATATTAATAATTCTTTTTATTGTCACTATTTTGTTATGAAATCCTAACTTTATTTTATGTACAGTTTACATGATTCTGTCATTTCATTTTTCATAATAATATCTACCTTTAAAAAAAGCCTTTACTAGTATAGTGAAGTTTTTTGTTTTAAAATGTTAACAGTTTGCATAAAATGTGTTCTTAATTTTGATATTATTTTGTTCTGTATCATTCCGCAAAATAAATCTCTAAACAAATAATAGATATATATTATAGGGAGGGATGATTGGTAATTCCTGGATAAAGTTCTGCTACAAAACATCAATAAAGTGATGTAGATTAGTAAATAGCTACAAATCACAATCATTACACTAACGTCCACAAGCAAGGAAGGCAAACATTTGATAATAAATTAAAAAAGAAACTAAAACAATGTTTAGTGCTCTTTTCTTCCTAGCATTTTTTTTTACCAAGAACTAGTACAAATAGAATATATTTGCATATGGCAGGTTGCTTTGATTGACATATATAAATAAATTATCTACCTTGGACCTCATGCTAAAAAATGTAATTTAGAAGAATACCAACTGGGATATAGGGGACAAATAAAGTTTTATAAATCCCCATTGCCTCATAATGGTTTATAAACCTTTCTAGCATCCAATGGGTCAAAGTTCTAGTTATATGCATGGGGTTGCTGGGAATTTGTATTTCTTCCTTTCCTATGATGCAGTTGATTTGCTACAGGATTGCCCACCTTTACTTTTGTGCACAAGGTCCATTATATGCTGTGTCCAAGCATAATGAGGATGATGTATGGAGAACTGAATTAATTCTGGAGCAAACCATTTCCATCATAAGCGCCAAATACAAATTCCCCAAATTCCCATTTATTAAAATGGGGTTTTTAACACAATGGATACTAGTAAGGTCTCTAATACATTAGTAGCCCTATTTAAATCAATAAGAATTATTTGCTCCCTACAGTGTCCTTGGTTTGCACCAGAATTAGTCCAATTCTTAACCCTTTGAGTGCCAGAGTGGTACGGAATGCATTGCTTTGCAATGCATTCCGTACCACTCTGGCACTCAAAGGGTTAATGTATTCTTAATGTATCAATTAAACACAATGCTTGTTGAAACTACAGTTTGCTGTTTAAGTGATTTTTTTTATTTGACATTGCTCTCATATAATGAATGCATTATGTAATGGAAATTCATATAAGTTTTATCTTTGGAAAGATTCTTATGCCTATTCAGTTTCCAAAATCTCTTTCCTTCTTTATTAATTATTTTCACTGCAATGAATGTCTGTACTTTATTCTTGTGTCAAACACAGGTACCTGCTCTAATGACAAAACTGAAGATTGTCGACTGCCCACTGGTGAAATCATTCAAGATTGCTCTCGAATGTCTCACTACTGGAGGGACAATACCATAGACTGCCCTAAGCAAACAACAACAACAACATTATCAACTTCTACTACCACCCCTCCAACTACTACACCACCAAGTTGTCCACCTTCACCTCTCTGCAAATTGATCATAAGCGAGTAAGCAATATCATCTGCATATATAGTGATAATGTGTTTCCAATAGCTGCAATGTTTAACTACAGTAATTCAGTGAAGTAAGATGTTTTATTTTTCTTATTTTTTTAAGCCTGAAATACAATAGTTTATGAACATTTATCTGAAGCATATTTGTGTATAATGTTTATAGGGCAGTTATGCAGAAATCAAAAGAAGTACAAACCAACTACACCAGGGTGGACAAATGAAATTACCATTGAGTTAAATGTCGATTGTAACCCCTTGAGAACTTCTTTATAAAGTGCTTAGGAACTCATCAGCATTCAAGGGTTTAAAAAAACATTTATGTCAATGGGGATTTTATTTGCATATTTGCTTCAAAATTGCCACTTCTTTATTCTCTACATATGACATACAGATTGAAACAGCTGTACTCAGTGAACTAATTCAAGAAATTGACTGATCAGTATCCCTTCTCTTTTCTTTGAAGCGTCTTTGCTGAATGCCATAAGAAAATACCACCAACAGCATACTATGAGGGATGCGTTTATGATGCCTGTCGTACCAAGAATGTGTCAGTGGAATGCTCTAGTTTACAGGTCTATGCAGCCTTGTGCACTTCCATTGGAGTCTGTGTGAACTGGAGAGCAAGAACTGAAGGACATTGTCGTAAGTAACATGGAGGAGAGAATGTACCTCTACAGTGATGGCATGCTTCTACATTGATAGCTACTTTTTTATTAAATGCCACAGAAAAAGCAGGAGACCAGTAGAGTAAAAATGTTACCTATTATTTGCTAACTGAGGATGCAAGCTTTCAAGACAACTTAGGTCTTTTCTTCAAACATAATAAGAATAAAAGCTCAAAACACTCATGCAAATTATTTTAACATTAAAATTCTATGGACAGATAATATTCTTATCAGTATTAATTATTCATAATTAATTTCCTAGGCTCCAGTAGAGTCTCTTTATAGTTGGTTAAATGATACAAACAAGGTTTTTTTTAGACTAAAACTCCCTGAAACATCAAAAAGGAAATAAATCTTGTTTGTATCACTTAGCCAACTGCAAAGAGACTCTACTAGAACTGGGGGAATGAATTATAGACAGTACTGATAACAATATTCAGTGCCAGTGGAATTTAAATGTTGCAATAATTTGCATGAGTGTTTAGTCTATCGTGTATTGTGTATTCAGCTTTCATTCTTATTATGCCTGAAGAAGAGACCTAAGTTGTCTTGAAAGCTTGCATCCAAAGCCACTTGGTTGGGCAATAAAATGCGTTGATTGGTGGGATGCCACTAGAATACCTCTGCTGTTTGCTGCTCCATGATTGAAGTCTCTCCTTGCATTATTTGAAGGTCCACTACGGAGGTACATTGTGATTTTTTTAAATCGTGCTTACCGCAATAAAGCTATATTGGTTTTAGCATTATACAGTATATGCTTGAGGTAATGCAAGTTTTCTTTTGTTTTGGACTTATGTATTGAGGGAGATTGGAGAAGCTCTTTGACTCACACCAGCAGCAATAATGTAATTTTGAGTCAGTGAAGATTGTTTAAATGGTGTGGATAGGTGAATGTGAAACTTGGAGATTGCACCATATGATTGTGAAGAATTTTGAATCCGTTAATTGAAAGTAAGAGCTGCTGAGTTTTGTGTTGCATATCATTTTTACTCTACCAGTCTCCACCTTTTGTTATTGGAAGAAGGAGACTGACAGAGTAAAAGTATACTATCATTGGCTAACTGAGTGACAAGCTTTCAAGACATCTAATGCAAAGTGTAGTAAAAAGAACTGGAGGGAGATTCACTAAGTGGTGATAAAGAGGAGATGGCTTCTCCAGTTTATCACTTCTCCAATTACTATGTTATTCTATGGAGCCTACGCACCAAGATTTCTTTAACTTTGGAGATCTTAGTGCATATAATAACATAGGAACTGGAGAAGTGATAAACTGGAGAAGTTATCTCCACTTTATCTCCTCTTTATCCCCGCTTATTGAATCTCTCTTCTGGTAATTTTGCATAATGGGAACCATAATGTATAAAAGTACACTATAGAATGATAACCTTTATTTCTCTTTGTTAATCAGCATACAGCTGCCCTGCTGGAAAGATTTATGATGCTTGTGGCCCAGTTCATCCTGTTACCTGTGACAACAAGTAAGAAATCTGTTCCAGATTCTGATGTAAATACAACATTGATCGTCTTAGTGCTGGGAGTTAATAGCATTATATAAGATTTTTGTTACAATATCATTTATCTGGGCTATATAAACGGAATAAGAAAAATCTGAGGTTTTCAAGGCAATCCATTAATCTCCAATTCTTTATAACTGATGAAAGCTAAATATTATTTTTTGTTGTTGCACATATTGAGACAATCGTTTACAAAATGTTGCCACATACTAAAATCTACATGTAATTCCTTGAAAACAAAGAATTCTCAGTTGAAGATGAACCTTCTGACATAATAGTTTATGATATCTCCTCTCTTTACAGGGAAATGCCTGCCAGCAGCACCTGTTTAACTGAAGGATGCTACTGTCCTTCAGGGTCTCTGCTCTTCAACTCTTACACTGACGTCTGTGTTCCAAATTGCAGTACGTATTGAAATAAAAGATCTCATACATAAAAACAAATTAACTTGCTTCTTCCAGACTCTAAAATAATAATCCGTCTAGAAACAATTTTGGCAATCTGAATGTTGAAGAGTCAAATTGCCTGCAGTTCCTACCCACACATACACATAACAAAATGCACTCAATTTCATATCTCAGTGTATAGATTGCTTTTTAACTCAATGTGTGTGGGTCTATGCAGATTGGGTCTGAAAATACCAACACAGGAAAACGGATCATAAACAGATTGTTAAGTTTTGGTCTAAAGGCCACAAAAAGTAATCTGATAATCACCAGACCAGATCAAGATATTAACAACAGCCACATATGCACATTCTACCAATTTGGTCAGTCTCATCTTGCCAGCTTGGTCCATTGAAGCTAACTCACACACTTTGATAGTTTCAACCATGCTTCACATTTTCCAGTGACTATATCAATAAATGTTCAAAAACTATTCGGCACTAAATCAGGAGCTGGAGTTGATTTTTAGACTTTATGCATGCCTAACTCCCATCTACTAAGCTAATTACATAAAAAGCTCTCCTCTTAACACCTCTTGTGCCAAGGTGAGAACAGTGGGGTAGTCTGTGGGTATTTTGAAGCATGCCTTTCCTCTATGCATTGTTTAAAGGGATAGTAACACTTCGTTTTAACTTTATTTTTATTTTGTAGGCATTAAAAAAACATGAAGAATGATATAAGTCTTATCTCTCAAACCTTTATGGTTTAAGAGATATTCACAAGCAAAGTTTCCCCCTCCCGCCCCTTTTACCTAGTGTAAGCCATCTCTTCTCAGATGTGAATCTGGTTGTATGACCAGACAGATAACAGAAAGGGACAATTTTCTTTGTATGAAAACAATGAAAGCCCTTCCCCCCTTGACAAGTTTTTCAGCTTTTTCCCTTATCTTAATTGAAGATTGTCCCTCTCTGCAGTCTACCTGGGCACCTCCCTTCTGATCTGGTTGAACATGGGGGGGATACTTTGTTTGTGAATATCTCTTAAACCATAAAGGTTTGAGAGATAAGACTTATATCATTCTTCATGTTTTTTTAATGCCTACAAAATAAAATAAAGTTAAAACTAAGTATTACTATCCCTTTAACACAATGTATCAAGTCAGGCACAGAGGAAATGGTGTGATTTTATGTCATTTACCTGCACTTGTTATAGGACAGGCATAAAGGCTTCTACCTAACAATGGTGGAGATTGCCTGAATGCAATACAGTGATTAAATGCTATAGTCCTAATGCTGAGGTACACAGCCACTGGAGGCTAATACCAGAGAAGCTACTCTGGCAAGCTCAAAATTCATCCCACTGTGTGCATGGGAATCAATGGGAATTTGCAGAGTTTTCAATTAAATCCTATGTTGCAGTTAGTTTGCTATAGAATTGCACTTTTAGATTAATGTATAGCATTTCTATTTAGCTCATGATTAATGTTTCAACAGGAGTGGATGTTTATTCTTAAGAAAATGCCATTAAAGGGGAAATACCAGCTCATTATAATGATGCCTATGCACCTTATTATGACCATAAAATCCTAATGGCATCTCTGAATTTTGCCCTAGTACCTTTATTCAGTCATTAATATCATGTCCATGGAGGTTTACATGACGGTTGCTGAATTTTTTTTTCAACCTGAAGTCCATGAGCACAATACATTGTGAAGCAATGCATTGTAGAGCCCACTGAATAAAGTTTGATGTCCTGCAATTCTGTCAGTAACTGTCATATCTGTATCCATGGACATAAGGACAAGAAAATAATTCATAGTGGCCAATAGGATTTTCTAGGCCATAGTAAGGTAAATTAGAGGTTATTATTAGCAGCTGTTACTTCACCAATAAGTAACTGAAGTGTTGTAATGTAGAACATTTAATAATGATCTCCTTTCTAAACTTGCCAAGACTATAGATTTGTACTGAAGTATTTATAACCTAAGGAACAGATAATACTAGATGTATCTCTTCTGGTTTTTAATATTGGCTTTACCTTTTTAATTGTTTTACCTTTTGAACAATTCACAATTTTGCAATTAATTGCTTTTAATGCATTTTATTTTTTAGCTTGTGTTGGCCCTGAAGGAAAACCCATGAAGGTAATTGAGCTTTAATTGTTACAAAGATAAAGCAAGTTGTGGAGAGAGGTGGTGTATGCATGCATTTGTTGTATTTTACACAAAACACTTAAAGGGATAGTATTACTACAAAATTACTATCCCTCATATTGTAACCCTTAATAAACTGAGTTAAATGACACCAGCGGCATCTCTCAAACCTTTATGGTTTAAGAGATAGCCACTTTCAAAGTTACCTCTCCCCTGACATCAGAGTTCTGCTGCCAGCAGGGGAATCCGGTCTCTGACTCAAGAGGAGGCTTTTCAGCAGAGCCGATATCTCGTTATGGAAGGAAAAATGATTAATTGAAACAGTCTTCTATGTGTGCTTGGTAACCAAGCACACGTAGAAGACTGTTTCAATTAATCAATTTTCCTTCCATAACGAGATATCGGCTCTGTTTAAGAGCCTCCGCCTGTCCCGGGACCGGATTCCCCTGCTGGCAGCAGAACGCTGACAGCAGGGGAGAGGAAACTTTGAAAGTGGTATCTCCTAAACCATAAAGGTTTCAGAGATGCTGCTGGTGTCATTTAACTCAGTTTTTTAAGGGCTACAATATGAGGGATAGTAATTTTGAAGTAATACTATCCCTTTAATGTGAATCTGAACAATGAATTAAGGCAGGGGAGTATCAAATTCAGTCCTTTATGGGCTATCAACAGGCCAGGATTTAAGATTTTCCCAGCTTGAACACAGGTGAGTCAGTCAAAATGTAAGAGCTACAGCTTTAATCACCTGTGATTAACACTTAAATCCTGGCCTGTTGGAAGCCCTTTAGGACAGCACTTGAGCCCCCCTGAACTTATATCTAACGTTACATTCTCATGATACAAATGAATTCAGCAATTTTATTATGTAATTAGAATTTTTGATCCACAAAGTCTGGGGCATAGGCATTAATGAAAAATAGAGTTATTCTAATCCAAACAAATTGCACCATTTGGAACAAATGAACATTCTCAAAATCACAATTAATTTAAATGGTGCTTTTAACCCCTTAAATGATAGAGATGTCTTCAAAGCATTGTAAAGCAATTGGGGTTATGCACTAAGGCATGATACGGAGATGATAACACAGAGATAATGTCTCCAGTGATATCACTTCTCCAGTTCCTATGTTATTCTATGGAGCCTATGCACTAAGAACTCCAAAGCTGGAAAAATCTTTGTTCATTGGCTCCACAGAAAAACATAGGAACTGGAGAAGTGATATAACTTGAGAAGTTATCCCCACTTTATCACCTCTTTATCATGTCATAGTGCATAACCCACAATGTATTATAAATCTCTATAAAACTGAAGGGGTTAAAAGCTGTATTTAAATCACCAGGGATTGTGATTGCTTCCGAAGGGGTAGCTTGTTTGCCACAGATTGATCCATTTTGCACTTTTCACCTGGCCTTCAGTGTCAGTATTACCAACAGGGTATGTATGACAATTCTGATGTTACTGAACTCGCTGTAAAAAGTGACTTAGCAGTGACTATGCTATTTCTCTTTAAAGTGTTGTGAATCCATAAAGAAATCTGTCTGACATGTAACTGTATGATTAGAAAAGTTTTATTATGTCAAGCATTTGCCATGATTCTACACTTCTGGGGATAACTGAAAGCTATATGTTTTTTGATGTCTGCTTAGAAAAAAAAAAATGACATTATAATCACTAAATTCACAGGGTGGAGAGACCTGGGTTAGCAACTGCAAAAACTGCATCTGTGAGGCTAAGTCCCTCACTGTACAGTGTAGTCCAATCAAGTGTGCACAATCTGTGAGTGTTTCCTGTGATGCAAATGAAGGGTTTGTTGCTGTGGAGCTTCCAGACCCAGATCAACCATGTTGTACTCTGACTGAATGTGGTAAGTACATTTTTGAGAGAAAAAAAAAAAGAAAACAGAAAACTAATTTACAAAAGAATGGTTGTTTTAACAATTTAAATTAAATCACACTAATATTATAAGAACAATAATTAAGGTTTTAACCAATCTACCCACAGTTTGCAAGCCCAGCCTCTGTCCCAGTGAGCCAATAGTATGTATCCGTGGATTCAAGCTAGTTAAAATTCAATTGGACGGAGCTTGCTGTCCATACTATGAATGTGGTAAGTACAATGGCTTTTTCTTTTTTGAAAACAATCTTAATTGTATTAGACATTAGGTGGGGTCCTAATATTTGTGAACTTCAGACTTGGTAGGTGTTATGGACACCCCTGTCTGAGAGTAGATATTAACAATCACTAATTTCATTGAAACACCTCTACTCTAGTTTAGCTATATTTAAGCTATAGCTATTTTGTTGCTCTAATCATCTCTAATAAAATATTAAACACAACATATTACAAAATATTTAATAAACTCACAAAATGTCAGCATTATTTACAATCATTAAGATATAGAAAAAAAATTGTTTGGAGCCATACTTAATCTGGTGGAGTTGTCTAATAGCTCAGAAAATATATTAAAAAGAAATGCAAAATATAATAGTGTAATAAGAAACTTTACATAATTTTTCGGTCTCTATATACTTCTGGCCAGTGTTATCCACACTTCAATATAGCCCCCTGGACCATCTAATATCTCGCAGTATAGGGTTGTCCTGGTGATCCACTGCTGTGCTGTATGTGATGTCTCTCTCCTAGTGTCTGGTAGCACAATGATATTAGAATCCACACTCTTAATTTTCTCAAAGGTGGTCATGTATAACACATAATCTTCTTTTAAGCCATCTATTTCACCGGGGGTGCTCTCACTCCGTCCACTTCTCTCCACAGTAAGACAGTGTAGCTATACAATATACAAATGAATGAGGCACTCACCACTTGTACGGCAAAAGACTTTTATTGCAATATATTCCAATCATGCAAACTTCACAGCATGGCAGTAGTGTTTGGGGCTAATCGATTAGCAACAAAAATGTTTTATTAAAGTGATACTGTTCCATCTGTCCTTTTTTATTATTGTTTGAGGAATCACTGGATACATTTAGTTAATTTAAGGCTTATGAGCAACAGGAGTCACGTGTAATTGGGTATTTGGAGAGCAAGAGACAGAAAAACCACTTAAAGTTTCTTATTACATTATGATATTTTGTATTTCCTTTTTTTACTTTTTCTGCTCTATAAGACAACTTCACCAGATTATAAGTATCATGCCATAGTATTTTTTGTTTCTATATATTTTATGTGGGGTGTGCATGAGTAGCATATTTTTTGGGGGTGTTTAATACACTTTTCAGAATCCCATTTTCTATTTTATTTACAATCATTATATTTTCTTCTGAGTAGTGCCATGTCTGTCCAATGCAAAGCTTTGTTTTTGGTTCAGTACGAATCACATAACAACTTAAACAAATGAGTGCACTTCTTGCGCTAACCAACTGCACTATGTTGGGAGAAATAAAGATGCCCTAATTTATCATTGATTTAAATGCAGCTTTTCACCCACTGAAGACTAGAGAGGTCTGTAGAGTTGTGCTCTGCATTGTTTTGGAGATTTCACTAGCAACCTCATGTTAATGGGAATTTTCATTTATCTCTATGGTGCAGTTGGTCTAAAACTCCCCAATATTACCAACATAAGCATTTAACTGTGTGTTTTTAAATACAGCACTTATGAGGAAGGGCCAAAGAAATTGGGGCAATTCTGAGGAAAAACAACTGTAACATTAACTGAAATAGGGATATTATCCCCTTGAACATTATGGAGGGCTCAAACACATTGTAATGCTGGAGACATCTCTAGCTTTCAAATAAATGAATTAGAATTTTTGAAAATTTGAAACCTGTGGTGCAGTTTGTTTGCCTCAAAACTGTTCCACTTTTTTTTTTTCTAAAATTGCAAATAATATCTTTAATTGTTAAAACATTTCTTCAGAGGTGAAACTCTCATAGGAGGGAAATGTTCACACTTTTAATTTAACATTTTATCTAACTCTTTTCTCGACAGTACCTTCACACTACTGTATAGTAGGAGATGCCCTCTATCAGGTAAGGATCATTTCTCAGGCATTCTGATAGCGGGTTGAGCTGGAAAAATAATGGATTACAAAGGTGTTAACTCTTTAATTGTCACAGGGGAAAACAATTTACTGCAAAGCAATATGTTGCTCACATCTCTGGCTCTCAGTACATTAATATATGGTGGCTAGATGGTTTTAATAGATTTAATAGAAACAAAAACGTTAAATACTTTTTTTATTAAAAAATAAAAATCGTATAAACAATCAATTGCAATGAAGAAAGCTCAAATGTAGAGCTAAACAGATGTAAAGCAAAAGTGAAGTTGCAAATGAATTTTAAAAACAAATTAATATACTGCTTTATTTTTTTTCTACCTAAATACAGCCAGGGCAGTTAATCCCACCATCCCCAGGTTCATGTGAAGAATGCAAGTGCACAGATGAAAAAGATGGCATGACATTGCTAAACAAGGTTAAATGCAGCCCCAAGCCATGCAACAAAGATTGTCCACAGGTATGTTCCACTTTATCAGGGACAGTATTACAGAATAATAGGTCAACATGTCAAAAATAACACTATAACTGAACCTAAAACTTTTCTCATTTCTTTTTGGCAGGGTTACCAGTACAAAGAGATAACTGGCCAGTGTTGTGGTGAATGTGAGCCAGATTCTTGCCCAGTGAAAATGACAGATCGCACTGTCTTTATCAAGGTACTTTTTGTGCAGATATATTTAACTTCTTCAAAGCTAAAATCAGGTTAGCTCTTAAAGTCCATGTCAGAAGTTACCTCCCAGGTGCACATAGGAGCAAAGGGTTATGCACATGTGCATAGGCAAGACAAGGTTGGAACAGTGTCAGAAGTAATAGTAACTGCAAACCCTAATGACCCATATCTACTATCGGTCCAGCCCACCCCCTTTTGTTAATTTTATAATAAGCAGTTGGGATGGTGTCAGTCAGTAATGTAATGCTGATTAATAAAATTTAAACAGAATTACATTTTGAGTAGTAACCTTTCAGTGTGCTATTTCTCATGTAGCACCTATATGAGTGTCTATTTGGCAATCTGATTATTAACTTTGAATGATTTTTATATTACATCTAATTTGTTTTGAGATATCACACATTTGAAATTGAGCTACACTAGTGATACCACAAAGCATACAATGAAAATGAAGTACACCAATCATACCATATAACTTACAATTGAAACTGAGCTACACTACTAATGCAACACAGATAACAATTGGAATATTACTACACTCATGATACCAAAGAACTTATAATTGAAACGGAGCTACACAAGTTATACCCCAGAGCTTATAACTGAAATGGAGCTACACTAGTGATACACAGAGCTTACAACTGAAATGTAGATATGCTAGTGATACTAGAGAGCTTGCAATGAAATGGAGCTACACTAGTGATATCACAGAACTTACAGTTGAAATTAAGTTATACTATAGATATCACTGAGCTTACAATTGAAATGGAGCTACATTAGTGATACATAGAGCTTACATTTGAAATGGAGATATGCTAGTGATATCAGAGAGTTTACAATTGAAATGGTGCTGCAATCATGATATGTCAGAGCTTATAACTGAAATGGAGCTACAAGTGATATCCCAGAGTTTACAGCTGAACTGAGATACTGCAAAGCTTACAATTGAAATGGAATTGCTAGTGATACCACAGATGTTACAACTGAAATGGAGCTACATAAGTGAAAGCAGTGCTTGATTTGACACCTGTCTGGCAGTTCTAGATTTAATAATGTGACAGATGTCATATGTCACAATATTAACCCTAGGAAAGCCAAAGAGATGCCCAATGTCAATAAAATGATGCCATTCTCTTCTTTTCTTACCTAATGGAATGGTAAAGGGCTAAGGGCAGGCAGTAGCTGCTACTCCATATAAGCTACTAGTTTAGGTACCTGGTAGCCTGGGTGATCAGGGTCAGGCATCCTATCTGTCTCAGTGTGTGTGGCAGCAGTGCACAATGCAGACCACACTCTTCAATGTTTTTCTGACTGGTTCTTTCCTTCTTTGGCACCACATGGTATGCATCAGGGGAAGCATGTCTCTTGAAGACTGTGGTGAATTCATTAGGAAAGCATGTGCAGCACATTATTGCACCCAGCCCTGGTCACCCAATTAAATATGTTTAATATAACCTGACCCTGCTTAATCCATTCTTGGGCAAGTGCCCCCTTTTGCCCTCCCAGTGGATGCCCATGTAGACTGCTTTATTTCCATTATGACAATGTGGCAAATGGACAGCAAAACTCACAAATAATGAGTTAGGTGGGTCAAATCAGCAAAATTTAAATCGAAAACATAATTATTTAGAAAATAATTGAGTATTTCCTGTCTACCTTTCAGCCTGGAGTGACCTATACTCCGTCGGAAGACAAGTGCACCTCATACTACTGTACACCTACTTATGAAGTGATAACACAGAAAGAAAAATGTTTAATCGCTGATAAGACACAATGCCCAGAGGTCAGTTTTATTTAATCAGCTAAAATTGGCATTCATGTTTAGAAATGAAAATAGTTCATTATGTCCCTTTTTACATGTCAACTGTGCTGGCAATCCTATATAATAATTTGCTAAAAGCCATCATGCGCAGTAGAGACTGCCCGAATGCACAGAATGCTGGGAGTTCTGTGATGAGAGCACAGAATTCTGGGAGTTCTGTGCTGAGACCACAGAATGCTGGGAGTTCTGTGCTGAGTGCATTCTGTGCTTTGGCCGCATGACTGCGTCTGCGGCAGGACACAGAGCAGGACCGGCCTCTTAACCTTTTGAGTGCCAGAGGGTTATTCAACGCATTGCAAAGCAATGCGTTGCGTACCCTTCTGGTAGTCAAAGGGTTAACATCACCCGGACCTTGGCCCGTGTACACGGGCTTTTACACTACTATGGAATAATTCATTCTGTGTAAGATATGTTCTTTACTGAATCAACAGCCTTTTCCAATTGTAATCTTACAGTCCATTTTGTCTTACAGGGATATGAATATAAAAAAGAAGAGGGCAGTTGCTGCGGTTCATGTTTTGCCTGCTTAGTTATTATGAATGGCAGAACCATTAAAGTATTAAAGGTACTTATATTATTAATTTTTCATAGTTGTATAGTAGTTTATAATACACTGAGAGAAGCACTCCCATCCAATTACGTACATATATTGCTTGAGGATGCTTTTCGTTGTCAAATATTCTGATCATCAGAAATTATGGTATAACTTGTAAATTGACTAGAACATATAGATATTTTGATGCTTTCTTTCTACCTTCCAGGCTGGAGAGACCTATATCCCACCAGAAGACCAGTGTGTCTCCTACACCTGCACATCCACATATAAATTGGAAACAGTGAGGGATACATGTTCCATCCCTGATCAGAAACAGTGTTTGAAGGTCAGTCAGTTTGTTCTATCAGCTCTATTTGCCACTAATAGTTATAAAATTCTGGAGAACAACACTTTTACAGTATTCCAGTATTATCTAGAGTCAAACACTCTCTTCCATCTATGAACAAAGAGTGGTGTGTGATGTTCCACAGTAAAACATCTAAAATCCTATTTAATAATTCACTAGGATGTTTGTCAGAAGCTGTCCTGCTCAGTAGAGACTGCCCAAACCCACAGAATGCTGGGAGTTCTATGCGTGCTTTCAGGCAGTCTCTACAGTGCATGACTGCATTGGCGGAAGGATGCAGAGCAGGACCAGCCTCTTAACCCTTTGAGTGCCAAAGCAATGTGTTGAGTACCCCTCAGAGGGTTAACATCACCTGAACCTTGGTCCATGTAAATGGGCTTTTACACTAGTTACAATATAAAATGACAGTTTAAAAAAATATATTTCAGAAGCGCACTCTTAACAATGGTGACTTGAACAAGAGCATATTTAAATTCCGATGTAAGTGATATAATAAAAGTATATCCAATGCAACCATTTATAGGCTTGGCACTGGGGGGGGGGGGGGGTTAAACGGCTTTTCTAATTAGATGGGGAGTTTTATGTATCCCCAACTGTGCAGCTGGTTTGTTCTAAAAATGAGCTTATTAAACATAGCTCTTGAATGTGAGTAATCATTAACTTCTCTTTCAATTCTTTCAGCCTGGTGATATCTGGACCCCACTTGATAATCTTTGTGTCCACTATGAATGTGACCAGATCAGTGGCAACTTTGTTCCTAGAAAAGTTTTAACAACCTGCGTCACAGAATGTGAAGTTGTATGTTTTTTTATATTCATTTATTTATCTGTGCTTCACTTCATGACTTATGGTAAATGTTAAACAATGGCATGAGAAAATAAGAAACACAATATTATTCTTTACAATAGGGTTTTGAATACAAGAATATACCCAATCAATGCTGCGGAAGATGTGAACCTACAACCTGTAAAATGTTTTTACCTGACAAGACAATCAAACTTCTGAAGGTAAATAATTCTGCTACACATATGTTTTAGATTATCATGATGCTTTCTAGTGAAGGACATCATACTCAATTTAGGAAATTTGTTTTAAATATTGGATAATAGGATTATTGCTGTTAAAGGGATAGTAATACTTAAAATGTAAAAATAAATATGTTGTAGGGTTTATCCCCCTGAGTAAAACAAGGATACTCCCACTGCTGAAAGGTGTTTTATTCGAAAGTTATTACAGCTCAAAGTTGAATTTTTTAGGTGCAATATCACAGTGGCCTGAAATTGTGCAGTGGCACTGTTGCTACACCATCCTATGGACAGCTCTGGTCCCAGGACCATAAATCTCCATAGGATAGTGTAGCAACAGCACCACTTTACAATTTCAGGCCACTGTGATATTGCACCTAAAAGTTTGAGCTGTAATAACTTTTGAAAAAAACATCTTTCAGCAGTGGGAGTACTCTTATGGGGATAAACCCTACAACATATATATATTTTTTTAATTTTAAGTATTACTATCCCTTTAATGGGCTTTTCTAAAATTACGGGAGGAAATGTAAGTAATTTCAGAACTGTTTTTCTAAATATTTTGGTGATCTTCATCTACATTTCAGACTGGGGAGACCTTTACTTTACATGAAAACAACTGTGTCATCATCTACATATGTACAGATCTCCTAGAAATAATAAAGAAGGAAGAATGCATCACCACTACGCCATCTACTCCAACTACTCCATGTACACAGGTTGGTTATTAACTCTGCTAGCTATATTTCTCATTAAACCCTTAAACAATAAGAACTTTGAAAGTACAACACATACATATATATATATATATATATATATATATATATATATATATATATATATATATATATATATACACTTTACTATGTTTGAGTGGAATACTAACATTGCAACTTCTGACTAGTAACCTTCTCTGATTGTAAATATATTCCTGTATTCATGTCACGAATAGAGTAATAACTTTTTATTGACCTCTCATTTCCTGATACAGAAATGTCCAGTAGTGGAAACAGTGACATGCGATAATGGTTTCCCACCAGTTAAAGTATACAGTCCAGATAGATGCTGCTTCCATTATGAATGTCAATGTAAGTACTCAATTTTGAGATGTTAAATCAGATTTGAAGTGACAATTGTAGACTCGATATGCTATATGTTGATATCCTAGTAGAAAGCTTGGTGATCACACTTCAGTAAAAATATTCAAACTCTCACAATATCAATCATAAACAGTGAATGAGTATTAATAGGATAAACTATTAAGGCTTTCACTTGTACTTTTGGCTTAATTACCAATATAAAGATGTATGTATCTTTGCATCTATTCATCTCTTTTGTGTCTGATCTACAGATCTACTTCCTATGTATACATTTAATTTATCACAGTAGAGATAATGCTATGTGTTTATCTGGGCAGGAGTGTATTAACACATTTACACCATGGAGGAAGTGTTTTAGAGTGCTAAGTTAATATCTATTTAGATTAAGAAGTTATGTTGCAATGTATTAAATAGGCCAGGAATGTATATTATTAGAACTGGCAGCTTTAAGAAACTCTACCTAAATATCTTCTTGAAAGAAGGGGAAGTTAGCAATATAAAAAAAAAATCATTATTGTTTGTTGTGCTGTAGGTATCTGTTGTGGATGTGGTTACCCTCACTATATCACTTTTGATGAAACGTACTATGCTTTCCTGCACAACTGAATTCATATACCGTAAAATCTTGCTTATAATATGCACAATTTTTCCCCACTTCACCTTATGTAAAAGTTGGGGTGCATATGATATACAAATAAAAAGATTAGCTTTTTTTTTTGCCAATTCATTCTCTCCCTCCACCAAGTAGACACAATTTACTTCCCTGCTTAACTCACCCCCTCTGGAACCAGCAAATCCCTGCCAGGACCTTTTCATTTTAGCCAACGGTAATACTTCAAGGACAATACAGATCATCCAATGCATAGATATCTGTGCATTGGATGTATTGTATTGCCCTGCGAGGACGTTGAGGCATTATCATTGGCTAAAATGAAAATATTCTCACAGGGGTTTGCTGGAAGCAGGCAGCAGATGCAAGATGCCACCCGCTGTGCAGTGTATAAAGCCCAGCTATGGAGGGCATGAGTTAAGCAGGAAAGTAGATTGTGCTTACTTGGTGGAGTGAGGGAGGGAGGGAATTAGTGAATTGCAACAACAAAAAAAGTTAACATGTTTAGTGAGTAGATTGGGAAAACAAGGGTGCATTTTATACCAAGGCACTCTTGTTTTCACATAAAATCTTGGGTATAATTTGCACCTGAGATTTGATGGTATGTTATTATAACTATATTTATGGCAGCTTTAAAGGGATAGTAATGTTTCACAAAAAAAGCAGCTCATATGAATCTTCATAGTATTTGGGCCATGGAGAGCATTATTTCAATACTATCTGAGTTGTAGTTCAAGAGTAATTGAATGATAAAATATCCTTCTCCCACCCTTATTATTGATGTAACACTGCTCACCTCCAAGCAGCAAAACTATCCAGATGGATTGCAGCAAGGGACAATCTTCAGTAAGCATAAGGAAAAAACGGAAAAACCTGTTAAGGTGGGGTAGTGTTTTCCTTATTCTCACAGTAAGAAGATTGTCCCTTGCTGTGATCTGTCCTGTCAAGAGACCAGATTCCAAATAGGAGGGGAGAAGGCTTACACTTGGTAAAAGGGTCAGGAGGGGGATACTTCATCATTCAATTACTCTTGAATTACAATTCTGATAGTATTGAAATAACACTCTCCATGGCTCAAACACTATGAAGATTATTCAAAGCTGCTTTTTTTGTGAAATAATACTATCACTTTAAGAAACTTCAACTTCTACTTGAAAGAAGAAGAGATTGGCAATCTGAAATAAAACATCTTTTATTTTTTGTTGTCCTATAGGTGTCTGCACTGGATGGGGTGACCCTCATTATATCACTTTTGATGGAACCTACTATAGTTTCCTGGACAGCTGTAGATATGTTCTTGCGGAAGAGATCACTCCCAGATATGACTTCCGCGTGCTTGTTGATAATTATTTCTGTGATGCTGCTGATGGCTTGTCATGTCCACAATCTATTTTGATTCACTACAAATCAGATGAGCTTGTGCTGACACGTATGGCGTACCAAGGGAAAATGAGAAACATGGTAAGATGAGGAAGGTGTAGAATTCTTAAATTACCTTCATAATTTTAACAGTGTAGTTTTCCCCAAGATCATCTGAAAATTAAAGTGTTGTTTTAAATCAATATCTCTTGTTATCTTACAGGTAAAGATTTTTCAGGTTTTCTAAATAAATCACTGTAGTTATACAGTTACAAGAATTTGTATGAGGCTGGTCACATTTGCTTATTGGCAATATAGTAGGATCCTTATAATTTTGTGCTTAATGTTCCACATGTAAACAAAATTAGACTTATCTTATCCCATACTACTATAAACATTTACATAATAACAAATTGATATTATATATATATAGATATACAGATAACAGTCTGTTAATTATTTAATGCTTTGAGTACAATATGTTGCTATCTCTCTAGCACTCAATGAATTAAAGGGATAGTAATACTTCGTTTTAACTTTATTTTATTTTGTAGGCATTAAAAAAACATGAAGAATAATATGTCTTATCTCTCAAACCTTTATGGTTTATGAGATATTCACAAGCAAAGTTCCCCTCCCCGCCCCTTTTACCTAGTGTAAGCCATCTCTTCTCAGATGTGAGTCTGGTTGTATGACAGTACAGATAACAGAAGGGGACAATTTTCTTTGTATGAAAACAATGAAAGCCCTTCCCCCCTTGACAAGTTTTTCAGCTTTTTCCATTATCTTAATTGAAGATTGTCCCTCTCTGCAGTCTACCTGGGCATCTCCCTTCTGATCTGGTTGAACGGGGGGGATACTTTGTTTGTGAATATCTCTTAAACCATAAAGGTTTTAGAGATAAGACTTATATCATTCTTCATGTTTTTTTAATGCCTACAAAATAAAATGAAGTTAAAATGAAGTATTACTATCCCTTTAAGTTAGATGATTGACTACCATTACACAATGCTGTGTTACTTGCTGAAAGGTGATAATTTAATCATTTGCCAACAGGTGAAGTTCAATAAAAATGAATGGACAATCCCAGGATTCACTATGAATGGCATTTCTGTCACTAGTTCTGGTATAAATACGGTGGTTGAGATCCCAGAAATAGAGGCTTCCATCTCCTTTAGTGGAATGATGTTTGTTATCAAACTTCCATTCAGCAAATTTGGTTCAAACACAGAAGGACAATGTGGTAAGAAAATTGAGTTTCTTACTTATATATTAATCATTTTATTTTATGGTTATTTTGCTGTGAAATCGTAACTATATTTAACTTACAGGAATCTGTCATTTTTTTCTTAATCATATCAGCCTTTAAATTAAGCATTTAAAAGTGTAGGGCAGCTTTCTGTTTAAAAAATGAGGTGGTTTCCATAAATGTAATGTAAATACTGTGTCATGGCACAACTGCATCCTCTGTAACCCCTGTAACTATGTACCTGGTTCTTGCTTAACCCATTAAGGACCGGGAATAGGGTTAAGCAATGAATTGCTCAACCCCCTGGTCCTTAAAGGGTAATTTAATTTTATGCTATCTTGTATTGTATCATCTCTAAACTGATAAAAATAATTACTGGTTCTATCTCAAAAATGTACATTTATAGTGAGGGATGACTGGGACCTTGTGGTGAAAGTTTTGTCATAAAACATGAATTTTCATCAGGATCAATAATTAAATAAAACCTTAATCAAGTTAAAAATAAGAGTATATATTAAGAAAATAAACTAAAACATTATGCCTCTTTCCTGTACAAGGTTAACTAAAACAAACAGAAATTTATTTTATTATGCCAGTTTCTGTTGAGCAGAACTTTGATTAATATATATAACAAATTATATACCAAAGGAAAGAGGAGCACATTGGGAGCATACCAAGCACACTATAGGAGATCAATAAAAATTCCTAAATTCCCACTGTTTGATTGAAATAGGGCATTTATTAACCCACTGAATGCTTGAGAGATCTGCTTCACAATGCTTTGTAAACATCTCTAGCATACAAGAGTACACAAGCCCATTTAACTTAGGGAAATTAGATTTTTTTACCCTCGATGCAGTTGGATCGCTGCAGAATTACTCTTGTTTTCTTTGGTGTAAAAGGTACACTATACGTAGTGTTCTTCTCAAACATAATGATGCTGATGTACTAAGAACTGGAATAGTTCAGGCGCAAACCAACCGCATCATATAGGAATGAAGAGTCCTCAAATTCCCATTTATTTAAATGGCTTTTTAACTACTTGGATCCTCGCATTGCTTTGCAATGCATCAGCGACTGCTTTTGCATGCAAAGTGTTAAAAGCCCCATTTATAATAAATCAATAATAGGATTTTAGTGTTCTTACCTTTTAAATCCTTTTCTCTTTGGTCCATATGGAACACAGGTACCATGGGGCTGAGTCCCTCCTTTTAGAGGGCAGGGCACATCACAAGAGATAGTGCCCTCCTACTAGCTCCCAGAGTTCATGTGAACAAAGGCACAAAACACACGTTGAAAAGAAAAGTAGAAAGCTCTCTGGACTAAGACCCTAAGCAGACTCCTCTGGCTGGGAAAGCAACACAAACAAGGTTTTTCTGTGTTCTGTGTTCTAAATGGACTAAAGAGAAAAGGATTTAACCTGTAAGAACCCTAAAATCCTATTGTCTCTAATGTCCAGTATGGAACACAGGTACCATGGCAATCTTTCAAAGCTAGGATTCTCAGGGAGAGAAAGGAGAAAAGACTTCTCTCACATTCTCATGATACCAGAGTTCCCCTGGACTATTAAGGATCTAAATAGCCCAGTAAAAACAAGTGTCAACAGACACTGAACTAGCATAGCTCAGAAACTACTGAACAACAAGAAAGACAGTAAGAAAAAAAAGAGACAGATCCTTAATCAGGTAACATTGCCTGAAGGACCTTCCAGGCAAAGCTGACCTCGACCAAGGCCAAGAAGTTGACGTGGTAGTGTTTGGTGAAAGAATGTAAGAAGGACCAAGTCGCAGCCTTGCACAGCTGTTCAGCTGAGGTCGGGTCTGCTAGGTCCAGGAATGCCCACAGGTCTGCTGGAATGCTCTATGATCTTAAAGGGAACTGGTTTCTTCCTGATATCATTGCTTGGAGTATGGTTGCCTTAATCCAAGAGACAATGGTTACCTTGGCAGAGGCCTGACTAAGTCTGAGGCCCTCAGAGATGACAAACAGAGAGCCAGCCTTACAAAAAGGCTTAGTACAATGCAAATAGAACTTAAGGCAGTACACCACTTCCAGAAGATAATGAGCTCTCTCCTCATCTGATGTACATTCAGGACAAATAATCAAATAACTAATTGCTACTGTTTGATGCAAATCCACAAACTGTTGCCTCCTTTATTCATTATTTTCATAGCAATGAAAGGCTGCATTTTCTTCTTATGTTCCAAACAGGTACATGTACTAACAATAAATCTGAAGATTGCCGACTGCCCACCGGAGAGATTATTCAAGATTGCTCTCGAATGGCTCGCAGCTGGAAGGTTAATTCAACTAGTAATCCATACTGTAATGAGCAAACTACAACTACAACCACAACTACAACTCCAATAACATCTACTACTCCTACTACCACCCCTACAACTACTACAACAACAGCCTGCCCACCTTCTTCTCTCTGCAAATTGATCATAAGCGAGTAAGCAATATCATCCCCCACTCATAGTGATAATTTGTTTACAATAGCTGCACTGTCTAACCCCAATAATTCAGTGAAGTAAGGTGTTTTATTTTCCACAATCCTTCTTAAGATGTTAACCCTTTGAATGCCAGAGGGGTAAACAATGCTTTGCATACCCCCTAGCATTCAAAGGGCCAATAGTTATGAACAGCATTTTTCAGGAATGTATTTGGTCATGTTTTATATATATACATAAAATGCAAAAGACAAGCAATTTTGTACAAAACAGCTGCAATAGAGCTTCTAAATGAAAAAAAAATAGTATTTAGATAAATGGTGCATTTTAACCCTTAAAGGGACACTAATGTCCCATAAAAACATGTTCTTGTTTTGTAGCGTTTAAAAAAATAAATTATGTGGCATAAATTCCATCTCTGAAACTGCTATGGTTTGAGAGATATTCGCCTATAAAGTTCCCCCCGCCCTCCCCTTCTCCTGACTTCAGTGTCTAGCTGACAGCAGGAGATCCCAGTCTGGAGACCAGCCATCGGCTCTGCAGCAGAGCCAAAATTGAGTTATTTAAAAATAATTACTTCATTGGAAAGGTCTACAAAGTGTGCCTGCTTTGCAAGCACACTTTGTAGACCGTTCCAATGAAGTAGTTATTTTTAAATAATGCAATTTCGGCTCTGCTGAAGAGCCTCCTCAAGTTGGCCGACTTGAATCACCAGCTGTCAGCTTTACAGCTGACATCAGGACAAGGGAAAATTTACATGCGAATATTTCTCAAACCATAAAGGTTTGAGAGACAGGATTTGTGCCATATAATTTATTTTTTTAAACTCTACAAAACAAGACTTTTTTTATGGGACATTACTGTCCCTTTAAGTGCTAGGGACATCACCAGTGCATCACTTTGCAGTTCTCTGGTGATTACTCTACAAGTCAAGGGTTTAAAGGGACTTTCACTCCCTCAAGACCTCCTCTAGCTTTAAAGGGATAGTAACACTTAATATACAAAAATATATATTGTAGGGTTTATGTTTCTGAGTAAAACAAGGACACTCCCACTGCTGAGTGGTGTGTTATTCCAAGTTATTGCATATCAAACTTGAATATTTTTGGTGCAATAGCTCAGTGGCCTGATATTGCACAGTGGTGCTATTATTAAACATCCTATGGACAGCTCTGGTTAGTTGAACATAAATCTCCATAGGATGGTGTAGCAACAGTGCCACTGTACAATTGCCCCCAAAAATTCAAATTTGGTCAGCAATAACTTTTGAATAAAATGCCTTTCAGCAGTGGGAGTACCCTTGTGTTACTCAGGAACATAACCCCTACAATATTTTTTGCATATTAAATGTTACTATTCCTTTAATACTATGAATTGATTGTCCCTATAAGTTAAATACATTTTACATTATAGGGCTCCTTCTGCAGACATTAGTGGGTGAATTAAGGGTACTGGGTGGGTTTGGGAGGTGGAAAGAATGCTGAAAAAGCACTGTGTGTGTTAGCTTCTCTCCCACCATGATGTCATGCATCACTTTGGTACCAAACGGTGATGTGATGCATTTAATAGTTTTACAACTGTTTGAATGTGGTGTGGGGCTAAAACAGCCTGCCACAGCCTCACACTATGTTCCAAATGGCTAAAAATAATGCACCATCTCTTGGCAGTAGAGAGATGTACAATGTCATGCCTGGGGTGGGGCCATCATCTGTAGAGACAACAGTGAGGGTCCTTTGTGATGCACTAGGTTTCTCCTCTTTCTTTATCTACATAGAGAACTATGGAACTCCATACCTCTCAACCTATGTCTAGAATAATCCCCCCTCTGTCTTTAAAGGGATAGTAATACTTTGTTTTATCTTTATTTTATTTTGTAGGCATTAAAAAAACATTGAGAACAATATAAGTCTTATCTCTCAAACCTTTATGGTTTGAGAGATATTCACAAGCAAAGTTTCCCCCTCCTGCCCCTTTTACCTAGCGTAAGCCATCTCTTCTCAGATGTGGAATCTGATTGTAAGACTGACAGATAACAGCAGGGGACAATCTTCTTCCTATGAAAACAATGAATACCCTGCCCCCATTGACAAGATTTTCAAGTTTTTCCCTTATCTTAATTGAACATTGTCCCTCTCTGCAGTCTACCTGGGCACCTCCCTTCTGATCTGGCTGAACAGTGTTACATCAGTAAAAGGGGCGGGAGGGGAATATTTTGTTATTGAATTACTCTTGAACTACAACTCTGACAGAATTGAAATAACACTGTCCAAAGTCCAAATACTATGATGATTGATTAGAGCTACTTTTATTATGAAACATTACTATCCCTTTAAGTCTACTCTGAAATCTTATCTTCTGGAGCACTAGTACCATGCACTACCATTTGGGAAACTCAGCACTTGAACTCACAGCACTTGAGACCCTCAGACCCTGTTGTCTATTTCCTATTACCTCAGGGACCTCTCTTCTATTGTTTCTATGGCTGTAGCACTTATTTTTTCCTCATTTATTTATTGTAAACTACTACTATTGTAAGACACCATGTACACTGTGTGGCGACATATAAATAAAGATATACATACATTCATAAATACATAGCGCTAACAGAATGAAATAGACATACTGAGAAAATAAATTAAAGAAAATGATCAGACTTCCCTTCTTTTTACTTTGAAGGATCTTTGCTGAATGCCATAAGGTGATAGAACCACAACCTTACTATAATGGCTGCGTTTTTGATGCCTGTAACACCCGCACTGAGTCAGTGGAATGTTCCAGCTTACACATCTATGCAGCCTTGTGCAATGCCTATGGAATATGTGTGGACTGGAGATCAAGGACTGGAGGCAGTTGTCGTAAGTGACTTAGAGGAGAGAATTGGCCTCTGTACTGGTAGTACAGCTGTACATTAGTAGTTGCTTTGTTATTGTAAGAATATAAAAAGATAAACTAACACCTTAAACTATGATGTACATTTTATAATCTCTCTTTCTCTTTGTTACATAGCATACAATTGCCCTGCTGGAAAGGTTTATGATGCTTGTGGCCCATGTCATCCTGATACATGTGACAGCAAGTAAGAACTATGTTTAACAGTGTTTGCTCAGTATCAAGTAAATAAGATCTAGTTAGTTCTGGAAGTAAATGGCATTATACACATTTTGTTACAATGTCAATAATCTAAGCCTTCCAGCATTGTCCAAGTTCAGTCCTCAAGGGCCACCAGTGGGCCAAGATTTAAGGATTTCCCTGATTAAGCACAAGGGAGTTAATCAAAATGAATGAGCCACTAATTAACTCACCTGTGCTTAATCAGAGAAATCCTTAAATCCTGGCCTGTTGGTGGCCCTTGAGGACTGAACTTGGAGAGGCCTGATCTAAGCTATACAAATGCCGCATACATGACTTTTGAACAGAGGAAATGCAACTGGTGGAATGAGAAAAAAAATGTTACAATATTATTATCACTATGCAACTCAATTGCAGACAACGACTGGAATAACACTCAGACATAGTAATTTGTGATTACTCCTCTCTTTACAGTGCAATACCTGCTATCAATGGCTTAACTGAAGGCTGCTACTGTCCTTCAGGATCTGTGCTCTTCAGTTACAATACGGGCGTCTGTGTTAAGAGCTGCAGTAAGTATTAGAAAAACATCTGCAATTCATAAAAATAGCCAATTCACTGGCCTTTTCCCAGACTCTTAACCCTTTGAGTGCCAGAGGGTTATGCAATGCATTGGGTTAAACACAAAATCATCCAAAGGTACCCATAGGTAAGTCCGATAAACCTCACATAGAACAGAATTTAATAGTATAAAATGCCACAAAAGCATAAAGGTTAGTTTAGAAAAAATACTATTTACTTTACAGAAAAATTACTCATACAACATACAGGAAGATTTTAATTCCCTTTATAACAAACTAATCTCATCTTAGTGTAACATCCTATATAATAATTCACTAGGATGTTTGTCACGATGCAGTCATGCATCGCGGGCAGTCTCTACTGTGCATGATTGCATCGCGTTAGTGAGGCGACGACTGCATTGCGTGGAGCAGTGAGGTAGAGGCCGCTTAATCCTTTGAGTTCCAGAAGGGTAATGCCCCTCTGGCACTCAAAGGGTTAACATTACCCGGGTTGTGGCCCATGTACACGGGCTTTTACAGTAGTCCACTATAACTGAACTGTTTTTGCTGCAGTTCCAATCATAACATAACTTACTCTTGTAAGCAAAACACAACGGGGGAGATTTATAAAGAGTGTTCTTGTTTGTTTTTGTGAATGGATTCTTATGCTTATTCCTTATTGGAAGTGTAGGTATTTTAAATGCTTCGTAAGAACTTTTATAAATGTGGTGAAAATGCAGAAATAAGAATAGGTCAAATATGAGGTTAGCCTTTTGGCGAAAATTCTGTAGCTAAACTGTCACACATAGCAACAGATCTTTATAAATTCGCTATGTCAATTTTCACATCCTTCCTAACCCCTTCCTAACTATCATCAGAATCATTTTGTAATGCCTTTTTAATGCTTCTTTTCCCTCACTGCCAGTTTTATAAATCTCCTCCAATGTGTTTGAATTACTGAGTAGAAATGGAGTAATTCTGGACCATACCAACAGCACAATAGGGGATAAATAAAAATCCCTAAAGTTGCACTGATGTAAATGACATTTTAACCCCTTGAATTTTAGAGAGGTCTTCATAATAATCTGGAGACCTCTCTAGAAGCCCTATTTAAATCAATGGGAATTTGATTTTTTTTTTTTCATATGGTGAGGCTGGATTGTACCAGAATTGCTCCAGTTAGTTCTAGTTCAATGGTGTGCATAAAACTCCCCAACAGGCAACATAACTGTCTGCTGACATTTAGACAACTAAGATGCAGGACCATATGCACAAAAAAGAAGAGCGATTGTGGGACAGAACAGCTCCACCATAGATGACAAATACATTTTACCATTGATTAAAATGGAGATTATAACACATTGAATGTTATCATGGTCTCTAACTAATTGTGAATAAATGCATTTGAAACTTGTCTAGCATTTAAGGGGATAAACCACAATAATGTAAATCTGAATTTGTGGAATTTTCATATGTTCCCTATGGGATAGATGTTTCACCAAAAAAAAATGGAGTGGAGCTACATCGCCTAATAAATCCAACTGCAGTTTAAAGGGATAGTAATACTTTGTTTTATCTTTATTTTATTTTGTAGGCATTTAAAAAACATGAAGAACGATATAAGTCTTATGTTTCAGACCTTTATTTGAGAGATAGTCACAAGCAAAGTTTCCCCTCCCGCCCCTTTTACCTAGTGTAAGCCATCTCTTCTCAGATGTGGAATCCAGTCCATAGACCAGACAGATAACAGCAGGGGACACTCTTCTTCTTCCTATGAGCACAATGATAACCCTGCCCCCCTTGACAAGTTTTTCAGGTTTTTCCCTTATCTTAATTGAAGATTGTCCCTCTCTGCAGTCTACCTGGGCACCTCCCTTCTGCTCTGGCTGAGCAGTGTTACATCAGTAAAAGGGGAGGGAGGGGGAGACTTTGTCATTGAATTACTCTTGAAGTACAACTCTGACAGTATTGATATAACACTCTCCAAAGTCCAAATACTATGATGATTAATTAGAGCTGCTTTTATTATGAAACATTACTATCCCTTTAATGACGTTTTTAAGGGACTCAACACCATATGACAGTCTGGGTCCTCATCCAAGTGCAGACTCTCCAATCCTGAGGTCAGAATCAACAATGCAGGGTTTGGTAGCACACCGATACAAACTCCAGCCTATTCATAAAATGAAAAAAAGCTTTATTTTTATTACTTAAAATCAAAAACAGCTCTTATCCAACAGAGATGGAACAAAAGGTACATTCTAGCAATGCAGATATCCCAGCATTATCTGTCAGACATTCTTCAAACCATAGACAGATGTTTCACCACATAATTGCGCTACTTTCTTTGTACATATAGCAAGAACGTATTATTATCCATCACACATAATCATTTTGTAATGTATAACAGCTTTTTTATGCAGGAATCTCTTTATTTCATATAAAAAAATCCCAAACAAAATGTATCTAACAACTTTTCTATTCTTTTCTCAACAGTACCCAAGTATTGTATAGTAGGAGATTCCAAATATCTGGTAAGGAAATGTCCAGACATTTACTCCATTAATTAAAGAGGGTTGGTCTGTGGATATAATGTAACACCTTTCTAGCACTTATAAAAATTAAAAATTACATAAACATTATTCGCAATGAACAAAGCACAAACAATAAAGATAAAAAGACAGTTGAAAAATAAAAGAGACTGTGAAAATGGATTTTTACAACTGAACCTTCTGCTTTTCTGCGTAATTACAGCCAGGACAGGAAATCGAACAACCCCCAGACTCATGTAAACAATGCAAGTGTACAGATGAAATAGATGATAAAACATCACTATACATGGTTAAATGTATCCCCACCCAATGCAACAAAGATTGCTCAGTGAAAATAGGTGATACAACTATCTTCATCAAGGTACTTTTTTCTTAAACTGCTCTTTCATTTAACATGTATTATATGCTTATAAAACAGCAATGTTGTTTAAAAATATTGCTATGCAATGTATAGCAAAAGCTTTCTTTCAGAGTGATAAGTTTTAATCTTATTTAAATATTTCTACTCATAGCAATGGTGAATTTGTACCTGTGGGTTTGCATTTCTATGTCTCTGAGATAACAAATCTTTATCTAGTTCAACTAGGAAAAAGTGGTAAAGTTAATTGCTTTTGTCAAACTCAACAGTTCCTGAACTATAAGAACATTTATTTAACCCTTTGAGCACCAATGCAAGGCAATGTGGTGTGTACCCCTCTGGCACTTATGGGGTTAAAAATGAAGTCCATCACTGTTTTTGTGCCTGTATTTGTTGTAAGTAAAAAAAAAAATTAAAAATTGCCATCATGGAAGTTGTTAGGTATTAAATAGGCTGACCATACCTCACCTTTAACTGGGAACACACATTAAAAATGCATACTACAGGTTTGCTTTGATTTTGGCACACTCCTCAAATATGCCTATGTGTCCCTTTTTAAAGGTGAGGTATGGTCAGCCTAGTATTAAATGATGAGACATAAGCCCAGTGCATCAAGATTAACTCTCTGAGTGCTAGAGTGGTATCCAATGTATTGTGTTGCAGTGTGTTGGTACCCCTATGGCAAAGTGTTAAAGCATCATATCTTCTTGACAGATCAGGACATGCACTAGTGTAAATAGTCTGCTTATCCAATATAATAATTTGCTAGGATGTTTGTCAGAAGTCATCATGAGCAGTAGAGACTGCTGGAATGCTCTGAATGCTGGGAGCATTCTTACAGCGCATAGCGTGAGTGACGACAGTAAGCAGAGCAGGAATGGCCTTTTAACCCTTTGAATGCTGGAGGGGTACGCAACGCTTTGCAAAGCAATGCGTTGCGTCCCCCTCCAGCACTCAAAGGGTTAACATCTCCCAGACCTTGGCCCCTGTACACGGGCTTTTACACTAGTCTCTATTATGATGTTGCAACTGGAATGCAGAACTTGTACAGAATGCATTAGGTGGTCAAATAACCTGAAATTAAAATATAAAATGTAAGTCATTTGAAAATAACTGATGATTTGCTATTTACATTTCAGCCTGAAGAGATCTATACTCCACCAGAAGACCCGTGTGTTTCCTACACCTGCACATCTAAATATGAATTGAAAATACTGAGGGAGAAATGTTCCATCCCTGAACAGAAACTATGTTTGAAGGTAACTTTTGCTACTGTCAGCTATATTTGGCATTAATAGTTGCAAGACTATGGAATACAACACACAGTATTATGCTAATAACCAGAGTCATTGGGGCTTATGCACTAAGGTGTGATAATGAGGTGATAATATGGATATGACTTCTCCAGTGATAGCACTTCTCCAGTTCCTATGTTCTTTTATGAAGCCAATGTACTAAGATGTCTCCATCTTTGGAGATGTTAGTGCATAGGCTCTATAGAATAACATATAGGAACTGGATAAGTGAAGTCTTCTCCATGTTATCACATCTTTATCACGCCTTAGTGCATAACCACCAAGAACTCTTTCATGTATGAAGATATTTTTGAAAAAGGATTTTCTTGGTTGTTTCACACTTTAATCATCTGAAATTTAAGGATTAACTGTACATCATTTAGAAAATAATTTACTTTCTATGTTTTAGCCTGGAGAAGTGTATACTTCAGTAGAAGACAAGTGCACCTCTTACACATGTACACCAACTTACGAAGTCATAACGATGAAGCCCAAATGTTTCATCACTGATAAGAGTCAATGTTTGGAGGTCAGTTTTGTTTAAACAGTGAAATATGGCATTAGTATATAGAAGTTAAAGAAATATAGAAATGTCTTTCACTTCAACATTTCTTTGAATAGCGTATTAACCGTGTAAGGTATATTCTACTCTGAATAAAAGTTTTGCCAAGTTTAATCTTACAGTACATTATGTCTCACAGGGATATGAATACACAAAAGCAGAGGACGACTGCTGTGGTTCATGTAAACGAACTACCTGCCCAGTTATTATGACTGATGGCACCACTATATACTTGAAGGTATTTTAATACTTTTTTATCAATGAACTGTATTTTTTTAATAGTTGTCACATATTCTGATCATCTGAACTATAGTATACATTGTAAATGGTTTAGAAAATAACTATATAGTTATTTTGATTCTTTCTTTCTACATTTCAGCCTGGAGAGACCTATACTCCACCAGAAGACCAATGCATTTACTATATGTGTAATTCTACATATGAATTGATGCTAGTGAGGGAGAAATGCTCAATTCCTTATCAGAAACAATGTCTGAAGGTCAGTTTCATTTTGTTATTTACATTTGTCATGAATAAGTGGGATGTTGGGGATCACAATACTTGTACATTATTTTATTAATATCTAGAGAAAAGCATTTTCTTACATTTATTAATATGTATTAGATAGAGGATGATTTTGGTTGTCCACAGTCAAATCACTTGAAATTAAAATGTAAAATATGTCATTTAAAAAGTAATGTAATAATTGCCTGTCTACATTTCAGCCTGGAGAAACCTATAGTCCACCAGAAAACAAGTGCATCACTTACACCTGTACATCTAATTATCAAGTCACAACAGTAATGAAAACATGTTCCATCAATAAGGAACAGTGTCCAGAGGTCAGTTTTATTTAAATTAACTAAATTTAGCATTCATATTTAGAAATATGAGCAATTCATTATGCACCTTTCTTCTATGTCAGCTTTTCTTGGAATAGCAAATTAACTGCGTAGATAGCCATGCTGTACACACTCTGTTCCACTCTGAATTGAAAGCTTTGCCAACTTTAATCTTACAGTAATTTATGTCTCATAGGGACATGAATACATACAAGAAGATGACTGCTGTGGTTCATGTGTACCAGTGACATGTCCAATTATTATGAATAACAGGACCATTAAAGTCTTGCAGGTACTTTTGCTATTTTCTTCTTCAACCAAACACTCCCATCCATTTATAAAAATATATAGTTGCTTTTATTTGTCTATTCTGATTCTCTATAATTACCATAAGACAAATTTATACTTTCTTGGTACATTTCAGCCTGGAGAGACCTATACATCACCAGAAGACCCATGTGTATCATACACCTGTACATCTAAATATGAATTGTTAAGAGTGAGGGAGAGCTGCTCAATCCCTGAACAGAATCTATGTTTAAAGGTAGTTCTTGCCTTGTCAACTACATTTTCCATTAATAGTTGAAAAATTCTGAAGAACAAAAAATATACAATATTTTAATAATATCTAGAATCAAACACTCTCTTCCATTTACTAATATTGCTCTACAGTCAAATATTCAATTTACAATATAAAAATGTATGTCATTTAGAAAATGTAGATGTGCACTTTTACCAAAGGTGTATTGGATCAATGAATATATATATAAAAACCCCATATATATCTGATTTGGCACAAGTATATTTAGTTTAACAATTATAATATTCCCAGTGCATTTGAGATGTCTCTAGTACTTAACCCCTTAGCGACCGGCCGTTTGGCGCGGCGCGGTCAGTTAAGGACCACGGAACATTTTTTTTTTTTAGCTCTTCCGGACTCCCTGAATGGCGTGCAGCCGCGGGGGGAACACGGAACTCCATGACGGTCATAGTACGTCATGGGTCGTTCAGTCGGATCGACCCATGACGTACTATGACTGTCAAAGGTCGTTAAGGGGTGAAGAAGTTAAAAGCCTTTTTAAATTGCTTTGCTCCAGTATTTAGCATCCTGATTATGTCCCTTAAATATGAATCATTACTAACTTCCTCCTCTTTGAATTCTTTTAGCCTGGTGATATCTGGACCTCACCTGATAATCTTTGCCGCCACTATGAATGTGACCAGATCAATGGCAACTTTGTTTCTAGAATAGTCCAGACAACCTGCCCTAAATGTGAACCTGTATGTAACATTTTATTTTAATTTATTGATTTGTGCTTCACTTCAAAACTGATGGTAAATATAAAACAATGGCATGAAGACATAAACATATCAAAATCATTCTGTACCATAGGGTTTTGAATACAAGGATATCCCTGGACAGTGCTGTGGACAATGTGCACGATGTGAACTATGTGAACCGATCTGTACAGTGTTGATGCCTGATAAATCAAACAAAATCCTCAAGGTAAACAATTTTGCTAAACATAACTTTTAGATTATTATGATATATTCAAGAGAAACACACCATACTCTATTTAGCAATACTTTTTTAGCTATTGGACAATAGGGTCATTGCTGTTGTGATAACATGAAATTATGGGATGATATGTAAGGAATTTAAAAAAATATATATTTTCTAAATATTTCGATGATCTTCATCCGCATTTCAGATTGGGGAGACCATAGCTTTTACTGAAAACAACTGTATCATCTACTACACATGTACAGATCTTCTAGAGATTATAAAGAAGGTGGAATGCACCCCCACAACTGACTGTACACAGGTTGGTTATATATGCTGTGTGTGCGAGAGTGTGTGTGTAATGTTCTGTGAAACTGACATTATCATAACACACATATGGAAATTCATGTCATGAGTAGAAATTGTGAACTATTGAGTGAACTATGAGTAGCAATTGTGACTTCTTATTTCCTGTTACAGAAATGTCCAGTAGTGGAAACAGTGACTTGCAATAACGGTTTCCCTCCAGTTAAAGTACTCAGTCCAGATGGCTGCTGCTACCATTATGAATGTCAATGTAAGTATTCCATTTTGATAGGTTAAATAAGAATTGATAAGAGACTCTAACAGACTTAATTTACATTGACATTCCAGAAAAAAGTTTTGTGATTATGTTTCAGGGAATGATACACAAATTCTATCAATATCAGTCTTAACCCTTAGAATATCAGAAGGGTAAGCAACACATTGCAAAGCAATCCGTAGCATACCCCTCTGGCACACAAAGGGTTAAACAGTAAACAAGTAACGACAGAACATAAGGAATTTAATTTTAGTTGTCTTAAATGCCAACCTAGATTTATGTCCATCTCTTTCAAATATCTGATCTTAGGTTACTTCCTATGTACACATACTATTAAACACATGGAAAGTAGATATAATGCAATGTGTTTATCTGGATAAGTGTGCTTTCTTAAATGGGCAAGGCATTTCAACATATGAATAAATATTTGCATAAACCTATATTTGAAAGAAGAAATCTTTAGCAATCTGAAAAAAAAATGTGTTTCAATTGTTTTTATTTTCATTTAGGTGTGTGCACTGGATGGGGTGATCCTCATTATATCACCTTTGATGGAACTTACTATAGTTTCCTGGACAACTGCACCTATGTTCTTGTGGAAGAGATCACTCCCAAATATGACAACTTCCGTATTAATGTTGATAATTACTTCTGTGATGCTGTTGATGGCTTGTCATGTCCACAGTCTATTCTGATTAACTACAAATCAGATGAGGTGGTGCTGACACGCAAGGTGTACGATGGAAAATTGAGAAACATGGTAAGCTGAGTCAGATATAAAATACTTTAATTATCCTCAAACATTTAGACAGTGAGAAAAGTCATTGAATTAGCCCCAGGATTACATGAAAAGTATAGTGCTGTTTCAAATCAGTATCTCTTCTTTTCTGAAACATGTTTTAAATACATTGCAATTCTTTTGAGTTATAAGCATTTTCTAAGCGAAGGTTACTGGAGTTTGAGTATAATCAATATAGTACAGTGGTTGTGGTTCTCTGCTCTATTTTTCCACATTTGTTAGTTTATCTGACAATTTCCCAAATGTATTGTTATGAAAAGAAGCTAGCATGGTATTCAGACTCTTCTCCTACAGTATTTAGGAAAAATGAGAAACATGGTAAGATGAGGCAGATATAGAATCCTTTTCACTGAGAGAGTTCCAAGAGTAAATCTCCACATGACAACCTGAAATGTAGTGTTGTTTCAAAGGAATATAAATTATTTTTCCATAGTCATCTTTCACATGGATTTTACATAGCACACTGTAGTGTTTGAGTTATAAGCATTGTATGAAGGTGGTCATGTTGCTGAAACTTGCCTCTAAACCAGGGCTCAAAATTTGCACTCTCCACTAGCCAATGGCGAGTGAAAATTCAGCCCTGGCGAGTAGAAATTCAGCCCTGGTGGATATGTTATTGGTTGCAGTGGCGAGTAACTTTTCAGGTCTGTCTAGTAGCAAAGGACTTAAAATTATAAGCCCTGCTCTAAACAATACAGTAAAGTGCTTCTGATTTTGTGATCGGTATTTTACGTTGAGTACAGGAGCTGTAGGACCAATTGCTTGATGATTTTTCAGATGTACTGTTCTGATGGGAAAATAACATGGCATGCAGATTCCCCTGCTAGTGTGTAAAAGCAAAGCTTAAAGGGATAGTAATGTCTTATAGAAATAAAAGGTAATATTGTAGCTATTCAAAAAATAAGTCCATCGATGCCACTCAGATCTCCAAAACCTTTATGGTTTGAGAGATATAAGGTGATATTATTCCCCCTCACTGATGTCAGCTGTAAAGCTGACAGCAGCAGATCTGTGTCTGCCGACTCAATGCGGCTCTTCAGCAGAGCCGGAATACCGCAATCTACAAAGAAATACTTAATCGGAACTGTCTACAAAGTGTGCTTGCAAACCAGGCACACTTTGTAGACAGTTCTAATGAAGTATTTCTCTGTAGATTGCGGTATCTCGGCTCTGCTGAAGAGCTGCCTGCCGGTCTCGGGACCAGGATCAGCTTCTGTCCGTTTGCTGACGTCAAAGAAAGGGGAAGGAGGGGGGAACTTTATCAACTTCGGAGTGGCATTGATGGACTTATTTTTTTTTTATTATTATTATTATTATTTTAACATGTCACTAGTAATAAAATAACACCCATCAGATCCATTACTTGAATAATAAAATTAACCTATAAGCAACAGAAGGTTGTGTAATAATAACAAATTCATATTAGATATACTGTACATAAATCATTGTGTCTATTAATACAGAGCTATAGGATCTGTTGCATAATTATTCTGATTTGCCATTGTTCTGCATGGCATCCACACTGCTCTGCTACAGTATTTATAAGAAAAGTTTGACATACCTGTCTTACCAGCAAAATATTTAAATATATTGTTATACATTCATATATTAACCCTTTGATTGCAAGAGGGCTATGCAACGCATTGCAAAGCAATATGTTGCGTGCCCCTCTGGCATGCAAAGGGTTAATTACAGACATGCCTTATACATTATTTAACCATTTTAGTGCAAGGTGTTGGGTACACCCTCATTAAATCCTCATTCTCAAATGGTTAAGTGAAATCATTATACTGTCGTGACTTTCCATTGTCATTTTGTGATTTATTAATGCTGAAAGTGATCATTTTAATCATTTGCCAACAGGTGAGGTTCAACCAATACTGGCTGATCCCAGGATTCACTAAGAATGGCATTTCTGTCACCAGTGCTGGTATCAACACTGTAGTTGAAATCCCAGAATTAAATGCTTACATCTCCTTTAGTGGAATGATGTTTGTTATCAAACTTCCATTCAACAAATTCGGTTACAACACACAAGGGCAATGTGGTAAGAAAATCAAGTTTCTTACTTAAATATAATCATTTATTTTATTTTTGTGGTTATTTTGTTATAAATCTTAACTATATTTAAATCCTGTGTATGGGAGTCTATCATTTTGTTTCATACATTCATAATCATATCTGCCTTAAAAAGGGGCATTTTTATATACATTACGTTTAATCATCTTCTATTAGTCCTTGTGGACAAGAACCATGAGTTAAGTACCTACCAGGCAGGACACTTACAGACAAAAGCTCCCTGGAAGAAGAGAACCCCCAGTTCTACTTTATCCCTGCCCATCAGATGCAGCACTAATTTTACTTATAGCAAAGACACAAAGGAAAGAAGCAGAGCAGCAGGTAGACTGGAATGTTGGAAGGTACACCGGAATGCAAACCACATGTTTTCTCCATGAGGGATGACCTGTGTTCCATAATGACTAAGAGAAAAGGATTTACCTAGTATATGAAATATCAATATATGATGGAATATATATACTGTAAAATCTCAGGTATAATACTCACCTGTGTATAATACGCAGGTTCCTATTAGACCCAAGATTTTAGGGGAAAACAAGACTGCCTATGTATAATTCGTACCCTGTCGGATACTCAAAAAAATGTCAAATTTTCCCTCCCTTCCTCCCCGCTTACCCATGGCCGCCTCTCCTGCCCAGAAATCCAAATTCACCATCCTGTCAGGGTCCCAGCAGGTGGCATGCTTGCATCCACCGCCTGCTTCCAGCAAAGCCTTGTCAGGACCTCCTCTGCCCAGCCAATGGTAGTGTCTTACGAGGACCGCAAAGCAATACCATAGATCCAATGTGCATAGTTATGAACTGAACATATATATACATATATAAATATATATATATATATATATATATATATATATAGAGAGAGAGAGAGAGAGAGAGAGAGAGAGAGAGAGAGAGAGCACAAACTGAAACGGTTATGGTGGGGAAAAAAGTGAATGAAAACCCCTTCCACCTGAATTTGGTGGGTGGTAGGTGGAAGGGGTTTCAAAATTCACTTTTTTCCCCACCATAACCTTTTCAGTTTGTGCTCCACATGTGCACCAAGCCTCAATAGCAAGCCAGTAAAACCAACCTCATGCTGAAGAGTTGCATTGACAACGAAACAGCTGTCCATGAGTGGTTCACTGGCTTTGTATCTCTTCCTGAGTTGTGTCTTAAAGCTGTTACTCAGCATACACATACTCTGAGGAATCTATGTAAAAAGTGGAATTTGAGGCAAAAAGGTGATTCCTTGTTAAACTTATTTGCATATGCCTTCCCAGAATCCCTTGCAGTAGTAACAAGACTGCAAAAGTGTGATTTCTGTGGCAAAAGCAAGTCTTATGGCTTGACTGGTATGTCAATTTTTTGTTTAACATTGTATCTACCACCCACTATATATATATATATATATATATATATATATATATATATATACATATATGACTGAACTTCTACCAGATATGTGCCCACTTGGCAGGCTGTTCTAGGTGTTACACATGCACCTGGCAGCTGTGTCCAGGGTACCTTAATCTGCTGAGAATTTTGTAAATAGGATCTTATATTTTGCAGACATGTTAATCTACAGCAAACCAATTGCATCACAGAGGACAATTAAAAAAAAATCCCCAAATCCCCATTTATTTAAATGGGATTTTAATCCCAGGATGCTAGAAAGGCCTTCAACATGTTGCTTTGCAATCCATTGTAGACTACTCTAGCAATCAAATGGTTAAAATCTCAACTTAAATCAATGGGAATTTTCATTTGTTCTCTATAATACAGTTGTGTGTTCCAGAGTTACTCAAATTCTTCTTAGTACATCAGCCTCATTTGTTATAAAATGTTGCTTTCCTATACTGATTATTCTTTATTTGAATCCTTGATCAAATAATGAATTATTGTTTTACTAGTTGAAGAGCCCGTTACACGGGCCACAGTGCCACCACCAGCCGGCCGCGGGGAAACATGTGCAGTAGAGACTGCCCGCGCCATCTGATACAGAGTTGGATGCTCCAAAGGAGCGTCCAGCTCTGTATCAGCCGCAGCACGGGCAGTCTCTACTGAGCATGACAGCAGCATGCCCAGCAGTCTCTACTGTGCATGACTTCGTCGTTACACACATTTTAGTGAATTATTATTATTGTTTTATGGAAATTGATATCATCTTTCTCTTTGTAATGTTCCTAAGTCAACGTGCAGTCTTGTTAGTTTTCTATAAACTGTTGTTTCCTTTATTCACTATTTTCATAGCAACGAATGACTGAATTTTCATCGTGTGTCCCACGCAGGTACCTGCTCTAATGACAAAACAGAAGATTGCCGACTCCCCAGTGGAGAGATTATTCAAGATTGCTCTAAAATGGCTCGCCAGTGGATTGTCAATACTAAAACTTGTCCAACTCCTCCACCTACTATAACCAGCCCTCCAACTACAACCTGCCCACCTTCTTCTCTCTGCAAATTGATCAAAAGCGAGTAAGCAATATCAAATGTCATATACAGTGATAATTTGTTTACAATAGCTGTACTGTCGAATCTCAGTAATTCAATAAAGTTATAGGTGTTTTATTTTCCATGATCTGTTTCAAGATGTTTATAGTTTATTAATTGTGTTTATCTGTAGCAAATGTTCAATTCAAAGGTTTAACCCCTTAAGGATGGCTGATCGCGCATGCGGCCATCACTTAAGGCTCATGGACCATTTTTTTTATTTTTTTTTGGCATATGGTTCAGGGCTCCCTGAATGGCGTGCAGCCATGTGGGGAAACCCTGAATTCTGTGACGATCCTGGCATGTCATAGGTCCTTAACGCAAATCTACCCATGATGTGCCAGGACCATCAAGGGTCGTTAAGGGGTTAAAAGCCAAATTTGAACCAAAGGGAATGTTTATTTGTTCTCTATGGTGTAACAGTTTTCTCCAGAATTGCTCTTCTTTTGTTTTCTCTATACGGCTTACAGAATGCTACAGACAATTTCAGTAAATTCATTAAAAAAAAAACATTTCTGTTGTCTTTTAAGCATCTTTGCTGAATGCCATAAGGTGATATCACCAGAACTTTACTATGATGGCTGCGTTTTTGATGCCTGTAACACCCAGACTGAGTCAGTGGAATGCTCCAGCTTACACATGTATGCAGCCATATGCAATGACAACGGAATCTGTGTGGACTGGAGATCAAGGACTGGAGGCAGTTGCCGTAAGTGACATTAGGGAAGGAATCTGTCTCTGTAGTGGTGGCATAGTTTTTCATTATTAGCCATTTTATTATTATCTGTTATTGTTAATAATTATAATCTGACAAAGTATGATACAATGAAACTGGCAATTCTGTATATGGGAAACCAGTCTATGATGTATAATTTAATAATATTGTTCTCTTTGTCACACAGCCTACAGCTGCCCTGCTGGAAAGGTTTATGATGCTTGTGGCCCATGTCATCCTGTTACATGTGACAGAACGTAAGACATCTGTTTAACAGTGTTTATTGATTCTGAATTAAATACAGTATGCTCTAAAGGTTTTGGAAGTAAATGGCATTACATACATTTTTTGTTACAATATCAGTGTCAATAGTTAGGACAAGAGACCGTAGTCTAAAAATAGAGGGACACAGGTTTAGATGTAATTTAAGAAAGTTTTACTTCACTGAGAGGGTAGTAGAATAGCCTACCAGCAGAAGTGGTAGAAGTTAATACAGTGACAGAATTTAAGCATGCATGGGATAGGCATAAGGCTGTCCTTAACTTAAGAAAATACCAAGGACCAAAAAAGGTTTGAGGTTTTTACTGTAGGAAAATGGGCAGACTAGATGGGCCGAAATGGTTCTTATCTGCCGTCAAATTCTATGTTTCTATGTTTCAATAACCTGAGCCATACAAGGCAGCATACATTTCTTTTCAACAACGGTGATAATATATGCAACTGGTGGAATGAGAAAAAGCTGAGGTTTCTAGGCAGTTAATTAATGTCATAGTCTTCAATACTACTGAATACTGAATTTTTATTTTTCTGTTGTTGTTGCTGCATATTTTGCAAGTGAAGTGTTATAATATTACCTCCATACAGATCCTGTACACATACAGAGTATTGTGGACAGTACTGGAGACCCCATCTCCAGAAGGATATAGATACTCTAGAGAAAATTCAAAGAAGGGCTACTAAAATGGTAACTGGTTTACAGGAAAAGAAATATCAGGATAGACTAAAGGATCTGAACATGTATAGCTTGGAGGAGAGAAGAGAGAGAGGGGATATGATTGAAACATTCAAATACATGAAGGGATTCAACAAAGTGCAGGATGAAAGTATATTTCAAAGGAGTAAAAATGTTAGAACAAAAGGCCATAGTCTAAAGATAGAGGGACACAGGTTTAGATGTAATGTAAGAAAGTTTTACTTCACTGAGAAGGTAGTAGATAAGTGGAATAGACTACCAGCAGAAGTGGTAGAAGTTAAAACAGTGACAGAATTTAAGCATGCATGGGATAGGCATAAGACCAAGGACCAAAAAAGGTTTGAGGTTTTTACTGTAGGAAAATGAGCAGACTAGATGGGCCAAAATGGTTCTTATCTGCCGTCAAATTCTATGTTTCTGTGTTTCTATCCTTGATGCCAGAGCCTTCTTAATTGCAGACAACAAATGGAATAACTCTGTGGAAGTCATTTAATTTCTGATTCATCCTCTCTTTTTTATAGTGAAGTTGTTGACATCAATGGTTTAACCGAAGGCTGCTACTGTCCTCGAGGATATGTGCTCTTCAGTGTCAGTAGTGGTGTCTGTGTTCCACGCTGCAGTAAGTATCAAAATAAGCCCCTAATACATAAGTATTATCACATTTGCTGTCCAACGGTCACCATACATACAATGTTGTCATTCTGATAATTGTGTTCTGTAACTGAACTAATAAGCATAAAGTGCCACACTGTGCCATCAACACTTATAGGTTCATTTCGCAAAAATAATTTATCTAAATGAATAATTGCTCAAAAAACATACAGGAAGATTTAATTATTCTTAAAACAAGGTAACCGCATCTTAACATGACAGATCTGTTTCAAATGAGCATTGTTTTTTTTCTGTAGTTCTAATCACAATGTTAATTAACTCTGTTAGTGCCAGAGAGGAACTCAAAATATTGTGAAGCAATGAGTTGCATACCTTTCTAGCACACAAAGGGTTAAAGTGCAAGCAAAAGATAAGGTGGTTGAAGTAATAAGGAGAAATGGGGGCTTATGCACTAAGGGGTGAAAAAGAGGTGACAAAGCAGATAGATATAACTTCCCAGTCATATCACTTCTCCCGTTTCTAAATTATTCTGTCTGTAGAACCTATGCAGTAAGATCTCTGACACTTGAAAAATATTAGTACATTGGCTCTATAAAATGACACAGGAACTGGAAAAGTGGTCTGTCTGGAGATAAATATCACAGATTTATCACCTCTTTATCATACTTCAGTGCATCTTCCCCCTGGTGTTTGTCTGGATCAAACTAACTGCACGACAGGGGAGAAATTTCCCAAAATTCTAATGATTTAAATGAGGTTTAATCTCTTGAATGCTTGAGATGCTTTTGCTTTGCTTTGAAAACCTTAACAGCAGTCCCATTTAAACCATGAATGCCAGAGGGGTGTCAAATACATTGCAAACCAATGCCATGGACACTCTTCCGGCAATCAAAGGGTTAAATCAGTGGAAAATGGTGCTTGTTCCCTATGGTGCAGCTGGTTTGCTCCATGATTGCTCTGGTTCTTCCTAGTACATCAGCCTCAATGGTTTGAATTAAACTCCCAATAGGCTCAGTGCAGAAAACATAGCTGTGTGTACTAAAATAAAGTTGTAAATGCTGGGCGCTGGTGCTGCTATATATATATATGTCCAAACCAACCAGAGCGGGAGAAGATCCCTTTAACAGCTGCTGCAATCCCTAGACTGGTGTGAAGACGTCCATATCTACAGAGAAAATTATCTAATGGTAGAGAGCTAAAATAAATATAAAAATAAAGCAATAAAAATGTATATTTCAATATTATAACCTATGGCACAAACAGATAAATAACATATTTACCAATATGAAAAAAATCTTTAACCCTGTGAGTGTCGGAGGGGTACGCAACACATTGCTTTGCAATACGTTGCGTACCCCTCCAGCACTCAAAGGGTTAATAACATATTTACGAATATGAACAAATAGATAAATAGCATATCATGACATTTTATTAAAGATTGTTTCATATTGGTAAATATATTATTTATCTATTTGTGCCACAGGCTATAATATTGCAAGTAATATTTTAATTGTTTTATTTTTATATTTATTTTTGCACTCTGCTGTGTGTGTGTTGTCATTTAGATATAACAGTTCATTGAAAATGTAACCCCTTCACTGCTAGGGAGGTATCCAACAAACTGTAAAGCAAATATTGGAGACCACTCTTCCATTCAAGATGTTAAAAGCCATAATTAGACTGTAAGTTCCTTGGGGTAGGGTCCCTTCCCAGTGTATCATTTCCTTGCTGCACTTTCCCCCACAAATAATGCAATGATCACACTTTAGCTTAAAGGAGCAGTAAACTTTTTTTATGAAAACACATTTTACAGAGCATTTCCTGCTGAATAAAACAAGGTCACTCCCATCGATGTCAGATGTTTTAGTAAAAATTATAGCAGTTTAAATAATCAGAAATTGAATTTACTGTGTTTACTTCCTGATAGTTCTAACTGACAGGAAGTGACAGGCAGTTTCTATTACATTTTATGGAGAACTGTATTCTCCGACTTTGCTGACTTTCCTCTCCATTAGAATCTAACAGGAAATCTAATTAGAATTTGACCACTAGAGGGCACTGCTAATGTAAAAAAAACATGGGTTTAAACTGTAATAAGTCTGGAAATATATATCTCTTGGCAGTGGGAGTACCCTTATTTTACTCAATAGGAAAATCCCTACAATATATATTTTTCATAAAAAAAGTTTACTGCTCCTTTAATGCTCTTAACCCAGTGTACTTTTGTACTGTAATATTTCAACTTCTGTTAAGTGCTGTGTACATGCATGGCGCTAAATAATTAAAGATACATACATATATACATTTAAATAAACAGTAATTATGGGAACTTTCATAAGTTCCCTATGATGCATTTGACTTGTCCCATAATTGCTCCACTATTTGTCTTATATAAGGAAAAATGGTACCGATTAATTTATCTAACAACTATTCTACTCTTTTCTCAACAGCACCCAACTACTGTGTAGAAAACGATGTGTTATATTCGGTAAGGAGATTTTTCAGACACTTGAGGCAATAATAAAGGTGGTTCATCCGGTGACATAATGGACTATGGAGGGTTAACTTTTTGAGTACAAGAAGAGCGAGCAACTCATTGAAAAACTCAGCTTTCTGGTTTGCGCACTACTCAGACACTAAATTGGTTGATATATGTTGACTAGAGAGAGTTTTATGATGTGAATTAATAGAAAAAATACTTAACATTCTAGTACAAAAAAAAAAATAAAATGAAGATGCATAACCATCAGTTACATCAAGCACAAATAAGAGACATAAAAAGACAGCTGGAGAACAAAAGAGAAGGTGAAATTGAATTTTACTAACAAATTATTCTTCTACCTTGCTTTTTTCTGCTTAATTACAGCCAGGACAGGTTATCAAAAAATCTTCAGACCCATGTGAACATTGCAAGTGCACAGATGAAATAGATCCCACAACATTATTAAATGTGGTTGAATGTATCACCACCCAATGCGACAAAAAGTGTCAAGAGGTAGGTTCTACTTTATTAGAAACAATATAACAGAATATGTCACCTTGTCAGAAAGAACAATATAACTGAACCTAAAACACATGTTTTTTGCTTGGCAGGGTTACCACTACGAAGAGATAAATGACAATGTTACATGCTGTGGTAAATGTGTGCCCTATGATTGCCTGTTGACAATGGGAGATAAAACAATCCTTATCAAGGTACTTTTTTCTTAAACTGTTCTTTCTTTTAACATGTATTTTGTTTTTCTATAAAACTGCAGCAGTATTAGGAAAAACTGCTCTGATAGTACAAACATAACAACATAGCAATAGTGAATTTGGATCTGATAATAGATTAATTCCTAGGTAGCTGATATGACAATAGTTAATCTAAGATATAGAGCTAATATAGTGAAGCAATGCATCGGGATGTCTTTAGCATCCAAGGAGTTAATAATAAATGCCACTATGACATCTAGATTTCATTCTCACTTTATAGTACTTGTTTTTGCAAATGTGAAACACGTTAGTTAAAAAAAAATTATAAGTTCTGGATCACGGGGCTTAAGCCCAGAATATCATATTCAAAGGGCTCGGGAGGGAGATGAACTGAGCTTCAATGCAATGGAGATATGTGTCTGGCAATTTATGGAGATCATCATCATATGTACTAAGAATTACGAATGCAAGGGGAGAGGAAGAGACTTTGATCATTAGCATATGATGGCATAAAGCTGTGAATGTTTTGGGGATGGCAAGAAGGGGGCACAGAGATAATTTGCTTTGCCTTACACTTCAGCATCAGGAACAGCAGCTGTCCATTAATCCGATGACTGCCAGAGTGGTGAACAACTCATTGCATACCCCTTGGGCCCTCAAAGGACTCATGGAAAACCAATGCACAATCCAGAGCCTGCAGGCACATCCAGTGAACACTAAGAATAAAAGGACATACACAAAGCTTCCAGCCACCAAAGAGACAACAATCAGCAAAGCAATGTAAACAACAAACAGCTGACAATTAGGTGATTAATGTAAACAGTCAAAGTTACGACTGCATATGAGAGCCCAAACAACTTTCAGTGTTGTTGTGTAATTAGTAAAATATGAGACATATACAATCTCATATTAAACATTTTGCACAATAGCACTATAAGATGTTTGGAGCCCTAAGATGCTGGCATAGCTCTGCATTGCTTACATAGATCACAGATTGTCAGCTCTGTATTGTTTACATTGAGCAACTGGACAGCATCTATGGCAAGATCCACAATTTACCAACATTCAGTGTAGTTATGGTGAATGCATGATGATGCTGAAGTATCTGATGTTTTATCACAGGGATATGATGGCAAATACATCTTAGTGCATACAACAAGATGGAATCAAGGCTAATAAGTCACAATATCACCAACCAGGACCCCCCAGCTCTTTTGACTATCCATGGCATGTACTAGTGCAAATAGTGTGCTTAGGTCCAGTGTGATAATGTTGCAACTGGAGTGTAAAACTGACATAATTCATCAGATTGGCGCAAGACTAGGTCTTTTGGAAAACAAGAGTAATGACCTGAGATCAAAATATGAAATGTAAGCAATTTATAAATTGTTTTATTTATTTACTACATTTCAGCCTGACGAGATCTATACTCCACCAGAAGACCCGTGTGTTTCCTACACCTGCACATCTACATATGAAGTGAAAATACTCAGGGAGAAATGCTCCATTCCTGGTTATACACAATGTTTGAAGGTCAGTTTTGCTATTGTCAGCTACATTTGGCGTTAAATGTTGCAATAATTTGGAGCACAACTCGTATACTATAATATCTGAAGCCAAGCACTCACTTTCATATATGAAGTTATTTTAGATAGAACATCATCTGAAATTAAAGTGTAAAATTTAAATAATCTAGGCGTTGTTGCCTTGGTTGCCTAATTACCTGTCTACATTTCAGCCTGGAGAAACCTATAAGCCACAGGAAGACAAGTGCATCACTTACACCTGCACATCTAGTTACCAAGTGATAACACAGAAGGAAATGTGTTCCAAGACACAATGTCTGGAGGTCAGTTTTTTTAATCAGCTAAATTTTGCATTAATATCTTAAAATGAAAGCAGTACTGTATGTACCTCTCAATTAAGAATGTAGAGGGGTACTCTGTGGAAGATGCATTCCACTCTGAATCAAAAGGTTTATCAACTGTATTCTTACAGTGATTTATGTTTTCTAGGGATATGAATACAGGCAAGAAGAGGACAAATGCTGTGGTTCATGTGTTCCAGTTGCATGCACAATACATATGAGAGACGGAACCACCAAAGAATTGAAGGTACTTTTAATTCTATTTACCATCCTTGTATAATATTTTTATAATATCTATTTATGGACATATGTGGCTAGAGAATGTTTTTGTTTGTCACACATTCTTAATAGCTGATTTTATGGTACAACTTGTAAATAATTTTCATGCTTTCTGTCTTCCTTTCAGCGTGGAGAGATCTATTCTCCACCAGAGGACCAATGCATCTACTACACCTGTACATCTACTTATGAAGTGATAACAGTGAGGGAGAAATGTTCCATCCCTGATCAGAAAAAATGTTTGAAGGTCAGTTTGAAGCTAGATTTTGCATGAATAATTAAAACGTTTTGGAGCACAACAACCGTATAGAATTATGACAATTTCTACAGCCAAGCACTCTATTTCATGTATGAAGTTATTTTTGATAGAGGATGTTTTTGATTGTCTCACATTCTAGCAATCTGAAAAAAAGTATAAAATGTAATTTATGTAGAAAATATTTGCCTAATTGCCTTTCTCTAAATTTCAGCCGGGAGAGACGTACATTCCCCCAGAAAACACATGCATCTCTTACACCTGTACACCTACTTATGAAGTGGAAATACTGCAGGAGATATGTTCCATCACTGATAGAACAATGTGTCCTAAGGTCAGTTTTGTTTAACCAGCTAAATTTGGCATTCATATTTAGAAATGAATGTAATTCAAGATGTTCCACTCTTTAATGAGAATAGTTTATTAACTGTGTAGTGGGTTATTCTGTGCAAAATGTATTCCACTTTGAATCAAAAGTTTTGTGAAATGTAATCTTATAGAACTTCATGTCTCACAGGGATTTGAATACAAACAAGAAGAAGGCAAATGCTGTGGTTCATGTGTACCTATTAAGGACTGCCGAATAAAAATGAAAGATGGCACCATTAAAGTATTGAAGGTACCAGCTATATTTAGCATTTTTAGATGCAAACCTCTGCAAAATGTATACAATATCATGATATCTTGAGCTAAGCACTCTTATTTATTTTATATAGAGGATGTTTTTGTTGCTGCATATTGTAATCATCTGTAATTAAAGAAAACAATCACCTATTTGCCTTTCTACATTTCAGCCTGGAGAGACCTATATTTCACCGGAAAACAAGTGCATCTCTTACATCTGTACATCTGCTTATGAATTGATAACAATGGAGGATAAATGCTCTGTCATTGATAATACACAATGTCTGCAGGTCAGTTTTGTTTAATCAGTTAAATTTCTCAACAATAATTAGTAACAGATGTAGTTTAGTACATCTACTTCAATTCCTCCTAAATAACTTTTATATACTCTTAACGTAACAAATATTTGGACATGGGCAGTTCATAATTTTTATTACATTGGAAACCTGACCAAAAATGTATATACAGGTCAATTCTAAACTTTGATTATTGCTAATGCAATGCAACATCATTAGCAATTATGCAAACTAATCAGGTTTGTTTACTATCCTACAGGGTTATGAATACCAGAGAAAAACTGGAGAGTGCTGTGGAGAGTGCATCAAAGTGGACTGTATTATGACTATGGATAACGGCATAACTAAAATCCTCAAGGTAAAATTCAGTGCAAAATTCTGTAGCACATCATTTGTACATTATTGTGATCATATCTAAAGCTAATCACAATATAGAGATGGAAGCACTGATTTAAATGGGTATTTTAATTGTCAGACACAATGCCATTATTCATAAATACTTAACAAAATATATTTCAGTTCTGATATTTTTATTCTCTCTTTTAAATTTCAGCCTGGAGAGACCTATATTCCACCAGAAGATAAGTGCATTTCCTATACCTGTACACCAACCTTGGAAGTGGTTACACTGAAGGAGAGATGTGCTGTCATTGATCCAACACAATGTCAGAAGGTCAGTTTTTTGTTTTGTAAGATGCATTTAGCATTCCAATACTCTCTTTTTGACTTTTTGGACAACCTGATAACGATGCTTATGGCTTAGTACATCGGCAGGGAACATTCTCAGGAATTCTCTTACTGTATTTTATGTCTTAAAGGGCTATGAATACAAAAAAGTGGACAGTGAATGCTGTGGCTCATGTGACCGCGTGGCATGTACAATGGAGATGAAGGACAAATCTATTATCGTATTGAAGGTACTTTTCTGTTCATCTACCTGAGGGAAGAATGTCTATCAGTATCTTGTGACTTATCATGAAAAACTTCTCAAAAAAATCTTTAATAAAAACAGATCTCAGTTTAGCATTGCATTAAAATGTGTATAATAGAATGTCTCATTTTGAGTATGCTCATTTATAATACCATAATATTATTATGTACTATGTGGCCCTTAAATCACTGTGCTTTTCTCAGTCTGGTCCATGACGAAAACAGGCTGAACATGCCAGTCAGGGCTTAAAGATACTATTCCATTTATGAAATTATTTTAGAGAAAGGGTAGCAGAGCAAATGCTTTTACTGCAACATCCTATATAATAATTTGCTAGGATGTTTGTCAGAAGCCATCATGTGCAGCAGAGACTGCCTGAATGCACAGAATGCTGGGAGCACAGAATGCTGGAAGGTGTAGGAATGCTGGGAGTTCTGTGGTGGGAGCATTCTGTGCTTTCAGGCAGTTTCTAAAGTGCATGACTGCGTCGGCAGCAGGATGCAGAGCAGGACCGGCCTCTTAACCCTTTGAGTGCCAGAGGGGTACGCAACGCATTGCAAAGCAATGCGTTGCGTACCCCTCTGGCACTCAAAGGGTTAACATCACCTGGACCTTGGCCCACGTACATGGGCTTTTACACTAGTTTCTAATAAGCAACAAAAGGCGATGATTTAAAATATTGAACTATTTTGGTATGTCTATATTTTAGCCTGGAGAGACCTTTACTCCAAAAGAAGAAAAATGCATGTCCTACAAGTGTACACCAACATATGAAGTGATAACAGAGAAGGAGACATGTCCTGCTTTTGATCCTGCACAATGTATAGAGGTCAGTTTTTTGTTTTAATTGCACATTTTGCCTTAAAATCAAAGGGTTGGTATGAAAACAGTTTATTTATACATAGCTATGAATACTATTTTTTTGCATATTACTTGGAATATGGAATATTATTCTTCAGATCATTTTATAAAATGTATGCTGGACCCTCTTGCACATCTCTGAATCAATTCTCTCTGGTTTTTTTTAAACAGGGCACCATAAAGATGTCAGAAAATGGATGCTGCCAGACATGCAAAGGTAAGAAAATTTTATCAGTGATTTATCTAGTTAGTATCTTTTCTACAAATACATGCAAAATTATAGAATTACTTAATGGCATCTGCTACCTACCTATAGAGCTACATACGTCTCACCCTATGTCTAGAACATTCCCTCTCTTTGTCTTTAAAGGAGCAGTAAACTTTTTTTTATGAAAAAATATATATTGTAGGGATTTTCCTATTGAGTAAAATAAGGGTACTCCCACTGCTGAGAGATTTATATTTCCAGAGTTATTACAGTTTAAACCCATGTTTTTTTATATTAGCAGTGCCCTCTAATGGTCAAATTCTAATTAGTTTTCCTGTTAGATTCTCATGGAGAAGAAAGTCAGAAAAATCAGACAAACAGTTCTCCATAGAATGTGATAGAAACTGCCTGTCACTTCCTGTCAAAAGAATCAGGAAGTTAACACAGTAAATTCACTTCCTGATTATTTGAACTGCTATACATTTTGAATAAAACATCTGACAGCGATGGGAGTGACCTTGTTTTACTCAGCAGGAAAAGCTCTATTTCAAGTCTACCTTGAAATCCTATCTTCTGGAGCACCAGCACCATACATCACCTTTTGGCAAACTCAGCACTTGAACTCACAGCACTTGATATCCTCATACCCTGTTGTCTGTCTCCTATTACCCATTTGGACTGTAAGCTCCTTGGGGCAGTGACCTCTATCCTATTATTTCTATGACTATGACACTTATTTTATCCCCAGTTATTTATTGTACCATTCTACTGTTGTTAGGTGCTGTGTACACTGTGTGGCGCCAAATAAATAAAGATATACATAAAACAAAATACATCCAAGAACGTGATAAAAGAAACATGATTTCTAAACCTTCATTATTCCACAGACAAACAGTAACTATCATACTTTCTTCTTTTTTAAAGTTATTGAGTCAGGATGTAAGCTTTTTAAACAGTCCACGCGTATCAGAACCAGCACCTGCGTGTCAGACCAGACTGTGGAGCTTTCGTACTGTGAGGGAGGCTGCACAACCACATCAATGTAAGTTGTAACCGTTTTAGCTTCATGCTTAGATAAACTAGTATAATGCATCATATTTTTAAAGGGTGGTGATGATGATTCAGAATAGGTTTTGGGGAAAATAAAGCATATATATCTGGGGAGAGGTGGATTGGTTCTGAGGATTATTAATTACACCACATGCATAAACTTCTCCTACTTATAATTTTAAAAGTTTTTTTATTTTATTTAAAGGGATAGTAATGTTTCATAACAAAAGAAACTCTAATTAATCATCAAAATATTTGGACTTTGGAGAGTGTTATTTCAATTCTGTCAGAATTGTAGTTCAAGAGTAATTCAATGACAAAGTATCCCCCTCCCGTCCCTTTTACTGATGTAACACTGCTCAGCCAGATCAGAAGGGAGGTGCCCAGGTAGATTGCAGAGAGGGACAATCTTCAATTAAGATAAGGGAAAAACCTGAAGAACTTGTCAAGGGGGGGCTTTGAAACAAATGACCCAATGAACTGTACTATTGCAATATGGAGAACAGATCTGGGGCAAAAAATATTATAGTACATGTCAAAGAACATTTTTTTATTTACTGAAAACATGCAGCTGATTTGTCCTAAAATGCTTAGAATTTTGCCTCTAGACATATAGTATGAAACAATTTGTTTTACAGTCATGCTACACACAGCTATTATATAATCGTTTAAGTAGTGGATAGTTTTTTGCTGAACAATTTCAATATATTTTTACACATATTTTAAGAAGTAAAAAATAAAGTCTAATGTTCAAAATAATTAAAGGGGTGAACTTCTTCCGTTGGAGATTATTTCACATGATATTGAAATTGAATCCCAAATATACTGGGTTGCAGAAACTAGGACACATAAACTTTTGAGTACCATAGGAGAAAGAAACGTCCAAACACCTCCCATATTTTTCTTAGGAGGTGTTCAGTGGGAGGAGTTTTATTCATTGGGCTCTGAAAAAATATCATGTTTGCCTCCTTTAAATTACATTCATTGTTAATTAAAATTTAATTTAGGAGAACCAGACCATGCAGAATTGAATTATATTGACCATTTGAAATTTCTCTCCAGATTAAGACAAGTGATAGTTTATAAATGGTATCAGTGTTCATTTAATGCCATCTATAATTTGCCCAATATTCCTACAAACTATATCCTAGCACCTTTAACAACTTAAGTCTCCTACATAGTATCTAGCAACAGAAAAAAACCAGTAATTACATGTATTGTACCACTAGCTTATCTTTAAAGGAAAACTAACACAAAAATGACATTACTTTAAAGGGATATAGCTCCAATTAATCTTCATAGTATTTGAACCATAGAGAGTGCTATTTCAATACTGTCAGAGTTGTGGTTCAAGAGTAATTGAAGGATAAAGTTTCCCCCTCCTGCCCCTTTTACCTAGTGTAAGCCATCTCTTCTCAGAGGTGGAATCTGGTTGCTAGAGCAGACAGATAACAGCAGGGGACAATCTTCTTTGTATAAGAACAATGAAAGCCCTGCCCCCCTTGACAAGTTTTTCAGATTTTTCGTTATCTTAATTGAAGATTGTCCCTCTCTGCAGTCTACCTGGGCACCTCCCTTCTGCTCTGACTGAGCAGTGTTACATCAGTAAAAGGGGCGGGAGGGGGATACTTTGTCATTGAATTACTCTTGAACTACAACTCTGACAGAATTGAAATAACACTCTCCAAGGTCCAAATACTATGATGATTAATTAGAGCTGCTTTTATTATGAAACATTACTATCCCTTTAAATAAAACATACAGTGAAAGGAAGCCCTGGAAAAGACAGGAATGTATGTTCCTTATGAGCATATCTAACGCTAGATATTAGGCCTCAGAAAATAGAGTATTTTTTTTATATAGATGAATGAACTACAGGGTAGTAAAGTGTATATAACAATTTGAGTGTTAATATTCCTTTAAAACAGCCTGGTCAAAGCTCAGTTGTACCACTAGTGGTAAATATAACACACTTTGAGAATATCTTATACAAACTTACAGTTTTGCGTGTTGATATTTCCACAGGTACTCTGCTGAGGCAAATATAATGGAACACAAGTGCAGTTGTTGCCAGGAAAAGAAGACCAGTCAAAGGGAGGTAGAACTAAAATGTATCGATGGAACCAGTTCCCTCTACTCCTACATCTATGTGGAAGAATGTGGCTGCAACAGTACAGAGTGTGACAGCATGTCTCAACAATCCCAGTCACAAACTAAACCATAACCCCATAAATAAAGCAAAAGGAGCAGAAAATGATCCAAAGCATCATCAGAAACAGTAATCTAACTAAAAAGATGACAATAAATAAAACTTACTGAACTTTTAACAAAAGATCATTTTGATATCCTGTTCCTGTGGAAAACACACCCTACTAATGGCTTATCAATGATACTTTGCTTTAATTCCCTTCAGATTCTTTCTTGCTGTATTATCCCAATACTATGTATGTGTTATATGACTCCATTAGTTGCTTGTAATGGCAATCATTCAATCTTTCTAAAGACGTATTGCTGAAAAACCAAACTCTGCTTGCTTTCTATTTGTTTTCTCATTGCTTTTTGAAAAGAGACAGCTCTTTCATTTATTTTTAACATTAACAATGAGAGAGACAACACAGTTACATTTTAGTTGTAATCATTCTGCCTTTTGCAGTTAAACAGGGCAAGAGATCATTCTTTTTCAATAAAAAAAGTTTTCAATGACACTTTCAGTTTGGACGTTAGAAACTTTAGCTCAATCTGCAAAACACTATAAATAGTGTATTACATTTAGTGTAGATATATCGTAGATAAATATTTATACTGCCTTTAAAACAATCAGGTTTATTTGTAAATGTACCGATTTCCACGTCTTCTTGATAGAAACATATTAGAGTGAACATGGATCTGTTTGTACTGTTACTTTCTAATCTTCTTTCCCTTTTACCCATAAAGGACCAGTGTGCAACAAATTGCTTTACAAAGAGTTGCATTCCCTTATGGCCCTTAAGGGGCTAATGAAAGACTATAAGATGATTTTGTAGAAAAGCAACATCTAATTACTTATTCCTCTTGTCTCATAATATCTACTCTTTACCCTGTATATGGCCATGATAAAATTAATATGTAATATTAAGCATTTCAGCATATCAACGCATCCGTACTTCTACATTTGAAATACAAGTACAAATAATGCAATGAAGAAATTAGTTAAATAAGTAAACAATTAGGACTTAACACAGAGATCAATTTGAATGACTACTGTTTTATTTTTATTTAAACTATTTTGTTTACTAAAAAAATGTATAATTTATCAAATTCCTATTTTTCTACTGTAACATTTAAAACGTTTATTTATTTCTCCAGAAGAAGAACTGTGATTAGTATATTCAGTTTTAATTCTGTGCCATTGTGATTGTAGGGTTGTGTGTTTTCATATCCAGACTGTGGTATGTGATTTAAATAAAATAGCTAAGCATTGTAATACTGTGTTTGTTTAATTCTTACTTGTGTCATTTTAAGTTTCTAGTGGTAAGAAGGGAACAGAATTTCATATGGATTATTACTTTTATACAGATACATTCTTGGTCAGGGTTTATTTAACACAATGCAGCATTATTATATGTATGTACAGTGTTGAACTAGGGCATGCAGGGCACACGAGGAATGCATATTTTCAGGACTCCCCTGGAATGTCTGAGTGAACGTGATAAATTAAAAGGATAGTAATACTTCATTTTAACTTTATTTTATTTTGTAGGCATTAAAAAAGCATGAAGAATGATATAAGTCTTATCTCTCAAACCTTTATGGTTTGAGAGATATTCACAAGCAAAGTTTCCCCTCCCCGCCCCTTTTACCTAGTGTAAGCCATCTCTTCTCAGATGTGGAATGCAGTCCATAGACCAAACAGATAACAGAAGGGGGCAATCTTCTTTATATGAAAACAATGAAAGTCCTGCCCCCCTTGACAAGATTTTCAGGTTTTTCCCTTATCTTAATTGAAGATTTTCCCTCTGTGCAATCTACCTGGGCACCTCCCTTCTGCTCTGGCTGAGCAGTGTTACATCAGTAAAAGGGGCGGGAGGGGAACACTTTGTCATTGAATTACTCCTGAACTACAACTCAGACAGAACTGAAATAACACTCTCTAAAGTCCAAATACTATGACGATTAGAGCTGTTTTTATTAAGAAACATTACTATCCCTTTAAATGTATTAATAAATGCAAAATGCATGAGTATACACCACTATATTAACACAGCTACCCTAGGTGTGAATGATGAAGTCAAAGAATGTCACGATGATTTATTATTCCTCTACAAACAGGACAATTACCACTACAAATTTATTATGGTACATTTCAATGGTAGAATTGGTAAGATCCAAAATGGTGAAAAATCAATTGAACTGGAAAAAGAAACGATTGAGAGCTAAATGTGTACATGGATAATTCATGCTACAGGAAAAAGGCACAGAGAAAATGGACTTCATAATCTAAAATAATAAAACTATATTCACTGACTGCTCAGTCTTAACCCTTTAAGTGTCAGAGATGTACGGAACTCAATGCAGAGCAATGTGTTCCGTACCTCTCTGGCACTCAAAGGGTTAAATCATTTTAATGATAGATGCGAAAATCAACCTGTCTGCAAGAAAGAACAAGAAAAAAACGACAGTCAAAGTCAACAAACTTGAAAATCGACACTAGCCAGTTGTTTAAAAAACATAAGAATTTTTAATTAGCACTGTCCAATCACTTCTGGTGCTGCAAGAACTTAGAGACACAGACATTTCAACCCATAATTGCAAAGTTATTGAGACTATCGTAGACACTACCCATGACACCAGAGTGCCTCATACGCACACACACACACACACACACACACACGCACACACATACACACACACACACACACAAACACACACAAACCAGAACATTCGGGTCCAAACATAAAATCCAGGTCTGTTGTACACTCTAATGCTCTCATACACATACTAGTATATTCTGTCTAACATATACCCATGCACACATACATACACTTACAAGGACACATGAATACCCATGTATGGGCTAAGGAGGGGAGCTGCTCTTCATGATCAGATACTGAGGCCTCCTGTTGGGGGACTGTGTCAAAAGGAGGAACCAGACTACCTCACAGGAATTCTGCAGGATCTCCTGGTGGGCCCCCTTTTTAAATATATTCTGTAGATAGCATAGCAGAGAACTGTCCTGTACCTCTGAAGCTATGCCCTCCATTCCATGAGCTCTTATACTTTCAGGCTGCAGTGCAAATGTTTGGGGTGAGGGGCCCTGACTTTATGTTTGTACTGGGCCCCAAGGTTTCTGATGCATGCCTTGCAGACACAAGTCAATGGATTCTTTCATATACATATACACAAACCAGTACACTCACAAATACACATATGCATACAGCAGAGCCCTCACACACACACATACACTTTCATGCAGGCACAAAAATAAACACAAACACCTGTGCACACACACTTGGGCACACACCAGTGCAGTATAATATTTATATACAATATGCATTCAAATTAGTGCCCCCATACATAAACACCCACATATCATTACAAACAAAACATCAATTTATTTATACATAATACAAACAAAAATCATCAGAGACTCTGTGGATGAACAGAAAGCACAATGCATTGTTCAATGGCTCAACAGCATCATGTTTTAGCTCTCTAGTGCCTTCACAGAGAGGCACTCAAAGGGTTAAATTGGTCTAATTCAGCCACAAACGGTAGTCCGTTCCAAAATGACATGTAAGTGTCACCAACACCAACTAACACCAGATATATATTTCAGCCTCTTTGGGCCTTGTCAGTGAGGTGCAGCTGGATTCCTTAGGCACTGAGAGCAAGGTGTCCATATCTGGATTACCCTCCACACTTAAAGTGACCCCCCAACAGTATTCAAAATACATATCCAAAATGTGAGAGGCAAACAGCAGCAGCACAATGGCCTGTTCTTCAGCTAGACATCACTCCAAAGCCTCATGTTTTAGCTCTCTAGTGCCAACACAGAGAAGGTACATATTAGACAAATCCAGCATGGGAACATCAGCTAACCCCAGATGTACATTTTAGCCATGTTAGTACTTACCAGTCATTTTGGAACTGGACTGCCTTTTCGGACTGGATTATTGTGCTATTTTTTTGTCCTCAGAGCCTCTCACATTTTGGATAGTATTAATACATATAAACACATCTCATGGAACTACTTAATGCACAATGATACATACACATACATTACATCACTCATACATATATACACACTTTTACAAACACGGTCAACATATTCATATTAGATACCTAATTGATTGACCCCATTGAAGAGATGATGTTGCAGTCACCATGCAATGAAATGCCTTGCTTAGCATTCCTATAATTTGCCATTTTTAAAAAGTATTTTGTTTTCTTAAGCAAATCATACAAAATGGTTAATTAAGGAATATATTTCATGACCAAGTTGTACAATATATACCGAAAGCATGCAAACATAAATACACAGAGGAACACTCATTAACACACACACACACTTATTTTGCAGTTGGATTTCCTTCAGTTGCCACTTGCTCTGTCATTAGTCTAAGTAATAGAGAAACAGACAGGGCAAGGCAGCTTCATCAGTTAGATCTGGGGGTGAGCAAGAACCACATTTGCCTCAGAAGCTTACTGCCATAAATAAATTTACTGTGTAAGATTTATTTTTTGTTTAGAACATGATCCTGTCTATGTTTTTCTAATTTATGGACACCTGTGAAATTCAGAATGTTTCAAAGTCCTATCTGTTTCTCCTGTCAATGATTTAGAATCCCTACTTAATACGGAGTATTGAGAATTTCTTCTGCTTGTTTGCCCATACAGTGAAATAAAACAGAGCTCTAACAAAGGTGTGCGAGGCTGATACATTAAAGTGGATATATCACTTTAAAAACATGTTTTCCTATTAATTAGAAAAGACAATTGTTATTTACATTTTTTTTGTAAGATGCACTAATTTCTTTTCTTTTAAAATTTGAACTTGGGTCCCCAATTTTCTCCATGTTCTCCATGCATCTATTAGCCACACACTATCCTGAGTGAAAGCCAATACATGCAGCTATCAGACACTTTTATTACAAACCACAGGGAGTGGATCTTCTGTATTCTCACCCTTTCACTTATAGCTTCAAATTGTTTCAGTTCAGGAATGCCGCCAGGGAATAAATGAGGGTAGAGAATACAGGGAGACCCCCTCCCTCTAGTATGAGACAACAATCAAAAGCCTTTTTTATTGTTGGCTCCTCTATGAACATTTGAAAATTTCCACCAATCAGGCCTGATGGGCCAAAAAGGTGCGATCAGGATGACCTTTTTGTTCTCCATCTTGATCTACTATAGCACTCTGAGAATCAGGGGGATTGGAGGAAACAGGTAGACCAGATGAAAGTTTCATGGGATGGACATCTTTGGTCTTGCAAACAGTGGAACCTTCCTGTTCTCACAGGATGCCATTTGGTCCACTGATAGAATGCCCCATAGATGGACTATCTGCTTGAACACCTACTGGTTGAGTTTCCTGGGCCCAGCTCTTGATGACTTAAGAAGTCAGCAATCAGAGTTTCCATGCTGTTACGGTTCAGTACACTCAGACACGGAGGTATAGGTAAAAACACAGTTTTATTGAAACACACAATGAACAAGGTAACCCTCACGGGTCCAGTATAGCACACTGACACAAGACAGGTTACAAATGGTTAACCCACACGGGTCCAGTATAGTAAACACACAATACTGACACAGGTCAGGTAAATGTAATGGATACAATGTATGACGCCCACTTAACTAGTGAAGTGTTGTTCGCAACACTCTGCAGGCTAAATGTAGCCTGAAATACAGGAGGCCACAGGAACGGACTGCCAACTCATGCTCTGGACACCTGTGAATGTGACCAATGGTGGACGCCCACCAACGACTAACAGAAAGGTCAGAACTCGTGCTTAATGGAGGCCCTACCGAAATAACCCAGCTCCGTGTGCACCCACTACCTGACAGGGTTAATGGGCTATGGTATATATGGATGGCCACAGGAAGCCCCCTACTCGACAGCGGAATACCAAGCCCAACCAATACTGCCCAATAGAACCCAATGGTAGTAATAGCAAGGCCCTTCCTCCGAAGGGGTTAATGAGCTGTGGTCTGTACAACGGAAGATACCGGAGGCACCCTACTGAACCAACACAGACCAAGTGAGTGCAACACGCAGTGGAAGCAGCGAGACTCTGACAATGGATAAGAGTGTGTAGTCAACGGTCTCAGCACTTTGACCAGACACAGGATTGGTGCCCAACCGGGAAGCTGGCAACAGCAACACGAATCACCAACTGGAACAGCAGAACAGGAACCTCACCAGGAATGTCAGCCAGGCCAAGTCGTACACGGAGCAGGATCCTCAGACGCCCCGGTTTGGTACACAGAGCAGGGTCGACAATCACGCCGGGTCGGTACACGGAACAGGAACGTCATCCGGGCCGGGTCAGAACAGGAAGCAGGAACGTCAGCCAATCCGAATCGGTGGACAGAATGTTGCCCAGATCACGGGCGCTGTGATACATGCCAGGGATGTGGACCTCTAAGATGACTGATACATGAGTTTCCACACATTGAATGGGCTCCCGAATATACACACAGGTTGATTCATTCCACGAAAACCACATTGTTCGTTTTTCTCAGGAAAATCCGCTTTTAAAATTTCTGCATTCCCTCCCCCTCTCGAAAGGACCTTAAATCTAGGCATCCACTGCACATCAACCCCCACCCACATTAGTCCATATAGTTGAGGATAAATATGCCTATAATTCGTAGAATGTCATATCAAGACTTCCAAGCTTCAGCAGAAGTGAAAGCAGAGGTTGTAGAAGCTCCTTCTACTCCAAGAACCAGGGGACCAAATTTACGTGAATGGACAGTGGCTACTCTGATGACCGAGCTTAGGAGCAGACAGATCAGCTACCCAGCATCGGCTCGGAATGTGGAACTTTTCCACCTCCTTTTCCCTCATACGGCCACTACATCTTCACCCATTCCTTCTCCGTCCCCAGCTACTTCTCTGTCCCTGTCTTGACCACTCATATCCAACTAGATTCAATTGCCAACATGCTGTTGAGCCTAACTTCATCCATGTCTAATAGCCACAGCAGATTAAGCAAAGTAGAAGCAAGTACAGCTATTCAAAGTACATCATTTCCATCTGACAACCCCGTGCCAGGTACTTTTTCCTGCCCGTCACCCCGTATTACCCCACACACACATGGTGCCCCAGCATCTCCATAAAGAGATATTGTAAGGGAAAGATGTGAACCTGGTCTCGCTCCTGATAGCCTCTTGGGACATGGAGGAACAGAGAACGGTCAGATGTGGACTGTGACTATGAAGTCTCAGGATCCGCGTCCCTCTCACATCCTCACTCTGACTGAATTTGTATTGGCTTTCAGTATTTTTCATGACATCCTTTGTTACGCGTTTCCACATAGGTGCCAGGAGCTAGATCAGTATCTGTTCACAATTGTAGACCTAGAGCACAAATATGAGGGACATTCCTTTTTCGAGTATCATAAGGCATTCTCCACCAAGGCAGCTGCAGCTCGTAGCCAATTTAACTTTCAGGTAGATTGGGGTATTTTAGATCAGGAGTTATACTGCAGGCATTTCACAGGACTCAAAGTGGCTTTATACCATCTATGCTCATCCCCTCACCAGTCTCCCAATCTATATCCACAGTCCATTACAACTCCTGACCTCAGTGCTCCTCCATCCATCAATTTAGCAGTGTCACCTCCAGGCACCAGTCCTACCACAGCCTCTACCCCTTCACAGATAAACTGGGAAGACCAATCTACTACCATGGCAACTCCCCTATATGCAACAATTTTAATTACAAAGGTTGCTTCTTTAACGGGTGCGGAATGCTGCATATCTGTATACTATGTAGACTGTCTCATTCTCATGGCATATGCCCGCGAGCATCCAAAAGCAATAAAAGACTAGGTCCAATCTATGTCAAAGTCTTCCAGAGTCTCATTTCACGCTACCCACCCTCCAATATAGCACAGTATCTAATAGATGGCATCTCTAAAGGTTTTCACACAGGCATCATTGCACTTCCAGACTTTACCAGCCCTAATCTCCAGTCAGCACTACAAGATCCAGTCACCGTCACTGCCATGTTAGTGGTAGAATACTCCAAGGTATTTCTGCTAGGCCCCTACCCTAACCCCACATTCACAACATGGCAAATTAACCCCATAGGTTTAGAGACCAGGAAATTTTCAAATAAGAAATGTCTAGACCTCTCAGCTCTCCACGTCATTACCACCCCAAGCATAAATACACTTATTCCCTCATCAGCATACTCACTCCACTATTCCTCTATAGACCACGCTGCAGGCTTCATAAACCTAGCAGGTCCCCATTGCTGGCTATCAAAATCTGACATTGTGGATGCATTTAAAATTTTACCTATTCACCCATCTCTCTGGCATCTCCACTGCCTGGAATGGAAAAAACAATTTTACTTCTTCACCTGCTTGACATTTGGAGCAAAGAGCAGCCCCAAAAATTTTGATCCGTTCACCAAAACACGAGTACACATCACTACACATGCCCTCATATAGTTCAATATCTATATGATTTTTTACTAATAAAGCCAGCAAGTTCCCCTCCTTCCAGTCTAGCCAAACTACTCAAATTATTCCAGGATCTAGGGATTCCAGATTCCCATAGTAAGACGAAGGGGCTATCTACAGAGGTTGAGTTCTTAGGCATAGTCCTGGATTCTGCCAAAGAAGAGGAAAGACTTCCTAGGGACAAGCAGGCAAGGATTCTTGAGTTAATCAGAGAAGCATGCACCTTGCCATCACTGACCAGAACTCAGCTCCAATACCTTCTAGGTCACATGAATTTTGCAGCTAGAATTATCTGCCAAGGCAGATCTTTTACCAGCTACCTGCTGTCATTACTTGCAGATTCAGCACATTCCAATGCTCCAAACCACCTCAGCTCCGAGGCCCTGTCAGACTTGGCCATGTGGGAAAGATTCCTTACAGAATAGAATGGCCAAACCATGTTTCCTCCTACACCTTCCATTTCATCCCCAGTCATCTATTCAGATGCAGAAACCAGCCAGGGTTTCACGGCTATATGGAACTCTGAATAGTTTGCGGCACCATGGCCAGCCGAGACTCAAGCTATCCCACATTTGTTCACTACATCGTCTCTTTTCGAACTCTACCCTGTAGTCGCAGCAGAAGTGCTATGGGGTAATTTATGGGCAGGCCAAGCAGTTAAATTTCACATCTCAAGCCATCACAAAAAAAAGATTATCTCACCCATTCATCATGACACTACTCAGGAAACTAGCATGGACATCACTCACCTACAAATTCATATTCTCTAGTTTGCACATCTTAGGTAGTCAAAACACAGCAGCAGACGCTCTATCTCGTTTTAGTTTTCAGAACTTTTTGAGGATCCTACCAGCAGCCAACCCACAGCCTGCCACGCCGCCAGTATACAAAGAACTAATAATGCTCTAGATCATCTAGCAAATTACGCACAAAACATCTTACACAATGGACTCGCACCCAGCACAAGACAAGCATACGGTACAGCGTGGAAAGCATTTCAGAATTTTATCATTAGCCATAATCCTCCAGAACCGTATTCCACCAATAACCAACTAACTTTCTGTGCATTCTGCCACAGTTCACTTAAACATTCTTGCACTACCATAAAATCATATCTAGCAGACATCCAACATCACTTATCTATAAATCTCCCCAGTCATCAATCCATATTTCACAAATACCAAATTAAACTCTTCCTCAAAGGGTTATCCAAATGCCCCTCCACCACTGCTTGCACCCGACTCCCAATCACTGGTACAATTTTCAGGCAACTTTACAATCTCCTAAATAGCCACGCCTTCGATCAACCCATCAGCACCATTCTCCTAGCAGCCACCTGCTTAGCCTTCTTTGGCTTCCTCAGACCGGGAGAATTTGCTGCTAGGTTTCAAACTGCCAAATTCCTTACAAAAGCTAATCTGACATGTCACATAGATCATTTCAAATTATTCATTCCATATTCTAAAACCGATCAAACAGGTCAAGGCTTACATATTCCTGTGTACTACACTAATGACCCATGGTGTCCTGTAATGGCTTTGCACAAGCTCAAAATTCTTATAGATACACGTTCATCAAGTAGCCCGCTGATTCCTTCAGTTCAAGGTCCACTCATGACGTCCGAATTCACTCACTATTTACGATGCGTGCTGATCAGAATAGGCCAGGATCCATTATACTCAAGCCACTTATTTCGAATAGGGGTGCACAGCAGCCTCTAAGCACAGAGTACCAGGTCATATTATTCAAAGACTAGGCAGATGGTGTTCGGCATGTTATACACGTTATATCCATAATCCCATCTGATCATTGTAGGTTCAATAAAAATGTTTCATGTTAAACTGTCCAATTCATCTTTTTTGCTTCTTATCAGGTCTGCCCCACCAATTCATACCTGGGAATACAGTAGATTCTCAGGGTTGGCCAATATAGGGTTCTATCCAGGACAGTCACCTGGTTGGAAGGGTAAGGTGGTGCCTGATTTTGTGGGAGGAGCTGCAAGCCCATAAATACAGGCAGCAGCCCCCCCCCCACTGGGGCTCAAGTCGACTTGGGCCCCCCAATCTCCCACCCCAGTTTTAAGTACTTAAACTACAGGCAGGCCCTCTTATCAGGTCTGCCCCACTGCTACCTGGGAATACAGTAAATTCTCAGGGTTGGCAAATATAGGGATCGATCCACGACAGTCACCTGGTCGGATGGAAGCCCCGACCACAAATTAACAAATTCAGTATTACAATCACAGCTGTGTCTTGTTTCTGCTATAATAAAGAAGTTCTATTGTTAAGACAGTTTTGATAGCTGAAAACTAGTGGGTGGGTACATGCGAAGGGGAGGGAATGTAATAATGTTGTTTTGCTTTTGGACTACAAATGTATCATGCTTGTAGTTTTTAGACCATAATGCATCGTGTTATTACTCAAAATGCTTTGTTTCCTAGTGTATAAGGTACCACTTCTGGTTTTATTATTTTCAGAACAGTATTTTCTAGTGTGTTCTACTATTATTCAAATAAAGTGGATTCCTGTTTTGTCCCTTCTCCAGTCTTGTCTCCTCACTGACTGTGCGACAAGAGGTTAAAAGCATTTTGCTAACAGGAGCAATAACACGCCCCCCTTTTCCTTGGCACTCACCAGATCCCGGTAAATTTCAGGCCTTATGAAAACCACATTGTACGTTCATTTCAAAGTAAACTTTAGTTACTAAAGATGGCAATGTTGATAGCAGATGAATAAATACCTTTATTTACAGACTATTTTCCAACACGCTTCGTATCCATTACTGGATATTTCATCAGGGAAACCAATGTAACAAAAATTCTGTGGCACTACTGATAATTTTAGGTTATGTCTAGTGATGAGCGAGCATGCTCGGCCGAAGCTCGGTTCGGCTCGAGCATCGCTTTGCTCAGCACATGGCGGTACTCGTACGAGTACCGCATGTGCTCGCCCGCCATGTTCGGGTCTCCTCCCCGCACTTTTCACGGCTGCTGCGCAGCCAATAAACGTGCGGGGAGGCTCTGACATCAGTGTAATGCCAGCAGCCATGTTGGCTGCTGGCATTACACTGATTGGCTAGCCAGAACCCGTGATCGGGTGCTGTATAGCACCCGACGCGCGAGTTCGGCTCATTCTTAGCCAGGGAGAGATGCGCTTAGGCAGGGAAAGTCAGTGCAGGGAGAATAAAATTGTTGAAACTCTTTCAAGACCCAAAAGTCCTTTTTACGACTGTTGTGTGTGGGGGCAGCATTTATATTTTGTTTGGGGGGGCACAATTTCCTTTTTTTTGTGGGGGGGGATATTTATAAGGTGACATATAATACTAGATGCACAGGAAGTCAGTGTAGGGAGAATAAAATTGTTGAAACTCTTTCAAGACCCAAAAGTCCTTTTTAGGACTGTTGTGTGTGGGGGCAGCATTTAATTTTTTTTGGGGGGTGGCAGAATTTCATTTTTTTGTGGGGGGGGACATGTTCTAAGGTGACATTGTACTAGGTGCACAGGGACAAATATTTCACAGTGCAGTGACAAGCTGACATATTCTGTTAGGTGCACAGGGCCAATGATTTTACAACGCAGCGACAAAAAGGGCCATTTTAAACGTGTGCCTAGCCATAGATTATTGTCACATTCTGTTTAGTGTGCAAATTCACAAATTAACGTCACATATTCCGTTCACTGTGCCTAGCCGCAGATTAGCGTCACATCCTGTTTCGTGTGCCTAGCCGCAGATTAGCGTCACATTCTGTTTCGTGTGCCTAGCCGCAGATTAGCGTCACATATTGTTTAGTGTGCCTAGCCGCAGATTAGCGTCACATATTGTTTAGTGTGCCTAGCCGCAGATTAACGTCACATATTGTTTAGTGTGCCTAGCCGCAGATTAGCGTCACATATTGTTTAGTGTGCCTAGCCGCAGATTAGCATCACATATTGTTTAGTGTGCCTAGCTGCAGATTAACGTCACATATTGTTTAGTGTGCCTAGCCGCAGATTAGTTTTTATCTTCCTTTTTGTGTGTTTTACGGTCAGTCTGTAAAAATGGCGTACTACGGGTGAAACATCGTTCCCAGCTGCGACGTTGGAGTCCAAGATGCATCCAGACATCCTCCCTATGCTGTCCCTGAACCATTTCTGTGGTGTTTCCATCATTTTCTGACCTTTTCCTATGAACCAGGCACCCTCCCCTCATCAGAGCAGGGGGTGCCTGGTGTAATGCTCGAGTCTTCCCATTGACTTCAATGGGGCTCGGGTGCTCGGCCGAGCACTCGAGCCTCCGGGGGCGCTCGGCCAGAGCACCCGAACACCCGAGCATCGGGGTGCTCGATCATCACTAGTTATGTCATGACCTAAAGACACTTCTTTGTGTAAATGAAATAATGATTTATAGCAAGACCAAAGTATTTTATTTATACAGACTAATGTTTAAATTCATAAACTGAATTTAAACAAACATTAATGTGAGTTGTATTGTTGTGGGACAATATGATGCACTTATATACACGCCACACAGTCTGATATACTATACAGAGGGGCACCAGGGTGGCAAAGAGGGATATGGGTCTCAAAGAGGGGCAGTCCCTATTAAAGAGGGATACCTGAGAGATATGCATCTCAATTGCTCCAGTTTTTTAGGTATTTGCCAACGTTTAAAAAAGGACATGGATAGTTTTCTGCTGAAACATGAAATCGTACTAGCTGCCCATGATATTATGTAGAGCTGTGCCAGCAAAATACCTAATGCAACTGACTTATTCTTTTACATGGATAAATAAGGGTGAGAGAATTGTTTTTATTTTTTCTCCACTCCATTGCAGAACAATTTGTTGCTGTTACGTACCCCTTGGGCACTCAAAGGGTTAAGGAACAAGAGGGTGTGCCATAATCCTCAGGTCTTTAAAGGGTTAATTCTGCTTGCCCGTGTGGACTGATCTATGGATAGGCTCAACTTAGTTCCCCAGACTTTTACTATAGTAGCAGATTTGGCCAGCTAGGCCTGTTAACAAACCATCTGTAGGATACATATATTTAAATTGGCTGACAAAGCTGGCTGCTTAAAATATTGGCTGTCCCCTTGTCACAATTTGAACCCGCCCTTAACCAAATTAGATCTTTATATGGCGGGCAGCCGTACCGGAAGGGGGATTTACTTTTCTTACTGTTTATTGCTATTGTTGCTGTTTATTATTAGCGTATGCTTATTCCCTATGATGAAGATTGTTTATTTACTACATGTGATGCTGTCCGGGTCACTTGGATTGCTTCAGAGGGTTGCCCATACCCCTTGGGCTTCTCTCTCGAATGGGTGGGACTTGGCCCCCCCGGACCTACTCTTGTTGGGTGGTGCGGTGTGGCTGACTCCTCATACCCCAGCAATTCCTCTTGTACTAATGGTTCTTTCTGTCTTGACCCCTCCTATGACATCTCTCCTCTCCCCCTTCTGCTACCCTTGCTTTCTTCTAACTTCATACCCGGTACCTCCTCCTTCAAGACTACTTACAGTGATTCTCCCCTTCCTTAGAATACTACCTGTGATTATGGTACCGATTATCACTGATATTTATCTCATTAAATGGTTGATAGCACACCCGCACTTATCGTATTTTTCCACTTTATTGTATTATTGTCCCAGATTTTGTGATATATTGTTAACCCCCCCGGCCCTAGGGCACAAACGTGACTCTTACCTATCCGAGGTTGATATTCCTCGGCACTTTCACACAGATACTTTATCCTATCCCTTTCTTTCTCCCCTTCTTCTCCTTTATTCTTGGCCCTCTACTTCCTCCCTCCTGTTTCTTCCTCCCCACCCCACCCCACCCCTTTTTTTTTTTTTTTCTTTTTTTTTCTTTTCTCGGTCCATCCCCCCTGTTCTCCCGATTTTATTCTCTGACTCTGCACTTTACTTTGAAAGCTGGTTGCCCCTTGTGGCTTCGCTTCCCTTACTACTACTGAAAGTTCATGATGTCTCACTGCCAGTTTAAGATCATCTCCTTTAATGCTCGTGGGCTGAATAGTCCGGAAAAGCGGTCTATGACTCTCCGGGAGGCATCTCGCTTGGACGCAGACATAGTGTGCCTACAGGAGACCCATTTCCTCGCCTCTCGGCCACTGACGGTATCTAACTCCCGTTACCCAGTGGGGTGGTATGCATCTGCGGGGGAAAAGAAGAGAGGAGTTGCGATTCTTTTTAAAGCTTCAGTCCCCTGGATCTTGGAAAGTGAACAGGCGGATCCAGAGGGCCGATATTTGTTCCTCCGGGGATCTTTGTATGGTACTACCTTTACTATAGCTTGTATTTACGCTCCTAACGTCAGAGTCCCGCGTTTTTTGAACAAGGTACTTCTCCAACTAGAAACTTTTAGATCCGGTCATTTAATTCTTGCAGGTGACCTTAATATAGTTCTAGATCCGACCTTAGATACCTCTTCTGGCAGATCACAGTATTCCTTTGGGCTACTACGTTCTTTACGATCTAAATTTACCGATTCTCACCTGTGTGATGCATGGCGTCTGTTCAACCCTACTCACAAAGATTATACATACTTCTCCACAGCTCACAATATGTACTCTCGCATAGATTACCTCCTTGTGGATCAATCTCTTCTGCACCTTGTTTGTTCAACAGATATAGGTCCGATATCATTCTCTGATCACGCACCTATATCCTTGATTCTTTCACTTCCTTCTCTGCCACTTGGCAGATCATCATGGAAGCTGAATGAAACTCTCCTTGCCGACTCCTCTATTACTGACTCTATAGAATCCTCACTTTCCGATTATTTTGCCACTAACTATACTGAAGGAGTGTCTGTCACGTCAGTTTGGGAGGCTCATAAGTGTGTCATCCGTGACCAATTCATCAAACTTGCCTCCTTAAAAAAGAAGCGTGAACAACACCGCATTAATTCACTCCTTCAAATCATTTGCGAAAAAGAGGCCCTTCACAAAGCCACGTTGTCAGCCTCAACTTTAACAGAGCTCATGGAAGCTAGAGACTCTTTGTCTTTGCTGCTACGTAGCAAAGCACATAAGTCTTTTCAGTGGACTAGATTTCGTAGGTTTCTCCAGGGTGATAAATGCGGTAGACACCTAGCTTCTATAATTAAAATTAGACAACGCACCAATTATATCCATAAAATTCACCATCCTTCTGGGAAGGTATGTCACACATTTCCGGACATGGCTGATTCCTTCAAGTCATTCTACCACAAGCTATATAACATTTCCTCAGAGGGATCTATAACCGCTGATACGGATCAAGCCACTATTAACCGTTTTCTCCAAGCCTCTGGATTAGGCCCCATCCCAGAATCTGCCCAAGCGGATCTGGAGGCTCCCTTTTCTGAACTTGAACTGTCACGAGCTCTTAAATCCACTCCTAAGGGCAAAAGCCCTGATCCTGACGGGTTCACCACGGCTTACTACAGGAAATTTTTTCACATCCTCTTGCCCCATCTGTTACTTACCTGCAATGGGATAGCCTCAGGTAACCCACTTCCTAAACAGTCCCTAGAAGCACACATCACTGTACTGCTGAAACCTGACAAAGACCCCATGGCTTGCGTCCTATTTCATTGCTAAATACTGATGTAAAACTATTCGCAAAAGTGCTGGCGAATAGATTAAAATCTCTGTTACCTTCTCTTATACATCAGGACCAATCAGGTTTCGAGACTAGGGACAATGTGGCGAAAGTTATCTCGCTCATCCATAGGGCACGTTTGCAAAAGATTCCCACTATCCTCTTGTCACTTGATGCTGAAAAAGCATTTGTCAGAGTGAACTGGCAATACCTCTTCTCGGTCCTGCAATTTTTTGGCATTGGCCCTCGATTCCTCTGCTCAGTATGTAGCCTCTATTCAGGTCCATCTGCCCGAGTCAAAATAAACGGCATGCTATCTGATGCCTTCGACATAAGCAATGGTATGAGGCAGGGATGCCCTTTATCACCCATCTTATTTATATTGGCCATAGAACCCCTTTTACAAACAATTAGAAAACAGGACTCTATTCATGGCCTTCCGCCACTGTCCCCCGGTCTACCACAACCCAAATTGGCTTGTTTTGCAGACGACCTGCTTCTTTTACTTACGTCTCCCTTAACTTCTTTACCTTCACTGTTGACCGTGTTAGAACGGTTTGGGAGCTTATCTTATTTTAAGGTTAATGCGTCCAAATGATCGGCCATGGGTCTGTTCATCGATCCGCCTCTCCTAACCTTGCTACGCTCCCGATTTTCCTTTAGCTGGACGACTCAAGGCATTCGTTATCTGGGTGTCACTCTCACTCCTTCTCTATTACAATTGGTTAAAGTCAACATATCATCCTTATATTCCAATCTAGACTTGGCTTTAAAAAAGTGGTCTAACCTTATGGTTTCTTGGATTGGACGCATTAATTTGGTCAAAATGGTATGCTTACCAAAAATTTTATACATCTTTAATGCTCTCCCGCTTCGCATTCCTAGGGTGTATATTCATAGGCTACAGGGACTGTTATCGTCCTTCATATGGAAATATAAGAGACCTCGCTTACCCTTGAGGACCTTACGTTTGCCGTTGAGGGAGGGAGGTTTGGGAGTCCCGGACTTGTTCCTGTATTATAATGCAGCTACCCTATCTAGGATTACGGACTTATCCAGGCACCCAGCTAGGGAGTGGGTACACATCTTATCCTCATATGCTCCAGGTGTGGATCTGCACCATTTGTGTTGGTTTGACCCAGATTCTTTCCCTCTTCAGAGTCTCTCTCATCCGATTCTGAACCACCTCCTGTCATCCTGGAAATGTCTGAATTCCTCTTTCTCTTTATTACCCTATCCTTCCATACGAATGCCCCTGCTTGGTAACCCTGCCTTTCCCCCTGGTCTTCACGGAGGTTCCCTTACGTCTTGGGGGACGCTGCACCTCAACACCCTGACTGACCTATTGCAAGATTCAAATCCTTTGCCATTTGATGCGCTTGTTAGAGATAGGGATGTCCCTGCTTCTCACTTCTGGCAATACTTTCAATTACGACATTTAATCACCCCTCTTCTCTCTCGCATCACTTACACTTCAGAACCTACCCCATTTGAACTTTTACTTCAACACCCTCTCATACACAGACATACATTGACTAAGTGGTATGGATTCCTTATTTCTTCCCCACGTGTCGACCTACCGCGCTATTTGATGGACTGGGAGACGGATTTGGGACTGTCAATGAGCCTTTCACAGTGGACAAACATTTGGAAGGTCCTCTTCCGACATTCTCCAGATACCCCAATGAGAGAATGCAACTACAAGCTTTACACCAGATGGTATCGTACGCCTCAACTGTTAGCAAACTTCTACCCAGGACAATCTTCACCCTCATGCTGGAGGTGTAATGGGGGGATCGGATCTTTCTTTCACATCTTTTGGGACTGCCCTCGAATCTCCTCCTTCTGGTCAGAGATTAGGACACATTTACAGACTGTTTTCGGGATATCAGTTAATTATTCTGCTTCTGTATTTCTCTTTGGTCATCCCCTGCCCACTGGGTTAGTGGGCAAGCCTCACCACAGATCATTATTCTATCATCTTACGAATGCAGTGAAATGTCTTATACCATTCCACTGGAAATCAATAGTTGCTCTCTCAGTGGCCGAGTGGCGACAGCGAGTACACCATGCATACCATATGCATGAGATGTGGCGAGTCTCCAGAGGAGAGGAGATGGAAACCCTCTTCGAGTGGGCTGCTTGGACCCGGTATAGGTCTTCTATTGCCGTTTGAACTCTTACTAGCCCGCTTGCATTTCTGCACTCTAATCACCTATATAGGTGGTAATAGTTTCTTTTCTGAAATGGTCTCTGTTAGTGGACATCACTGGATAATTATATATGTTGGTCAGAGAATTATTGAGACCCTTCCCCTCCCCTCCCCCCCCTTTTTTTTTTTTTCTCCTCCTCTCCCTCCCCCCCCCTTCTTACTCTTCTCTTCCGTATTCCCCTCTATTGGTTTCTGAGATACCTCTGCTATCTTTGGGCTGCTCATGTATTATGTGCGACCCGTTCATCCTCATTTGTTATATTTAACTTAAGAGTTCCCCTTTCATTCTTCTAACTTCCTTCTTCCATGAAGGCTCTATTTATATATATGGGAAACCCTTTGAGTTTGTACTTGTCATTACTCCTTTGTTCCTTTTTCTTCTTTTTCTTCTAATGCTTGTACTATATCTCACCTCTGGATGTACCATTCGAATTTGAATATGGATATGCTGTACTGAGATTTTCATTATAAGTTGTATGTATGTACTTTCTTTGAACTCAATAAAGCTATTTAAAAAAAAAAAAAAAAAAAAAGATCTTTATATGGTGACCCCAACCCCCCTACCACACACGCTCAGGGCACACACTAGTTACTGCCTATAGAAAATGGAGGGGTGCACATTGAATCCTGTCACAGTGATGCTAGTGGGGAGGTTGACTAGCAATTTCCTTCACCTTGTGAAATGAATTGCTCAAACCCATTCATTCTGCTCATATATGTCTTCCTCCAAATGGATGATAGGATGTATGGGTCAGGCGTTGAGCACTATATCTCCATATCCATCTGGTGTATAGGAATATACTTTTACCCATCAGGGCTTCAGGTACATACACGTTGAGTAACCCAGAATTATGTAAAAGTGGATATGGGTTCAAGAGTAAATATTACCTTTCTGTATATTCTGCGGTGATTACTCCTCATCTCTCCTGATGCCCTTTCTGTCTCATAAAACCCTTCCTTTTTGTCTCTCCATCTCTCTCAGATTTTTCTCTCATCTTTTCCATGTCTCTCCCCATCTGTCTCTTCTTGTATTGAAGTTTTTGCATGAAAACCTATGTTGTAGAGCTTTCTTTGCTGATTAAAACAAGGGTGCTTCTATTCAAAAGTTAAAACAATTAAAATTGTTGAGAAATGATTTACATCCTGGCTGTTCTAGCAGCATGCCCTGTCAGTTTCTACCACATTCTATGAAGAGCTGTTTGTTAGTAATTCACCTCTCCCAGAAAAGGTATACTATTGGAATGGCATTGCCTAAATGGCCAGAGTCAAAAGTAGGGTGATCAGATGTCCCCACTTCCCGGGGACAGTCCCAGGATTCAGTGCGCTGTCCCTGTATGAAGCTTCTCTTCATTGAAACTCAATGTAGACAAGATAATTGATAACTGAGGGGGTGCAGTGTTGGGGTGGACAATGTGGACAGCGAGGAAGAGGATAGGATGGGCAGTTTGTGGAGGAGGACAATTTGTGGAGGAAGATGGCATGGGCAGCATTTGAAGGTGGACAATGAGGGTAGTGTGTGGAGATGGGCAGTGTGGACAGCCATGGAAGTGGACAGTGTAGACAATGTGTGGAGGGTGAACACGTTACTGAAAGATAAGATCAGGATTTTTTTTTTATTATTTGTGCCAAACAGAGGGTGACGGCTACAGAAGCAGACCAGTCCTCCTTGTGCCTTGCTGTTCTCCACCCCTCTGGCACTCAAAGGGTTAACATATCCAGAGCCAGCAACTCTATTGCCCATCAGAGGGCTAGGATTATCCCACCTATCACACCCTTTTAATGCTGGCGACATTGTTGAGACATTTTTAAGATACCATTTTGATGCAGGACACATTTTGATGTCACCGTTTTGATGCAGGAGACATTTTGATGTCTCCCATTTGATGCAGGCAACAGTTTTTACATCTCTCCTTTTGATCATACCTGGGAACTTTTTCTTCTGGCCTCCCCAGAGTGGGAGGCCTGTGTTGCCAATGAGGGTGACAAATAATGCAATTTGTGTCATAAGGGGACGGGGCTTAATCACGACTTGGGGGAGGAATTTCAGAAACGTGTTAAAAATATAGGCAATAGTCTGGGGAAGGAGGAGAAGGGGGCAGGGAGAGGGTGGAACTGACAGGGAAGGAGCACCAATGGGCAGAGTTTCTTAAGAAACTGTCCACACCCCCGGGAAATCAGACTCTGACCCAGAGATCCGGTAATGCAGATTCAAAACCAGAGTCTCCAGGGCAAATCCGGAGAGTTTACAGCTATGCATTTGATGCAGGCAATGTTTTGATGTCTCCCTATTGACGTTTGTGATTTAGGAGACACTATTCCAACAGGATACACCAGAAAATACAACAGAATAATGCACTGGAATCTGTCCACATCTCCAAATCTCTCTGCTTATGATGATTCCCACATCTCTCCTCTCATGATGATTCCCACATCTCTCCTCTCATGACGAAATTACTTATTGTGTTATGTTGAACTGTTTTCTCTTAGAGACATGAGTAATGATAATGAGACTGAGTGCTGAAGCCTACTACTCATTTTTTTTCATCTGTTTTAGAAGGATGTGGGATGTGATGCTAGGCAATTTATAAACGATGAAATTTTACATTGAGCTTTTGCACTGTATGTATCAAATTCCATCTCTGTTACTTATGGCATGATGCAAGAAACATGCACAATCTCTATTTGCTGTGTGAAAACCACTAGGGAATAGGTTTGCGCATGATTTTGTTGAATTGGACATGAAAAATACAAGATTAACAAACAGCTGCACATATTTTTTTTGTGGACGTGGTCAGGATTAACGAATCTGTGTGAGTGGAATAGTGAATGCGCCTAATGCAGGAAGTGCTATTGCAAATTAATTTATATGTCTGCGCAGTGTTGTCCTAAAATGGAATTTTTTATGCGCAATTCAAGAAGCATTAGATATTCACCTTCCTGGATTAGAACATGCGCAAAATCTATCTGCGTACAAAAATGCCATTATCAGATGCGATAAAAAATATACAAAGATGGGAGCTAAGATGAAAATATAACTCCCTAACTACTGCGCCTCTACCCAAAGTATATATTCAACATAAACACAAAAAAGCAAACAGTATAATCAATTGGTCTCAACAAAGAAAAAACAAAAGAAATAAAAATAAACACAAATACTTATATTTTCTTGTTTTTTTTTTCTTTTGATAGATTATGCTCCTTTAATTTCTCAGTTCTTTTAAGTAATTTTTGTGCGCAGATTTTGCTCATGTTCTAATCCAGGAAGCTGAATATCGAACGCTTCTTGAATTGCGCATAAAAAATCCTTTTTATGACAACACTGCACAGACATATAAATTCATTTGCAATAGCACTTACTGCATTAGGCGCATTCACTATTCCACTCACACAGATTAGTTAATCCTGGCCACGCCCACAAATTAATATGCGCAGCTGTTCGTTAATCTTGATTTTTTTCATGCGAAATTCAACAAAATCATGCGCAAACCTATTCCCTAGGGGTTTTCACAAAGGAAATAACGATTGTGCATGTTTCTTTCATCGCACGATTAATCTCTAGACTAAAAAGGGTGGTTCAGTGTTTGTACAGTCTGGCAGCTCTTTAATATAGTTTCTATAGATTGCCTGCAGTATGGATTAGTTTCTATACTGCAAGCTACTTTTAGTTTCTATAGATTACAAGCTCTTTGAATGAATGAGTTAATGGATTGTAAAATGTGTGAATCAGTCCCTTTATACATTGCAAGCAATTTTGTTAATTCTGTATAGATCTGGGTTTCTTAAGCACCCCCCTGAAGTATCCCTCACAACTTGTATTTCAGGTTACCTCTGACTGAGTATAGGTGGGTTATTGTAAATTAATAAAAGGTTAATTAATACACCTATATGCTAAATGAGCTAGTTTAAATTAATGAAATGTTAAATAATACACTTACGCTGAACTTGTAGTTGCTAGCAGTACTTGAGTGAATTTTAAGACCTCTGGCATAAATTACTAATTATTATCAGCTGCATATTGCAAATTGGAGTAGTGTAAAGTTAAACTTGGAGCATTTCAGGTTTGTCACTGCAATAAAGTGAAACATTTTTTGCTTGGTTAAGCAACACTAAAATAAAGCTTCCTTTTTTATTTACATTGCAAATATTTCAGAGCATAATATAACTGGACTCAAAAACAAATTAAGGTAGGCCATGGTGGCTGTCCTATGGGTCACTTACTTGCTTGTTCCCACAGCATTCAAGACATTAATGGTCCTCTTTAAATCAGACATTTTATTTCTTTCAGGTCTCAAGTAGCACAAAGAGAGAGAAATAATCCACTGTCACCCAGGTAGGACAGAAATCTTTAAAAAATAGACATACCATCCATGGTGTTTTCCTGTCCTAATTTATTTTTGGGGACCCAACTGTTCTTTCTTTCTCTGGAGGAGATGGGCTCCCCTTCAGAGTGTGACTAAGCTCATGCTTTCAACAGATGCAAATAGTGGTATAAAGGTTTCTACTAACACTGAAAAAAGAACCACATGGAACTTCACTCACCTGGATTTCAACCAGTTATAATTCCGAAATACATCCATTAATTTATTAATCAAAGTGAAAAAAAGTAGATGGATAGATAAATCACATGAAAAAGGAGTAATAATGATTAGAAAAGATTTGCTTTATATGTTTCATGGATTTTTGCGTTTCACTTAATTTTTTTGTGTTTCACTTAATTTTTAGCACACATGAAATAATCATATTAGGAGTATCAATTAAACTTAATCAAATACCAACTCAACAAGAGAGATTACTTTTGCCTCGTGGTCAAGATCACTTGGAAACACCTTGAATACAAACAATATAAACAGCGTGCTTTATTCATAAGTGTATACATAACAAAAAGAGAGTATTTTGTCTATACTATGCACTTCAGATTTATATTGGCACAAACATATACAACAGAGACCAGTTCAGTGTTTGTATTACACTTTATATCAAGCTACATCATAAGACTTAACTTTTATTTTTCTTTCTATAAAAACAAAATCATTTGTTTCTTCTTTAATTCTTAGGTATTATTAAAAACACATATACCAGGTTTCCCTCAACTTAGGGTAGCTGGCCTGTTTAAAACAGTGCCCGCCTTCTCAATATCTCGAACTTCCCAAACCTTCAGATAATCAGTCACTAAGGGCATTGTATCGAAGGAAATTTAATTAATTTCTTATCTGCTGCATACCTCTGTCTTAACCCTTTAAGTCAAATACAATAACACACCTTGATTTAGCGGCTCCATTCACCTCTACGTATAATAATCTCTAATACACAATATATGATATCATAAAGTGAGAGAACATCTAATAATATCCAAAACACATCAAAAAAAGTGTGCAAACGAAAAAAGGTTTTCCTTTTCCTTTCAACTTCTCCACAACGTATACAAACGACTGCACCACTATGATGTGTGGATTCAATCAGCAGGATACTTATGAGTTGTCTCAAAATCAATTCACCTTTATTCAAAATATAAAATCATACCTGCTCATAAAGATGTCTCAAAAAAGCACAGCAGGACTTACAGAGTGGGTAAACAGCAATTGTATGTCAAGATGATAATCAACGCGTTTCACGCTTGGACTGCGCTTACTCATGATTAAACAGATGTTATACAAATGTTACTAACTTGATGGTTTTGCATAGTGTATCATCTATCAATACAGACAACTCATAAGTATCCTGCTGATTGAATCCACACATCATAGTGGTGCAGTCGTTTGTATACGTTAACCCTTTAAGTACCTTCTGTATGAATGGATGTCAATAGCGGAGAGAGTATCTCTTACAAATCAGTTCCTACATTTCTTATGTAGATCCCTATATATTTGTACTGCTGTTACACATATTATTAAACCATTAGGAATTTATGGCTGAAAACTATTATTGTGGCTGTTTAGAGATCAAAGACTTTAGACAAGTTCAGTCCCTTTCATGTAACTTTTAAATTTGCAATTGAATGATAAATCATTCCTGTTTATGGAAAACATATCAGTTTTGTATGAATTACAACAAGATGGTTGTTGTCAAAGATACAAACCAAGTGGTGGTTCCCTGGCACTAATCCCTCTTGGATCACAGTGTTGGCATTAACAGCGCTAGTTCTACTACTATTGCCCACCACTGGGTTTTAATCCATACAGCAAAGGTGAAATTCTAGTTCATCGAGAGGGGAAACAGGTTTGGTTGTATTTATTCATAAGTGGTAAAGCAATATAATTCATGATGATATGATGCAAAAAGTATACAGATGTTACTAATTTGATGGTTTTGCATAGTGTATCATCTATCAATACAGACAAAAATACCTTAATGCTATATAATAAAAATATATGGTTACTTATGGCAAATACTTATGTAGACAAAGCTAAATCATTTTAAGGAAATAGCAGATTGTTGGGTCAATTTGAAGCAATTTGAAGCCTTCATATCATATTTAAGATAGCCATACAACTATAATGACTACTATTGATGTCAGAAAGGGAGAAATATTTTCGTAATAATATTTCCTTTTCTTCTGGGTCCCTGCAAGGCCATTAAAACAAATGGGTAAATGTCTCCTCCTTCTAGTTGGTGTAGGACCAATCAAAACATATACGGTGGATCTTCAGACTCTCCCATCAGTCATCTTTTGTCTGAGCAAAAAAATTTGAATATAGACAGATTGGAGGTCAGGGTGTGCCATGGAAGGATACAGAAGAAAAGGAATTATCGGTATGAAAAAATGTCTCCCTTTCTTCTGTTTCCCTATCCATGACCATTAAAACGAATGGAATATACAAAAGCCATGAATATAGGGTGGGAAATATAGTATAGTAGTGATACCCCCTTAACAAAGGAATACAAATCTGCCCAAATGTGTACCGTAATACACATGTGAATACATGCTGATATGTGCACCATAGAAAAAAACAAAATATATATCTTATCCAGACCCAGAGGCTGCAAATTTAACCCCTTAACGACTGGCCGATCGGCACGGCGCGGTCAGTTAAGGACCACGGAGAATTTATTTTTTTTGTTCTTTCCGGTTCCGGACTCCCTGAACGGTGTGCAGCCGCGGGGGGAGCCCGGAATTCCATGACGGTCATAGTACGTCATGGGTCGTTAACTCAGATCGACCCATGACGTACTATGACCGTCAAGGGTCGTTAAGGACTTAAGGACTTTCCTTCCAAATCTTGCATCAGATGGTGACTGGACATCAGTCTTGTAGTGCTTGATGAAGGTGGCAGCCTTGCAGAGATCCTCTGTTGTAGCAGACCCTTTTGCAGCTCATGAGGATGCAACTGACCTGGTAGAGTGAGCCCTAATGATCTTTGGTGGGGGGGGGGTTCCTTTCCTGCTAATAGATAGAAGGAGGGTAAAACAATGTCTTGGTTCCGGTGAAAAGAAGAGACTACTTTAGACCTGTGCTCTGATTTGGTACATAGAACCACTATATCCTGGTGGAAAATAATATAGCGTTTAACGCTTGAAGTTCACTTACCCTTCTGGCAGATGTGATGGCAGTTAGCAGAATTGTCATTAGCATAAGGAACTTTATAGAGATTTCCTCCAGGGGGTCAATCTTTGGAGATTTGGACAATTGGTTTAGAACCAAATTTAAGTCCCATGGGGCAATTATATTTTTTATTCTAGGTCTTGCCCTTAAATACTTTTTGATAATATCCTCTTCTGCAAATTGCTTGGCCAAACATGCTGAGATGGCCGATAGCTGAACCTTCAGTGATGCCAGGCGCAAACCATCTTCATACTCATTTTGTAGGAAGCTGAGCACCTGTGGTGAGGCTATACAGGTACATATCACACACTACAATAGATTTTTGAAGTAGAGGCTTTCCATGATTGCTTTGCCAAACATGCCGATATGGCCGATAGCTGAACCTTTAGTGATGCTGGGCGCAAGCCATCTTCATACCCCTTTTGCAGGAAGCTGAGTACCTGTGGCGAGGCTATACAGGTACGTATAACATACCCTATGATGGATTTTTGAAGTAGAGGCTTTCCTACCAGAAAATATGTTCTTAATAACTGAATATGACATGCCCCTTTCTCTCAGCGAGTTCCTTTCAGCTTCCATGCCGTCAACTTCAAAAACCTCAGGTTCTGAGGTCACTGGCACTGGGATAAGAAGGTCTGGGGTGATCGGTAGAGGCCATGCATGTTCTACAGATAGGTTCACTAGTTCCACAAACCACGTTCTCCTGGGCCAGTAAGGAGCTGTTAGGATTACTGTGGCCCTGTCTTATCTGATTTTCCTTAAGACTCATGGGATCATTGGCACTGGAGGAAAGATGTAGACAAGATTGAATTTCCAGTGCAGACTCATGGCATCCACTCCCAGTGCTTCTTGATGTTTTGAATGGTAGAAGAACTGTTGACATTCCTTGTTGTTGAATGATGCCATGAGGTCTATTTCTGGTAACCCCTGTTCCGAATCAGAAAGTTTGCTTGAAGATTTTCGCTGCCTGCAATATGAATGGCTGTTATTGCCTTTAGGTTCCTTTCTGCCCAAAGTAGAGTATTTCTTGCTTCTCTGTTCAGCTGGCTGTTCCTTGTGCCTCCTTGGTTCTTTAGGTATAACACTGCGACCATGCTGTCAGAGATAATTTGAACTGATTTGTTCTTCAGATATTTCTTGAACTTTGATAAACACTGGAATATTGATTTTAGTTCCAAGATGTTTATGTGGAGTGAACTTTCCTGCTTTGACCAATTCCCCTCGGCCACTTTGTTCATCCAACATCCTCCCCAGCCCTTCAGGCTCGCATCTGTGAAAACTATTTGCCACCTTTGTCTTGTAGACTTTTGCCTCTTTTGAGGTTGTGCCATTTTGTCCACCATGATAAGCCTTTCCTTACTTTGGGGGGGATAAGGGAATTCTCTGTACATGGTTAGCTGGTTTCTTGTTCCAGTTCTTTAGAAACCACCTCTGAAGTGGCCTCATGTGTAATCTTGACCTTGGTACCACTTGGACAGTTGACATCATAGATCCCAATAGTTCCATGTAATTCTGTGCTGTATAAACTGCTAACCTTTTGAATCTGGTCACCTTGTTGATCGCATTCTTTATCCTTTCTGATGACAAGGTAACTTGGTTCTTCTTGGTTTCTATGGATAGATCCAGAAATACTAACTTCTGCATTGGCTTGAGCTGACTTTTTTGAAGATTTATCATCCAACCCAATTAATGCAGGTGGTAAAGGGTTAGAGAGACCTGGTTCTGCTCCAGCTGTTTGCAGTCCTCTACTACCAACATGTGTCTCAATAGGATAATATTATTATACCCTTCTTCCTGAAGGGTTCCAGGGCTACTGCTACTAACACCTTTGAGAAGATTCTTGCAGCTGAGGTCAAACCAAAAGGCAGCGTCCAAACTGCCAGTGATGACCCTCGAAGGAGAATCTCAGGAATGTTCTGTGACTTGATCCATGGAAATATGGAAATAAGCATCTTGAAGGTCTATCTTGAAGAGGTATGAACCTGGATGAATTGCTTGAATGACAGATGCTACTGACTCCATTTTGAATAATTTTTGTTTTAGGAGGGTGTTGAGAAGTTTCAACTACAGGATAGTTCTGGATCCTCCTGTTGACTTTGGAACAGTGAAGATGATTAAATACCATCCCTGTCTTCTCATTTCTACTGGTACTGTTTCTATAACTTTTTTTGAGGCTAGATCTTGAACAGACTGCCTCAATTTCAGGGCTCTTGCGGGTTTTATTAGTATTTTTTGATGCTCTGAATATATTTATGTGAGGTTGAATTCCAGAGGGCACCCTGTTTCCAAGATTCGAATGACCCACTTGGCTGGGACAGCCAAGGACTTTCAGGCTTGTTGAAAATGCTTCAGTCGACCCCCCACTGGAACAGGAAACAGGGTCCGCTGATCCCCACTGAAATTCTTTCTTAAATTGATTCCTGTGGAAGACTGTTTTCTGGAACCATAGGATATTGATTGCTGGGTGTGTCTAGAGTCATGAAATGGCTGACTTCTGTTCCAAAAGGAAGAATGTTTCTGTGAGGCCCTGGGTCTTCTATCTTGTGGGAGGAATGAACTCTTACTTCCCATGAGCTTGATCGTTTTCTCTAGGTGTTCACCAAAGATTAGAGATCCTGAAAATGGGAATGAAACCATTTTGCTCTTTGAAGAAGTATCTGCCCCATGATTTCAGCCATAGGGCTCTTCTGGAAATGACAGAAAGAGAGGAGGACCTTGCTGCCAGGCATAGATTATCCAAAGATGCACCATAAGAAAAGGCCACTGCCTCCTTGACAGTTGCCACTTCTTTTAACAGCTTTGCCCTGGATACTAAGGATTCAATTTTTTCCTCCAGTTCAGACAATCATATCCTAATTGTTTTGGATATGCATGCTAGGGCTCTACTGGTTTTCATACTTTGCCCTAGTATCGCTTCTTTTGTGAGTTTTCCATCCTCCTTTTCATTGTGTCTTTTAAAGAAGAGCCATCTTCCATCAGGATAGTTTTTCTTCTAGCTATTTGTTTAATGGCTGTGTCAATCTTTGGTGGAGACACACATGCACCAATATCATCTTATTTGAATTGATACATTTTGTTAAAGATTTAGTAATGTCCCCAAAAATATGTATCATTTTGTAGTGCTTAAAAAGTTGAACTGAATGCAAAAACCCTATCTCTCAAACCACTATGGTTTGAGAGATATTCACATTGAAAGTTTACAGCTGCTAGCAGGCGATCCGTGTCAGCCGACACGAGGAGGCTCTGCAGCAGAGCCGCAATCATGTTATTTAAAATTAATTACTTCATTGGAATGGTCTACAAAGTGTGATTGCAAGCCAGGCACACTTTGTAAACCTTTGCAATGAAGTAATTATTTTTAACGCAATTGTGGCTCTGCTGCAGAGCTGTCAGTTGGTCCCCGGACAGGATATCCCCTGCAGTCAGCAAAGCACTGACGTCAGGGAAAGGGGAGGGAGGGGGGAACATTGACAGTGAATATCTCTCAAACCATAGTGTTTTGAGAGATAGGGTTTTTTGCATTCAGTTCAACTTTTGAAGCACTACAAAATAATAAGTATAAGGCTTGCCTGAATTTGTGGGAGGCGCTGTAAGTTTAAATAGCAGCCTCTCATCGGTGCGGCGAGTTTTTTGTTCAGAGAATCTCCCCGTGAGTCTCAAGTGACGTACGTCCGGTAAAGCACTTCCGGTTTTCAGAACAGCACGATTCTATCATCGGCGTCCTTGCAGTTTCATCTCTTCCATCGGCAAGTCAGTCGGGCGGCTTGGGGTAAGAAGCCTGCCTGTATTATTTGAGTTGTCCGGCTTATCAGTTACTATTATATGCTCCGTACCTGTCAAGCATTATTTCATAGTCAGCTCGTTCACCAGTATTCATATATTCCTTACTGCAATCGCCATCCAGTGCACATACAAATGCCAATGCATGTATAAACAGTATCAATTTGTGTATCACCAATTTATCGAACTTTTGCCATCTCTTCAACAATTACAAGAATATTTATGTGCCGCTATTTCTGCTTAATGCATTACTGTAAACTTTTGAGGTTAACAATCGTTTAATTCCTTTGCAGACGGCTGATGTGAGGAAGTCAGCCTGAACACAAAACTCGATCAGTAAGAATAGTTAATACTTATTTCTTTATATTTAGTAGCCTTAATCTATTTACTTATATGTTATGTTCTATGAGTAATCTATGACTGCAGATTACTTGGGTTTAGTTCTGAAAGCAGACACATTGGAGTTTCTGAACCGATTATATTCTGTAGCACCTTATCCTAAGCGAAGGCATAGGTGCAGGGTTGTTAGGGGCCATTTATATAACTTTAAGCCCCTATAGTTTGTTTTCCGTTTGTTTCTTTAATGAGTTCATACTGCCTCATATACAACTATCATTATTTCTTATCTTAGAATTCATAATGTCCACGTTGATATATTATTCTTATTGCCTACATGTTGTAACTTCACAAATTTTCCTCAGTGTATATCTTCCTTTTCATACAATTCATTCAGTTGCAATTCAAGTTAAGAAAGAAGTCCTCTCCAAGTCTTATCTACATAATTGATTAATCTTCAGCTAACAACAGGTAAGAAAGAATAATTAATTTGCCTTATTATTCATCCGGTGCCCAACCAAACTATTACCTATCACTTTCATTCAATTTCACATTGAACTCATTTCATTCAATTAATCATTAAGTTAGGCCAGATTATTGCATCTGTCTATCCTTTTCCTCTATTTCCTTATTTAATATTACTTACTATGCTAAATTCTTTTAGGTCCACCTGTCAAAAGGTAAGTTATTTTTCAAGAAATCAATTCTTCTGCCCTTCTATTTCACTTATTACCTTCTCGGAGTGAACCGCAATAAGCCGCCTTCCCTTACGAGGTAACGTGCACTAAGCCGTTTCCCTCTGCTAGAATGCAATAATTCTTTAGAATCTAATCACATGCTTGAGGCCTTTTCCATATAACTTACACACTGTTAAATGATGATTCTTATCTCCAGAAATATTTTGATAATCTGGGCAAAAAATAATGGCAGAGGCTTCAAACAGGCAATTATTCCACAACCAACTTTCACTTTCACCTATATATCTCATTATTTTCAATAATTCACTCCTTTACCTTCTTCGCAAGGGACGACATTGTCTTACAAGTTTACCTCTTAGCAGAGGCCGAAGATTTTTTCACCCAATTATTAATCAAATTTAATCTCACTCACTCCACCTACACCTTACCTCTTCATAGAGGCCGAAAGTATTCTACACCTTACCTCTTCGTAGAGGCCGAAGGTATTCACTACACCTTACCTCCTCGTAGAGGCCGAAGGTATTCTTCACCTTACCTCTTCGTAGAGGCCGAAGGTATTCACTACACCTTACCTCTTCGTAGAGGCCGAAGGTATTCTACACCTTACCTCTTCGTAGAGGCCGAAGGTATTCACTACACCTTACATCTTCATTAGAGGCCAAAGGTATTCACAACACCTTACCTCTTCACTAGAGGCCGAAGGTATTTCTACTCTCATCAAGACTATACACTACGAAAATATCCTATTTACTCACCTTAATTCTTTACAGGGGTTAATAAAAAAAAAAAAAAAATAAAAAAAAAAAATTAATTATTACAAAATTATTATTGTATTATTCTAGCTATGAACAATCAAGATCAAAATATCACACCAGTCACTCCAGACGCAACTGTTAATGAATCTTCATCTCCCGTAACACGAGGTGCTTCAATTCGAGATTGGACGGTCTCCAGCCTAATGGCTGAGTTATCCAGAAGACATATACCTTACTCTGCATCGGCTCGCAAAGCAGAACTATTCAAACTATTGTTCCCACCACCTTCTTCACACAACTTTGTTAATAATCAAAATACTCCTATGTCTCCTGCTAATTCTCAGGAATCTCAGCTTAGTCACATTACTCAGTTACTTACCGAGTTAAGCTCCGCTGTATCCAATCTAAGTACTGCAGTAGGAGATATTCAAAATAGAGTGGCAGTCTTGGAAGACACTTCATTTCAAGACCATCAATCCACTCCTACAACTTTCAACCCTCAACCAGGTACATCTCAAAATATTACTCCAAGAGTTACACACGCACATATGATTCCTCAACATATCCGTAAAGACATTATAGAAGGTAAAGATATCAATTTGGTTCTTCTTCTTATCACTTCTCAGGACCTCGCGGAACACAGGACGATCAACTGTGGAGATGTCACAGTTACTATGAAAACCAAGGATCCTAGATTATCCAAAAAATTGTCCTTGGCCGAATTTGTCCTTGCATTCAGTATCTTCAGAGACATTCTGTGTTCCGCTTTTCCCCTTAGAAGGGAAGAATTAGACCAATATTTATTTACTATTGTAGATTTAGCTAACAAATATGGAGGAAGCACATTCTACAATTACCATCGTTCTTTCGCAGCTAAAGCCGCAGCAGCACTGGCCCAGTTTAATTACGTAATTGACTGGAGCATTTTGGACAACAAGTTGTTCTGCAGGCATTTCGCCGGTCTTAAGGCTCCGGTCTGTCAATTTTGTCAGTCCGCCAGCCATTCTAATAATTTTTGTCCGTCAGCTCCAGTCAACCAACCTTCTACCTCTTCCAACTACTCAGGTACCCTTAGTCAGCCTAATTCTAATGTTACCTTTTCCCACCAGTCTCACGATAAACTAGGCCGTCCTATCTATTACTTGGGAAATCAGCCCATATGCAATAACTACAATGATAAAGGCTGTTTTTTCCATGGCTGCCATCTTCTGCATATGTGTTCTAAATGTCGTCAGTCTCATTCCAGAGCTATTTGTCCTAAAAATTCTTTTTCAAATAAATAACTAAGCGAATTGTATTCAGATGTCCTTTCTGACCTTCTAGCATTCTACCCAGACTCCAACTTGGTTAAATTCCTAATATCTGGTTTAGAAGAAGGTTTTCACACAGGCATTGTAGCCACTCCTTCTACATCTTTAGAATGTCCCAATTTATTGTCAGCCAAATCCGACCCTAAATCAGTATCTCTTCTCATTTCTAAAGAATTAGAAAACAACTTTCTAATAGGCCCATTTAATTCACCTCCGTACTCTATTTATAGAATTAACCCATTAGGAATAGCTACTAGGAAATTCTCTAACAAGAAACGTCTTATCATCGATTTTTCAGCCCCTCATGCATCATTAGCTCCCAGCATAAACTCACTCATTCCATCAGACTCCTACTCTCTTCAATACGCTAATATAGACCACGCAATAGCTCTAATTTCCCAAGCTGGCAAATCCTGCTGGCTATCCAAAACTGACATTTCCCACGCTTTCAAATTATTACCTGTTAACCCTGCTTTATGGAATCTCCAAGGGATCAAGTGGGAGGATAAATATTATTTTGCTACCCGCTTGTCCTTTGGATGCAAGAGCAGTCCTAAAATTTTTGACATTTTTGCAGATACTCTCTGCTGGTTACTCCTCAATCATTGCAAATGTCCAGCCGTCCTACATTACCTAGACGACTTTCTGCTCATTGAACCGTCCTTTCATAAACCCTCAAGTCTAAATAAACTCTTACATCTTTTCAGATCAATCAATATTCCGGTTGCGTCTGAAAAGACTGAAGGCCCCTCCACTACAGTTGAATTTTTGGGTATCAAATTAGACTCTTTTCTTTTGGAAACGAGCATTCCCAAAGTTAAGCTAGACCGCATTAAGGCTTTAGTTCAATCTTACATCTCTAAAGAAACTATAAGTTTGCAAGAATTACAGTCACTTATAGGTTATCTCAGTTTTACCATGAAAGTGATTCCGCAAGGTAGACCATTCATCTCTTTTCTTCTCAAACTATTTAAGCTTAGCTCTAGGTCCCCAAATTGTAATATTCCATTATCTCCTGAAGCTAAATCAGACCTCAAAATGTGGTCAGGTTTTCTTCAGCATTGGAATGGCTGCATGATGTTCCCTCCATCTCCTAACTTTCTTTCGCCCATAGTGCAGATTAGCAAATTTTCAGAATCAGGTTTTTTGGCTATCTCACAAGGCGAATGGTTTTCTGAACATTGGCCTAAGGAGATTTCGGAATCACCTGAATTCAAATCCTCTACGCCTGTTCAAGAAATGTATCCCATGGTTGCTGCAGCAGCCATTTGGGGTCACAAATGGACAGGCAAACCCATAACATTTAAAATTGTTAATCATTCATCTTCAGAACTTATTCTAAAAAGGAGATCAAAGTCTGAAATTATTATGAAATTACTAAGGAAATTAACATGGCTGTCACTAAACCACAAATTTTTCATACACACTTCTGTCAACTCTAATAATGGTTACAATTTTTCTGATACTCTAACCTCTTCCAATTTACAGGTACTTCTCAACTCCGAAGCTATAGACACTCCATCCCATCCTCCAGCATTCAAGGATCTAATCATGCCATGAACAACTACTTATCAATTGCCTACAATATTATAAACAAAGCTTTAGCTCCTAACACTATACGTATTTACGATAATGCCTGGAAATCTTTCAATCAATTTCTTATTCAAACCAAACCTGCTAAACCATTCTCCCACGACACCATTTTAGCATTTGCAGCCTTCTGTCACTCTAAGTTAACCCTAGCTTACTCATCTATTAAATCATATTTAGCAGGTATTCAACACCATTTAGCCATTATCCAACACGATAAACCATCCATCTTCTCTCAATACAAATTAAAGCTTTTCCTTAAAGGTATTTACAAAATTCCTTCTCCTCAGACCAAATCTCGCAAGCCTATTTCAAGCCAGATATTCAAACAATTATACGATCTTATACTCACCAAACCTTTTCAGAAAAATACTAATATTATCCTTCTTGCAGCCATTAATTTAGCATTTTTTGGATTCCTAAGACCAAGTGAATTCCTAGCTCGTTCAAAATCATCACCTTTTTTAACTAAACAACAGCTATTACAATTTAATGACCATTTTAAACTATTTTTGTCCCATTCCAAGACTGACCAATCAGGTATAGGTCATTATATTCCCTTCTATCCAACTCAGAATCGTTGGTGCCCAATTTTTGCGCTTAAACAATTAACTAAACTAATCGCTCAATCAGAAAACCAAAGTCCTTTACTACCATTCAACAACAGCCCTCTTACTACATCAACCTTTATTCAATATGTCAGAATTATGCTAATTAGATTAGGTTACAATCCATCAGAGTTTTCAGGTCACTCATTTAGAATAGGTGCAGCATCTACAGCATCCCGCAATAAAATCCCTTCTCATATTATTCAGAAAATGGGAAGATGGAACTCATCATGTTATACAAGATATATCCCTAATCCTGAAAATGAGATTCAAGAAGCCCTCACTTCTTTGACCAATTAGTTGTCTCGTATATAATAAAGTACTATTTTGCTAATATTTTTGGCCTCTTATTTGGTTCACCACGTCAGTCATTCACCTAGGCCTTACGCGGCCAGGTTTGAGCACATTTACTACTAGACGTTATTCGCTGTAAGCGCCGACCACAAGTATAAGGCTTGCCTGAATTTGTGGGAGGCGCTGTAAGTTTAAATAGCAGCCTCTCATCGGTGCGGCGAGTTTTTTGTTCAGAGAACCCACCTCTGCCCCCCCCCTTTTTCTTTTCTTTGTTTTTTCCTCTATTCAATTCATTTACCTAGGTGGCCCTCTTATTTGGTTCACCACGTCAGTCATTCACCTAGGCCTTACGCGGCCAGGTTTGAGCACATTTACTACTAGACGTTATTCGCTGTAAGCGCCGACCACAAATATTTTTTCTGGGACATTACTGTCCCTTTAAATCTTTTTGATGTTGAAATTCTTTTATCAGCCTTTGACCATTCGGTTTTGACCAAATCTGCCACCTAATGGTGAACTGGGAAAACAAGAGCGTCCTTTCCTTTTCCTAAGAAGGCAGTGTCTGGTATGCCCTGTTCCTTTGTTTCTTCCACTAGACCAAGCGTCTTCCTCATTAGTTTAAAAAATGGCTCTATTTTTTCAATACAGAAGGAACCTTCTTCCTCCTCAGTGATCTCCCCTTCCTCTTCTGAGGTGTAATGGGAATAAAACATCCTGAAAATCTTCAGCTTCCTCCATCCTGTTCATCTATCCTCTGTCTTTTCCTAGGGTTTGACTTCTGCATGGATGAAAATGTTTCCTGCATAGACGTTTTCATCCATGATAATAATAATCTGATAACTGATTAGGAACCTCATTCCCAGCAATTTGTCTTAAAGGGTTAATAATGTCTTGAATTAATAAAAAGTAATATTGTAGATATTCAAAAAATAAATCAATTGATGCCAATCTGATCTCTCAAACCTTTATAGTTTGAGAGATATACAGTGACAAAGTTCTCTCCTTTCACAGACGTCAGCTGTAAAGCTGACAGAAGGAGATTTGAGTCGTATGACTCAAGACTGCTTTACAGCAGAGCAGAGGTGGGGTCTTCCACAGATAGATCTGATGGCCACCAGGTACAACAGAAATTTAGCTCTTCTGTTCCCATTGGAGGGACCCTCTAGCCTTTGCCCTTGACACCCTGGTGATTCCCTGGCGCTTTCACCTGGCTTATGTTTTCCCTCTGATTCCTCTAATCTCCTGGGTTCTGTGGAAGATTCAGATGGAAGATCCGGTGGTCATCTTGAATGCTCCTTATTGGAGCAAGAAGTCATGGTACCCAGAACTAGTGGATCTCTCCATTCAGGATCCGTTTCCATTGCCACTCAGACGGCCTCCTCCTTCAGGGTTATCTCTGGAAGGAAGACATGTAGAGGATGGCTTTGACAGCATCACTGTTGAAGCCTCCATCGTAAGGAGGAAAGACTTTTCCCTAGGTGTTCTCCACTATGATCCAGGCCAGGAAACTGGTTTCTTCCAAAGCCTATCACAGGGTTTGATACATTTCTCAATCTTGGTTTGTTGACGGAACCTGTCTTCACAAGAGTTTGATCTCCCGGTAATCCTGTCTTTTTTACAGGATGATGTGAACAAAGGGCTCAGTCTTAGCTCCTTGAAGGTTCAGACTTCAACTCTCTCTGTATTTTTCCAAGGACACATTGCCATCCTAAAGTGGGACCTTAGTTTGGTTTTGGGAGCCTTGCCGCAGCCTCCCTTTGAGTCTTTGGCTACCATTCCTCTATGCCTCCTAACATGAAAGATGGTCTTCCCCTTGGCTGTTGTCTCTGTCCACAGAGTTGCTGAATTGCAGGCCTTGTCCTGCAAACCGCCTTTCCGGGTGTTTCACAAGGATAAGGCTGTTCTTCATACCTCCCAGGAATTCCTTCCTAAGATGGTCTCTGAGTTCCACATCAATCAGATGATTGTTGTGCTTTCCTTTTGCCCTGACCCCAAATCTGACAAGGAGAGGGATCTCAACTTGAGGATTTTAGTCTTACCTGTTAAATCCTTTTCTCTTAGTCCATATGACATACAGGACTCCCACCCAAGAAAGTAGCCAAGCTTGGTCTCACTTTGCTGGACATGGGAGTCCACTTGGGTCTCTTACTCACAGGAGTCTTTCCTTTCTTTTTTCCTGCTGTCCTACTTAGTAGGCTTGTCACAAGTTTATCTGGGGCAGGGCTAGTGGGATAGCCTGATAAGGAGGAAGGGGAGGCTCCACCCACAATTTCTTTGCAGAATTGTTCCAGCCTACAGGGAGGAGCTGTTGCCTCCCATTGGTACCTGTATGTCATATTTACTAAGAGAAAAGGATTTAACAGGTAAGACACTAAAATCCTCTTGTAGGATCAAAAGGCAGATATTTACAAACAGAATATTCAGTTGTCTAGATACCTCAGATTTATACATCAAAGAGGGCCAAATTACAACATTGCCCCCCTTATCAGCTTCCTTAATAATGACATCATCCCATTGTTTTATTTCCAGATTTTTTCAGTATTTTCATGTTGAAAGACTTGTATATGGCATAGTAGTTAGTGGTAATAAAAGGATATCTTTTTGCACTCATTCAAAAAAGAGCTTTACCTGAGTGCACGTGTTGGATGAGGGAGTGAACTCTGTAAGGTTCTTAAAATTGGTCCTTCTACAAGTGGTGTATATAGCATTAGATTGTTCATTTTCCTTCATCAGACCCAACATGTCCATAAACAACAATCTTTCATCCTCAGACCTGTGTGTTGTATCAACTGGTATATCAAATCATTTTTTCAAAATTAGTTTCCTACAAAAAAAAACACAAAAAGGCATTTATAAATTCGAATTTGTCTAGCTGATGACAAATGCAGATGTATAATAGTGAGCCATACTTTCTGATTAAGCTAAAACCATACAAAAAACTGATGCTTCTGGTCAGCTGTTAACTTGTACATTGCTTGTGTAGATAGAAGGTTGGTTTTCAAAGACTGAAGGATGGAGGTGAGGGCACAAAGACTAGTGGTCATTTCGGAGACCTGGGCTTGGGTATAGATCCAGGAAAGGAAGCTGGATGCATGCTATAATTGGAATAAAATGGAGACCAGACATGTTGAAACATGGGCATGGTTGTTGTAATTCAGTGAGGCAAAAGAAATCAATCCAATCATCTTGTTCGTATGATGAAAAATATCTCAACTACTGTTGCTGGGACTGGTTGACTCGCTCTATCTGGCTGTTGAATGGAGTGTGAAGGGACGTTGATATGCAGAAATGAACAAAATGCTTTCCAGATCTTTGAGGTGAATTGTAAACTCTTTCTGATACGACTTCATCTTCAATGCCATGAAGATGGATCACATCCCAAATAAACAAGGATGCAGCTGGCAACTTCTTAACAGGAACAAAATGAGCCATTTTGTTCCGTATGTCAACTAACACTAGGATGGTTGTGTAGGATCAACCTGAAGGGTGTTACATGATGATGTACATGGAAACTGAAGCTCAAAGGTGTGTTGGAATAGACAGTGACATTAGCTGACATGCTGATTTATGATGTATACTTTTGGACATAATACAAACTGTACAACACTGGACATAATTGTCTATGTAAGTTATTAATAAAGGCCACCAAAAATGACTAGACACTTTAAACTGAGAAATCCTTGTATGTGAGAATAAAATGGCAAAGAGCCAAAATAGTGTATTCAGAAACTGGGTGATCAAAAGGGAACTGACAGAGTGCACACAGAGCTCAGGAATGCTGGTTTTAATAATTTCTCAATCCATGTATAGCCGGTGGCCATTAGCCAGTCAGTTCTTAAAGGCAGACCCAGGAACCAGTAAAACCTCGAAGAATAAAAGTATAATGCTGCTACAGAACAGTGTCTAGATGAGAGACCCTCTGGGGGCGGTGGTTGAAGTTGCAAGCCCCATCACCTCCAAGATGCTGGTTCAAGCTCAGGGAGTGGTAAGTCTAGAGGAACGACCGTGACATTTTTTTTAATCCCATAGGTAGACTCTAATTTGACCAACTGGTCTATTATTTCCATGATATGATTTAACTTCATCAACATATGTATTTGTCATAAATAGCTATATATTTTTATTTTATTGCATTAAGATATTTTTGTCTTTAGAAATTATGCATAACCATCAAATTATTAGCATTTGTATTCTTTTTTTTACATCATATAATGAATGATATTGTTTTGCAACTTATGAATTAGACATAATGTTCATTAACATGTAGAGCTGAGGACTCTTATCACTGGATCCTCCATAAGCTGATGCTTCACCTTTTGTTTCCATCAGCTGGTTCACCACCCTTAGCTGACAGTGTGCATAAAGGTCCCTTCAGTGAATTTCACACGAGTGATAGCAATAGAAAGGATTTGCATAAGTCCGTTCTACTGCCACCCCTGAATATGTCCTTTGCATCAGTTTTTTAAAACTGCTAACAGTTTGGCCAGTTTGTCATTCACAGGAGTACATTTGGATTATTTTTTCATTTTTAAACTTATTTCTAAGAACTCAATAAAGTTGGGCTGGCAGGAAATAGAACTGTGTAACTAAATTATTTTAACAACATGACTAGTTGTGGTAAAGGGGTGGAGGAGGCAAATATGGGAACTTGATGACTCTTATCACCTCCATCTAAGAATCAGCCACTGATTATTATGTTATGTGCCCCTCTGCTCTATGTACTTTTTGCAGTGCATATACTGCTGCGAGTCGTCACATCAGCCTACTGCTTGTGTGTCTCCTAATCAGAACTGTAGTTGTGCTTCAGGTGGCATCTCAGAGAGGATGTGCCTAGATGTAATATTTCTTCCTTCTGCTCACATATTTTTTATGGAAGTAGTAACCTGGATTTACTGAATTCTTAAAAAACAGTCAAATGCACAGTAATAATCCAAAAGAACCCCTTTAGAGTTGCAATCTTGCCAAAATGCCTTCACACTAGCATATCCCATGCCATAGTTATATTGCAAGAATGGATGTGCCAGAGTTGTACAAGCAGGTGGCTGGTATTGCGGGCAAAGGGATGGAAACATCAATATGGTAAGAAAGTATGCTTGATATGTGGACAAGTGGTCAAAGTACAGACTGTATCAGCAGCAGCAGCATGTCATCGCCAATGTTACCTCTAGTACTAGTAGTAAAGGCCAGTTGCAAGATAGCCCATGGTTAGATATTCCACTTTATGCATGCACAACTTTAAGACCATTCCACAAAGCTGTACATGTGTTACACAAACTGCAGCTACCCATAGTCATCTGGTCATTTCAACCAGCAGTCATCCAGCTCCTCTTGCCCATTTCTGGACAGAGTGCCTCATTATATACACTACACAATGCAGTAAGCAACTGCAGCAAAACTACAGACTACTGTAACAGTCCATAGGCCGTTACCTGGAGACCATTTCAGGCCTAAGAAACTGTTTGTAAAAAGAAACTGAAAACCACAGACTCTGTTGGTATCACGGTGCCCGTGATTACTGTGCAACATTCTGACTTCCGGGTTTGGGCATTGATGTCTTTTTATTGGTTCTTGCTGGCTAGCCTTTATATACGCCCTCCTGTCACCAAGCAAGTGCCCTTTCGTGGTGTCTCTGATATTCGTGACTCAGTGCTCCTGTTCCATGTTGATCTGGTTTCTAGCTGACTACTGCGCTTGTGTACCATTCCAGGTTTGGCTGACTACCTCTCTCTGTGTACCGACCCAGGCTTTGGCTGACTACCATTCTCTGTGTACTGACCCCGGCTGTGGCTGACTACCGCTCTCTGTGTACCAACTCAGGCTTTGGCTGACTATCGCTCTCTGTGTACCGACCCAGGCTGTGGCTGACTACCGCTCTCTGTGTACCGACCCAGGCTTTGGCTGACTACCGCTCTCTGTGTGTTGATCCAGGCACGACTGGCTTGCTATACTGTTGCCCGGCGTCAACAAACAAAAGTGAGAAATCCACTGGTATAGCAAAAAGGATGAATTTTGATGCATTTTCAATTACACTGTCATTTCTGTGAATTTTCTGTGAAAAAAGTGAGTTTTGAGTTTCTGTTCTAGTTTTGTTCACTTTAGGACAGGGTTCTAAAATTTTATTCTTAAAAGCTAAGACAGGACAGGTTTTATAGATATCAATTATTTTGCTCAGGTGATTCACTTAAAGGCTGGTTGGGGTTGATGGAATTTGCAGTACCCAATGAACCCCCATGTTTTAGAAACTCTCTAATTATATTCTTAAAGGTCAAGACAGTACATGCTTTCACTGATTTTGCTTAGGTGGTTAATTTAAGATTACTAGTTAATAATTATGACAAGTAAAAATTAGAGAAAAATCACCAAAGTCTGAGTTGTCTAATCCCTTTAGAATTAAAGTTTGATAAATGTCCCCCTAGGTCAGGGGTCCCAGTGTTTGCTGGTTATATTGACAAGGCATTGTGTATTGTTCACTGGAGTTCACCTATTCTTTCTTGCAATTCTAAAACATTATCAGCATCTTTCCAGGGTACTTAAGCTGTCAAGTGGTGTTGAAGGAAGTTAATTGCCTTTCTTTGTTGACTTATGCAATATTAGTATAGGTAAATGCAGGCATAAGCCTTGTGAATCTGGTAATTGATTAAAAATATACTTTGTATATCCTTATTTATTATGTATCTTTGAGTTATATTTGCATTGTTATTTGTTGATTTCATTAAGTAATTATATATAAGTTGGCAGCTCTTGAAGCAATTTGTCTTCCTCTTCTTTTAACCCCTTAAGGACTACATGATGTACTATGACCGTCATGGTCCTTATACCCTTAAGGACTGATGGCGGTCATAGTACGTCATATACTTTTTACTTATAGCGCACCACCGGGAGTGGTGTAAGTAAAAATAGGGCCTAAAATTGTCTCTCTTAGGCCCCGAAGCAGCGCACTGATACACGCAACAGGTCACATGTACCGACGTGTTGGCAAGGATCAAAGCGGTCCTTATGGGAAGGAAACGTCCCAGGACTGCTGGTCCTTAAGGGGTTAAGCAGGTGCCTGTGATCTGCCAAAGCCCATTTAAATGCTTTATCCGAATGGATGACAACAATTGTCAAAAAGATTCCAGAAAAACACCTTTAATTTTCGTGATAACTTCCACTTTGTTAAAGGGATAGTAATGTTTCAAAATAAAAGCCACTCCAATTAATCTTCATAGTATTTGGGTCATAGAGAGTGTTATTTCAATATTGTCAGAGTTGTAGTTCAAGAGTAATTGAATAATAAAGAATCCCCCTCCGGTCTTTTTACTGATGTAATGCTGCTCACCTCAGAGCAGCAGCATGATGTTTAAGTGGATTGCAGAGGGAAAAACCTGTCAAGAGGCAGGGTTTTCATTGTTCTCACAATAAGAAGATTGTCTCTTGCTGTGAGCTTTCTGGTCAAGTGATCAGATTCCACATCTGAGGGGAGGTGGCTTACACTAGGTAAAAGGGGTAGGAGGGGGATACTTTATCATTCAATTACTTTTGAACTACAGCTCTGACAGTATTGAAATACCACTCTCCATTGCCCAAATACTATGAAGGTTGATTTGAGCTGCTTTTATTTTGAAACATTGCTATCCATTTAATAACATGTATAATATGGGACGATAATGGGGTGACAATATGACTAGATCATAAGACAGATCAGGGAATAGAAAAAATGTTGGTAGGTCTGAAGAACTGAATAAAATAAATACAAAGATGTTTCATCAGTAGTAGTTGGGGAAAACATTTTCCCAAAAAAACAAAAGTGTTAAAAAAACAGTACTTTTTAGGGAATTACTGCAGAAGGCAAGAAGTACAGTTTTTCCCCTTTTTTCTGCAGCAAACCCCAGTCTTATTCCACTAGAGCCACACATACTGACACCCAACCTTGTACCATGGTAGCTAATGGACCACATATACTGTGACCCAGCATTATCCCACTGCACTGGTAGCCATATAACCACACACACAGACTCCATGGTAACCACAGAATCACACATACTAATCCACTAGCAGTGTTCCATGGTAGCCTTAGAACCACATATACTTACCATCCAGCATTGTTCCATTGACTGGTAGCCACTGGCTGGGCACCTTGAGGGTTCACAGCAGTGGTGGGAAATGTGAGGCTTTCCACTTGCTGGCAGCCAACCACTCACATCAATCCCCACTGGCCATGGCTGTTGAGAATAATGGGAGTCATAATCTGGCAACATCTGGGGGGGGCTCACATTTCCCACCACTGCTGTGAACTCCAGTCCCACATTAGTCATAGGACCACGCATAATAATCCCTCCCCAACCTTGTCCCACAATAGCCATAGAACCACACTTACTAATCACCCCCAGCCTTTTCCTGCAGTAGCCATATACCCATGTAACTCCCCCACCCTTTTCCCAAGATGACCATAGACTCACATTCACACTACTCCCCCACTTTGTCTCATGGTAGTCATATAATCACACATACTGATCTCCTGCCTTGTCTCACTGAACTGGTAGCCATAGAACCATATGTTTCAACCTCATCCCACTAAGCTGATATCCATAGAACCACATATCCTGACTTTCAGCATTGTCCTACTGCACTGATACTACTGGAACCTCACATTCTGAGACTAAACTACCCTCGGAACCTGACAAAGTTCCTGTATGAAATTTCTTTGGGTTAGTGAAAAAGATAATGTTTTAGGTGTGTGTGTGTTTGGTGGGATTCACAGAAAAAGCAGCAAATTGCTGGTTTTGCATAAAAATTCCAGCAGTAAAAAAAATAATAATAAACTTTTCAACCATCCTTATTCACCTATGTGCAACCTATCTGTATATTGTAACAAAATTGAATTAAAGTTTCTCCGAAGTCTTAAAGTTGCAATAAACTTTATAATGAAAAATATACAGTGCTGTCCAAAAGTATTTGTACAGTGACACGTGTTTTGATGTTATGGCTCTTTACTCCTGCACACTGGATTTTACATGAAACAATGACTAAGAAGATAAAGTACAAACTGTCATCTTTAATTTGAGTGTGTTTGAATGCATAAACTGTGAACCATATAGGAATTACCTTTAATATAGTCCTTCCATATTAGGGTACCAAAAGTAATTTGACATTTGGTCAATGCACAAGAGCTACATGTGATTGTAAATGTGGCATTTGCAAATTTCTTCTTAAATGGTCCCCATGGTTGGAAAGTAGGGGTTCTGCGCTTCTTCTGAGGGCTTGAATTTTTGGTTTCTCCTCTCTCCAGTGAGTCTCCTGATATGTTTAATCTTACTTTCTCTTTTTTCTATTATGTCTTATTGTTTATTTTCATATATTGTTTCTCTTTTTTGTTAATCTTGTTCTCATCGTTATATTATGAAAAATTAATAAAACATTTTTAAGCTTAAAAAAATGTGGCATTTGCTCTGTTACTGTTATCTCTCAAAATGAGGAACACAAGAAGTATCCATGCCAGTAAAGCAGGCCTTCATGAGACTGAAACATTGGAATTAATTGATCAGAGACATATTAAAACCTTAGGTGTGTCAAAATTAAAGGGATAGTAATACTTCGTTTTAACTTTATTTTATTTTGTAGGCATTAAAAAAACATGAAGAATGAGTCTTATCTCTCAAACCTTTATGGTTTATGAGATATTCACAAGCAAAGTTTCCCCCTCCCGCCCCTTTTACCTAGTGTAAGCCATCTCTTCTCAGATGTGGATTGCAGTCCATACACTGGACAGATAACATAAGGGGACACTCTTATTCCTATGAAAACAATGAAATCCCTGCCCCCCTTGACAAGTTTTTCAGCTTTTTCCCTTATCTTAATTGAAGATGGTCCCTCTCTGCAGTCTGCCTGGGCACCTCCCTTCTTCTCAGGCTGAACAGTGTGACATCAGTAAAAGGGGGAGGGAAGGGGATACTTTATCATTGAATTACTCTGGAACTACAACTCTGACAGAATTGAAGTAACACTCTCCAAAGTCCAAATACTATGATGATTAATTAGAGCTGCTTTTATTATGAAACATTACTATCCCTTTAACTATGTGGTTCATTGTAAAGAAGCAACACACAGGTCAACTCAGCAATACTAAATGAAATGGTAGAATACAGAAGGTCACTTTAGAGGATGACCAAAGAATGCTTGACATTTTGAAGAAAAGCACATTTTCAACTGTTAAACAGTTCAAAACTCAAATGCAGGCACATAACTGCCAAAGAGTACCGTAAAGAGCATCCTACACCAGCATAACCACAAGAGGCATACCACTGGAGAGAATAGAAAGTCCCGGTTACAATTTGCTAAACATTAAATTAAAAAAAAAAACAACTATAGCGGTCTGGAACAAAGTGTTATGGGCAGATGAGATAAAGATTAACCTGTACCAGAGTGATGGAAGGAAGAAAGTGTGGCAAAAGAAAGGAACTGCACATGACACAAAGCATACCACCTTATCTGTGATAAATGGTTGAGGTGATGTTATGGCTTCAACATGTATAACTGCCATTAGAACTGGCTTACTTGTCTTTAGTGATGATGTAACTGCTGACGGCAGCAGCAACAGCAGGATGAATTCTGCTCAGATTCATCCAAATGCCTCAAAACTCATTGGAAGGCACTTTACCTTGCTAAAGCAACCAAAAGAGTCTTCAGGGCCAAAAAGTGTTACGTTCTTGATTGACCAAATCAATGACCCAATCAATCAATAAATGACCCAATCTCAAAGGGAAAAATGTCCAAAAAACAAACAGTAACGGAAGATGGCTGCATTACAAGCCTAGCAGATAATCACTTGGGAAGATACCCAGGATCTACTGATGTCTATGAGGCATCAAATGCAAAGGCTTTGCAACGAAGTATTAAATATGATGACTGTTATGTTTTTGTCCCATTAATTTTTGTCTCTCAAAATGAAGGTACTATGTATAAAAAGGGCTGTAATATAACATGGTTCACAGTTTATAGATGTAAATACCCTCAAATTAAAGCTGACAGCCTTCACTTTATCCTCTTAACTATTGTTTAATTTCAAATTCATTGTTCTGAAATACAGAGGCAAAACAACTAAACTTGTGTCATTGTCAACATTTTTATGAACTGCACTGTATATATAGTTCTTTCCTGCTGAATAAAACAGTGGTACTCTATCAAGCTGTTAACAACAATACTAAGTGGAGTCAGAAAGGCTACAGCTCTTTTTAGTAAGTGACAGGAACATCACCATCTTGTGTCTACAGTAGAAAATTCCAGTTTAATTTGAACAATTAGCTGTAAACCCTTTTACATGACAAAAAAGCTTTGACAGTGGGAATACCTTTGTTCTATTAAGCAGGAAAAATATTACGATTGTTTTAATAAACTACATCTGTTGTGTATTTAAACATAAATTGGTTCACATTAATAGCTCAAGCAACTTATGAAAATATTTCTCCCTTTATCGTGTCTGGCAAAGAACACTGCCCTGATGGTTGTGCACCTTAAGGACCTTAATGTATTTTGTACTCAAACTGGGCCTGGCTAGAGGGCAGATAATATCAACCACTTATTTTTTAAATGTCAGTATATTATTGGCATGGAATACAGGAGTGACAGACAACATGGACCATTAGATTGAACTCAGTGACTGGAGTCACAGGTTTGGCAATAATGTTTTGCTGACCTGGAGTAAAATATTTTAGGTCAATCTGGTCCATGTTTTCTTGGTGGCTTGCCAAGGGAATCTCATGTGTAGAGATGACTGAAAATTTCCACCTCAAAAAAGAAATTGGCAAAAAAATGGCACTTTCTGCATGGTGAAAAATTTCCAGCGAAAAGTGCCAACATGGTATGAAAGGGATCTGAGGAGGGTGCCTGTGTTGATGGGTGGAGTCTGGGGAATGTATCAGTTGAACAAGGAATTTGTTTTGGGGTGGGTTCTTGACTGGTATTGGGGGGGCAGTTAAGTTAATAAAAAAATAAATCAATAAAATAAAATAAGACATTTGTATGTAAAGTGATAGAGACAGGAACCCCCAAACATAAGCTGCCGCTGGGGTGGACTGATACTTGACTTGATATTTTGTAGAGGATGATTTGTTAGAGGCCTCTGTAGGACTTAGACTTATTAGATGTGCAAGCCCTGAAGAAACATTGATTTGTAGGACTTAGGCTTGTTAGAAACAAACCCCCCAAAAATTGTTTATTTTTTTGTAGGACTATGTTTTTAGTTTTTATTTATTTTTTTATTTTTTTCAAAGCACAAGCCCTGAGAAAAAAAATAAATATGCCCTACTGGCCTAGTGCCAGCTGGTCATGTTGGCCAGTGGTCACTGGTCATTGTCAAATGTCACGATATCAGATGGTGGATGACAGACCCACACTATTCTATTCCTGTCTCTTCTAGATGGGGCAGAGCAAAGTGCAGGGATGGAGGGTAGGTGGGCATGTGATGCAAGGGTCTGTGTATGCAGTTGGGGGACTAAGGCGAGAAAGCTTCGTACTCACTGGGATGGAAGCTACAGCTGATTTGCCTGGAGGAGTATCAGAGACCGATTGGGCATACTGGCCCCTTGTTACTCTGGCTAGGTAATGATACTCCATGATACCTAGGCTGTTTCCCAGAATAATGTCTGCGGGCAGGTGGTCCATCTCACCCATAGTATAAACATCACTATCCTGAGAAACGTCACCATGGCTTGTTATAGGCAACTGTGAGTTCACAATGCCAGGTGACTACCCATGCCCTCATGGCATTTAGGTCTGTACAACTGTCAGAAAAGCCCCTGTGTAGTGGATGCTAACAGATTGGTACACTTCTACATAAGCAGGCTTTGGTTATCCTTTGAAAATGTTGCACACAAAAGACTGTGCAATATAAAAGTGCAAAAGTGCTGTGATGAAAAGAGTGAAAATCTCTCCCTGCATCAAAAGCGCAAGATTCTCATGTTGCGGCATTAAACGTCTCTTGAACCCTTTATGTTCAAAAACATTTTAAAAGTGTACCTCTATCTGATATTTAATCTTGCTGAGCACTGTGCTGGGCTCTCTCTCCCTTTCTCTGCTGCTCCCCTTCTCCCTGTCATTCTGCACACAGAGAAGGAGAGATGGAGCCCAGCGCATCACACAGCAACATTAAAATCAATAGATTTTAGATACAAGTCTACCTTTTGTTGGGTGAAGGTGCAGATTTTGTCTGAAAATGGTTTTCTTGGACCCAAGTTTGTTAATGGCACAGAAGTTGTCTACACTTCCCTTGATACCAGTCAACATAGCTTACTTGCCTTGCTTCCTCTGAGTAATTTGCAATGATCTTGCCTCACATAAAAGCTTTATGGGCCATCCAATTAATTGTGGGATTAGTCTTCCTTCAGGTTAAACTCAAGGAATCCTTAATGTGCTCTGAGATTGACAAGTATGTCCTTCACATCAGCTGGTAAGGGGAGAGAGGCCAGCTCTGCACCGTCCTGTCATTCTGCACTTGAGAGCACGAGAATCTCATGTTGTGACATAAAACTTAGCTTGTTCAAAAATGTTTAAAAATGTACATGTATCTGATTTTTTTATGTTACTGACTGCTGTGCTGTGCTCTCTCTCCCCTTCTCTGCTTGCAAATTGACAGGGTGGATGCAGGGCTAGATTCTCATGTTGCCCTTTTCATCATGGTGACCTGGTTATTGTGCCTTTATGCCGCATGTTCTTTTTTGTGCAACATTTTCAAAGTGAACCCAGGCTTTGAATGCCTCTGACTATAGTCGACTCATTGTGACTCATTTACACTCTATAGAATCTGGACAAGGAGTAAGGGTCCTTGTTGCACTCTGGAAGGCACCATTCACCAGGATTCAGAAGCCAGTCCTCTGTTGCTTGGGAGGAGGTGTTTATCAAGTAGTACAACAGTGGAGATATGTTCATACTGGCGCTTATCCATGATAGCCAATAATATTGGAGGTGCTTGGGCTACTGTGAACTGAAATATCTTCTGGTAGGTCCTACAGGTTGCATTTGAGAAAGCACTGTAATGTAACTCCACCTAGTTGTCCACTACTGCAATTACTGAGAGGTGGCTGGCTGAAAAGTGAATACAAGGAGCTCATGTGTCTCTGGCTGCCAGGGCATCATGGGGAAAAGGAAGGATCACCAGCTTAGAGTCCCTGTTCCCAGTTTGTTTTTAGTGAGGTTTCAGCTGTACCCTGATGCCATTGAGGCATTAGCTGTAATGACTCACAGAGCCCAAGACATCAGTAGCCATTTCCAGCTCCGTATCACCTGAATGCCCTCATAAGCTACAGCTGTGGCAGGGATGACTGAAAAGTCCAGTTGTTTCCTGAAGTACATTTGATGGAAAAAATTGATTTGCCACTTTTTCTTAGGAAATTCCCCTACATAGAAACCCCACAGAATGTCAACCTTTTCTCTAACTTCAAAATAGTTCTCTTGAGATCTTTGCTGTATTCCACCTATGTCTAAGACATCCAGCCAGGTTACATGCTGTTTATGTATAGCTTTATGGCTATCAGTGTATTGGGACAAGACTGGGGATAAGTATGTGGTTCTGTGGCTAACGTGGAACAGTTTTGGGGGTCAACATATGCGATTCTATGACTAACAGGTTACTGGGAAAAGACTAGGGGGGTCAGTGTGAGCATGTGTGGTTCTGTGTGCAGTGATGGGCAATGTGAGGCCATCCAGCTTCTGCCAGACTACAACTGTCATCATTCCCAGTCAACATTGTAGCATCTGGCATTTCTCATGTTTTTCATCCCTACAACTTTCAGTGCAAGGAGACAAGCTGGAAGGGGGGAGTTCAGTATGTGCCTGCAGATTAGATTATCTGGGTGTATGTGCAAATCAACAGGCGCCTATGTGTTTGCTGGGAGAGGCATGTGTCACCCTTAGTTGCACCCCCCAAACAATATGCATATTTTAACTGTACCACACAGCAGTATAGTCTGCTGATAGTTGTTTCAATTTACAATCTAAAACGGTGACTCATACAAGCTATTCAAAACTATTGAAGCATATTATTTGCTGTAAGCTGTTGTGACCTACAGAAAATCTTGCAGAGCTGCAGATTTAGTGCGTAAAATATATAGCTACATACACCTGATTCCTGTATGAGGGACACCTGCCTTGGTAAGGCAAGATGTTAAATGACATAACACTTGATTTTAGCGGTAGTGTTTTTGTGGAATAACCATATAAAACTATATATTTATGGAAAGTAGATATCCTACTGCATCAAATGAGGGATCACTTGCCTTCTTACCCCAAACCTGGTGTGCACAAATGTCTCTAGAATGTTGCGCTAAAGGAAAAAAAATAATTTTTTTACATTTTCACCCCTTCAAATGTACTGAAATGTGTGAAAAATCTGGAATTTCCAACTGTATTCATTAGCTAGTGCTCTTAGGAGAAAATGGCACAACATTGGTATGAGTTGACATACTGCAGGGGGTGCTAGAAGTACAAAACTATACCTACTAGAACCTCTGATTTCTCAAACATGACTTGCCTGTACAAAAATGGTTAGAACAGCTACAGAAGTGAAGAAAAGGTAGAGAAACCATACCATTTTGGATAGAACCTACTGCATCAAATCAGGGGTCACTTGCATTTTTACCCCTAAGTTAGTGTACACAACTATTTCCAGAAGGTTGTGCTACAGGAAAAATTCGCATGAAATTCGGAGGATCCGCATTTTGGACCGGACCTGTTCGACTTGGACAAAATTCAGCAATAGTCTGAATTATTCAGACGAATTTAAAATACTTTAAAATATACAATACAAAAATTAAATTACATAAATAAAAATAAATGGAACCATTTCCAGGGTCTAAATTAAGATGGTGTAACAGTGTAAGGTAGAGCTTTAGCCGTATGGTACTATGGATGAAGTAGATGAAGTATGGACATAGCTAGCTGGCTACAAGCATGAATGAAAAATTAATGAAATTCAAAGGAAGAAGGAAGACTAAGGATGACAGAGGTGCAGGGCGAACTCAGGATGACAGCAACGCTGTAGATGTAGCCAGCAGCAAACTGCAGAACACTGGAGCAGGCAGGACTCAGTAGATGGATACAGCTGACTTTTTGAGAAGAGACTACAGAACTGGGGATGACTGGTGAAGAGAGAACTCAGGATGACAGCAACGCTGTAGATATAGCCAGCAGAAAACTGCAGAACACTGACACAGGCAGGACTCAGTAGATAGATATAACAGACTTTTTTTACAAGAGACTACAAAACTGAGGATGACTGTCGCGGGGCGGACTCAGGATGACAACAACACCGTAGATGTAGCCAGCAGCAAATTGCAGAACACTGGTGCAGGACTCAGTAGATAGATACCGGAGACTTTTTTGGCCTGTATTGATTTTGAGATGGGCTGTCACTCTCTGCTCTTAGGACCAGATCTGGCATGATCCCCCTGCCCTTTCTCCTGCCTACTAGTGGTGAGTGTGACACTGGTATATGTATTAGTACCACTTTCTGCACTTATCAACACTGACTTGTGGTAGTTGTTCAGGTGTTGGTTCATCCCGGAGGTGGTTAGATGACCCAACACCCTCCCACGGCTGACTTCCCTGCCAAACAATTTGCATTTCGCTAGCTGGCCATCACCAAGTGTCACAAAATGCTCCCACGCTTTGGAGCGATGGATGACTATGCCAGTTGAAATGGAAGATGGTGGAGAAGAAGAAACTGAGATGACATTTTCTTGATCTTCACATGCAGGAGCAACCTCACTATATTTTTTGCTTCTATGTGCCTTTACAGGGGTACTAGTAGAACTAGACATGGCAACAGGGATGTTGGGACTGGGATTGGAGGAGGGTAGTGGAGTAACAGTGGTGGCGGAGACACTAGCAGCTACTACCTGCCTGGGAGACTCAATTGGAACTGGAGAGGCAGGGTTGAGTTCTCAATAGAAGAGACAATTGTAGCTGGAGAAACATGAGGAGTACTATCAGCAGCAGGGGAAAAATCAAGCTCAGTGGAAAACTCAAGCTCAATAGGCCTTGGTCCCTCATATTCTTCTTCTACCTCTTGTAGGTTTGGACATGAAGAAAAATCAGCAGCAGCAGATTTTGGGGCGACCTGCTGAATTGCCTCTTCTCTCTGGCGGCTACTGGGAAATGGTAAACAACTATCTCCCTCACCCTCAATAACATTTTTTGGAGAAGATATGTTCTCAGTGGCAGTGACAGTGGTGGCAAGAGGAATTTTTTCCAAATACTGCAATAATTCCCATTTGGGCTGCTTATACGGACGTTCGCTGTAAAAATCCTGCATTGATACTGCCCGCAATTTCCGACCATTAGTGTTAAACACGCTAGGTGCCTCCAGGTTTATAGAACTGGCTGTAGAGGAGGTGGTGATGGAACTGGCAGTGGCACTAGTCAGGTGATGACAAGAAACAGATGCCAGCTGCTTCATAGTCTCAGAGGAGGACCTGGACCTCTCTACCCTGCTAGTAGAGGTAGAACAACCTGCAGTTCCCTTCTTATTTTCTGGTTTGGAGTGCTGCTGCTGAGTCTGACTATGACATTGACTACTAGTACTAGTACTACTGACAGTCTTTTTTAGCTGCCTGCTGCTGCTAGCTCTGCTTGAAAGCAATGGCACTGTGGTGGTGTTGGTGGTTGCTGGGTCACTGCAGCTGGTACCAGAACGAACAACATCAGGTTGTTCACCAGGACTCAAATCCATTACAGATAGGTCAGTAGTGTACTATAATATTAAGAATTTTATTGAAAAAATAAATTTTGTTTTAAAGTTACACAAAACATAAAACAGTGTCAATGACATAACAAGGTGCATCAACAGAGCAGGACACTGCGGGAATACACATACATGTCAAACGGAAGACCTAGGAAAGGAAAATTATATCCAGTAAGTCGAAAAAAACTATACACTATTAAGCAGTACCATCACACTGTCCTGCAGCATCTGTTTACAACAGTGGCATAGTTAAGATATTGCACCTAAAAGAACGAGAAGACATCTGAATACAGAGAGACCTTGATCAGTGGATAGAAAAGTCGTAAAACAAGAAGAAAGGGGGGATGAAAGAAAGAAGTCTTTTTTTCTCAATTCAAACTCTCTCCTTGACCCTTTACAGTCAGGTTTCCGTTCCAACTATTCCACTGAGACAGCCCTAACAAAAATTACTAATGACCTATACACAGCAAGGGACAAAGGACAATTCAGTATACTAATACTACTAGATCTATCTGCTGCTTTTGACACTGTTGACCATGCACTCCTACGGGACACACTGCAAACCCTTGGCATCCATGACATACCTCTAGAATGGACTTCCTCCTATCTCTCTAAACATACTTTCAGTGTTTCTTTTGCTAACACTTTCTCATCTCCTCACGACCTCTCAGTAGGTGTACATCAGGGATCAGTCCTGGGACCACTTCTGTTTTCCCTGTACACCCTCTCACTTGGTGACTTCATCTCATCTCTTGGATTTAATTACCATGTGTATGCTGACGGCACACTAATCTATCTCTCTGTCCCTGACCTGTGCAGTCTCAAATCACTCAATGTCTCTAAGCCATTTCATCATAGATGGCCCACCACCTCCTAAAACCCATCCACCAACCCCCTTCTCCATCACAATAGAAAACTGTGGTATACACCCAGTATCCAAAGCACGTTGTCTAGGGGTCATACTTAATTCTAAATTAACCTTCTCCCCCCATATCCAAGCTGTCACAAAAACATGCCGCTTCTTCCTAAAAAATATTGCAAAAATACGTCCTTTCCTCTGCATGTCAATGGCAAAATCACTATCCCAGTGTCACGGTTTGTTAAGACTCTCAGACGCAAGGTTAAGTAAAAACACAACTTTATTGAAACAATTAAGATAATCCCATAGGATTTTAAACACATACGTACAATCATAGAATGACCAAATGGAAGGACTATAACAATACAGAGTCTACCGGTCTTGCCAATATACCGGGCAAGACAGCTTGAGCAGTAAGGAATAAAAGGCTCTACCGGCCTTGCCAAGATACCGGGCACGGCAGCCTAATGGAAACCCAAGTAGTAGGCTCTACCGGCCTTGCCAATCTACCGGGCAAGGCAGCCTAACGGAATGCTAAAGACTTAGGCTCTACCGGCCTTGCCAATACCGGGTAAGGCAACCTTAGGATGGTATAAAGTAAAAGGTTTTACCGGCCTTACCAATATACCGGGCAAGGCAGCCCAAAAGAATACCAATATAGGCTCTACTGGCCTTGCCAATACCGGGTAAGGCAACATCAGGTTGGACTTACGTAAGGTTCTACCGGCCTTACCAATATACCGGGCAAGGCAGCCCAAAGAAGCAGGAATCAATCACAATGATCTTAATAACTCTCAGATGGCAATACAGTCTAATAGTAATGAATAGACTGCAAGATCAGTGGTTTACCCTGGTAGTCCTTAAACTGTATCACCCATGTACTGTAGGACTACTAGCTGTCTAGGACTGGACAGCGCACAGTAATAATAAGACTGCCTGTGTAACGAGACAAGGAAGTAAACCAGCACCCTCACGTTGGGAACCTTCTAGCAGGACATAGATTAACCCACAGGTCATAGAGCGAACCAACACCCGCGTGTTGGTATCCTACAAGCTATAGTGTTAGCTTAGCGGTGGAGCGAACCAGCGTCCGCACGCTGGGTACCAACAGACTGTATAGTATAGCCGCAAGGCTTAAGGAGCGAACCAGTGTCCGCACGCTGTGACCAACAAACAGTATAGTATAACCGCAAGGCTTGCGGAGCGAACCAGTGTCCGCACACTGGAGACCAACAAAAAAAATAGTAAGCCGCAACGCTTGTGGAGTGAATCAGCGTCTGCACGCTGTGACCGACAGCCAGTATAATATAGCCGCCAGGCTTGAGGAGCGAACCAGCGTCGGCACGCTGGGACTAACAGACAGTATAGTATAGCCACAAAGCTTGTGGAGCAACCCAGCGTCCACACACTGGGACTGACAGACAATATAGTATAGCCGCAAGGCTTAAGGAGCAAATCAGCGTCCGCACGCTGTAACCGACAAACGATATAATATAGCCACAAGGCTTGTGGAGCGAACCAGCGTCTGCACACTGGGACTAACAGACAGTATAGTATAGCCACAAGGCTTGTGGAGCAACCCAGCGTCTGCACGCTGGGACTAACAGCCAGTATAGTATAGCCGCAAGGCTTGTGAAGCAACCCAGCATCCGCACGCTGGGACTAACAGACAGTATTGTATAGCCACAAGGCTTATGGAGCGAACCAGCGCCCACACGCTGGAAACCAACAGAGAATGTCGCCAAAGTGACCGAAGCAGAAAGTCGCCAAAGACGCAGGAACCAAGCCAGGAGACGAACAGGAACCAGCAAGGACAATCAACCGGATCAGGAAAGGCAACGAAGACAGGCAGCAGGAAACAGCAACCTCTGAGGACTCAACCAGAACAGGCACTGGAACCAGCACTGCAGACAGCAGGCTCAGGAACAGGATGAAATCAGGAACTCAGGAACACAGCAAACGGCCCAATAAGCTTCTGTAGCATGGTGGAAGTGGATGCAATCAGAGACACCATGAAAGGGCAACCAAAGGGTGCCCAGACACAGTTTAAATAGGCAATGTGTGGCAGGCTAAAGGCAGACAGCCAATGGGAGCCCCCTACCGGTAATAGACATAGAAATGCAGCAATCACGGGCACCGTGATACCCAGGCACTCATTCTCTCTAGACTGCACTACTGCAACATTCTACTCTCTGGTCTTCCTGCTTCTCATCTCTGTCCACTTCAATCTGTTATCAATTCAGCCACAAGAATCACCACATTTGCTCCCAGATACCTTCTCTCTCATCTCCTCCTGAAATCCCTCAATTGGCTACCTATGAAGTATTGCATTTCTTACACGATTCTCCTCCTCTCCTGTAAGTCTCTCTGTTCTTCAGCACCCTCTTACATTTCGGCTCTTATCTCCCGCTACACCCCTTCCCATCCCCTACAGTCTTCTCAAGGGTTCTTCCTGTCCTCTCCCTACACAACTCGAGCCATCTCTTGACTACAAGCCTTCTCACTGGCTGCCCCTCGACTCTGGAATGCCCTCTCTATCACCATTCGCCAATCATCCTCAATCATCACTTTCAAGCATCTCCTCAAAACCCACCTGCTCAGGGAGGCATCTCAATAGCACAGATAGTCACAGCAGAATCCTTCTGCACTTCTTTCACCACACCTTGTACCTGCACTTATAATCTTCCCACTACTGTCTCCGTTTGTCATCATGAATTCTAATTAGATTGTAAGCTCCTTGGGGCAGGGTCCCTTTCCCAGTCTATGATTCCCTTGTTGCACGTTCCTCCACAAATAATGCAATGATGACACTTAAGCTTAATGTTCTTAACCCAGTTCTGTAGTTTTGTATTATTTTATTTCAAATTTTGTTAAGCGCTGTGTACATGTATGGCGCTATATAAATAAAGATACATACATACATACAAGTAAGAAAGGGAAGACAGAATGGGAGGGAAACTGGGGAAGGAAAACGGCGGTCGGGGATGGGAAGGATAGACCATTACAGAGAATCAATTCCGACTGCAGCCATGCTCCCAGGTCGACCAAATGCGATTGTAGAGTCTTAATTTGGAGACGGAGAGAAAATGTAATTTCTCCATCTGTAGGTTATGGCCAATTAGATGGCATAGGTCCTGGGTAGATGAACTGCAGCTGACTTCCAATTCCTAGCCAAAAAGCTGTAAGAATCTGTCCCACAACTATCTGTAAGTGAACTGGCAGAGACTGTGCAACTCCAGTACGCGGATACTGGTTTGCTCCATGTTGACCGGCTGCTTGTTGCGTTCCTTACAGCACCGGTAGAGATTGTGTAACTCCAGTACGCGGGTACTGGTTTGCTCCATGTTAACCGGCTGCTTGCTGCATTTCTTACAGCACCGGTAGAGATTGTGTAACTCCAGTACGCGGGTACTGGTTCGCTCCATGTTAACCGGCGGCTTGCTGCGTTCCTTACAGCACCAGTAGAGATTGTGTTACTCCAGTACGCGGGTACTGGTTCGCTCCATGTTAACCGGCTGATTGTTGTGTTCCCTACAGCACCGGTAGAGATTGTGTCACTCCAGTACGCGGGTACTGGTTCGCTCCATGTTAACCGGCTGCTTGCTGCGTTTCTTACAGCACCGGTAGAGATTGTGCAACTCCAGTACGCGGGTACTGGTTCGCTCCATGTTAACCGGCTGCTTGTTGTGTTCCCTACAGCACCGGTAGAGATTGTGTCACTCCAGTACGCGGGTACTGGTTCGCTCCATGTTAACTGGCTGCTTGCTGCGTTTCTTACAGCACCGGTAGAGATTGTGCAACTCCAGTACGCGGGTACTGGTTCGCTCCATGTTAACCGGCTGCTTGCTGCGTTTCTTACAGCACCGGTAGAGATTGTGCAACTCCAGTACGCGGGTACTGGTTCGCTCCATGTTAACCGGCTCCTTGCTGCGTTTCTTACAGCACCGGTAGAGATTGTGTAACTCCAGTACGCGGGTACTGGTTCGCTCCATGTTAACCGGCTGCTTGCTGCGTTTCTTACAGCACCGATAGAGATTGTGCAACTCCAGTACACGGGTACTGGTTCGCTCCATGTTAACCGGCTGCTTGCTGCGTTTCTTACAGCACCGGTAGAGATTGTGTAACTCCAGTACACGGGTACTGGTTCGCTCCATGTTAACCGGCTGATTGTTGTGTTCCCTACAGCACCGGTAGAGATTGTGTCACTCCAGTACGCTGGTACTGGTTCGCTCCATGTTAACCGGCTGCTTGCTGCTTTCTTTACAGCACCAGTAGAGATTGTGTTACTCCAGTTTGCGGGTACTGGTTCGCTCCATGTTAACCGGCTGCTTGCTGCTTTCCTTACAGCACCGGTAGAGATTGTGTTACTCCAGTACGCGGGTACTGGTTCGCTCCATGTTAACCGGCTGCTTGCTGTGTTCCTTACAGCACTGGTAGAGATTGTGTAACTCCAGTACGCGTGTACTAGTTCGCTCCATTATTTCATTGGGTGTTCTCTACATCTTGATACCCAGCTGGCCTCTGTCTGTCCATCTTAGGCGACTGGCTAGTTACACCTTTATGCCAGTCGCTGAGGTCATCCCTGTCCGTGTTCCAGTACTTGCAGCCTCCAGGCTGCTTTGCCCGGTATATTGGTAAGGCCGGTAAAACCTATTCCATCTTGTGACAGTCTAAGGTTGCCTTACCCAGTTCTGGCAAGGCCAGTAGAGCCTCATTCCTCATTGTACAAGTCTCAAGGCTGCCTTGCCCGGTATATTGGTAAGGACGGTAAAACCTATTCCATCTTGTGCCAGTCTAAGGTTGCCTTACCCGGTATTGGCAAGGCCGGTAGAGCCTCATTCCTAGTTGTACCAGTCTCTAGGCTGCCTTGCTCGGTATATTGGCAAGGCCAGTAGACCCTCCATCTCCTTTGTTGCTAGCCTTCCAGGCTGCCTTTCCCGGTATATTGGTAAGGCCGGTAGAACCTATTCCATCTTGTGCCAATCTAAGATTTCCTTACCCGGTATTGGCAAGGCCGGTAGAGCCTGTCTTACATTCTGTATACCACTACTCACTATGACTATGTATTTATTACTATATGTTGCATGTGTATGCTAACCCGCAAGGGTTCCCTTTAAACTTTTTAATAAAGTTGTGTTTTTATCTTAACTCTGTGTCTGAGAGTCATAACAGACAGTGACACTACCGTCGTCTCCACACGGGACGTTCGCTCTCCAAGCTCACTGATTTCCCTCTTAAACGCATTAGTTATTGATTTCATGTCTCCTTTAATTTGAGCTCGAAGCGTCTTCAGCATATTTTTTATTTCACCCATAGAGGGATCAGCCAGATGGGAAGACGTGGTTGCTGAATTGTCCAGCTTAGACAAATCCTCGTCTGCAAAAGCCGCAGGGCACCATCTTGGGAGAAAGCGCCAGAGAGTTTTTTCTTCTCCTTTGGCGTGAGATATTTGAGCATTTGCTCCTGGCTTCTCTTGTTCCAATTATTAGCCATCAAGAGAAGAGTCTGCCAGATAAAGAATTCCAAAATCTCAACACTATAGGCTGATTTCTCCTCTGTGAAGCAGGAGCTCACCTGTGTTGCCATCTCCTCTGTGCACTAGGACATGTCCCTGTACTATAATACTTTTAACATTTTAAAACCTGGCAACACAACTCCCAGACTGGCTGTGTCACTCTGAAAATTGTTATTTACACAAATTCCTAATATTTTTCTTTTAAACAGGAACAAAGATAACTTGCGGTGGCAATAAGGCACTTACGCTGGATGCCTGCCTGCCTACACAAATGTCACACTGGCTGTGTCACTCTGAAAATTATTATTTACACAAATTCCTAAGCTTTTTTCTTTTCAACAGGAACAAAAATGACTTGCAGTGGCAATAAGGCACTAATGCTGGATACCTGCCTACACAACAACTGCAAGAACAGCTCCTGACAGTGGCAATAAGGCATTAGACTGGCACTATACTAGCTAATAAGGCACTAGACTGGCACCAGACTGGCTAATAAGGCACTAGACTGGCTAATAAATTGTTTTTCTGGACACTCTCTCTCTCTCTCTCCTTCTTCTCACTCTGAGCTCCAACAACAGACTAACAGGAAATGCAGGCTGTCTGGGTGTCTATGTCATTAGTCCAACCCCCATCATGAAACAAAGAAGCTAATTGGACTAGAGAGGACCCCCATCATGAAATGAAGAAGCTAATTGAACTAGAGATGGAGGGAAAGTAGCATGCATCCGAATTTCCAAAATTTACACTGAAATTTCGGACAAGGGCTTTTCAGATTCGGGTCTTTTTTTACGAATGGCCCTTGTCTTTCGGCCTGCTCGAATGATGCCAAATGACCCTTATTCATCCGAATTCTGAATTTGGCGAGCTGATTTGCACAAGTCTATTCTCTGTTTGTGTTCCATCACCTGCACCTGGCGTAATCTGTGAGCATATGGGTTGTACAGCTGCCTGATCCACAACCACCCTTCTGGGAAATTGCCTCCCTCTTAGTGAGACCTTATGCTGCTTGGCAATGGACTTCTCCATCTCATCCTGCAGGAGCTGTTGGGAAGCAGTGTTGTGCAGCTGGCTTCCATCCTCCAGGGCCTCCTCGAGTTTCGTGACATTCAAGGGCAAGGGTCACTCTCCACCATCATTGGTTTTCTCACAGTAAGGCTTGTCATGGTTCTCTTTGCAGGCAACTGGTTGGGGACCCAGACTGGCTATCTGTCATCCCTCCCTGAGGGAAATTCTGGGAAGAATCACAGTTCCCACATCTTCTCATATTAGGCAGTGGCACAACTTCCACCACCACCTTGACTTTGAAGTCAGCAATGACAAACCATACTCTCCAAAAAAATCACATACTTCTGGCACTATAGTCTAAGCACACATGAAGATAAAAATATGTATTTATTAAATAAGGAACCCTCCCTGCCACCAGCTTGGCATATTCAATAGGAAGGAATGTCTGCAGCTGCACCCTGATGCTCTGCATTCAAAGTAAATGCACAACACAGTGTGCAGTGGGTGGATACGCATTTCCAGATTCTCACATATAGAGGCTCACTATCAGCTGGTAGGGGAGACAACAGACGCAATGGTGTCATTACTGAGGAGGAAGGGGACCCTGAGACTGCCTGGGTAGGGACAATGAAGGTAATGACAGAGCAGAATACAAACCATTTAGTCCTGCACCTGCAACTAAATCAGAGGCCAGAAAGACACTAAATGGTGTGATGCACTCTGGATATTAACGTTTAAAGGGATAGTAATACTTCGTTTTAACTTTATTTTATTTTGTAGGCATTAAAAAAACATGAAGAACGATATAAGTCTTATCTCTCAAACCTTTATGGTTTATGAGATATTCACAAGCAAAGTTTCCCCCTCCCGCCCCTTTTACCTAGTGTAAGCCATCTCTTCTCAGATGTGGAATGCAGTCCATAGACTGGACAGATAACAGAAGGGGACACTCTTATTCCTATGAAAACAATGAAAGCCCTTCCCCCCTTGACAAGTTTTTCAGCTTTTTCCCTTATCTTAATTGAAGATTGTCCCTCTCTGCAGTCTACCTGGCCACCTCCCTTCTGCTCTGGCTGAACAGTGTTACATCAGTAAAAGGGGCGGGAGGGGGAGACTTTGCTTGTGAATATCTCATAAACCATAAAGGTTTGAGAGATAAGACTTATATCATTCTTCATGTTTTTTAATGCCTACAAAATAAAATAAAGTTAAAACGAAGTATTACTATCCCTTTAAATGTACACAAAATTTGTGAAGAATTCGACTCAGAAAAACTGTGCTGAATAATTCACAAAAAAAAGAATACTCAGAAAATGAGGCACACATCTAAGTCAAAGGGATACAGAAAACAATAATTTTGATATCTGGTACTGAAAAAGAATTGCATAAATATGAAACAATACTCATAATATAAAAACAGTAAAAAGAGAAAATAACCCTAAACACAGGACACAACACAGTAACCCACATGAATAAAGAAATACATGTTAAGCCAGTGTGTAACCGATAAGCCATAAATGGGGAAATAATACACAGCTAAACATGCAATATAAATGCAGTCATGTTAACTCACATCACATAATCAAGTTGTAACAGTGCAATGTAAACTAAACTACATTAAATATAAAGCATATGAAAATATAAAAATTACAAAAATAACCTAATGTGACATCAAAAAAATAGATGAAGTGTCAAATGGAATTAAGCCATAGCCACAAATTGGGAGCCCCACAAGTATCACCTGGCCGGCTTCATCATGGGATGAGAAGTTGTAAAGAAAATTGTATTCTTATGAGGAAAAATAACCAATCTAAGATTGAAAGAACAATCATTTGCTCTTACTGTGATTAAAGATGGAAGAATACATCAAGGGCAAATCAAGGACTTATAAGAAACAGAAAACACAAAGGGCTCCCAATAATGTAAATCTGCAGATGATATAACGTTAAGTAGAATAGATATAAAACTACTCACAAGTCTGGTGGTCAGAAAATGAATCTGACTAAAACAGCAAGTGGAGATGTTAGAACAAATATCACTGGTTGAAGTAACAAAAAGGCGGCCCCCAGAAAAATAGTAACCTTAACTCAATCCTCAGTGCATTTGTCACTTGAATCTAGGTTTGACTTGGTCATGAGACGGACACCCAATCTTGGAAAAATGAAAGATGAAATGATACAGGTGTTGTCTAAAGTGATCAAGTGATCGAATTGGGGGATTGCAGAGAATACTTTCACTGCATCTGTCAGGATTCTCCTGTTCACCCTTCTGGCCTGTCTGTTTGGCTTTTCCATTTGCACCTATTTTGGTCTTTCTCCCCTTGCATAACTTCCTCCTCCTCCTGGGATCCTATTGGTCAGCTAGGGTTTATAGCCTTAGGCCTCTGTAACCTCCTGGCCAGTTTATTCGAGTCTGTTTGTGGATTGATCTGACTTATGTTGTATCTTCGACCTTGGCTTTCTATTTGGATTGTCCTTCCTGTTGTTTACTCCCTGACTTGCATTTACGGACTACGGATTCTGCTTATCTATTATACCCCATATGCTACCTTGAACCTCGGCTTGTTTTGACTATACTTCTACTTGATTCCATACACACCATCAGGTACATTCATATTTTGGGCCTCAGGGCTCGGGAGGAATTTATTGTACGCACTATATTACCTGTATATCTATTTTTTCTCCAACAATTGCACAGGCAGTATTATTGTATTCTCCTACCTACACTCCTATAGCTACCTTCGACTTGGGCCTCCACATCTGCCTAGGCAGCCCCTGGCCAGCTGTAATTGACATTGTGTTTGTACTGCAGGGCAAGCCAAAGCTGGGGGTGCCACATCTCTCAGTGGTCCCATCTCTTAGAGTTCAGAGGTGCTCCACTAATAGTAGCTGTGGTCCTGGTCTAGGTGTCGGAGGTAACGGGTGAGTATATTTATCCTCCTTGTCGATCTGTTACCTTTACTTTGCTTGCCCTATATTCCTGTAGGTACAGTGGTGTAGGGATCATACTACTAGTAGTAGTTGATCACTCAGTGACCGTAGTGCTCTGCTTACTCTATCTCTGGTGTTATTAGAGTTTTGTCAATCCTAGTTGTATTCTGTTTGAACAGTGGTTGAATTTCCTTCACACTTGTCATTGTTGTCCAACTCCATTTCCTTCACCATTGTATGGTGAGAGATATTCCTTATGTGTTCTTCAGCAAACCTTAAGCAGTCCCATCTTACCACATTTAAAGGACTAGTCCCTTTTGCCCTACAGTCCAACCTTAAGCAGTCTAAGCCTGCTGTCTTGGGCGGATCCTTTTCTGTTGAGTGTGAGTTTAGATGGTCTGCATCTGAGGTTCTCACTGGATCCTTTGTCCGAGACCCACATAGGTGTGCATCTGCTCCTTTCCTGGTCAGAGTCCCGGCTCAACCGGGATCAGACATCTGGCTTTGCAGACAGCACCTTTATCAGGCTTTGACCTCCGGAAGGCATAGGTGCCACCGCCAATGCTCCTGAATTATGCTCCTCAGAGCCTCTATCTAGCTATGTTAGGAACTGGACATTTGGACACCCAAATACTGATCTTTGACAGTATTGACAGCTACAAAGGTCAACGGCAAACCATAGATGTACAGTCAAACCTAATGTATGAAATTGAAGAATTAATGAATATATATGAAAAAGACAATATAAATACAAAATACATAGTTTTAGTGAATTTAACAAGAAAACAACATGCTTTTGTTCAACCTATGTGGGTTATTGGACTGTAACATGAAGGAATCTTTTAGTATGGTTTGCTCATTTGGTATTTAAACTAATTTTCTCAAGTCCAAACATTTCCATCCCCTTGGCAGACCCATCATGTTGAAGAAGGAAATGGTTAGCTACGGAAGTGAGAACATTGGGTAGTCTGACGTACATACAGTAAGTTACATGAACATTTGACAGAATAAATGCAGTTCTTAGTTCTGCAGTCTATAAATTGTTTAATAAGAAGATCTTTCTGGGCTATTGGACTAAAAGAGGATTTTAGTCTTACCTGTTAAATCGTTTTCTCTTAGTCCATATGATATACAGGTACCATGGGAAGGTGACAGCTTCTCCCTGTAGGCTGAAACAATTTTGAAAGAAGTGCAGGGGTAGAGCCTCCCCCATTTCCATGGTAGATACCATCTTGCCCACAAGGGATGAGAACTTGCAAACTGGGGCTGAGGTCCACTCCAGAGCACGGGACACCTTGCTCGTGATCTGCTGAACAGAATCATCTGTCAGATAGACCATACCCTGACATGTGTCGAACCGAAGACCCAGGAAATCCAGATTCTGAGAAGGAACTGGAGCAGACTGCTATACATCCATGCTGGAGGAAGATCTGGACACATTCCTGGACCTCATGTTCCAGGAGGTCCCTGGAAGGAGCCTTCAGCAGAAGGTTGTCCATGTACGGAGTCACCTGAATCCCCTTGGTGTGCAGGAAGGTGATCAAGGTGCCCAAGACACGTGCAAACACCTGAGGAGCAGTGGTGAGCCTGAAGGGGAAAGCAGTGAATTGGAAGTGTCCCAGGGTGCAAGCAAACCTGAGATACTTCTCACTGTCCGTATGAATCAGAACATGCAGGTAAGCATCCTGCAGATCCAGAGAGGTCAGAAACTCCCCTGGACACATTGCTGCGATGACAGAGCGCAAGGACTCCATCTTGTAGTGAGTATGGACCACTAAAGAACTGAGGTCCAGGATGGGATGGCTGCCGCCATCCTTCTTGGGAACTACAAATAGGTTTGATTAGAAACCTAAACCTCTCTCTTGAAGAGGAACCGGAGTCAGAGCTCCCTTGTCTAAGACAGCATGCATCTCCCCTTTGAAAAGACGTAACTTTTCTTGACCCTGAGGGGAACAAGAAAGGAATAATCTGAAGGGAGGCAGAAATATGAAGGGAATCCTGTAGCCTCCTGAAACCACCTGTAATACCATTGATCCGCAACAGAGCCTCCCCAGATGCTTGAAAAATTAAGCAGGCAACCACCTACAGGTGTATGCGGACCAGGGTTCAGCAAGTCATGCCAAAGCAAGTTTGGTGGATTTGGATTTGGTGGAGGAGTGCTTGGATCTCCATTGATGCCTGGGCTTGGGGGTGGAGCACGGGGTGCTGGCCTGAGACCCACCAGGGTTTGGTGTTTGTACTTCGCTTTGGCGGGGATGAAAAAGAAGCTGCTTCCTTGCTATATTAGGGCATTTAGGAACCGTAGGCAACAAGGTGCTCTTACCCCCCGTAGTCTCCCTGATGTTCTTCAGTTCAGGCCCAAAAAGAGACGCACCCTGTAAAGGAAGAGAAATTAGTGACTTCTTAGATGATGTCAGAAAACCAGATCTTAAGCAACAGAGTGCATGTGGCAGCAACAGAAAAGGCAGAAGCTTTAGCTTCAAGCCTGACAGCATCAAAGAGGCTATCAGTAACATAATTCTGAGCCTCAAACATATTCACTAGAATAGACAAAAGGTTCTTCTTAGGAGCACATTTGTACACAGCTTCGGTAAACTGTTCAGTCCAAACAGAAATGACCCTGGTAACCCAAACAGAAGCCAAGGTAGGCCTCAAAGAGGCACGTAAGGCCGCAAAAATAGACTTCAGGATAGCCTCAAGCTTCCTGGGCTCGATCCAAATGTTGGAGATGGCTGTTTTTTCTGCCAACTGCATTTTTTCAAGCACAGTAAGCTATGCAAATGCCTGTGCTGTGAAAACATACCGGCAAAAAAAAGAGCAGTCATGCGATACATTGAAGAGGTGTTTTCATCCATTGAAAATGATGAAAACACCATAAATATCAATTCAAATGTTTGCGTTAGCCATGAAAACCTGATAAGGGACTCAAGTTATCGCAGGAAAGTTAAGATCTACTTTTTTTTTTTTTTTTAATATATTTTATTATCAGATCGCTCCATACAAATCACAATTACAGATAAATACATATAAAATCAGTCAGATACAGAAAACATATTCAGGTATACTTAACAATGAAAAGAACATACATATATCAATAGAATGTATAGAGCCAACCTGAGGTTTTATTATTATGCAAAAACCAAATCCCCCCAAAAGGACTAACCTAACTTAACTGTTGTTAAACTCCCCTACCCCATCACCGGGTCCTCTCTCCCCCGAGCCCGCAGCACCCCCCCACCCGCCCGCCAGCCAGCAAAGCCGCAGGATCTCAATAAGTACAGGGCTCAAACACAGCATCACACATCGACCATGCCACACAGCCACGCACGCAACCAGCCAGCGTGACCCAAATCAACCATTGCCGTCAAGATGCACAGCATCAATTGCCAGATGAGCATCAGCACTATGCGTCCACCAGTGCTGCCAATGTCCTCATATCCTGTCAAACTTGTTTGGATTGCCCCGGTGCAAGTAAACCAATCTATAATGCGGAATGCACACTTTTTTTATTTTTTACTTCAGTCCCTTATCAGCTCTTTAAACAGCCGACGCAGAAACTTGAATGAAAAAAAAGGGTAAAAAAAAAAAAAAACCTAAGTCCTCAGTGGATGTATTGATATGAGGCTCTAAGGCCCATATCAATACATCCAAAGTATGAAAAATGTGTCAGATGTTAGTAGAATTAACCCTACGAGTGCCAGTGGGGTATAATTACCCTTGCTGGCATTCATGCGGTTAACCCGACTAAGTTAAAAAAAAAAAAAATCCCATTAAAAGTAACACTTACCATTAATCCTGATGTCCAGCGGAGTCCTCAGCTTCCTGGTCATTTTCTGTCCTTCTCTTCAGTCTTCCCTTCTTTCTTCTATCTTCTTTCTTCTCTTTCTTCTGTCTTCTGCCTGTAAAATAAAACAACAATATTATTACAAAGCATTAACGATGACATTGTTTAACCCTTTGAGTGGCAGAGGGGTATGCAACGCATTGCAAAGCAATGTGTTGCGTATCTCACCGGCACTCAAAGGTTTAAAGTATAGTGTGCCATTCCTTAAATTAAATGCCTATATTCAATGCCAAAGTACATAAAAATGTATTGTGCCATTCCATAAATTACATGCCTCTATTCATTGTCAAAGTAATAAAAATGCCATGAAGAAATACTATAGATCATGTATAAATGTCATGCATAAATGCTAAGTAAATCTACTTAGCTTAATCTTCATGTCTCCACCGCTTGGTGCTGCTGCAGAGGAGACACAGATGAGCCACACAGTGCCCTTCAGTCCTGCATGGGCCAATACCTGTATCACACTGAGGGTATTGGAAGTGAGCCTGCCTTTATATATGGGCAGTGTCACTTCTATTTCCCTCACAGCCATTGGCTGTAATGTTCTTATGCACATCCCAGCCAATCAGTTTAAAGAATGGGTGCTCAAATCTGATTGGCTGGGATGTGCGTAAGAACATTCCAGCCAATGGCTGTTTGGGAAATGGAAGTAAGACTGCCCATATATAAAGGCAGACTCACTTCCAGTTCCCTCAGTGTGCTACGGGCATCGGCCCGTGCAGAACGGAAGTACACCGTGCGGCTCATCTGTGTCTCCACCGCTGCCGCCTCCGCAGCAGACATGAAGGAGACATGAAGATTAAGCTAAGTAGATTTACTTAGCATTTATGCATGACATTTCTACATGATGTATAGTGTTTCTTAATGGCATTTTTATTACTTTGACATTGAATAGAGGCATTTCTTTTATGCAATGGCACAATATATTTTAACCCTTTGAGTGCCAGTGAAGTACGGAACGCATTGCTTTGCAATGCGTTGCGTATCCCTCTGACACTCAAAGGGTTAAACAATGTCATTGTTAATGCTTTGTAATAGTATTGTTGTTTAATTTTACAGGCAGAAGACAGGAGGAAAGAAGATAGAAGAAAAGAGAGAAGATTGAAGAGATGGCTGAAGGAGAAGGACAGTGGATGACAGGTAAGTGTAAGACAGATGAGTTAACGATCGGTGCTTGGCAGTATGTCAGGCACCGATCGTTAGCTTTTTTACTGTTAAGTTTCCAATACTGCCATTATTTTGTGGTGTTTTTGGAACTTAACATGCAAAACGGACGTTTGGCCACAAGACCATTTTTGTGGCCTACTGTTCATTGTGCTTTTAGCCGGTTGCCCTACCATTTTTTTCATCGACAACATTTGGATCTATCCCCCATCAGTTCAATCCTTAAGTTCCGTGGCATCCGCCAAAGGCAAAGCAGTGGATTTAGACAGTCTGGAAATAGTGTGTCCACCTGAGGAGGTGTAGCCCACAGAGCCAAGGCTGTGTCAGAGAAGTGATACAGCTTAGAGAATCTCATAGAAATAGTAAGATGCTTGTCAGGAGTTTTCCACTTGTCCATGATGACCTGATCTAGAGTGGGTACATGACTTATTACGCTTTTGAAAGATGTCAGAAGTAAACTGTGATACTACAGGAATGTTAAGGGTAGTCAAAACCACCTTAATGAGACCCTCAGCAGGGGGGTTCAGGGTAAGCCTCAAAGGGGTTACCATAGGTATGGGATGAACCCCCTTCTGCACATTCACCATCCTCAGACTCCTCAAAAAAATCATGCTCAGAAGAATCAGAGAGATCAGAAATACAAGGGGCCTTAGGAGCCACAAACCTGAAAGAAGTGGGGGACTTCCAAGACTGAAGAACTAGCTTAAGAGATTGAGGAAACAGTGCCATAGAAAACTTTAAGTCCTTGACCCAATATATACATAGTAACATAGTTGATGAGACGCTGAAAAAAGGCATGCATCCATCAAGTCCAGCCCATGCCAAAAACACCCCTGTTGATTCAGAGAAAGACAAAAATGCCCTCTGAAGCCATTTCCAATTTAGCCCCAAGTGAGTAAAAAATTCCTTCCTGACTCCAAATGGCAGTCAGATAGTTTCTTGGACCAACATCCTATCTGCATTGAAGCCATCTGTCATAATTTTCAATATTGTTCTGTGCTAGATAGGCACGCATTGCTTTTTTGAAAGTAGTTGCATTATCTGCAAGTACAACATCCCGAGGCAAATAATTCCATAGCTTTATCACCATTACTGTAAAGAATCCTTGCCTATGTTTTAGTCAAAAACGCCTTTCCTCTAGTCTTAATGGATGACCTCTTGTTCTTAGCTCAGCTCTTTGTGTAAATAATTCATTGTATAGTTATTTGTATTGATCTTGACTGTATTTATAAATGTAATCATATCATCCCTTAGACTTCTCTTCTCTAATGTAAACAGACCCATTTTGACTAGTTTCTCTTTCTAACTCAGATCCTCCAATCCCTTTATCAGTTTTGTTTCATGTCTCTGCAACTTTTCCAGTTCAATAATGTCTTTTTTTAAGATTTGGTGCCCAAGACTGTACTCCATATTCTAGATGAGGCCTAACCAAGGATTTATACAGAGGTAGGATAATATTAGCATCCCTTGCATCTACACCTCTTTTTATGCAGGCTAGTAACCTATTTGCTCTTGCAGCAGCTGAGTGACTCTGCACACTGCTGTGAAGTCTATCATCTGTCAGTACTCCTAAATCTTTCTCTAATGAGGATTCCCCAAGTTGTTTACAATTTAGAGTATATGTAGCAAGTGTGTTTCTACAGCCCAAATGCATAACATTACATTTAGCTACATTAAATGTCATCTGACACTTTTCTGCCCATTCACTTAGTTTATCTAAATCCTTCTGCAGAAACACAACATCCATCTCCGTATGTATTTCCTTACATAGCTTAGTGTCATCAGCAAAGACTGAGACACTACTTTCAATTCTTACCTCAAGATCATTAATAAACAAACCAGTGCCATCGCCGGGGGGGCCAGAGGCCCCCTCCAGAATGCCTGCCCCCCCATGTGCCCCCCCACTCACCACTGCCCAACTGGTGCCTTTGCCAATGATCCTTTGAGTGCCAGAGAGGTACATTCTGCTGGCGCTCAAAGGGTTAAACTAGTCTATTGAGAATGAAGGGAAGCTTGTTGATGACAGTGCATGCGTACGCAACCTTCAGGTCAGCGTACCATGTGCAGTCATATCATCACGGCCTGCAGGGCACTGAGGGCAGGTCGCAGGATGATGATGAACCATGTGGGCACCAATGAAAAAAATCAGTTAATCGCGCGGCGTGTGCATCAATGCCTCTGCTCTGGCTGCAATTCAGCTTGGCTAGTCAGCTGCCCTGCAAATGATGCTGAAGAAGTAGGGCAAAACTAAGAATTTATTAATTGCGGATGACGTAGAAAGCAGCACTGTACTCACCCTAAGAATTTTTTGCAGGATAGGTGGTGCACTAACCTAAAGAAAAGCATTAGCGATGTCACTATTTTGACTAGGTAATGTGCTAGGTAAAAAAATACAAATAATCAAGAAGAAAAAGAGATGAAGAACTACCTATTAGCACCAAAACCTCCTCCTAATTCCAAAGATTAACCTTATAAGCAGAGAATATGCAAAAGAGCAAAAATAAAATAAAACCTAACTTTTACTATAGACAAGGTTAAAAAATTAGTCAAAACAAAAATAAGCAAATTTAGTGAAAAGCATATATTCAGATAACTAGAAGTTATCTGAATATATACTTTTTACTAATTTTGCTTATTCTTTTTGTTTTCACCTCGTAGATAATAAAAGTTAGGGTTTTTGTTTTTTTTTGCTTTTTTTATATTCCGTGCCTATAAGGTTAATATCTGGCATCAGTAGCACGTTTTGGTGCTAAAAGGTAGTTCTTCGTTTCTTTTTTTTCTTGCTCAACCTAAGAATTTTGCCTCTCCTGAAGATTTGTGTCAAACCATGAGTGTATTCAAGTATGTTTGCAATTCACTGAAAGATGACATTTTAGTGGTTAAAAGTACCAATTAAATCAATGGGAATTTTAGATTTCTTTTGCGACTGGTACCAGTATGCTAAGCCCCTTCTGGCTCACAATTCACCTTTTATATAATGCCATGTGATCATGAAATTACCTGGCATTATTGAATTAATGGATATGCTTTTTGGCAAGGGAAAACTCTATTCTTTCCAATAAGGGCCTGTAAACTTTTTTAATGAACAAAATATATACCGTAGGTCTTTTCCTGCTGAGTAAAATATGGGCATTGTCACTGCTGTTAGGTGTGTAATTCCTGAATTATTAGTTTAAACTTTTGTTTTTTTAATCATCATTGCCCTGTAGTGGCCAGATATTTATTCTGTTTGGGAGAAATGAGTCACTGACAATAGAATGTGAAAAGCCGATGAGTCACTTCCTGTCAGCTTGAACTTTCAGAAAGTATGCTATATTCTCTAGAGCAGGTCTATCCAAGTTCAATTCTCAGGGGCCACCAACAGGCCAAGTTTTAAGGGTTTTCCTGATTAAGCATAGGTGAGTTAATCAGTTGCTCCTTCATTTTGACAGATTCACCTGTGCTTAAGCAGAGAAATCCTTCAATCCTGTACTGCTGGTGGCCCTTGAGGACTGAACTTGAAATCACTGTCATAGAGCATAACATATTTAAATTGTAATTTTTGAATAAAACACCTGTCAGCTGTAGGATTACCCTTGATTTACTGAAGAGGAAAAGCCCTATAAGTACAGGTTTTCCTTAAAACAAACAAACAAACTGATCCTTTAACTTACATATCTAGATCTCCCCCATGCTTCCATGTACTTACCTGTACAGAATACAGGATTCTAATGGGCAAAAAGATCTTTTCTGATATAATTGTCAGCAAAGGTTTTTTCCTTACTAGAATAAGCAGGCCCCACCGGATATTTTCCACTAGAGGATGCGGTAAGTAAAAAAAAAATTCCAAATTGCAAGATGGTGTGTACAAGGGTCTCAGTCTGAGCTCTGTTAAGGTACAGATCTTACATGCTGTTCTCTGTGATGCTGAGACTTTTATTCGAGGGGTGACTCATAACTTTCCTTCCTTCAGAGATCACCCCCCCATGTGATCTTAACTTGGTCCTCAGTGTCCTCTAATACAGAGCGATGTGTCAACGGAAAGATTGTTTGGATCCAAATTGCTCAGTGAGAACATCTGTCACACCAAATCCTAAAGTATATAAGGGACTCCAACAGATAGGCTCAGAATCAAGAGAAGAGACTGAGTGGAAACCACTTTCAAGTGAGGAAATACCTACACTAAATACGTAAATCACTATTAAGTACCAAGAATTGCTCTAATCTGGAGTATGAGCTCACTGTAAAGGGTTAATTGATTCCTAATAACTCCTAATAACTCACTTTTGTTTTGTTTGATCCCTTATGGTCCATTCCTTTTAACAAATATCTGTATGCAGTCTAGTTTGAGCTTCCTTATTCAATGGATCAGTTTGGGTCTTGTGATACTTTCCTAGGATTTAACTTGCTAAACATCAAGTTTTCACCTTAAAGGGATCGTAATACTTAAATTTTACTATCCCCCATCTTGTAGCCCTTAAAAAAACTGAATGAGCCCGGATTGAGAGATGTCTGCTTTCAAAGTTCCCTCTCCCCTGTCAGAATTCTGACAGCAGGGGAATCCGGTTCCTGAGCAAGCAGAGGCTCTTCATCAGAGACGAGATCGCGTTATGGAAGAAGAAATCCTTCACTGAAATGTTTGTTTTGTCATCCAGCGCCTCTTTCTATTACCCGCTTTTGATTATTGCTATTTTTGGGGATCTACCTATTGGAGACTAGCTGGATATATTCCGTGGTTACTTATATACCTGATAGTCAACCTTTGGGTTATTGGAGATGATTCTACATATTTTGTATTAGTGGCAATCTGATATGTGCCATTAATATTGTAAACTTTTTAATACATATCAATAAAAGTTATATTTTGTTTTATAACTATTGGTCCTGATATCTGATAAGTAAGATGGTGTGGCTGTTCTGCAGTGCAAGTTCTGAATTTAAATGATCATATTAAAAAAAATGGTAAACTGACGTATGTCCTATCATTTTAAGGAGGGAGAAACTCCTCTTTAAAATCAGAGAACTCCATGCTCACTAGAGGGTGAAGGCTGTAAATTTGGAGATGAAAATCACCCTATGTTTTTTTTAAGAACCGAGATGATCCCATAACCACTTGACAAGGGCATATTGCAAAATACAATAATTTTCCATATGGTGTCTATCATTCAAATTTCTCTGGTCTGTCTAGAGCCTGGGTGATATATAGAGGTTCTTTTGATGTTTTTTTTGGCCTTTGTCTCAACCAGGATGTATATCAAAAGTCATGTCTAAAACCACACGGATATGCCTAAGGGCTCATGTAAATGAAAAGAGCAGAAAGACAAACACCTGTGAATGTGTTTATCTGCAGTTTACACCCATAATCTCTAAATACAGAAAAAAGAATATGTTCTCATGAAGTATGTGGGGATGAAACTTTAGATCTTGCATGGAGCATGTTGATATCTACTATAGAAAGACTTTCTCTTTGTCTTGCTATTCCATTCTACACATACTAACAAATAGCACAAGATAAATAATGACTAGACCCTAATAGTAGTAAAGGATAAAGTGCTGGGGTGCTGGTAGGGAGAAAACTCAATAATAAACTGAAATTGCAATAAAAGAACACCCAAAAGGAAAGAGAAACATGTCGTAAAATGTGTTGACTTTAGAGGGCACAACAATGAACAATAGATTATTATGAGAACATATAATTTAAAAAAATAAATGTTCTCTCTCCCCTGTGCTCTTCAAATATCTCTTTTGTAATGTTATTAAATTCATTAGTTGTGTACAGAGTTAAAAGAACAAATTTATCCATGGATTTCTAATTTTTTTTGTTTTTTTAAGAACTAGTGTAAAAGCCCGTGTACACGGGCCATGGATCAGTGAGGTAATGGCAGTAAGCAAAGCAGGACCGGCCTCTTAATCCTTTGAATGCCACAGGGGTTATGCAAAGCATTGCGACGCAATGAGTTGTGTACCCCTCTGGCATTCAAAGGGTTAACATTACCCGGACCTTCTCTGCATCTTCTACGTGTGCTTGGTTTGCAAGCATAAGTAGAAAACCATTTCAGTGAAGGATTTCTTCTTTCATAACGTGATCTCGGCTCTGCTGAAGAGCCTCCGTTGGTCCCGGGACCGGATTCCCCTGCTGTCAGCTAGAACGCTGATGTCAGGGGAAAGGGAAAAAAACAAAACTTTGAAAGCTGATATTCCTCAAACCATAAATGTTTGAGAGATGCCGCAGGGCTCATTTAATTCAGTTTTTTAAGGGCTACAAGATGGGGGATAGTAAAATGTAAGTATTACTATCCCTTTAATTGCCTAGTACAGGAGTTCATTCAGAAAAGTGTGGCCCCAAGGCCACTGTGTATTTAACCTGGTTACTCCATGGAGCAATCTGAATCTGATGATTGCAATTGATCCTCTCCTATGACATAACCTTATTGTATAGAGCATAGTTAGATCATATATCGTACTTAGTAGTGCAACTCGTAGAGGCTATTTTTTAATCTATCACCATTTTGTACGACATACTATTCCTCATTAAGAGTGCTGTATCACAGGTTACTGCAGCTCTATAAACCTGTAGTATTAACCCACAAACATTTCTCTATTCCCCCTTCATCCCTTTAGTGGGTCAATGCCCTTACGGAATTATTAGGAATCAATTAACCCTTTCCGGTGAGACCATGATTTTTTTTTTAAATATGTTTAATTATCAGATCGCTCCATACAAATCAAAAAATACAGAGAAATACATATTTAACCTGGTTACTCCATGGAGCAATCTGAATCTGATGATTGCAATTGATCCTCTCCTATGACATAACCTTATTGTATAGAGCATAGTTAGATCATATATTGTACCTAGGAGTGCAACTCATAGAGGCTATTTTTTAATCTATCACCATTTTATACGACATACTATTCCTCATTAAGAGTGCTGTATTGCCGGTTACTGCAGCTCTATAAACCTGTAGTATTAACCCACAAACATTTCTCTATTCCCCCTTCATCACTTTAGTGGGTCAATGCCCTTACAGAGTTATTAGGAATCAATTAACCCTTTCCGGTGAGACCATGATTTAGATATTCATTGTAGGTATTTCCACACTTGAATGTCATTTTCATTCAGTCTTTTCTCTTGATTTTGAGCCTGTCTATGGGAGTCTCTTATATACTTTAGAGTTTGTAGTGACACATGTTCTCACGAAGCAAACTGGATCCAAACAATCCTCTCTGGTGACACATCGCTCTGTATTACGATTATTTTTTGTCATCGAACTCCTCTTTCTATTACCTGCTTTTGATTATTGCCATTTTTGGGGATCTACCTTTGGAGACTAGCCGGATATGTTCTGTGGTTACCTATATACCTGACAGGATAGTCAACCTTTGGGTTATTGGAGATGATTCTACATATTTTGTATTAGTGACAATCCGATATGTGCCATTAATATTGTAAACTTTTTAATACATATCAATAAAAGTTATATTTTATTTTATAACTATTGGTCCTGATATCTGATAAGTAAGATGGTGTGGCTGTTCTGCAGTGTTAGTTCTGAATTTAAATGATCATATAAAAAAAAATGGTAAACTGACGTATGTCCCATCATTTTAAGGAGGGAGAAATTCCTCTTTAAAATCAGAGAACTCCATGCTTGCTAGAGGGTGAAGGCTGTAAATTTGGGGATGAAAATCACCCTATGTTTTTTTAAGAACCGAGATGATCCCATAACCACTTGACAAGGGCATATTGCAAAATACAATAATTTTCCATATGTTGTCTATCATTCAAATTACTCTGGTCTGTCTAGAGCCTGGGTGCTATATAGAGGTTCTTTTGATGTTTTTTTGGCATTAGTCTCAACCAGGATGTATATCAAAAGTCATGTCTAAAACCACATGGATATGCCTAAGGGCTCATGTAAATGAAAAGAGCTGAAAGACACCTGTGAATGTGTTTATCTACAGTTTACACGCATAATCTCTAAATACAGAAAAAAAATATGTTCTCATGAAGTATGTGGGGATGAAACTTTAGATCTTGCATGGAGTATGTTGATATCTACTATAGAAAGTCTTTCTCTTTGCCTTGCTATTCCATTCTACACATACTAACAAATAGCACAAGATAAATAATGGCTAGACTCTAAGGGCTAGATTTAAAGGCAGCCGTTAAACCAGCCGCTAAGTGAAAAAGGCACATCGCTCGCAAATAATACAGGAGTTACGGCAGATTCAATAGGTACTCTACAAGAATAGCTATCGAGCGTAGGCACACAAAAAACACGTAACACAAAAGCCGTTGTCGCTCATGTTAATGCACAACGGGCGGCCAAATCACACGATAACTGCGCTCAAAACAACATCTAACATAACGGATGCCGTTGTCAAGCAACCATGATTGATGCCAAATCAAATTCAATCACAAAGCCCCAATGTATCAAAAACTTCAAATACACCTATATATACCCAAAAATAACCGTCACACACTGTCTGTTATCGAGTTCTACAAAGCTAGATATCAGGACCCAGGAGCGAAGGATAGTGATCAGAGAGAGGGAGAAAGGAGTATTCATTGGCGGTAGAAGGAGATTTTTGAGTTTGGAGTTTGGAGAGAGGTGCACTTACTATACACATATTACACTTTTGCACATATTACATACACACATACAAACACAAACACATACACATACATACACATAGTCCTTTTTTTATAACACCTTACACATTTTACTTTTTATTTTGACAGTGTGAATCTGGGAGTGAAAGTGTGTGACAGAGAGTGAGTGGATCGAGTGTGTCTGTGAGGGCCTGTGGGAGTGCCTGGGTGTGACTGGGTGAGTGATGGCAAAGAGAGGAGGACAGGAGAGAGGGTTGGGGAGAGTAGTGGAGGAGGAGGAAGCTCAGGAGGGGATCCCTCAGCAGAGCAGGGGTGGGAGAGGGAGATCCGCAGGGCGGAGGGGGACCCGGCCCACAAGAGCAGGAACACACTGGACAGGGACAGAACCTGCAGTGGGACGAGGGGTAGTTGCTGGGGAGCACCCCACACAGTCAGGGTCAGACCAGGCAGGGCACTCCGGCTCTGAGTCATCCCATGCCGGAGGTGATGAGAGCAGGATCAGAGACCCCAAGTATACAGAGGAGGAGAACACGGCTCTCGTGGAAGCTGTCCTGGAGAGGCAGAGTGTTATCCACCCAACAGCGAAGGTCCCTGGCCTGTCAGCGAGGAGGAAGGCAGACTGGAACCAGATATGCAGCCGGGTCAACGCTGTGGCTCCATGCAGGCGGGACGTGGAGTACATCAAAAAGCGATGGGGCGACTGCCGGAGGGTTGTAAAGAACAAGCTGTCAGAACTCGCCAAGCACGCCCGAGGCACTGGAGGTGGCCCACCTGTCCCAATCACCTTCTGCGGCTGGGAGGAGATGGTGTGGCAGAATATGTCCCCAACCCTGATCGAGGGGGTTGTTGGAGGAGCTGACACTGGGAATGAGAGGAGCCTCCACACTACTGGTAAGTGCAACACTACAGAACAACACACTACAGCAACCAACACCAGCTGCACACACAGTCACACCTCAACACATGCCCATCATTCATCCACACAACTGCACCAACACAGCACCCTGAGGGTTAAAAACAGGACACAACACAAGGACAAATATCAAGGTCCAACTTGGAACAAACCTGTACAAGTCCTACTTCAACCCTCCTGTCGCTGTGCTCATCACACACAATACACAAACCATGCTGTTCAAAATGTCGTCTGTTAAAGATCATCACTGTTCACACACAATGTCACCCATGTCCCCGCTGGGAAGTCAGCACTTAACCCCTTGAGTGCTAGAGGGATCATCAATGCATCGATCAACAATGCTTTGGCAACCCCTCTGGGACTCAAAGGGTTAACCAGACAACAATCAAGTCAATAGGCCAACGATCACATGCTACACAGGGGACATTCACTAAGCGGTGACAAACAGATGGTGGAGAGAAATTCACCCTTACACATCCTCACTTCACCAATACCAGTGTTAGTCTATAGAGAATATGCAATAACATGAATCAAGTTGCTAAGGTCCCATCGTATAGACTCCATAGAAAACACTGGAAATGGGGAAATGAGATCACTGGAGAAGTCAGCATCATGTACACTCCATCATGTCGACAACACAGCTTACTGAATCACAAAAAGGATGGAGCAGGTCACACATCACAGTGTCACTGAGAATAACTGCTTGTATGTGCAACACGCAGGCCTCAAACAATACCCCAGAATTAAAGGTGGAAAAAGTAGGCCTTGGTGTTGTGTCTGCAATCATTTATTCTAACTTGAAATGACATATCTCACATCTGATTCCCACATGGATCCTCAGGGGTGCTGATGCCATGGATGGATGGTACACCAGCCACTGTTTGCAGGATACACATGGGAACCAAATATCAACCATTGTACCTTGGTCACCAACAGGCCATGCATGAAGTATATCTCGGATTGAGTATGGTTGCCTCACTCAGAAGGATGGATGGGCTCATACTCAAAGAAAAACAGGCCTCAATCAAAGATATCCATCACTACTGGCGTGATTGTTGCCCTTCAGGATGAAACTGGAACACACGACATGGACAGGATCCTGTCCAGTTCATCAATCTCTGATTGCCAGGGTGGTATCCCATGCCCTACAATGTAATGCATAGGATATGATCCTGACAACCAGAGAGTCACCTGTCAAGTAATGAAAAATTGTGCATTGTATGGGATCACCTAAGAAGATAGGGTTGAATAACACTTGATTCCCACTGCACATCTGTTCAAAAAAGATATGCACACAAAGGAAAATGGTCAGATATGTACCTTTCAAATGGCTCAAAATATGTCCCAGCACGATGTGAACCCAGAGATCATCTCACTGCCTGTGACTGCCCTACTGGCCAGATATGTGCATCCATCAGAAACTAACTTAAATTGATACCATCCAAATACACATACCTAGTATATCCCACTCTACGTAGATGGGATATACGAGGTATGTTCATATCCATCATATCAATCCAATGTATATTTTGATGGGTGCACATATATAGCCAGTAAGGCAATCACACCTACTGAAATGATCTCTGGCTTCATATCTGGAAAGGATATATTCATATCCATATGAAAGGTACATATCCACATGCATATATGACCATTTCTCCTTGTATGTAACTGTAATGGCATAGCAATTGTTAATTTCACCAACATGTGGATCGATGTTAGTCCTATCCCTCCAACCCTCATGGTTAGACAGATATCGCTCTATTTGACAGCTGGAGATTTCAGTCATTAGACCACACGGAGGCTCTTCAGCAGAGCCTAAATTGCCCCATTCAGAGATGAATACATCTTTGAGATTGTCAACAAAGTGTGCCTGGTTTGCAAGCACACTCTGTTCACCATTCCAATGAAGTTTACATCTCTGAATACGGCAATTTAGGCTCTGCTGAAGAGCCTCCGTGTGGTGAAATGACTGTCAAACATGTCAAAATGACTGTCAAATAGAGCAATATCTGTCTAACCACGTGGTTTGGAGGGATAGGATCTCTTACGATGCCTACAATATTACATCATGGTGAAATTAACCATTGCTATTCCGTTAAAGGGATAGTAATACCTAACATGTGAAAAGAAAAATATATTGCAGGGTTCATCCCCCGAGCAAAACAAGGGTATTCCCACTGCTGAAAGGTGTTTCATTCAAAAAGTAGCACAGCTCATAGTTGACTACTCCAGGGGCAATATCACAGTGACCTGGAACTCTACAATGGCGATGTTGCTAGACCATCCTATGGACAGCTTACGTCCAGACACCATAAATTCCCATAGGATAATGTAGCAACAGTGCCAATGTAGAACTTCAGGCCACTGGGATATAGCACCAAAGCAATTCTATTCTGAGCTGGGATACTTTTTGAACAAAAACCCCCTCCAGCAGTGGGAGTACCCTTGTTTCACTCAGGGTGATAAACCACACAACATATATTTCCCTTTCCGCATTTCATGTATTAGTATCCCATTAATCCCATCATGGCTACGTTTACTAATCACACAATCTCAATTCTCCACACAGCTTATGGGCCTCCATCGCAGCAGGAGCCCATGGAGGAGCCGACCACACCACCCAGTGAGGAGTATACAGAGGAAGGGACTAGCCAATGGGAACCATATACAACCACCACACCTCCTCCCCAACTGCCTGCCTCTCAACTGGCTGCCTCTCAACTGCCTGCCCCTCAACTGGCTGCACCACCACAGGATGCTCCAAAAATATACAGCGGCTGGATTCATAGGGAGAGATGGATGCATCCCACCACCTCCGGGAGCTATTACCCTCCAGCAGCAGCACCACCACCACCACCAGGGAGGCAATGGCTGCCCGGGAATGTGGCCACCAGCCAATATGGGCCATATTCCACCGAGATGGATCTACCCTCCTGGATGGCTCCCCAGCATGGCCCCAGGTATGATTCCAGGTGGGGGCCAAGCACCTACCAGTGGCCAAGGTATGACCCTTGGCCACTTGACTACCAACACCTGGGCCTGATTGGGGAGCCCCAGCGCCCTCAGCCGAGTGATTTGTTCACCCCACCACCTCAACCAGCACAGACATCAGTGGGCGGCAGTGGGTCCCTTGATGTGGTGGGCACCCACACACCGTCTGTGCAAGCCACTCCACCAACAGAAACAGCAGTAGCAGCCACAGCACACCCAGTACCAGCAGAGGAGACAGCAGAGGCTGGGGAGATAGAGGCTGAGGAGACAGCTGAAGCTGTGGAAACAGAGGCTGAGGAGACAGCTGAAGCTGGGGAAACAGAGGCTGAGGAGACAGCTGAAGCTGGGGAGACAGCACATGAGTCACCGGGCACTCCCATCTCCAGCAGTCAATGCACCACGGATCTGGAGGCTGAGTGCATGGCCCTTCAAAGAGGACAGCTCCAGGCAACCCACGCCACCAACGACAACCTCACGAGGAACCGGAGGGAATCCCGGAGGAACACGAACAGGTTGGAGACCAGAATCGAAGCTCTGGAGTCAGAGGTTGCCAGGGGGAACACACAACTCCACCAGCTCCATATGGGGATGATGGACATGTTTGCACAGGTGCTCGTGGAGTTGCGAGAGATTAACCGCAGGGAGAACCTGAGGATGGAGAGGGAGAACCTGCGTTCCACAGAGGGGTCCACTGCACCCACCACCCCTTCCAGTGTTACCCCAGAAGCCACACCTAGGGGACAGAGGGTGACAAGGCAATCAGCCAGGGCATCCACCTCTGGCACCAAGTCTAAGCCCCCCCCCAAAAAAAAAAAGAAATGAAAGGCCCAACCTGTCATCTGCCCCCTCAATAAAGGAAAATTGTGCTTTTGAATCCTGTCCTATCTGCTGTGTATTCAGTTATAGATTGGGTGGCAGGGTTGTCTCCAATGCATTGCCAAACAATGCAGTGAACTCAACTCCTGCCTGGGGGAAATGTTTGTGTGATGTTACAACATGGGTTCACACACACCCACACCGTTGTCCAAATTCACCTGGCAACCCATCCCTGTAGCCATATAACACGACAGTGTTACATGGCCATGATGTGTGTCAGATTTGATCAGAACATACCCCTTAGCACAACAACTGGTGCAACACTGAACATTCGCCTGCATCAATTGTTGTGTTTGAGGGGAAAACCAAACAAACAGCTATGTGACTTAGCAGGGAAATAACAAGCAGGACAGATGGAACATGCATCAATATGGTCTTTAAATCAAAATTCTATTGTGCAGCTGACTTACTGGGGAACACAATGTACACCCTAGGATCTCAATGTGTGTGTGTTACACATTGTGATCCTAGGGTGAGCATTGTGTTCTCCAGCAAGTCAGTTGCACAACAGGAGTTTTAATCACAGCCTAACTTACTGGATAACCCAATGATCTTCCTAAGATTTCATTGTGTAGCACGCACATTGGAACCTTAGGCTGAGCATTGGGTTATGTATTAAAGGGATAGTAAACCTTGAAAATAAGTTTATTCTATATTGTAGCCCTAAAAAAACATGTAAAATGATATGTCTTATCTCCCAAACCATATATGTTTGGTAGATAAGACTTATATCATTTTTCATGTTTTTTAAAGGGCTACAATGTGAAATAAACTTATTTTCAAGGTTTACTATCCCTTTAAGTTGTGTTGTTGTTTAACTAAGGTTGTAACACACTTCACCAGTGATAACACTTGTCCACATGGTTGTTTGTTGATGTAGCCCATGTACTGAGATATGACAACCTACAGCAATCTCAGGACATTTATTATATTGAGCAACACACAAACCGTGGACATCACATCACAGTGGAAGTGTGTCCCCTGTATCACCAGCTAATCACTCACAACACACATCAGTGTATCACTGCCATCATGTCATTGCATGTATACATCACAAAGTCCACTCATGGTCAGGCAACTAGTGGACTCCTGTGATGTAAATCATGCCTTCCTTTGTATGAGGGATACTCTAGCCTTGGGTATGGTTCCACATTGACAGGTGTTTGATCCAACATTCATTCATACAGACACGGATTGAGTAGTGATGTTTCTTGTGTATTTAGCCAATATGCATTAAACACTTGTATGAGCACAAAACGGTACATCTGAACTAAATAGGAATACATTAGAAATGCTAGTGAACTGCTCATGTGTTGTCCACATAGTTTGGCATCTGTGTATGAGCAGTCTTACTGTACAGGTCTGATACCTGGATGTTAGTACACACATGAATTCGTGTCCATATGTGAATGTTCCAGTAGAGGTTGCTGTGAACATCAGGTCAAACATTGCATCACCAACACAATCACTTGAAACACCAAGGGGTGAGCTTCATGGAAGTGTTGTCCAGACTTCAGTCCAGTCATATGGAAACTCCTCTGTTCAAGGATGGATCGTGCTATGGATGCCTGTGGGACAAGAGGACAGGATTTGGAACATCACCCTCGAAGTGATCGTCATGCAACAGCTACAACATCATGATCCTCTTAATCTTTCTCGTTGCATAAGTCTACACAAACCACTGCTTTGTAATGTGTTGTGTACTGGTCTATGAACCATCATGGGGGGAACTAAGGGGATGTTAACCGTCCTTAGGGATATTTGCCCCTGACATGGTTACACACATCAACAAATATGTCCTAATAGTTTCCTGACAACAATATATTTGGGCTGCCACTGTCAGAAACAGCCCAAATATGTTTGGTTCATGGAGCTAGTAGGACATATTTGTTAATGTGTGTATTTTTTTCTGGGGCACATATCACTGCACACACACACACAGGGCAGCATGGTGTCCCTGGAGATGTGATCCACATTTCATGAGCTCCATGTTGTGTAACACAGCTGTAGCAAGCTACTGGTCCCATGTCCCCTCGAATGCCCCCTGAACCCCTTATATGACAGAGTGCTATCCGATGCATTGGCTTGGATGAGACTCCCTCGCTACAGGGGTACCATGGTTGCTATGGGTCTGATCCTAGCAAAACACTTTAGTTGGTGCCTAGGGAGCTGTGGGATATGCTGAACAAGGTTAAAGTGTTGTACCTTGGTTTCCAGGGGGCATGCATGATATCCTTGAGGTAGGAGTATCAACATGGACGACAGGTTGTCAGATGTAATTGGAATCTCTAGGCCCAATCTGACTGGTCCACGGAATAGTTGATGCTGGTGGTCCATACTGCAGCCAGTGTCAGGCCTGTGTCACTGATCCTGTGGGGTGAAACAGAACATGTGTGTTGTGGTGGGTGTGTATGCATGGATTGTGTGCATACATGTATTATACTCACAGCAGAAGTGATCCCTGATCAGTCTGTCCCTTGTCTGCATCCCTGTTGGGGTTTCCTCACACTCAACGATATCCACAGGGTCTTCAGGTCTGGGTGGGGGATGGACATCGTCGATGAGTCTGGTGTCCACCGCGATATTATGTAGGATGGCACATGCCATAATGATGTCACAGACCTTGCCTGGTGCATACTGAAATGCTCCCCCCGATTGGTCCAGACATCAGAATCGGGACTTCAGGAGGCCGAAGGTCCGCTCAATGGCATTCCGTGTTCTAGCATGAGCCTGGTTATATCATTCCTGGGCATCGTTTTGGGGATTGGCGACCGGGGTGAGGAGCCATGGCTTGCATCCATAGCCAGCATCACCTGTGGAAAGTGAGTGACATGGTGTGACAAGGAGCACATATTGTGTGAATGATGTTTTATGTGGTGAACGTACTAGCACATGTGTATGTGGTGTCATTTGGTGCTGTTAACTCACCCAGAAGCCATCCTCCTGTATAGGTCCCATTTTCAAAATCCCTCTGCACAGATGAATTTCTGAGTATATGTGAATCGTGACAGCTCCCGGGAAATTTTGCACAGACATTCATGATGGCCAGGTTGCTGTCACACACCATCTGCACATTCATGGAGTGGAAGTTTTTGCGGTTCATGAACATATGTCCCTGACATGCTGGTGCTTTGATATGGACATGGGTGCGATCTATTGCACCCATGACCCTGGGCATGCCTCCCCTTGCATAGAAGCCCTGCTTCAGATGTGTCTACTCCATATCGATGATGGGGAAATGTATGTAGGTACTGGCCTTGCCTTTGAGGGCTGGCAAGACCTGGGCCAGCACCCTGGAGAATGTGGCCTGGGACATGCCAGATGTGTAACCCTCTGTCAACTGAAAGGCGCCACTTGCCATGAAGTGTATGGCACACAGGAGTTTTTGAAGGCCAGTTACAGCATGGTTGTGGGTGCATATGGGATCCACCTGATCCTTGATGACCTCATACAGGACAATGATGCTGTGTGGCCTCAACCTGTAGCGATCAATAACCTTGTCATCGGTCATTCCAAAGAGAGTGACCCTTGGGTTGTATACCCTGGGCCTTGGTGGTCGTCTATGCATTCTGGCCTGCTGCAGGGGTCCCTGTGCCAGCTGGGGAGCATCCTGTTGATGGTGAGCATCCTGTTGCTGCAGCTGTGGATCTGCAGGCAGGTGTCCTCTGGGTGGGGATGGGCTCCTGTGTGGCTGCTGAGCCAGAGCCTCCTCACTTGCAACAGGTGGAGGCTGTTGATGAGGTGTGCTTGGAGGTTGCTGATGTTCCCCAGCTCTCTCCCTTGCACGCCTTCTCCACAGCCTTCACAACAATATGTAACCCAACATACTGTTTGCTCTATCTGTCTCTATCTGTCTCTCTCTCTCTACCTCTCTCTCTCTCTCTCTCTCTCTCTATCTCTCTCTCTCCCTTCCTGAGTGGAAAACAAGCCACAAGTGAGTGTGTTGAGTTGTCCCTTGAAGTACTTGCTAGGGCGTTGTGTAGGTGTGGTGATGAGGTGAGTGCTGACCAATGGAGAGTTGTTTTTGTCCATGTAAGTGTTTGCAGGTGTGTGTGTGTTATAAGATGTGGTGTGTTGTGCTTGTTATGTGTGTGCCATTTGCGGGTGTGCAGTTGTGGGGTGCAGGTCGCATGTTGATGTTGCCCAGGTGAGCTTGTATTTGCAGGTGTCCGCTTTGTGTGATAACCCCCATTGTTCCGTGCCATGTTGTGTTGTTGTTTTTTTGTGTGTTGTTGTCCCTGTGGTGTTGGTTGTTGTTGTGTGTGGAGTGATTTGTGTTGTGTGTGCATGTTTTTGTGTTGTTTTAGCATTGCACGGGTTAATTTTCCCCTTTACATGGTTGTGCGGTAAGCATTTTGTGTATTTTCCTATGTAACGGGTGTTTGGTTTTGGCCGTTAACTGTCTAACGGCTAAGAAAAGTGGGTCTTAACTTTTAGCCGTTAGGTGTATCTTTTTTTCAGCCATTAGCTGTACCGCAAGCCTTTGAATAGCTCTGGGGTATGTTGTTGAATGCGTCTGGATGCACGTAAGTGTATCGGCCGTTAGGATTCTGCAACTGCCGTTAGCTGTTCTTTAGACGGATCTTTGAATTGCAACATGACACTTAACGCACCCGTTAGTGATTTATTTTACTAACGGCTGCTTTTAAATCGAGCCATAATAGTAATAAAAGATAAAGTGCTGGGGTGTTGGTAGGGAGAAAACTCAATAATACATTGAAATTGCAATAAAAGAACACCCAAAACGAAAGAGAGAAATTTTGAAAAATGTGCTCACTCTAGATGGCACAACAATGATCAATAGATTATCATGAGAACATATAATTAGAAAAAATAAATGTTCGCTCTCCTCTGTGCTCTTCAGATATCTCATTTGTAATGTTATTAAATTCATTAGTTGTGTACAGAGTTAAAAGAACAACTTTAACCATGGATTCCTCAGTTTTTTTGTTTTATTAAGAACTAGTGTAAAAGCCCGTGTGCATGGGCCATGGATCAGTGAGGTAACGGCAGTAAGCAGAGCAGGACCGGCCTCTTAACCCTTTGAGTGCCAGGGAGGAATGCAATGCATTTCAAAGCAATGCGTTGCGTACCCCTCTGGCATTCAAAGGGTTAAAATTACCCGGACCTGCTCTGCATACTGCTGTTACCTCACTGCTCCACATGATGCAGTCATGCGCCGCCTCACTCACGTGATTCAATCACGCGCAGTAGAGACTGGCCGAATGCGGGCAGCCTCTACTGTGCATGAGTGCATTGTGACAAACTTTCTGGACTTTTATTATATAGGATTTTAGCATTTGCTTTAACACATTTTTTGTTTTAGATAAATTCTGCAGTTTTCGAGTACTGAGCTAAAGAGAAAGACGTGGAAATTTGGTAAAACAAAAGTATAAAGTTTTACAGTAACATTATGGCTCTGTGATGCACACACAGTGTAGGGGGGAACACATGATAAAGAAGGTGGGTCATGGTTGTGGATTAGGGGAGGAAAGAACCTCATGATATGGTGGTGGAGGGAGAAATTATGAAGGGTATGGGCTGATGGAGGGGGGGTGAAGATATTGTGATGGTTTGGTAGCAAGACATACTGTTAAGTAGGTGGGGGTAAAATGGCAAAGAATGGGTTAATGCTCTAAGCGCCAGATGGTATCCAATGCATGGTGTTGTAATGTGTTGGATACTTCTGTGGTAATGAAAGGGTTAAGCACATCTCCTGAACACCTCGCCCCCATAAATGAAGGTATATATTGTAGTAAGCGTATAATTACTTTTTATTGTATGGAGGTCCCTCCCCGCTATGTAAGAGCGACCCGTATATGGGCAGGTGATGTCCTGCAGTGTTCCTATTAATTAATGGTTTTTGCTGGGTCCAGGTTTGTGTGTTGAGGTTCCTGCTGAGTGACAATGAGCCAGGAGAATGTGGCTGATGCCCTGGAGTGCTCCTCCTGATTATTATGATTGTCTACCTCAATGTGCACAAAGGTCTCCTGTGTTCATGGTGCACACACCATGTGGCTAAAGAGGAGGTGAAAGAGAGTTATGGAGGATATGATGAGGAGGTTAATGTGAGGTTAGTGGAGTAAGTGTCAATTCTTGCAGAGATTTTCACAGGAGGCCCACCTGCCCTTTTCATTGAAAATCATGCCCCCAGGTGTTTTGGAGTCTGTGCAGCTCCTTGCAGAGATTTTGACAGGGAGGCATATCCCCCATGCCACCCCTGCCAAAATCATGTCCCCATGCCTACACCAGTGGGATAGGCATTATAGAGGAGATATGCATGAATGGTAGAAATGTCTTCAACACACAATTAAATTATTTCATTACATGTGTTGGCCACATAAGGGTTAAACCATCTGTTAAACCGTATGATGTCTGTGGAAACTAGTTTTAACCAAAAAATATTTTACGTTTATAATTAGTTGGCTCACATATGCTGACATTGTATTTGATGTGACATGCAGGATGTAATACCTGTTTTTTTCTGGCTAGCATTTCCGAACCAGCCTTTCTGGGAACATGAGAGTATCATTCTTAATTTATCTTTGCATTGTTTCATCATTGTTATTAGATTAAACAAATAAAGTAATTTCTTCCTTCTCTAATTTCCTTCATGATCTTTCCATGGAGTTTATCCTTTCTAGCTCTGGTATAGCAATGTACACATCACGGATAACAAAAAAATTATACAAAGGCCCAGTATTCTGAAAAACACAACAAATGCAGTTAATGGCAAAGTATATTGTCTTCTTCAAGTCTTCAGCATACTGGAGCCAATTTTGTGGAAGGGCCTGATGTGTGGGCACAAGGCATACCTAGGCATCAATAAAATAAGTAGAAAGCTGTTTCCATGAGCCCATACATTGCACCCTCCTTTTCCCTTCAAGGGGTTAATCTGAGAGGTTCCAGTACACTCCCCCCCCCCGCATGTCAGATGCATGGGAATAATGGTGCGAGATGTACTATTAATACTTGAAGGCTCTAGCATTGAGTTGTGACCTGATCATATCTGTTCTTCTACTGTGGCCCTGCCTACTTGCTTCTCCACACCACACAGAGTAAGCTCTGCACAGCTCTGCACTGCACATTCCAGTACAGACATGAAAAGGTTGCAAATTAACACCAGAGCCTTTCGATATTAACCCTAAGCTTTCCTTGCCATTATTCCCATGCATTTTACATGGGGAAGGGTTATGTGCTGGAGCCTCCCATATTAACTTCTGAGGAGCAGAGGGGTGTGCAATGCATGCAGAGAGCTCTGCTCCTCAAGGGGTTAACACTAAGAGCCCCTCAATATTTTTCATTTGCATTTAACGAGGAGGAGCATTTTCCAGAGTCTCACATATTAACCTGTTGATGACCAGAAGGGTGTGCAATGCATTGCTTTGCAATGCTTAGCACACTCCTCTGCTCCATAAGGGTTTAACACCAAGTGCACCTCAGCATTATTCATTTGTATTTACTATGAAAGGAGAGGTTTATATTAACCCCTTAATGGACAGAAAGGTGTGCAATGCCTCTCAGCACTGACTACCACTGGACTGTGGAACAAGGCTTGGGTGTCACTATGTGTGGGGGTGGTGGCTACCAGAGTATACTGGAACATTGCTGGGGTGTCGGATAATGTACATTTGACTGCTTCGATATTAACCCTTTGAGTGCCCGAGAGGTATGCAACGCATTGCTGAGCAATGTGTTGTGTACCTCTCTGGCACTCAAAGAGTTAATGGACACTGTAAGGCAGTGCATATATGGTTCTGTGACTAACAGTTGACACTGTAAAAGAGCTGAGGTGTTAGAGTGTATGGGTGTTTCTGTGACTACATGTGTGGAAGTGGAAGTATGCTGGGGCCTAAGACAGTTTATGTGTCATTCTGTGGCTACCAGTGGGGCAGCGGAAGAAGACTTGGGTCTCAGACAATGTATGTGTGCTTCTATGACTGCCAGTGATAAAGTGGAACAAGGCTGGGATGTTACTCATTGCATTTATGACAGTGTGTGTGTGTAAATAAATGTGACTGGGTGCGTGTGACAGTTTGTGAGCCTGTATGAGAGTGACCCCATGTCTCTGTGACAATGAGGGTGATGTACTAAGAAATTGCCCCAATGCAATTCTGGGAGAAACTAGCTGCACCTTAAAGAACAAATAAAAACTTCTACTGATTAAAGAGGGATTTTAACATTTGTTAGATCCCCATTTTAACAGGGTATTCCCAACTCTGTGTGCACCATTTTCTTAGTACAAATTTCTCACCTTTTCTTAGTACAAAGGCCTGAAAGATTTAGGAAGGTAGGACCCTTGCAGCCCTTTGAATGGAATCTTGCTGCCAAGTTTTCCTTCCAAGCAGAGTCTCTTGGGACACTGCTTTTCTCTCAGTTACAATGGTAACCTGAAGAAAAGAAGATTGGTGAGTAACCCTTTGGGTTCCTTGGTCCACATTGTCTCAGTCCTGTGCCTCTCCATACAGAGGTTTTATCTGAGCCTTTCCTGGCTCCTACACTCATGTTGGTTAATTTCTTCCCTCAGGGACAGGAAAAGCTTAGTGTTTCAATGGGACGGTTTAGGCTGTCTTGGACAAGGGAGTTCTGTCTCCAGTTCCTCAGCCAGAGATGGGTTTGGGTTTTTATTCCAGCCTGTTCATAGTTCCCAAGTTGGATGTCAGCTGCAGTCCTATCCAGGATCTCAAGAATCTCAGCTTGTTTGTGGACCGTATTCATTACAAGATGGAGTAATTGCAGAGATGTGTCAAGGGGAATTTATGGCTTCTTTGGATCTGCAGGATGCGTACCTACACATTCCAATTACATCTGGACAGTCAGAAGTACCTCAGGTTCGCTTGCAACTTGGTGCACTACCAGTTCACCACCCTACCCTTTGGGCTCACCATGGCTCCTCAGGTGTTCGCACGGGTCTTAGGGGCCTTGACTGTCTTCTTGCACACCAAGGGGATTCAGGTGACTGCATACATGGATGACCTTCTCTTGAGGGCTCCCTCCAGGGATCTCCTGGACAGTCAGGTCCAAGACTGTGCTCAGATCCTCCTTCAACATGGTGGGATTCTGAATATGGAAAAGTGTCTCCTGTTTTCCTCGGTTTCCGGTTCTACACTCAGCAGGGCATGGTTTATCTACATAGTAACATAGTAACATAGTAAATTAGGTTGAATAAAGACACAAGTCCATCAAGTTCAACCTTATCCTCATACCGCAGTAACTGAGAATTTTATAGCTTTTCTGCTACCAATTAAGTTAGACTTTATCAGATCTTCCTGATCTGCCTACTGATAAACAGTATAATTCTGTATGTTCCCTTTTGAAAGAAATGTGTCTAATCTTCACTTAAATGTATCCATTATATCTGCCATAACCACCTCCTTGGGCAATGAATTCCACAATTTAACAGACCTTACTGTAAAAAACCCTTCCTCTGCTGAAGTCTAAACCTCCTTTCCTCTAATCTCAAGGGGTGTCCCCTGGTCACCTGATCAGGCCTTGGAATAAATAGCTCACCGCAGAGATCCTTGTATTGACCTCTTAATAAAGAGGACTCTGTTCAGCAGATCACGTCCAAGGTGTCTCGTGCTCTGGAATGGATATCAGCTCTGGCACAGAAGTTCTCTTCTCTGGTGGGCAATAAGGATGGGTGAAAATTTTCACCTCAAACTGAAATCGGCAAATAATGGCACTTTCAGCTTGGCAAATTATTTCCCATGATAAGCTGTTTTTTTCTGCTTTTTCACGCCTTTTTCGTCCATTGAAATCAATGGGAAGAAAACATTTTCTCCACCACACGAAAGTTTTCTACAGTGATATAAAAGGGTGTCAGGCTCTCACAGCATGCCATTCTGTGTTTATGAGAGGAGAGAGTAGCACCTTGTTTGAGCTAGATAAGATAGGGGAACTGAAGTTTAGTTTAGGGAATCTTTTAGATAGGACATTTGTTCCCTGTATTAGAAGAGTCAGTGGGGCACTCTGGGGAGAAGAAGTGAGGAAGGAGGTTGACCCAAAATAATACCCCAAAATTCAGATTGACTGCAAGACACAGGCAGCTGGGGACCTATTTCCTTGCTGTTATTGTCTCTGTGCTGGGTGGGGAAGTCTGGGGAAAAAAGTTGCTGATTTTGTTTTTCAGTTCCAATTTTTTTGGACAGACTGTGATAAGACAACAGGGTGGACAACTTAAAAAAATAATAAAAAATAAAAAAATAAATAACTAAATATATTAAGTGACCATGACAGACAGCTGATTGGCTTAGGCAAGGCATGATACAGCACCATCAGTTGTGTTGTGTACCATAGAGTAAAAAACACAGTGTAGTTGAATAATGTCCAGCAAATGCACAAGGGGAAGGGGGAAGGGGAGGGGTGGAGCATTGCAGGGACACGAGAGTAAAGTATTAGTTCAAAAACTGACTGCAGCAATGGTTGCTGCAGCATGTGCAATCAATGATGATGATCTCTCTACTCCAAATGAGGATGCAGTTTGTAAAGGTCCCAGCAAAACTAGTTCCAGGCAGCTCTGACAGCAGCCATTCTGTGTTAGAGGAGAGAGAGGCATGTTTTTGAGCTAGAGAAGATAGGAAAATAAAGGGGAATTGAAGCTTAGTTTTAGGGAGTCATTTAGGTAGGACATTTGTTCTCTGTAGTAGGGGAGTCTTGGGACACAATGGGGGAGGAAGGAGGTTGACCCAAAAAAATCCAAAATTTGGTGTAACTGACTGGCAAAACACAGGCAGCTGGGTTCCAAATTGCTTGCTGGTTTTACTTTTATTGTCTCTGTGTTGTGGAAGGCTGGGGAAAGAAGTAGTTTTTTCAGTTATATATAGATATATATTTTTGGGAACTAACTGTGATAAGATACGGTGGACAGCTTTAAAAATAAATAAATAAAAAACATAAATAATTAAACAAATAAATGTATTAGACAGCTGAGTTGGAGCTCTGTGACTGAAGCAGGCTTGATAGACAGCAGATGACACTGAAAATTGTGTTGAGGTCCAATGCAAGACCTCACACTCCTTCAGTTGTGTACTGTAGGGAGTAAAAATGCACACAGTAGTTGAGTAATGCCTAGCAAATGCACAAGCAAAAGGGGGAAAGGTAGAGTAGTGCAGGGACGTGGGAGTAACATGGTAGTACAAAAACTGACTGCAGCAATTGCTGCTGCAGCATGTGCAATAAATGATGATGATCCCTCTCTTCCCAGGGTGGATGCAGTTTGTCAAGGTCCCACCAATGACACAACACCAGTCCCCCACCACCACTACCATACACATCTGCCACATAGTAGGTTGTACTTTATTTTTTTTAATCACTTAACGTCATCATGAATACATGCCAGTGTCACTTAAGCAGGAAGTAAGTGTTGTGGGTATAGGGCAAATACACTCTGCATACTAACACATTTTTCAAGGATTATTTTGCTGTAGGACTCACAGCTTTGACTTCCAGCTACTTATTTCTCCAATACAGCCCTCAGAAAAAGTAATATTGTACTGGCAAATGTTGCACCATAGTAAACAAAGGAATAAAATGTGTTGGAATAGGAGAAAATGTGTTAGAATATGATAGAATAGGAGAAAAATGTGTTAGGATAACAGAAAAATTTTTTGAATGGGGAAAAATGTGTTAGACTATGCAAAAAATGTGTAAGAATAGGAGAATAATGTGTTGGAATAGATGAAAAATTTGCTGGGATAGGCGAAAAGGATGAAAATTTTGCATTGGAGAAAAAGAGAAAAATTTTGCAAAAAAAGTGAAAAATTGTCTGTTTTTCGTAAAAAGTCATGCAGGAAATTTTTCTCACTTTTTGCCCACCCCTATTGGGCAAGATGATCTCTAACATGGAGGCAGTGCCATACTCCATGGCACACACCAGAGAACTTCAGAGATTCATGATCCAGATTCGCCGGGGGAACATGGACCTTCTGAATCATCCTGTCTCTCTTCCCCCAAAGTGTGACTGGACATCTGGTGGTGGTTGTTCAGCTCCAACCTGAGGAAAGGGAAACCGTTTGTGATTCCATACTGGACCATGGTAACAATGGATGCCAGCTTGTTTGGCTGGGTAGTCATCCTGGGCCACCTGAGTGTTTAGGGTCGTTAGTTGATGGATGAAACCCTCCTTCTATCTTGGAGTTCAGGGTGATTCTACATGCTTTGGGGTATTGGTCCTCTCATCTGAGGGGATGCCTAGTCCATGTCTAGTCAGACAACGCTATGGCTGTCGCCTACATCAACAAGCAAGGAGGCACCAGAAGAGCGGCTGCTTGGTTGACGGTAAAGGCTATTTTAGCCTGGGCAGAGGTGCATGTTCCTACCATCTCTGTCATGCGCATTCCAGGTGTAGAAAAAGTCTTAGCAGATTTTCTCAGTTGCCAAACAATGGACCCCTGTTGGTGCAGAAGTGGGGTCTTCCTTCGATAGTCCTGCTGACCACCAAGGACAACCGGAAGGTTCAGATCTTTTTCTCCTGCTGGAGGGATATTCTGGGGTTTGCGGTGGATGCTCTGTCAATTCCATGGCGATTTCATCTGGCCTACATTTTTCCTCCACTTCCTCTACTTCCCAGGGTGCTGAGGAACATTTGGATGGATGCCGCGTCAGTCATTCTGTTAGCACCTGATTGGACCAGACAGGTTTGGTTTCCAGAATTGCTGGCACTGGCTGATCAGGATCCGTTTCCTCTGGCACGCAGACTGGATCTCCTCCTCCAGGGTTACCTATGAAGAGAGGATGTGGACAGCTTGGCTTTGATGGCATAGCTGTTGAAACCTCCATCTTGAAGGGCTTTTCTCCTGAGGTGGTTTCCACCATGAGCCAAGCCAGGGAACTTGTGTCCTCTAAAGCCTACCACAAGGTTTGGTCTATTTTTCATTCTTGGTGTGTGGACAGGAATCTGTCCTCACAAGAGTATGATCTTCCTCCATCCTTTCCTTTTTGCAGGATGGCGTGAACAAGGGTCTTAGCCTTAGCTCCTAGAAGATCCAGACCTCAGCTCTTTCTGTCCTTTATTAGAGACGCATTGCCATTCTGATAGATGTCAAAATCTTCTTTCAAGGTGCCGATCATGCTTTCCCTGCCTATAAGGCTCCCACTCCCCAGTGGGACCTTAACTTGGTTCTGTGAGTTCTGCAACAGTCTCCTTTTGAGTCTTTGGCTACCATTCCTCTATGTCTCCTGTCATGGAAGATGACCTTTCTTTTGGCTGTGGTATCTGTCTGCAAAGTTGTTGAGTTGCAGGTTTTGTCCTGAAAACCACATTTCCTAGTGTTTCACAAGGTTAATGCTCTTGTCTGTATCTCCCAGGAATTTATTCCTAAGGTGGTCTCTGAGTTCCACACCAGTCAGGAGGTTGTTGTGTCTTCCTCTTGTCCTGATCCTAAATCTGACAAGGAGAGGGAACTCTACTTGTTGGATGTGGTGCTTTGCCTTAAGTTCTATGTGCACCGTACTGAGTCTTTCAGTAAGACGGATGCCTTGTTTGTCATCCCTGAGGCCCTTGGACCAGTTTGGCTATGTCCAAGGTCACTTTTGCATCATGGATTAAGTCTACCATCCACGAGGCTTATGAGCTCAGAGGGAAACTTGTTCCCTTCCGCATTACAGCACACTCCACCAGGTCTGTTTTTGGCCTCCTGGGCCTACACGAATCAGGCCTTTGCTGGACTGCTGTGCAAGGTGGCCACTTGGTCTTCTGTGTACACCTTTGCAAAACACACCTGTGTGGATGTTCTGGCTTCGGGTGAAGCCAGCTTTGGCAGTAAAGTCCTGGAGACAGTTTTGCCTGTCTAGGACTTTACATTCCTGTGCCTTATAGCTCTTTAACTGTTTGAGCCCTGTTGGCTTTCGTTCATGTGTGCTGGGTTATGTTATTCAGTATCCATTGACACTTTGTTAGTTTGGTCTGTTCCGTGTCCTGGATAGTCCATGGGAACTCTGGTATCATGGGGTACTGACGCTTGGTCCTTTCCTTCTCTTCCCACCCATGGGAGCTCAATGTTGGTACATCCCCATGGTACCTGTAAGCTATATTGGACAACAGAGATTTTAGTCTTACGTGTTAAATCCTTTTCTCTTAGTCCATATAGCTTACAGGTCTCCCACCCAGTAAAGAGACCATGCTTGGTTTCCTGTGGTTGGATGTGGGAGTCCGATTGGGTCCATGCTCACAGGAGTTTTTCATCTTCTTCTTCATGCTATCTAGCTCAGTAGGTTTATTGTCTCAAATCTACCTGAAAGAGGGGAGTGGCTAGGTAGCCTGTATGGAGGAGGGGTAGTTTCCACCCTGCACTTCTTGAAGAATTGTTCCAGTCTACTAGGAGGAGTTGTCACCTCCCCATGGTATCTGTAAGCTATATGGACTAAGAGAAAAGAATTTAACAGTTAAGACTAAAATCCTCTTATCTTGTCTCTGTTCTTTCCCTGGTCTCCGGAGCAAGGATGGCTCCTAGTTTACTATGTTTATCCCTTTCCCTGCTGTTCTTGCTAGTTTCGGGCTCTATGTGTCTGTTCTGGCTTTTCCCCCCTGTTTTGGTCTCCTTTTTAGGCCCCCCTTACATGGCTCCTGGAGGTTACAGGCCCTTGGGTGCTTTCTATTACTTTGTCCAAATTTTCACCATGGCCCCTTAAAGAATGGGTACCAGCATCACTGCTGTCTTTGCTTCATTGACTTCTATGGGTGGACTTCTGTAGGACATATATCTGCAACTGTTTGACTTACAGAAGTCAGAGACTGCTCTAGCTTCTTGTCTCCTCATGGCTTCTCATCCAGAGTGTCCAGGGGGCTCATGGAGACTACACAAACAGAGTTGTAGGTGTTGCTAGGCAACAGCAACAGAGAAGATTATGTTTCCCAGAATGCCCATTTCGAGGGCTTTAAGATGGGCTGTCAGTTTTGCAGCCTCCATTTTACTTCTCTCCTGCTTATTCTATGCATCTTCTCCACCTTCATCTGCCAGATAAGTGTACTTTATAGGCTTTCTAGGGTGAATTGTTGGTCTGGGAATAGTTACTGGTATTTTACGCTAGTGTGCAATATTTTTACTATTAGGATGTTGGATTCTAAAGGCCATGGGGGTAAAACTAGGACTAAGGACTCAGGGATGTCCCTTACCACCCCCTTTTACTGTTCCTTTTGTCAAATGGGTCTCCTGAGAAATTATTCTTGCACTGTTGCCCCTATCATCCACCAAAGCCCTCCAGCACTGACCGAGGGCCAGCTGGGGTAAAAACACTTCTGTCTTCAGTGGCCCAAATTCCCTTCTCCCTTCAAGGTATGCTGCAGTCTTGGAAGCCCCCCACTACTATTAAGTATGTGGCTCCTATATCTCAGTGGGTTCCTCAGATCCTAGGGGCTGATTGGCTGGAAGGTGAATAACCCCAGTTTTAGTGGGATTAACCTTATGAGTGCCATTAAGGTATGCAATACATTGCATACCCCACTGTCACGCATAGCGTTAATTTGTGTTACATTACACACATTTTTTCATACTTTAGATGGGGTTTAACTTTTTTTTCCATTGCAATTCTAGTGTCTGCAGTTTTGGTAGGGGACTCCGGCGCAGATTTGTGACGATAAAGTGGGGTCCCTTAACGCGTATTACTGCCCAACTCATGGAACTGAATCGGGAATTCACAATATTTTTAATTGCTCTCAATGGCTACAAAATTTAGCATCTGAGGTGTTTTTTTCATGCTGTAGTTTTCCACAGCACAGGTATTTGAATGGCTTACTGTATTTGAAAAACTACCATCAGCTGTTTGTATGTTTTTTTTTACCCTTGACTACTGAATCGAGCTAAATAGATCCAGATAAAAGTATACAATACTTTTATTAAAAGCACACAATCTTTTGATTTTGCAGTTGAAAAAAAGTGTATTAAACAAATAAAAAATAAATTAGAACAAATTTCTTTTGTTTGTATTATTGTTCAAATTTATTGTTTATTTGCATAATACAATTCTTTTTTAAACTAAAAAATCAATAAAGATTGTGTTTTTTTTTTAATAAAGTGTTGTATACCTTTATCCGGATCTATTTAACACAACACTAATCTAGTCCCCTGTATAGATTTGGGTCCTTGGTATGGCAACACTATATTTAAGTTGCTATAGAAGTATAGTGGACCATTTCTCCTTTCCTGTCTTCTTTTTTCTTTGGTGATTTTGTATTAATAATTCCTAGGCCTTGTGGTGTGCTTTCTCTGATAATAATAGGCATTGTGTAGTTCTATTGAATCAAGCCCCAGAGCTGTTTTGGGGATGCTTCAGGTCCCTGAGATCTCTTATGAGAGGTCTTCATTTGCAGAAGTTCTCCAGCGGCGTTAGAAATCTTCAACCTTTTTTCCCCCTAATGCCACTCTTAACCAGTTCCTCCTGGATGAGTGGAAGACCCCAGACAAGTGGCTGTCTATCACCAAGAGGTTCTCTAAGCAGTTTCGCTTTTCAGAGGCAGCTGTGATGCAGTGGGCCTCTCCTCCAATCATGGACACACTTCCCCCATATCCAGGTTGGCTAAGTCTACTGCCCTGCATTTGCAGATGCAGCAGGACTGAAGGGCCCAGTGGATAAGAAGCTGGATTCTATCCTCAGGGCCAAATTTTCAGCCACTGGAGTGGCACTTAGACCTATTTTTGCCACTGCCTTGGTTAACAGGGCTGTTGCCGTGTGGGGTGAACAGCTGATGGAGGCTGTCCATGCAAGGTTTCTAAAGAGGATATGTTGGTTTTTTTGGCCAGCATTAAGGAGGCTAACACTTATGTGACTGAGGCTATTTTTGAGGCAGTCAGGTTGTCCGCTAAGGGCTCAGATTTTTCTGCTGCTGCGTGACACACTCTGTGGCTTAAGATTTGGTCTGCAGATCAATCTTCCTAAAAGTCAGGGGTTTCCTTACCTTTTCGGGTCAAGTTCCTGTTTGGACTTGAATTAAAGCAAATCTTTAGGGATGCTACTAGTGGCAAGAGCATTTTGGTGCCTCATATGGCCACCAAGTGTCCGACTATGGCGAGGAAACTGCATCTTTTTCATTCCCCCCACCAAATGGAGGCTCAAAGGGTGCAAGGTTCACAGGTCTCACACTCTGCCACCAAGCCCAGACAGCAGTGGAAGCCCAAGCATACAGCTCCAAGGACTGTGTCTGTCAAGCAATCATCAGCATGACTCACAGATTCCTGGTCCTCTGGTACCTGTGGGTGAGTGTCTTCACCCTTTCTGAAATGCTTGCGAGTCATGGACTAGTGGGTTTTGTGAGTAATCTCAGAAGGGCACCTCATAAATTTTGGATTCCTTTCACCATATCATTTTTTTTTGTCTAGGGTGCATAGGGTGCCAGACAAGGCATGGCTGTGTCTGAAGGCAGTGAATTCACTGCTAGCAAAGAAGGTTCTGATTCCAGTAACCTCACCTAGAGTGAGGTTCAGGTTTTTATTCCAACCTGTTTATAGTTCCAAAGAAGAACGGCGGCTGAAGTCCCATCTTGGACCTCAAATGTCTCAACTAATATGTGGTGACTACGCACTTCAATTTGAAATTCTTATATTCTGTCATCACAGCAATGATGTGCCCATGGGAGTACCTGGCATCTCTAAACAGGATGCATACCTACACATTCCTATTCACCCAGACAGCCAACTATATCTATGATTTACCTTCAGCTTGGATCATTTCCAGTTCACAGCTCTGCTATTTGGCCTGGCTTCTACGCCTCTCATTTTCACCAGGGTCATGGGGACCTTAGCGGCTTTCATTCACACCCGGGGCATTTCCATGATACCCTGTCTGTACAACCTTTTGCTCAAGGATCCCTTGGAGGAACCCTTGGTACAGCACATCCAAGAGTGCTTTTGGTCCATGTCAGGTGGATTGTGCACATGCAGAAGTCCTCTCCGGTACCTTCCCAGGAACTGGTGTTTCTGGGAATTAGGTTCAATACTTACCAGAGGAAGCTCTCCTACTATAGGAGAAAATCCTTCTGGTGATGCAGGAAGTGTTTCAGGCCCTTGAGTGGCTGTCAGTCACCCAGGGAATATATGAGAGTGCCAGGAAGACTAGTGTCAACACTAGAGGCTGTGCCTTACTCTCAGGTACACGCAAGAGAACTTCAAAGACATGTTATACAGAGCTGGTCCGGGAATCTGGCACACCTGGATTGCCAGATCTCCCTCTCCCTGGAGGCTAGTCGGGACCTTCACCTTGGGGTTCAGGGCAAGTGGGTCACCTTGGGGTTCAGGGCAATTGGATTGTGGAGGAGTCTCTTCAGTCCATTAGTGTTCTGCAACTCAGGGCAATCCAGCTGTCCCTTGTGTACTGGACCTCATTCTTGAAGGGGAGATCAGTGAGAGTCCAGTCGGACAACGCCACAGCTATGGCTTACATCAACCATCAACTCACAGTGCCACCACCTAGTTCATGGTGAGGTACATTCTAGGTTGGGCATGAGTCCACATTCTGGCCATCTCTGCAGTACACATCCAGAGGTAGAAAATGTTCTGGTGGATTTCCTAAGTCTCCAAGACATGGATGCCAGAGAGTGGGAACTCAGTTCAGATGTGTTCCATCTGTTTGTGCAACTGTGGGGTATGCCAACGATATATCTCATGGCCATCAGTGAAAATAGGAGGGTTCCACCCTTCTGCCCCTGGAGGGGAGATCCTCTGGCCTTAGCTATGGATGCAATGTCGATTCCGTGGAAATTCTACTTCGCTTAAGTCTTTCCTCCAACTTTTTTCATACCCAGGTGTTACGGTTTTGTACGACACTCAGACCCAATAGGTTAGAATAAAACACAGTTTTATTAAAAGACACAATTAGAATGCCCACTACAGGCTATATAATATGACAGGAAAATATCAATCATGTACATATGCCCTCTCAGGCCCAGTATACAAATAGAATAGATACTGTCACAGAACAGGCATAATCAGGCAATTCCAGCACAACATGGGTTAAAGTTCATGGAAGGTAATCAGTCTCTGATGTGGTGTGTTTGACAACGCCCAGTAAAGGTAGCAAGAGACTGTGGTGCGAGATGTGAAAGCACCTAGTCAGTGAAGCAGGACTGCGACTCTTCCCTGTGCTGAGCAGAAACGGAGGCCACAATACTCAGTCTGCAAACACCAGCACCAGCGGAAGTAAGAATGTCGCCCAAGTGACACGGAGGTCAGGATCAGGATCTCTGCTGGATCTCAATGCAGGAACGTCAGGCTAACCGGGTCAGGTCACGGGGCAGGAACGTCAGCCAGGCCAGGTCGAATCATGGAGCAGGAACGCCAGACAAGCTGGGTCAGATCACGGAGCAGGAACGTCAGCCAGGTCGGGTCGAAATACGGAGCAGGAACCAATAGGAGTAGTCAAACGGGCCAAGTCAGTACACAGGAACACAGCAACACAGTAGCACTGGTACAGGAACACCACGAAAGGGCACCTGACAGGTGCCAGAGGCCCGGTATATGAAGGCCATACTGGGCAGGCCAAACCAAGTTCAGCCAATGGGAGCGCACCACACAGAGAGTGACAGAAAAGATCACGGGCACCGTGATAGTACCCCCCTCTCAAAGACCCCCTCTCCTGGTAGAGGGTCCTGGTTTCTGGGGATATTTAGAGTGGAAATTGCTCAATAATCTAGGGGCATGAAGGTCCTTCTGATCGACCCAAGAACGCTCTTCAGGGCCATAGCCCTTCCAATGGACCAAATATTGCAATTTCCCTCTAGACCTCCTTGAATCAATAATGCTTTGAACTTTGTACTCCTCTTGGCCTTGAACGTCCACCGGACCAGGAACCACCGGAGTGGTAGTGTAGTGGTTGTATACCACAGGTTTTAACAGGGACACATGGAATAAATTATGCATGCGCATAGATGCTGGGAGTTCCAATGCATAAGAGACAGGATTAACTTTGCGGATAACCTTGAAAGGACCAATGAACCGGGGAGCCAACTTATTGGATGGAACTTGCAAATTAAGATTTCTGGAAGAAAGCCATACCCTGTCCTCAACCTGGAAAGAGACCGCTGGCAGCCGTCTACGATTGGCATGCCGCTGATGTCGTTGGAATGACTGACTGAGGGTCCTTTGAACCTGTGCCCAAGTGGAGCGAAGTTGCTCAATATGCTCGTCCAGAGCTGAAATCTGCTGCGACTGAAATGAGTCCAGGAGCAGGCATGGCTGAAACCCATAGTTGATGAGGAACGGGGAGCTCCCGGTCGATAAATTAACTGCACCATTCCTGGTGAACTCTGCCCACGGCAACAGGTCAGCCCAATTGTCATGAAGATCGGTCACAAAACAGCGCAGGAATTGCTCCAGTCCCTGATTGGCATGCTCAGCGGCCCCATTGGTCTGGGGATGGTAGGCGGAGGAAAAGGACAATTGGATGCCCATCTGGCTACAGAATACCCTCCAGAATCTGGACACGAACTATCTCCCTCGGTCATACACAACAACTCTGGGAACCCCATGCAAGCGGAACACTTCTCTGGCAAAAACCACTGCCAGTTCCTGGGCTAAAGGAAGGCCAGAGAGGGGCACGAAACAAGTCATCTTAGAGAACCTGTCGACCACCATTAGGATAAATGTATACCCCCTAGACACTGGCAGTTCTCCCAGGAAATCAATGGATATGTGGGACCATGGGCGTTCGCCATTAGGCACAGGTTGGAGTAGGCCCACTGGGAGGTGTCTGGGGGTTTTGGCACAAGCACAGGTGGCACAGGTTGCAGTGAATGTGGAGCAATCGGCTCTAAGGGAGGGCCACCAAAATACTTGTGAGAGAGACCATATTAATTGATCCCTCCCAATATGCCCAGCAGCCTTAGATGAGTGATATGTCTCAAGCAGACGGGTACGGAATGGCTCATCCACAAAACACTTGCCCACTGGGGTCTCTGGAGGTGCAGTAGCCTGGGACACCAAAATTTCCTCCCCCAGTGGCGAAGTGATGCTAGTACATACAGTAGCCAAAATACGATCTGGCTGAATAATTGGCACAGGTTTTTCATTCTTCTCAACTTCTGGCCCAAATTGTCTGGACAGGGCATCTGCCCTAACGTTTTTTGAGCCCGGTAGATAGGATACCACAAAATTAAATCGAGAAAGAAACAATGCCCGTCTAGCCTGGTGGGAGGACAACCTTTTTGCTTCTGAGAGATAAGTCTTATGGTCAGTTAGAATTAACACTGGGGTTCTGGTGCCCTCCAGTAGGTGATGCCATTCCTTCAATGCGAGAATAATAGCCAGGAGTTCTCTGTCACCAATTTCATAATGGCTCTGGGCACTTGAAAGTTTTTTAGAAAAGAACCCACAAGGTCTCAGGGTGCCACCCACAACTGGGCGCTGGGAAAGTACTGTCCCTACCCCTATTTCAGAGGCATCAACTTCCAAGGTAAACGGCAAAGCAGGATTGGGGTGGGACAGTACAGGAGCAGATGCAAAGCAGACTTCAATGTCTCAAAAGCGTTTTCAGCTGCCTCGGACCATTGAGAAGGATTAGCGCCCTTGTGCATGAGCTCAGACAGAGGTTTAACCATCGTAGAAAATTTCTGGATACATTTCCTATAATAATTGGCAAAGCCCAGAAAGCGTTGGATAGTTTTTAACCCCTTGGGACGTGGCCACTGTAAGACTGCTGCGAGTTTCTCCTGATCCATGGCAATGCCATCTTTAGAGATCATGAACCCCAGGAAAGGCACTTTGGATCTGTGAAACTCGCATTTTTCTCATTTACAAAATAGTTTATTTTTGCGTAAGCGAAGCAAGACCTCGGACACATCCTTGATGTGTTGGGTTAGGTTAACAGAATGTATAAGTATATCATCGAGGTATACGACCACACAAGACTGAAGCATGTCACGGAGGATGTAATTGATTAACTCTTGAAATACCGCAGGTGCGTTACAGAGACCAAATGGCAATACTAGGTATTCATATTGCCCAGACCTAGTATTAAATGCCGTTTTCCACTCATCCCCAGCCATAAATCTGATCATGTTATAAACGGCCTGTAGACAGAGTTTCGTAAAGATGGAGGAGCTTTTAAACCTGTCAAATAGCTCAGTAATAAGTGGTATGGGGTAGGCATTCTTAGACATGAGTTTATTCAGTGCACGGTAATCAATACAAGGTCTTAGTTCGCCATTTTTCTTTTTTACAAGAAAGAAACCGGCACCAGCCGGAAAAGTGGACTTGCGTATAATCCCTCCTTTGAGGGCGTCCTCAGTGTAGTCCTCCATAGCCTTATTCTCATTGCAGGACAATGGGTATGTGCGACCCCTGGGAGGCACCACACCCAGAGGCAAATCAATAGCGCAATCATACGGTCTGTGCTGAGGCAATGTGCTAGCCTCTCCCTTACTGAATATGTCACTGAATTCACAGTATTCAGCTGGCATGGAGGAGAGGTACATAAAATCTTGACAGGGTGCAACAAACAGTGTTTCATACAATACTCAGACCATGATCTAACCTCACATCTCTGCCAATTAAACTGGGGGTTATGCAGATGCAGCCATGGGAACCCCAGAATGACCGCATGATGAGGGGAATTAATTATCTGGAAACGTAATTCCTCCTTGTGGAGGGCCCCAATGGACATAGTAATAGGAATAGTTTCCATAGTAATCAATGCAGGTTCCAAAGGTCTGCCGTCCATGGCTTCAATGGCTAAGGGAGTGTTCCTTTTGACCAAAGGAATTTTGTGTAATTCGGCAAATGAACAATCCATGAAGTAACCGGCTGCGCCAGAATCTACCAGGGCCAACACTTCCACAAGCTGCTCAGCCCACAAAAATACTACATGGATGGTGGGTTTCTGTGTACTTGAATCTAGGGACTGCTGTACACCACCTAGGGCCTGTCCCCCAAGGTACCCTAGATGCGTCAGTTTCCCGGCCGTACCGGACAAGTGCGTAATAAATGCCCAGCCTTGCCACAGTATAAGCATAAACCCTGCCTTCTGCGGTGCGCCCATTCCTCCCTCGTGAGTTTGGTGAACCCGAGTTGCATTGGTTTGCTAGGCTTGGGTGAACTGTCAGGAGGAATGGGAGGTGAGGGTGGGTTCAAAAGGCTGCCATGCCCATAGTTTCTGGATCTCGGCCTTCGATCTTTAGCCATGCTTCTTTCACGAATACGGAGTCAATTAGCATGACATAATCAATGTATTCGTCCAAGTCACTGGGTACATCTCTGGCAGCTATTTCATCTTTGATAAGGTCAGCCAAACCTTGGGCAAAAGCTGCCACTAACGCCTCATTATTCCATCCTACCTCTGCTGCCAATGTATGAAATTCTATGGCGTAATCGCCCACGGTACGATCACCCTGTTGTATCTCCATCAATCTTTTGGCAGCAGAGGCGGCTCTACCAGGGACCTCAAACACTCTCCGGAACTTTCGTACAAACTCACTGAAGTTTTGAGTGCAGGGTTTGGCATTTTCCCATAGAGGATTAGCCCAAGCCAGGTATCACGGTGCCCGTGATTGCTGCTTTGCTATGCCTATCACCTATAGGGGGCTCCCATTGGCTGCTTGACTTTGGCCTGCCTCATATTGCCTATTTAAACCTAGCTTGGGCACCCTTTAGTTGCCCTTTCGTGGTGTCTCTGAGTTTTTTTCCACCATGCTACAGAAGCTTTATTGGCCATTCTGCTGTTCCTGAGTACCTGCGTTCCAGAGTTCCCGAGTTCCTGCTGTTCCAGTACCTCTGTCTGCTGTGTTGTTTCCAGTCCTGTTCATGTTGAGTTTCCTATAGTTGCTGTTTCCTGCTACTGATCTCCATTACTGTTCCAGATCCGGTTGGATATCCTTGCTGGTTCCTGTTTCTTCCTGAGCCTGGTTCCTACAGCAGGGCGCTGGCGCGGGCGCTGGTTTGCTCCACTGTGTCATGACACTATTCATTGAGAGTTGGTTGCTCCCAGCGTGTGGACGCTGGTTCGCTCTAAAGCCTTGTGGCTATATCACACTAAACTCTGTTGGTTCCCAGCATGCGGATGCTGGTTCGCTCCAAAGCCTTGCGGCTATATTATACAAAACGTTGTTGGTTCCCAGCGTGCGGACGCTGGTTCGCTCCATAGCCTTGCGGCTATATTATACAAAACTCTGTTGGTTCCCAGCGTGCGGACGCTGGTTCGCTCCAAAGCCTTGTGGCTATATATTACAAGACTTTGTTGGTTCCCAGCGTGCGGACGCTGGTTCGCTCCAAAGCCTGGCGGCTACATTATACAAAACTCTGTTGGTTCCCAGCGTGCGGACGCTGGTTCGTGCCAAAGCCTTGCGGCTATATTATACAAAACTCTGTTGGTTCCCACCGTGCGAAAGCTGGTTCACTCCATAGCCTTGCGGCTATATTACAGAATACTCTGTTGGCTCCCAGTGTGAGGACGCTGGTTCGCTCCTGGCCCTTGTGGCTCTCTACTCAGTTATTGTTGGTACTTAGTGTGCGGTCCAGTCCTTGATTGCCTTATTCCATCTACACCGTGATAAGGGCCACATATTATCTATAGTATTTGGGCTACACATTTTATTACATCATAGACTGTCATTTCCCTCTGACAGTAATTGGGGCCACTCTGGTTGACACCTCGCCCATTGGGTTGCTCTGCCCAGTATATTGGTAAGGCCGGTAGAACCTATTATATTCCATCTTATGGTTGCCTTACCCGGTATTGGCAGGGCCGGTAGAACCCAGCCTTTCTGTGTTCCTTCAGGCTGCCTTACCCGGTATATTGGCAGGGCCGGTAGAGTCTGTTAACTGGTTATCCGTTTGGCTGCCTTGCTCGGTATTTTGGCAGGGCCGGTAGAGCCTGTATTATCCTGACTATCTTTGGGCTGCCTTGCCCGGTATATTGGCAGGGCCGGTAGAGCCTGTACCATCCTGACTATTGTCTGGTTGCCTTTCCCGGTATATTGGTAGGGCCGGTAAAGCCACCTTACAGTGTCTGCCCAGGCTGCCTTGCCCGGTATATTGGCAGGGCCGGTAGAGTCTGATTCCATATTACCGTTCTACTTACTATTTTATGTATTGTATGTCGTGTATGAAATCCCATGGGATTATTTTAAATTTTCTCAATAAAGTTGTGTTTTTACCTAACCTTACGTCTGAGAGTCGTAACTAACAGTGACACCAGGGCTCCACCTGTTAGCAAGGATATCATGTACCCGACCTTACTCCGGTCATTAGGAAAGGCATGAGGCGTTAGTTCCAGGAATATCTCTAATTGATTAATAAACCCCCTGCATAGGGTAGGTTCGCCATCATAACTTAATGGTAATGGCGCCGCTGCTGGTAAACCTCTGGTTGGTGCAGCAGGACCCACGGAATGATTGTCCGGTGTTAAAACTGGGGGGACCACCGGATTCTGATTGGGTTTGTCAAGGTGTATCGTACGCTCAAGTAATGTCTGCAAGGCCAGTGCCAACTGGTCCAGGAGCTGCTCGTGCACATCCATCCTCCAATGGATGTTCTGTGAATTACCTTCACATTTATTGTCTGAGGTCATGGCCCTTTAGTACTGTAACGGTTTTGTACGACACTCAGACCCAGTAGGTTAGAATAAAACACAGTTTTATTAAAAGACACAATTAGAATGCCCACTACAGGCTATATAATATGACAGGAAAATATCAATCATGTACATATGCCCTCTCAGGCCCAGTATACAAAGGTATAGAACAGATACTGTCACAGGACAGGCATAATCAGGCAATTCCAGCACAACATGGGTTAAAGTTCATGGAAGGTACTCAGTCTCTGATGTGGTGTGTTTGACAACGCCCAGTAAGATGGTAAAGGTAGCAAGAGACTGTGGTGCGAGATGTGAATGTACCTAGTCAGTGAAGCAGGACTGAGACTCTTCCCTGTGCTGAGCAGAAATGGAGGCCACAATACTCAGTCTGCAAACACCAGCACCAGCGGAAGTAAGAATGTCGCCCAAGCGACACGTCAGGATCAGGATCGCTGCTGGATCTCAATGCAGGAACGTCAGGCTAACCGGGTCAGGTCACGGAGCAGGAACGTCAGCCAGGCTGGGTCGAATCACGGAGCAGGAACATCAGACAAGCTGGGTCGGATCACGGAGCAGGAACGTCAGCCAGGCCGGGTCGAATCACGGAGCAGGAACCAATAGGAGTAGTCAAACGGGCCAAGTCGGTACACAGGAACGCAGGAACACAGCAACACAGTAGCACTGGTACAGGAACACCACCAAAGGGCACCTGACAGGTGCCAGAGGCCCGGTATATGAAGGCCATACTGGGCGGGCCAAACCAAGGCCTACCATAGAGTTTGGTCTACTTTTCACAAGTGGTGCGCAGACAAGTCTGTGTCCTAACAGGAGTTTGACCTCCCTTTGGGGTTATTCTTTCTTCAGGATGGATTGAGCAATATCCTTGAAGGTTTAAATTTCAGCAATTTCTGTGTTCTTTCAAAGATGTATTGCCACCATTATGGATGTCAAGGTGTTCCTTCACGGGGGTGGATCATTCCTTCTCTGCCTTTAAGACTCCCACTCCTCCGTGGGACATTAATTTGGTTTTGGGCATTTTGCAGAGGCCTCCCTTTGAGCACCTTGCTTCCATCCCTTTGCATCAATTGATACTTAAGATGGACTTTGTTTTGGCCGTGGTCTCATTTTGCAGAGTTGCTGAGTTGCAGGACTTGTCTTGCAAAACACTTTTCCTCATCTACCATAAGGACAAGGTGGTGCTTTGAACCTGTCAGGAGTTTCTTCCTAAGGTGGTTTCTGAGTTCCACATCAATCAGGAAATTGTGGTGCCTTCCTTTTATCCTAACCCAAAGTCTGACAAGAAGAATGATCTCCATTTGTTGGGCGTGGTGCTGTGTCTTAACTTTTATGTGCACCACACTGAGCTTTTTCATAAGGCCGACTCTCTGTTTGTCATTCCTGAGGATCCTAGGACAGGTCAAGCTGCTTCCAAGGTCACTGTGGTCTTTTGGATTAAGGCTACCATATGACAGGCGTATGAGCTCAGAAAGACACCTATTCCCTTTAAGGTCATAGCACATTCTACTAGTCTGTGGGGTCCTCCATGGCCTACAAGAATTAGGCCTCAGCTGAGCACTTGTGCAAGGCAGTGACTTGATCCACACTGCACACCTTTGCTAAGCACTACCTGTTAGGGACCAGGAACCAGACAGACACAAAATGTGAAGTGCAAAATGCCTTTATTGAAATAAACAAAGCCAAATAGTGATCCAGGAACGTAAACCAAAAGATAAGCCGGGATCAGGAACCAAGATGTGTACTCAGACAAGCCGGGGTCAGGAATACAGAGGGCAGAGATGTCAGGAACAGGCCAGAAGTCAGAAGCCAGAAAGGATGTCAGAGGAAGCCATGTCATGCACAGATAATCATGAACTCAGGAGAACGCACTTGAAGCCAGAAACAACACAAGGGCAAGGAGGAAATGGGCCTAGCTGCTTTAAATAGCCAGGAAGGGGTTGGCTGATAGCAATCACGTGAGTAACCATGGAAATAGAAAGATAAAGGCAGATCGTTATTTACCTGCCATACACAAGGAGCAGCTTGTATCATCAGCAGAGTGTAAAAGCACAGAGCAGTTCAGCCAAACCATGACACTACCGTGTCAATGTCCGGGTTTAGGCTGAAGCCATCTTTGTCCGAAAGGTCCTGCATACAGCTGTGCCTGTCTAAGGACCTGTACTCTTAGTTGCCTTACTGTTGATTCAGTTGTTTGAGCCCCATTTCTTCTTCTTGGGTGATTTGTAAGTTCAACGTCCATTTGACATTTTTCTCTTTGGGTTATTCCAATTCTGGATAGTGTGTGGGAACTCCGGTATCATGGCGAGAGGTGTGAAGTCCTTTCTCCTTTTTTTTCTACCTCTGGCAGCTTAGCGTAGTATATCCCCATGGTACTTATGTTCCATAATGGACATAAGAGAAAATATGCTTTTAGTGTTCTTACCTGTTAAATCCTTTAGTCCACATAGAACACAAATCTCCCACCCAATGGAAGGGACCTTGGTTTGGCCTTGCCTGTCTGGACTGTGGAGTCCTTTTAGTCTCTTTCTTCTCACATGAGATTTGCTTCTTCTTTAGTGTTGAGCGAGCATGCTCGGCCGATGCTCGGATCGGCTCGAGCATCGCTCTGCTCGGCACATGGCGGTACTCGTACGAGTACCGCCATGTGCTCGCCCGCCATGTTCGGGTGGCAGGGATCTGTGCCGAAGGAGGCACAGATCTTACAGACGCTCCGCTGGACCACCAGGGACTGGAGGTAGGGGACATGTGGAGATGGAAGGGGGCATTGTGGAGATGAAGGGGGACATTGTGGAGATGAAGGGGGACATTGTGGAAGGGGGACATTGTGGAAGGGGGGCATTGCGGAGATGAAGGGGGCATTGCGGAGATGAAGGGGGACATTGTGGAAGGGGGACATTGTGGAAGGGGGGCATTGCGGAGATGAAGGGGGCATTGTGGAGATGAAGGGGGCATTGCGGAGATGAAGGGGGACATTGTGGAAGGGGGACATTGTGGAAGGGGGGCATTGCGGAGATGAAGGGGGCATTGCGGAGATGAAGGGGGCATTGCGGAGATGAAGGGGGACATTGTGGAAGGGGGACATTGTGGAAGAGGGGCATTGTGGAGATGAAGGGGGGCATTGAACAGGCACCCTCCCCTCATCAGAGCAGGGGGTGCCTGGTGTAATGCTCGAGTCCTCCCATTGAATTCAATGGGGCTCGGGTGCTCGGCCGAGCACTCGAGCCTCCGGGGGTGCTCGGTCAGAGCACCCAAACCCCCGAGCATCGGGGTGCTCGCTCAACACTATTCTTCTTCTCTTGCTTGCCTTGTTCGGAGGCTTAGGTCACATTCATACTGAAGATTACAAGACGGAGGAGGGGTTGAGCTGGTGGAGGGACTGGTAGTCTCCATCTATAAGACTGTGTCTTTTGAGATGTGTCCTGCCCTCCAAAAGGAGGTACTCAGCCCCCCATGGTACCTGTGTTCCATATTGACTAAAGAGAAGAGGATTTAACAGGTAAAAACACTAGTGTCCTATTATAAGCTTCCATTATGCATAGCCTTCATTGACTAAAAAAAGGCCTTTGACTCAGTGAAATTCGATGTATAGTTGTTTCCTCTCTAGGAGTGAAAAAGTTATGCGCTTAGTCACTATATAAGCACAAAAAATATTAAAACAAAAAAGACTTAAAATTGCACTTACCTGAGCGTGGGGTGCTGCTCTTTGTAATAGGACTTCACAAGCCGCAGTCCTGATCACCAAAGAGTGTTTTACAAAAAATATTTTTGTACAGAAAGCGCAACCACAACACCTATTTTGAGGAGGTATAGCTTACCTCTCTATTTACAAGTGCCAAATCAAACAATTAGAAAATTAGAAAAAAATAAAAATAAAAACATCATTTGAAGTCAGTAATATCATAAATTATGAAATGTTGTTCCCAGAGAAATTTCACACATCAATAATTGATATGTGTATGTTAATGGGAACTGTTTACTATTATAAATATGTAATCAGAAAGCCCTTACATATCAAACAGCAAGAGTTAAAATGTTATATATTTATTAAGAAAAAAATTACATAAAAAATAAAATAAATATCATGCAGAACCTATAAAGGTTCAAAATAAATCCAGAAGTGTGGGGCCACTAAAAGGAAAAGTGGAATCACCTCACCACTGGAAAAAAGGTACCCAAATACAAATAAAAAACAATAATGCTCAAAATACAATTAAAATAGTATACTAATGTAATATAAAATAATATTGAAAAGAATGTTACCCACAGGGAGATAAGTGGAAATAAAGATATAGCTCAACGCGTTTCGTGGCGTTAAAGGGCGCCACTTCATCAGGAGCAATAATAATAATAATAATAATCAAATGAATCAGTGAAAAAGCAATAATCAATGCTCTGATCAACCAGGGAATAGATAGATCATTCATTAATATCTTCCAACCAATATATGAAAATGCAACTGCATCAATACAGGTCAACAATGATAAAATCCAGATCAACATAGAAAAGAACATCTGACCAGGAGACACAATTTCCACAACAATATTTTCTGCTTGTTTATCAACAAAATGCAATTAATGTGTAAGAAATATAAAATACAAAGGAAAATCATAGTAGATGGACAAGAACTATAAGAGGTGAACAAGCATATTTACTTTAGACAGGAAATGTCAACAGATGGAAACACCATGATGGAAATTGAGCAATGTATACTACTGGAATGGCAAACATTTGAAAAACTTAGTATTACTGTCTTTAAGACAAATTAACCACTCTGCCTCAAGCAAAAGGTTTTTGAACAATGTCTTCACATAGGCCAGTGCCGAGGCCACCCCCTTCAAAGTGTGAGCAATTTTTAAGAAAAATTGGTTTTCAAATCAGTGTCCAACACTCTCAGAACATATTCAGTGGGTGGAACATTGTAGCAAGTTGACTCCAGCAGGACTGATTTTACTGCATCAAAACCTGCACTATAGGGTATTATAAAATATACAACGAGATAACATCTATTGCAACCAATAAGATATCCATCAAGAATATGTAAATTGATGAGTAGATGAATAAAAGTACCTGAGTCTTTCAAATAGGCAGGAAGCTTTTGAATGGATGGTTGTAGCAAGGAGTCCAACCAAATGCTTAATGGATGCAATAAACTGTCTCAAGCAGAGACAATTGGGCATTAGGCTGGATAGCTCAGGACTTTCAGGAAAATCATGAAGGAGAAATTCCACTAACTCCAAATCAATAAAACCAGCCTGTGTTCCCAAAGAAATTCAGTTTTGGATGATTGTTTTGAAACTCTTCACATGATCAGTGTTTAATTTAATATACGTATTACTGTCTAAGAGGTCTCTAAACATTTTAGATTTATAATTGTCGTTGCTTTGAATAACAATCCCCCCAACCCTTGTCATCAGGGTAGATGACCACAAGGTATGTAGGTGAACGTCCACTTCTCATTTTCTCAAGCTCGATAGGTCTGTATAGAATTCTTTAATTGTGGTATGCGGTGTAATACATGAGAATGGTGTGTACCACCACTGTTATGGATATATAATGTATTATATTAGCAAAGGAAGCATTTTTTTGCATTTTATGTTTGTATGACATAGCCTGGAGCAACAATGTAAAATTTACTTCATGTGAGACACCATGAAAAAAGCTGAATTTGTTCTGAAAAATAATAAAAAAAGCATAATATATTGTTTTCCCTAAATAACTAGAAAGTTACTTCAATGAATCATACCTAAGAAAATGGATAGCAAAATGTTGGAGAAACCTCTGTCACTAAAAGGATTAAATCAAAGTACAGTAACCAATAACAGCACTTGAACATATGCATAAATGTACATGTTTGTATATTTTACAAAGATCATCATATAGGAGTGTGATCTCTCATACACAGATTAAAGAAACATATTTACACTTACCTATTTATATCTGTTTACAGAGCCTTATCAAAGGCAAGACACCCTAGGGCCCAGGCATATTCAGGGGGCCCAAAAATCCCCCCCCCCCACTTCCATGCAAAGTGAACAGGTTACTCAAGAAGACATACCCTCAACTTGTCCACAAACAAAACAAAGCACTTAGGGTGCATGTGTCAAAACTCTTCATTTTGTCCTGGCACATGCAAATGTGTAAGAGGGAGGGGCTAGATGATACGGCTGTGCTCTGAGCTGACTAACTGTATTTTAGAAGAGCTCCCGCCGACTCCTTCTTTTGGCCAGTGACTCATCATCATCAAGAAGTGGTGCCAAATTAATTCACATCATATCCTCGAGGTGAACAGTAAGACAATATAAAAGCAGTATTACAATAATGACTTCCCAATTTGCCTGTCAATATATGACAAAGATTTATACTATTAAAAAAAAATGCAAAGATACAAAGGAAGCAATTACAAGGAAACAACGAGTTTGTCTCTTACCCCTTATCAGTAAATCATTGTTATATGGGGTTAATGGGAATACACATCTGGTTATTGCAGTATGTTGCAATGTGAGAGTGTGACACCCTCACTTTGCAATGCATTGTAGTAACCAGAAGTGTATTCCTATTAACCCCATATAACAATGATTTAAACTATCTGGAGCACCCCATAAGAGGTATGAAACAGACTGGGTGATGTCCTTGTAATTGCTTTATGCGTATCTTTACACTTTTTCATTTATTATAAATCTTTGTCATATATATATAGGTGCCAGCAGGCAAAGGGTTAATTAGAAATACAACTTTCTGTCTTGAATATAGGAGCCATAGCAACAAAAATGCTTGTACTATTTTGATTTTAAATGCTGCATGTATTTTCTTACAATATTGTTTTAATTTTTTTTACTGTACACATTATTATGGTGATGGGCTTGTTTGGGTGCCAGTTTCATAGGGTATATATTCAAGGAGTGCCCAATTTGGGGTCCTGTCTAGGGCCATGTGAAGTCTTAATCAAGGTTCTGCCTTTAGTGTGTCTGGTACATTCAAATACAAATAACATGTATTGTATTAACAGCCCCCTGTTTGAGCCAGGTGTATCTGAATGTTTCACAAAAATAAAGCAATCTGAAAAATAACCATTCAGGAAAAGCCCAAAGGAAAAAGTTGGTCTGAGCATTGAAGGATGGAAAATTCCCATAGCTGCTCTTCAGGATGCCCTGAATCTAATCTGGACTGATAGATTTTTAGTTCCACCAGTAGGACCCCTGCACAAAGGCCACAGGATGTAGTTACCACACACTCTTCACATGACTAGAGACTGCAAGTACTGAGGCCCATACCATGCAATAAGTCCTAATAGTCAACCTGCATCTCACAAGAAAGACTACTGACAACCAATACAGCTTGCTCAGGATAGGAGGGAAATGCTCAGATTTACATTTTTAACTGTTAGGTTTACTTATGAGTAGTGATGAGCGAGCACCCCAATGCTCGGGTGTTCGGGTGCTCTGACCGAGCACCCCCTGAGGCTCGAGTGCTCGGCCGAGCACCCGAGCCCCATTGAAGTCAATGGGAGGACTCGAGCATTACACCAGGCACCCCCTGCTCTGATGAGGGGAGGGTGCCTGGTCCATAGGAAAAGGGCAGAAAAGGATGGAAACACCACAGAAATGGTTCAGGGACAGCATAGGGAGGATGTCTGGATGCATCTTGGACTCCAACATCGCTGCTGGGAACGATCTTTCGCCCGTAGTACGCCATTTTTACAGACTGACCATAAAACACACAAAAAGGAAAATAAAAACGACTTTAGGCGAAAAATTGTTACCAAACAATATTTGCTGTATATTTACTTGTATATCATCTGCAAATTCTCCCAAAAATTTCCTTGATTTTCTGAAGTGAGGCCATGATTAAGAGGGAAACGTGCGCAGAGGCAAATTATCCCAAAAATTTCCTTGGTTTTCTGAAGTGAGGCCATGATTAAGAGGGAAACGTGCGCAGAGGCAAATTATCCCAAAAATTTCCTTGATTTTCTGAAGTGAGGCCATGATTAAGAGGGAAACGTGCGCAGAGGCAAATTATCCCCAAAATTTCCTTGATTTTCTGAAGTGAGGCCATGATTAAGAGGGAAACGTGCGCAGAGGCAAATTATCCCAAAAATGTCCTTGATTTTATTGAACTGAGGCCATGATTAAGAGGGAAACGTGCGCTGAGCTGACCATCTAAAACATTATGGGTGAGGGTCTGCTGCAGAGCTGACCATCCTAAACATTATATGCGAAGGCCCGCTAGTGAGCTGACGCTATAAAACATTATATGCGAAGGCCCGCTAGTGAGCTGACGCTATAAAACATTATATGCGAAGGCCCGCTAGTGAGCTGACGCTATAAAACATTATATGAGAGGGACCGCTAGAGAGCTGACCCAATAAAACATTATATGAGAAGGACCGCTGGTGAGCTGACCTATATAAAAATTGTCAAACAGGGCCCGCTGGTGAGCTGGCCCTATATAAAAATTATATCACAGGGCCCGCTGGTGAGCTGGCCCTATATAAAAATTATAGCACAGGGCATATGGAAGAGGAGGAGGAGGATGAGAAGATTAAGAGTCAACCATATACCCGTTTTTTGGGTGGAAGGGGTGAATGGGAATACAGAGTATTCCCATCATTGTAAATAATATATGTAAAGTGAGTTTATGTTCCCCCGGGGCTTTCCTCCAGTGGAGTGGAGAAGTCAGGGGAAATCCAGGCCTTGTTCATTTTTATAAGTGTCAACCTATCAGCATTGTCGGTGGAAAGGCGGATACGCTTATCTGTTATGATGCCACCAGCAGCACTAAATACCCGCTCAGACAGAACGCTGGCGGCAGGGCAGGCCAGCACCTCCAAAGCGTAGAGTGCCAGTTCATACCACGTGTCCAGCTTGGACACCCAGTAGTTGTAAGGCACAGAGGGATCATTGAGGACGCTGACACGGTCTGCTACGTACTCCTTCACCATCTTCCAAAACTTTTCCCTCCTTGTGACACTAGGCTGCGCATCAGGGTGAGGGTGCTGGCGGGGTGTCATGAAGGTGTCCCACGCCTTGGAGAGTGTTGCCCTGCCTTTCTCGGAACTGCTGTGTGCTCCCCTTTTCTCCCCTTCTCGGTTGGCCAAGGTAGCACGTACTCTGCCGCCAGCGTTGTCAGATGGAAAATTTTGGAGCAATTTTTCAACAAGAACCTTCTGGTATTGCACCATTTTGCTTGTCCTCTCCACCGGAGGAATGAGAGATGAGAAATTCTCTTTGTAGCGGGGGTCCAGAAGGGTGAACACCCAGTAATCCGTGTTGTCTAATATGCGTACAACGCGTGGGTCACGGGAAAGGCAGCCTAACATAAAGTCAGCCATGTGTGCCAGAGTACCAACAGTCAAGATTTCGCTGTCCTCACCAGGAGGATGACTCTCAATATCCTCATCCTCTTCCTCCTCTTCTGCCCACCCACGCTGAAGAGATGGAACTAAAGTTCCATGGCTACCCTCTGTAGCGGAGGCAACCGTGTCTTCCTCCTCCTCCTCCTCCAATTGTCGCTGAGAAGACGAAGTGAGGGTGCTCTGGCTATCACCTTGTGTAAGCTCTTCCTCCCGCATTTCCACCTCTTCCACATGCAAAGCGTCGGTTTTAATTGTGAGCAGCGAGCGTTTCAGTAGACACAGAAGTGGGATGGTTACACTGATAATAGCGTTATCGCCGCTCACCATCTGTGTCGATTCCTCAAAATTGCGTAAAACCTCGCAGAGGTCTGACATCCATTCCCACTCCTCACTTCTGATTACAGGAAGTTGAACGGAGAGGCGACGACCGTGTAACAGCTGGTACTCCACTACTGCCCTCTGCTGCTCACAAAGCCGGGCCAACATGTGGAAGGTGGAGTTCCAGCGCGTGCTCACGTCACACAGCAGCCGGTGAGCTGGCAATTGTAAGCGCTGCTGCAGCTTCAACAGGCCGGCCGAAGCTGTAGATGACTTACGGAAATGTGCACACACACGGCGCACCTTGGTCAAGAGATCATGCACATTGGGGTAGGTTTTTAGAAATCGCTGAACCACTAAATTAAATACATGCGCTAGGCATGGTACGTGTGTGAGCTTGCCGAGCTCCAAAGCCGCCACCAAGTTACACCCATTATCACACACAACCATGCCTGGTTGCAGGTTGAGTGGCAAGAGCCACTGCTCGGTCTGGTGACTAATCCCCTGCAACAGCTCTGAGGCCGTGTGCTGTTTGTCCCCAAGGCAGATCAGCTTCAGCACGGCCTGTTGACGCTTCCCCACTGCAGTGCTACACTGCTTCCAGCTACTGGCTGATGGGGGAGTGGCGCTGCGTGTAGAGAATTCGGAGGTGGAAACGGAGGAGGAGGAGCCAATAACGTAGGTGCTGGCGGAAACCCTGATGGAGGTAGGGCCCGCAATCCTCGGCGTGGGTAGCACCCGTGCCATCCCAGGGTCCGAGTCGCTCCCAGCCTCCACGACATTCACCCAGTGTGCCGTCAGGGAAATGTAGCGTCCCTGGCCACAAGCACTTGTCCATGTGTCAGTCGTTAAGTGGACCTTCCCAGTAACTGCGTTGGTCAGGGCACGGGTGATGTTACGGGACACATGGTGGTGTAATGCGGGGATGGCACACCGGGAAAAGTAGTGGCGGCTGGGGACCGCGTACCGAGGGACAGCTGCTGCCATCAGGCTGCGGAAGGACTCAGTCTCCACAAGCCTAAATGGCAGCATTTCGATGGCCAGTAATTTGGAAAGGTGTGAGGTTAGTGCTATGGCCTGTGGGTGGGTGGCTGGGTATTTTCGCTTGCGCTCAAATGCCTGGGGTAACGACATTTGGACGCTGTGCTGGGACAGGGAAGTGGATGTGGTCGCTGATGGTGCTTCAGATGGTACAGGTGCAGGGCGGGAGGTATGCGGGCCTGCGCCTTCGACAGGCGATTGGCCGGCACCGAAAACAGGGGAAGAGGAGGCAGTGGTGTGGCCTGCAGACACAGATGGGCGATCCAGGCGTTCCTCCCACTTACTACGGTGCTTGGATGCCATGTGTCGGATCATGCTGGTGGTGGTGAGGTTTCTAGTGTTCATGCCTCGGCTCATTCTGGTGTGGCATAGGTTGCAAACTACAATTCTTTTGTCGTCCGCACTTTCCTTAAAAAAACGCCATACCGCGGAACACCTACCCTTTGGCAAAGGAGATTTACGCAAGGGGGTGCTCCGTGGAACATTTGCGGGCCGGTTTGGTGCGGTCCGCCTTCTTTCTGTAGCCACACCACTGCCTCTTCCAGCCTGTTGCGGTGCTGCAGATGGCTCACCCTCAGGACTGCTGTCATCGCTCGGCTCTACACCTTCCCAGGTGGGGTCAGTCACCTCATCGTCCACCAAGTCCTCCTCCACTTCCTCACTCTGATCATCCTCCCCATGTCTTGATCCCACCACATACTCAGTCATTGACAACTGTATAACATTCTCCTCAACAAGGTCTTGAGACGGTAATAGTGGTTGATTTAATGGCAACTGTGTCTCATCATCATCATCATCATCCACTACTTCCTTTGACCTTAAATGCCGTTCACATCTGTCATCTTCTTGTGATTGGGTACCCTCTAGAGGTTGTGAATCAGGGCACAAGATGTCATGTTCCTCTGCAAGCGTGCTTGGAGAGAGGGTCAGATGAAGGATTGGTGATGAGACGAGCTCCTCACTATATCCCAGTGTGGGATCACTTCTTTGACCAGACCGTCTATGGTGGGAGGAAGGATGATCAGAGTGAGGATTATGTTGACCAGACTCTTGGCTACTGAGAGTGGACTTGGTGGAAGACAGGGTGGTGCTTAACCGACTGGAAGCAGTATCAGCTGTCATCCAACCGACCACCTGTTCGCAGTGGTCGGACCTCGAGAGTGATGTCCTGCGACGCCCTGTAAAATTAGACATGAAGCTAGGTATGGTGGATGTCTTTCTTTCTTGTGCTCTGGCACCAGGCACAGTTTCTCCGCGTCCTGACCCGCGCCCTGAACTATCAGGATCACGTCCACTTCCCAGTCCCTTTTTACCCGCCTTCTTCATCTTACACGGAATATGTGACTTTAATATTTGAGTTTGAAAACTTAACAGTATTTCTTCCTATTCTGCAACTGTGCAGAGTACACAGAATAGGCTGCTAAACTGCGGTGACACACACTGAATGGAATATGTGACTTTAATATTTGAGTTTGAAAACTTAACAGTATTTCTTCCTATTCTGCAACTGTGCAGAGTACACAGAATAGGCTGCTAAACTGCGGTGACACACACTGAATGGAATATGTGACTTTAATATTTGAGTTTGAAAACTTAACAGTATTTCTTCCTATTCTGCAACTGTGCAGAGTACACAGAATAGGCTGCTAAACTGCGGTGACACACACTGAATGGAATATGTGACTTTAATATTTGAGTTTGAAAACTTAACAGTATTTCTTCCTATTCTGCAACTGTGCAGAGTACACAGAATAGGCTGCTAAACTGCGGTGACACACACTGAATGGAATATGTGACTTTAATATTTGAGTTTGAAAACTTAACAGTATTTCTTCCTATTCTGCAACTGTGCAGAGTACACAGAATAGGCTGCTAAACTGCGGTGACACACACTGAATGGAATATGTGACTTTAATATTTGAGTTTGAAAACTTAACAGTATTTCTTCCTATTCTGCAACTGTGCAGAGTACACAGAATAGGCTGCTAAACTGCGGTGACACACACTGAATGGAATATGTGACTTTAATATTTGAGTTTGAAAACTTAACAGTATTTCTTCCTATTCTGCAACTGTGCAGAGTACACAGAATAGGCTGCTAAACTGCGGTGACACACACTGAATGGAATATGTGACTTTAATATTTGAGTTTGAAAACTTAACAGTATTTCTTATTATTCTGCAACTGTGCAGAGTACACAGAATAGGGTGCTAAACTGCGGTGACACACACTGAATGGAATATGTGACTTTAATATTTGAGTTTGAAAACTTAACAGTATTTCTTCCTATTCTGCAACTGTGCAGAGTACACAGAATAGGCTGCTAAACTGCGGTGACACACACTGAATGGAATATGTGACTTTAATATTTGAGTTTGAAAACTTAACAGTATTTCTTCCTATTCTGCAACTGTGCAGAGTACACAGAATAGGCTGCTAAACTGCGGTGACACACACTGAATGGAATATGTGACTTTAATATTTTACTTTGAAGACTTAACAGTATTTCTTCCTATTCTGCAACTGTGCAGAGTACACAGAATAGGCTGCTAAACTGCGGTGACACACACTGAATGGAATATGTGACTTTAATATTTGAGTTTGAAAACTTAACAGTATTTCTTCCTATTCTGCAACTGTGCAGAGTACACAGAATAGGCTGCTAAACTGCGGTGACACACACTGAATGGAATATGTGACTTTAATATTTGAGTTTGAAAACTTAACAGTATTTCTTCCTATTCTGCAACTGTGCAGAGTACACAGAATAGGCTGCTAAACTGCGGTGACGCACACTGAATGGAATATGTGACTTTAATATTTGAGTTTGAAAACTTAACAGTATTTCTTCCTATTCTGCAACTGTGCAGAGTACACAGAATAGGCTGCTAAACTGCGGTGACGCACACTGAATGGAATATGTGACTTTAATATTTGAGTTTGAAAACTTAACAGTATTTCTTCCTATTCTGCAACTGTGCAGAGTACACAGAATAGGCTGCTAAACTGCGGTGACGCACACTGAATGGAATATGTGACTTTAATATTTGAGTTTGAAAACTTAACAGTATTTCTTCCTATTCTGCAACTGTGCACAGTACACAGAATGTGCTGCTAAACTGCGGTGACGCACACTGAATGGAATATGTGACTTTGATATTTTACTTTGAAGACTTAACAGTATTTCTTCCTATTCTGCAACTCTGCACATTACACAGAATGTGCTGCTAAACTGCGGCGACGCACACTGAATGGAATATGTGACTTTGATATTTTACAGTTTGAAGACTTAACAGTATTTCTTCCTATTCTGCAACTCTGCACAGTCCACAGAATGTGCTGCTAAACTGCGGCGAAGCACACTGAATGGAATATGTGACTTTGATATTTTAGTTTGAAGACTTAACAGTATTTCTTCCTATTCTGCAACTCTGCACAGTACACAGAATGTGCTGCTAAACTGCGGCGACGCACACTGAATGGAATATGTGACTTTGATATTTTAGTTTGAAGACTTAACAGAATGTGCTCTAATCTGCAACTTTGCACACTAAACAGAATGTGCTCTAATCTGCAACTTTGCACACTAAACAGAATGTGCTCTAATCTGCAACTTTGCACACTAAACAGAATGTGCTCTAATCTGCAACTTTGCACACTAAACAGAATATATAAAAATTTTTTTTGTTTGTTTTTTTACCCCCACACAAAATAACCTGCTGCCCCCACACACAGTAGTCCTAAAAAGGACTTTTGGTTCTTTTTTTTTCACAATTTTGCTTTTTTTCTCCCTACACTGACTTTCCCTTCCTATCCTCATCTCTCCCTGGCTAAGACTGAGCCGAATTCGCTGGTCAGGTGCTATACAGCACCCGACCACGGGTTCTGGCCAGCCAATCAGTGTAATGCCAGCAGCCAACATGGCTGCTGGCATTACACCGATGTCAGAGCCTCCCTGCACGTTTATTGGCTGCGCAGCAGCCGCAAAACGTGCGGGGAGGAGACCCGAACATGGCGGGCGAGCACATGCGGTACTCGTACGAGTACCGCCATGTGACGAGCAGAGCGATGCTCGAGCCGATCCGAGCATCGGCCGAGCATGCTCGCTCAACACTACTTATGAGGCAAAAAAGGAAAGTTTACATTCTCATTGTCCAAATACATCAATACAAAGGCAGGAACTCATTTCTCCAAATCCCCTGAGGAGACAAAAGTATGCAAATCCTGAAGAATTTGCATGCAGCCATAACAAGCTTTCACCATGTCTGCAACCTGAGCCCACATACACAGGTTGTAGTCAAAGAGAACGCCCATGGTTGAGGATTGCTGATACAGGCAATGGACACCCCATTGATTAGTTGGATGAGAACCACTCCCTGCACACACATAACTGTGAATGTTGGAGAGGTCTTCAAAGCATTGTACCACAATGCTTTGGGGACCTCTCTAGCAGTTAAGGGGTTAAAAAGTCCAGTTTCATCAATGAAAATGTTATGTGTTTCCCTATACTTGTAGTTAGTTATCCCCCTGAATGCTAGAGTGGTACCAACTCTCATCTGTTATCAGAGTGGTATCTAACACATTGATTCTCACAGAAATGCAAATAAAATGTCTCTTACACTTATTACCATTACCATTGTCTGTATGACAGAGAAATAAAAATTCCCGTAATTAACCTTTAAGGATCAATGATGGTCCTGGCACATTAGGGCTCACTGTGATCATTCCAGGGACCTATGGAGTCAATCTCAGCCTTTCCCCAGTGTACATGTACTTGTGATTGCCATACCGGGGAACTTTCTATTATTGTCTCCCCAGAGGAGAGTCCTCTGCTGCCATGGGTGGTGTGAAGAATGACGTGTATCGCATCAAAAAGGGGTGGGGCTTAATGCAAGTGATGGGTCGAGAGCTTAAAAGAAGGTTGGGGGAAGGAGCAACAAGGGGAGAAAAAGTGGAAGTGGGTAGAGTTTCAATAGGAACTCCAAATCCGGAGGACTCAGCCTCTGCCCCGGTGACCCGGTAAAGCAGTGTCAAAACCGGAGTCTCCAGGGCAAATCCGGAGAGTTCCCAGGTATGGGATTGCTGCTATAGAGATCACTGTGATTGTGAGGAAGATATCGCTCAGCGATTAATGATCACTGTGATCTAGGGATGAGCGAGCACCCCGATGCTCGGGTGCTCGGGTGCTCTGACCGAGCACCCCCTGATGCTCGAGTGCTCGGCCGAGCACCCGAGCCCCATTCAAATGAATGGGAGCACTCGAGCATTAAACCAGGCACCCCCTGCTCTGATGAGCGGAGGGTGCCTGGTCAATGTCCCCCTTCATCTCCGCTATGCCCCTCTTCCACAATGTCCCCCTTCATCTCCTATGCCATAGCGGAGATGAAGGGGGACATTGTGGAAGAGGGGCATAGCGGAGATGAAGGGGGACATTGTGGAAGAGGGGCATAGACTCTATGCCCCTCTTCCACAATGTCCCCCTTCATCTCCGCTATGCCCCTCTTCCACAATGTCCCCCTTCATCTCCGCTATGGCATAGGAGATGAAGGGGGACATTGTGGAAGAGGGGCATAGCGGAGATGAAGGGGGACATTGTGGAAGAGGGGCATAGCGGAGATGAAGGGGGACATTGTGGAAGAGGGGCATAGAGTCTATGCCCCTCTTCCACAATGTCCCCCTTCATCTCCGCAATGCCCCCTTCATCTCCGCAATGCCCCCGTACCTCCATTCCCTGGTGGTCCAGCGGAGCGTCTTCGGATCTGTGCCTCTTCCGGCACAGATCCTCTTCACCCGAACATGTCGGGCGAGCACATGGCGGTACTCGTACGAGTACCGCCATGTGCCGAGCAGAGCGATGCTCGAGCCGATCCGAGCATCGGCCGAGCACGCTCGCTCAACACTACTGTGATCATAAGAGAGAACAGGACATCCAGCATGAAAATGGACACACTGCAACCACTTTTATTTCAGTTTTAGATGCTGGGGCAGAACTAGAGACAGAGCAGTTCTGGTCACTTGATGACCTAGTGCCATCTCTTTGTGTCACTGAATCCATGATTTAGAGCAAGCTCAAAGTATTTTATTTACATAGCTTCATTTATGAACACATATACTGAAGTTTCAACAAACACTATGTGAGTTTTATTCCTGTGGAACAATGTGATACGCTTACATACACACCACATAGTCTGACATCAGGGAGGGAAAGCGAGACATGGGGCTTTTTGCCTCAGAGGGACAGTACCCCAAAAAATGGGACATTTGGGAGGCACGAATGACCGTTTATACATTTATCCAGTACCTGATGAAAATGAACCAATTGAGCACAAATTATGACAGGAAAACCTATAAAAGTTTGTTTTTCCACATTTATCAAATAAAATGGTGAGTTTTACATATAAATTTGTTATCAATATGCCCTCTTATGTTTGTGTGGGTGGACTAATTGAATTAGAGTGCACTGGCAAACATAATCTGTCATGTGTGCTGGCATGCCTACAATGATCAAAGTGGTCCTTAAGGTAAGGTAACTTCCCTGGACCACAGGTCTTTAAGGGGTTAAGGGCTTAAAATCAGGTTTCTTTTGAGTCCTAAAAGGATACACAGTGCATTGCTTTGCTACTTGTTGGATACCTCTCTAGCATCCAACAAGTTAAAAGTCCCATTTAAATAAAGGAAATTCTTATTGTTTCTCCAACTGTGCAGCTGGTGCACTTCTTAGATTCAGTGTGTATGGGGAGGGTTAACCTGTAATGTGTAAGAAGACAACTGCATTATTTTCTGAGGCTCAGAGTAGTAATAGATTAAGGAAGAAATGGGATGAATCCTGGGATGCAGCCAAAAACAAGACAATATAAGTTCAGTAAAAAGACACATAAACCAAGCAGTGTCAGCTTGGCATCTGCCAACATGAAGTTACAAGTTAAGAGTCCAGCAGTCCTTTGGGTTGTAATATGGATCTGCTCATTTTGGAATCATATTGGTAAGAAACCTTCTAATTATATTAAATCTTAATGCAAATGCAGTATGATCTCCCAGAGATGGTAGAGGGGAATTTCATTAACATGACTGGGCTAAAACTCCAAAAACATGTAAGGTAATGGAAGAAAACATGAACTGCTATTCTGCATTTTTCATATTATAACAAAAAATTGAGGAACTTTACATGTTTTATTTTTAACTTTTATTCTTTTGTAGCATATACACAATTATTTAAAATTATGTTTTTCTTTAAATAAGCATAGTAATGTTTCATAATAAAAGCAGCTCTAATTAGTCATCATAGTATTTGGACTTTGGAGAGTGTTATTTCAATTCTGTCAGAGTTGTAGTTCAAGAGTAATTCAATGACAAAGTATCCCCTCCCGCCCCTTTTACTGATATAACACTGCTCAACCAGATCAGAAGGGAGGTGCCCAGGTAGACTTCAGAGAGGGACAATCTTCAATTAAGATAAGGGAAAAACCTGAAAAACTTGTCAAGGGGGTCAGGGTTTTCTTTGTTCTCATAGAAAGAAGATTGTTCCCTTCTGTTATCTGTCTGGTCTATGGACTGCATTCCACATCTGAGAAGAGATGGTTTACACTAGGTAAAAGGGGCGGGAGGGGAAACTTTGCTTGTGAATATCTCTTAAACCATAAAGGTTTGAGAGATAAGACTTATATCGTTCTTCATGTTTTTTTAATGCCTACAAAATAAAATAAAGTTAAAACGAAGTATTACTATTCCTTTAACCTTCTGAATGCCAAGCACGTACCGATTACATCTGCAACCTCCACCACCCCATGCCCCAGTCTGTGGAAATATACTTAAGGTACTTCTTTTTGCTGGGAACCCTTGTTTAAAAAAATAAATCAGACCCAGTTGGGGGGGGGCATTAGTACCCTCTAGATGCCTCCTAGGTATTGATTGGCCAGCCAATAGCACTGAGAATTAGTAGTCAAAAAAAGCTTAATCTATTTACAAGTAAAATAAAAAAATGAATATATATACATAAATAAAGCATATACTAGGAAGCTGAAAGGGTAACTAGCTAATTGGATACACTGTTTATATAGTAGACAGAGGCAGGCTGTGTGGGGCAGCACTAAACTCAGCAAAATACCAGAATTAATAGATGCTTTGTCACCTTTCTGTGACTCAATGACATAGTGAAATATTGATGCATTTGTTTTATTCTCATGACCGTCCAATACAAAACAAAAAAAAAACAACTTTCAGATATGCAGTAATAACTAAACAAAAAGAGGGGCTCTGTCTAATGAATGCATTTCAAATAAGCGGCCTACAGGCCACATGTGGTGCTCTCATTAATAAACTGCTGTCCTGTACAGTATTTGTTCATTATCATCATGTGGCCCAGTCTGAGCCTCTTACATTTCCTCCCTCTTTCTAACTGTCCAAAATAAAGAAATTCCCTGCTCATCCATCCCCTTGCCCAGACCTGTCCATGTTTTCTGTACAGTAGTGTGGGAGTTAGGCAGTTTCCAGGACAGCCACACAGAGTTACCACTGCATATTTTCCAATCACACAGTTGCTGGTTGGTGTATTTGTGTGAAAAACAGAAAAGGGCTTGACAAAGAGAGACAAAAGTTTGTAGAGAGAGAGTGTGTGTGTCTACAGAGAATGAGAGCGAGAAAGTCTGTGAGAGAGAGGTAGGTACTGAAGAGAGAGAGTAAGAGAGGATAAACAAATTCTCAGGAGAAAGAGCGGGTCTGAGGAGAATGAGAAGGTCTGGGAAGAGAGTTAGAGAGAAACCCTGTGAAGAAAGAAGGTATTGAGAAAGAGGAGTTATTGGGAGGGAGAAAGAGAGAGAATGTCTGGAGAGAGAGAAAAGGTCTGTTCTGACAGGAGGTTTGAAAAGATAATGACAAGGCCTCTTGGGGTAGAAAAGGAGAAGGACAAGCAAATATCATACAAAAGTAATGTATCATTCAAAAAGCATCCCTATCTGTCTGATGAAACATACCAGAACTGCAGTGAGACAGATAGACTCAGATTTCAGGGATGCTCAGTCTACTTGATTAGATGATCAAGCCTAGATTACATTTAATTTGGTAAGTGTTGTCACTGGTTTGATTTTACAGATTCCTATTGAAGTCTAGGAACATATTTGTAGATTAAATCCTTGATGAATCTATTAAATGCAAATTAATATATACCACAAACACAAAAAAAGAAACGGGAGCAATTCTGAAGCAAATCATCCGAGCTTCTAGAGAAAAATAAAAATCCACATTAATTTAAAGGGGGCTTTTAATTCCTTGAATACTGATGAGACCTCCAGAGCATGTCATTTAGGGCTTAACCATTGGTTCAAGAGTCAAGACCCCTGTAGCATTCAATCAATTAAAAGCCCAATTTAATCAATAGAATGTTTTATTTCTCTACTATGGTGCAGTTGGTTTACTTCAAAACTACTCCTTTTGGGCATAAAAGCTTCAGAGTATTGTAAGTGTGAAGTATGTTAGTATCAAATTGTGTTCCATCATATAAGAATAATATGTTTTAAGCATTACTGTTCCTTTAAGGCAGTTTACAGTAACTTTTCATTGAAAAAATAGGAAAGTAATCAGCAGGAGAGCCACAGGTAAACCTTGACGTTTACACTGCAACATTGTATTTTATTGATTCTTTTTTTCTAATATACTTTATTTGTTACCTTTTAGGTCTTGCTCAGAACATAAGCATCCCTTCAAATTTCATTCCAACACCAACTGTAAGGTGTAAGTATTTTACTTAAACTGTCATTGTTACCTAAGGGAAACTGGCAGTTAATATGTGATAGTAAGTACTTAAAGGGATAGTAATACTTAAAATGTAAAAAAAAATATGTTGTAGGGTTTACCCCCCTGAGTAAAACAAGAGTACCCCCACTGCTGAAAGGTGTTTCATTCAAAAGTTATTCATTTTCAAAGTTGAATTTTTTTAGGTGCAATATCACAGTGGCCTGAAATTGTACAGTGGCGCTGTTGCTACACAATCCTATGGACAGCTCTGGTCCCGGGACCATAAATCTTCATAGGATGGTGTAGCAACAGCGCCACTGTACAATTTCAGGCCACTGTGATATTGCACCTAAAAAATTCAACTTTGAAAATTAATAACTTTTGAATGAAACACCTTTCAGCAGTGGGAGTACTCTTGTTTTACTCAGGAGGATAAACCCTACAACATATTTTTTTTACATTTTAAGTATTACTATCCCTTTAAGTACTGCTCAGTGCTTATACAAGTCAAAATGAATACCATTCTTCAACGTGACTTCAACCCTAGGAGGAAATTAATACATTGGTAGGGGCTCAAAAAAGAGCCAATAAAATGGTACAGGGTTTTCATAACACAGGATAGGTTTACTTTTCACAACACGTCAAAATTTAATAAACTTTTTTAACATTTTAAGTCCTGTGAGTGCTTGCCCTATACGACTATATATTATATTTGCTACTCCACCCAGGCTTACTGCACTGGATTGTGTGAGTGCCGACCCCGAGTGATATATATATATATATATATATATATATATATATATATATATTTTAAATATACTGAGATCAGGGTGAAGGCATTTTTCAGAAGGTCATGATCAAACGTTAGAGGATGGAAAATTCATTAGTAATGTGTGTAAGATCTACTTTATGGAAAAGGGTGAGAGTTGTGGATAGACTAATATCTGTCTATTCTGAGACGTATGCAAGACTAAGTATTTTGAATACATAGTAAAATGTGCAGACTGGAGTGGTCAGATGGTTCTTTTCTGTAATCAAAATCTATTTTTCTGTGTTTAAGTTAATAAATGTTTTAGGGTAATTGCCGGTTACTCAAATTTAAAATCTCCATCTGAATTATATTTATACATTACAGTATACATTTTCTCCAATATTTCTGTTACCTCCTATGTGGTACAGGAACCATGGGTTGAAATTCCTACTTCCAGGAGTGCAGGGCACTTAAAGTGGAACTCTCACCTCCCAGGAAGTTATGTCTATTTAAATTGTCTTCTCCAATAATGCCACAATCCATTACTCTTGTTTTGTAAATAATTATGGGTGTGGAGATATTTGATTAAAAATATTACCTGCTGACGTCACTCTTGTGATTGCTGTAGTACAGCTCAGTACCTTTTGTTTATCACCTCCCTTCTTGTGATTTGTTCCCTCATCCCTCAGTGAGTTCAAAATACTCATGTGAACTGGATATACATTGGGAAGCACTGAGGGAAGAGGAGGGAACGAAGCACAAGAAGGGAGGTTGAGGGGAGGTGATAGACAGCCGTAAGGTACTGAGCTGTACCTCAGTTTGTGACATCAGCAGGTAATTCTTTAAAATCAAATATCTTCATGCCCAAAATTATTTACAAAGCAAGAGTAAAAGATTGTGGCATTATTGCAGAGGACAACTTTCTGGGAGGTGAGAGTTCCATTTTAAGCAAAAATGGTGTCTAAGGAAGAGACTTCTTCCCTTATCTGCTTTACCTCTGCATGAGCATGCTCCATTTTAAAAGTGACCTTACAGGAGGATGCAATGTCCAATTTGTCTTAATTAGTCTTCCTTTTTATTTTATGCTGTTGGTTATGTGGCTGTATTAGCACCTAATAGGTGGGCTCTTATTCCTGGCCTCATTTGGAAGGATTGACAAATGCACACGCTTCTAGGGCCTGAGTCTGTGGAGGATGGCTTGTTTTATCAGCTTTTTTCGCCTCATCATTTCTCAGAAACTTCTCTATTTGTATAGGAGCCTAAAGACTGAAGAGACATGAATCTCTTCCTTGAGTGTACATGTCCTGTTAGTATGTCCATACTTTTGTTTCTGGCAGCCACATTTCTCTGAGATTCAAAAGTCTGTCTTCTGTACTCTATTGATGGGCTTCCTTGAGCAGCACATCTATGAAAGGTTAAAACCTTTTGTATTCCTATTCTTTGTACCAGAAACATTTTAACCCCTGCAGTGCCTGTCTTTGGGTGTTTCTTGCCTGGTTATTCATTCCATAAGACTCTTCTCTTCATTTGAGAAAATACTTTTCTTGGCAATGGTGATTACATAGTTTTTCTTTACTCTTGCAACTTTTGTTAACTTTTATTTGTTTTTCTAAAATTGTTCAGTTTTTTGGGTTGCGGTGGTGGCCATAATGGATGGAACATAGAACTCTATTCTGGAACTTCTCTTGCCTATGTGTTTCTGTTTTTGAGGCTGTTGGGGGTCTGAAAGTAGCTCTAACCATACACATTGATTACTAGAGCCCAGTGGGATACCCCTTGTCAATATCGGGAATGTCTTTTACTGACAGCTGGAGAGCCACTACTCCATTTTTAACTCTAGTAAACTACAGTTCCCAGCATTCCATTCTTTTAATTACATTTATTCTACTTTTCTACTATTTTTACTGCTTTTTCTTTTTACTGTAGGGGGTCTTGTGACTATGTCAGAGCCTAAAGGTGATATGGGCAAGTCTAAGGCTGCTAAGGCTTCAGGGGTCCCTTTAAACTCTTTAACACATAGTATCTCATGCCAGATTGTGATTCCTAGGAAATATTCTGGTACTCTGTGTCCCTCATGCTTTATGGCACCTACTCAAACTTTGAGACCTTCACCTCATGGCTTAAGGCTTCAATTTCCTAAGTTAGTTGTATCCCCTCCTCTGTTCATGGGCTTTTAGATTCTTGGCCCATGGGACACCTTGCAGTCCTCAAAAGGAGCTTGAGTCATGTTGTAGAGGGTGATTATCCCATTATTGTGGATTCCTCCACTGAGGAAGGAGAATCTAAGTGGATGACCTGGATTCCTCCTTCTCTGTTGTGGAAGAAGACCCCAGTCCTTCCACTGAGTGCCTTATTTCAGCTGCCCAAGAGATGCTCAAGTTAACAGTAGCCTCTGATCTAGCTCTTCTTCTCCTGATATTTTCAAGAGATGAAGAAGGTGTTTTCTGCTGTTTCTTCCTCACCATTTCTTAGACCAGTTACTCCAGGAGGACTGAAAAACTTCTGTCAAGAGGTAATTCATTAATTGGTGTAAATTTGTTTAATATCCTTTTCTTGCTGAGGATTTGATGAGGCTTTAATGCAGTGGGATACTCTCTTGGCTGGTGGCTTGTGAACTTCATATTCTAGACTTCTACCCGGAAAGGGTTTTCCCACTACCTGGAATCTTGGTTGGGATAGTTTTGGTACATGACCATGGTCCCTGTATTCCACAATGAACAAAGGGGATTTTTGTGTACTTTCCACTAAATCCTTTTCTCTTAGTGCTTGTTGAACACAGGACATCCCTCTCGGAGAAAAAAAATGGGTTCTTGGCAGGGTGTTTTTTGGTGTGGTCACCACCTTCCTCTTCTACTCCTCTTCGTGCATCTTTGCTATATGTTAAAAGTGAAGGTGGCTCCTGCTTCTGGATGGAGGTTACATGGATCTGGGAGGGAGGCTCTGAAAACAGAGAGCTTTAGTTTAGTGCACTGTTTCCTTGAGGTAACAACTTTACATTATGATTCCTGCATTACACAAAAACTAAGAGAAAAGGATTTATCATTATGTACACATAATCCCCTTTTTACCATAAGAGGTGGCAGATAAAGTCATATAATTTAAAGTTTCTCAGGACAGACAGCACGACTTCCCTATTATATGCTATTCTGTATGAATGACTCAGACACAGATGAGTCATTCTTTGGAACACATTGTTAGCCACTTTTTCCTACATTGATAGTTTTTTCGGTGGCTTTGTTTATTGGGACAGTTTGGAACAGTTGTTTGTCTGCTTGTACTGACTTCAATATCTAATTACTATTTTACTCTGCAGCCCTGTTCAGAAATCACAGTGGTCAACTCTGCAGCAGCTGGGGACACTTTCACTACAAGACCTTTGATGGAGATATCTACTACTTCCCTGGAACCTGTAACTATGTATTTTGCTCCCTTTGCAAGGGTAGCTATGAAGCCTTCAATATTCAGGTCCGACATACCCTAGTCAATAATTCAGCAACCATCACTAACATCACTATGAAGATTGATGGATTGGTAGTGCAAATGTTTGATAAATTAATTTTGGTGGATGGACTCATGTGAGTACTTTAATTTTCCTCTGAAATAGGAAAAACACTTAGAATGTTGTCAATTGTTTCAAAGAAAATGTTATTTTTCAGGGTCCAGGAGCTGCCCATAGATGTACCTGGTGCCCATATTGAGAAAATTGGATCAGTTGTGAAGATTGTGGCTGCACTGGGTTTTTCTCTCATGTGGAATGAAGAGGATAGCATTCTGGTATTTTGATATGAAATTTTATCATGGGTAGAGCAAGTTAAACAATGTATTCATTTGTAAAACAATTACAGAAAGCATTATTATTATAAATTTCAGTTTGCCAACTAGTAGTGAAATTGTACATCTGGCCTTATGTATAACTGCAAATTGGTGTAGTTCTGCACTATGGGAAACAAATAAAATTTACCACAATTATCTATTAAGTATATCACCAAGTCTTCATTATTGAAAATAAAACAGTTTGCACTATATTTAGTACCTTACTTTTACGTAGATCTAAAGCTATTCAATATAGAAAGATCCCCCACCCATTCTAGCCATGTCACTGCTGCAGCTCTGTCTGGTCCAGACAGAGACAGTGAGGGACAAACTTCAGTATACAAAGGGAAATCCTACCCTCCTTCAAGCTGAAGTTTGTCCCTTGCTGTGTCCATCCGGTCCCTGGACCAGAATGAAGATTCAGTGAGAGGCAGCCAGAGGTGGTGGGAGAGGAGCCCTTCTATATTGAATAATTTGAGAACTACTAAAAGTAAGGTACTTAATATAGTGCAAACTATTCTATTTACAATATAGAAGACTTGATGATATACTTATTTTAAAACATTGCTATCCAGAGCTGTCCATAGGATGGTGTAGCAACAGCGCCACTGTACAATTTCAGGCCACTGTGATATTGCATCTAAAAAAATTCAACTTTGAGCTGTAATAACTTTTGTATAAAACACCTTTCAGCAGTGGACGTACCCTTGTTTTACTCAGGGGTATAAACCCTACAACATATTTTTTTACATTTTAAGTATTAATATCCCTTTAACCTGTTTTTAAATGTTTTAATTTGATTTTTAGCTCAATAAAATTGTTTTAACTCTTAGTTTACCCTCTAGTGATAAATTGGTTTAACTTATAAAATAAGGTTTGTTTGGAGATTATGATATTGTATTCCCCTCTAGTGGGGCCCAATGGGATATCACCATGCATCACAGTGGGCCAGTGGAACCCTGGCTCCACAGGCCAGAACAGTTCAGTCTATTGCGAGGGATAAGTGTAAGTCAACAGAGGTTTTATTTTATGAACCCAGATCATCTCTACAGCTGATTTCACAGATGGCAAAATGCAGTCATGGCTTCCTCAGTAGGACTGAGCTGGTATATACTGATAGGGAATACATTAATTAGCCATTCAAGAGATTGTCTGTTTCTGTTGTTGCTAATGGTTATGAGATTAGGAACTAGATTACAGGGGGTGCAGAGGGTGCAGTTTTGAAGGGTCTCCCCATCCAAAGGGGGTCATCTGCTCTCTACTGTCATGCATCACACACTTTCCTGTCATCACACATGGCCACTGGCACCCAGAAAGAAGTAGGGTTTTAACAAAAATCTGTAATTGTTATCTGTGTTCTTTATATAAAGGGCAGTTGTCATGTATTACTAAGTCTGCTCCTGTGGGGGGCTTCTTAGTAAAAGTAGACTATAAACAAGCTGGAATACAGCCCTGAAGTTTGTGGCTTACACCTACATCATTTTGTCGAGTTGCACATGTTGCTTCATAGAAAGGATGAGGGAAATATTTTGCAAAGTAAATTTTTGTGCAAAAAAGTTAGACCTCAATCATAGAGTGTTTCTGTCTTCTGAGCAAGGTAGGTATCGTCTCACCCATCCTGCTTTCCCCCACTTAATTAGCAGCATCTCCTTCATTGCCCCAGATCCACTTCCCTTCTTCCTCCTTTTTCATATCTCATTTTTCTTTCATTAGCCCACCACTATTTGCTTCCACATCTCTTTCCTGTACCTCCTTCTGTCTCTTTGGTGAGTTTCAAGCCAAAAGGATGTGAGAGGCTCTGAGCATGAACAAAAGCAAAGTTGCCTGTTCTCCAGCTATTCACCACTCAAGAGCATCAAATTTTAGCTCTCTAGTGCCATTACAGAGGAGAAATCTCCACATACATATTAGACTAATCCCTCCCATAAGGGCAGTCCAGTACCAAATTGATGGACAAATCCCCTCTGCACGGAAAAACCAACTAACCCCAGAAGTACGTTTCGGCCTTATTTGGGCCTCGTCAGTGAGGTGCAGCTGGCTTCCCTAGGCACTGAGAGCAAGGGGTCCACGTCTGGATTACCCAGTTGCACCTCACTGACGAGACCCAAATAAGGTGAAACGTATGTCTAGGGTTAGCTGTTTTTTCCATGCAGAGGGGATTTACCTAGCATTTTGGTACTGGACTACCCTTATGGGTGGGATTAGTCTAATATGTATGTGGAGATTTCTCCTCTATAATGACACTAGAGAGCTAAAATGTGATGCTCTTGAGCAGTGAATAGCCAGAGAACAGGTAACTTTGCTTTTGTTCGTGTTCTGAGCCTCTCACATCCTTTTGGCTTATTTCTGAGAAACACTTAGGGTCTCTCCCTAAGTGTTAAGGGTAATCCAGACGTGGACAATTTGCTCTCAGTGCCTAGAGAAGCCACCTGCACCTCACTGACAATGTCCAAATTAGGCGGAAATGTACGTCTGGGATTAGCTGGTTTTTCCGTGCAGAGGGGATTTGCCTATCATTTTGGTACTGGACTGCACTTATAGACGGGATTAGTCTAATATGTATGTGGAGATTTCTCCTCTGTAATGGCACTAGAGAGCTAAAATGTGATGTTCTTGAATGGTGAATAGCTGGAGAACAGGCAACTTTGCTTTTGTTTGTGCTGAGAGCCATATCCTTTTGGCTTATTTTTTTGGTGAGTTTATCTCACTTTCATTTCTTTGGAATTCTTCCTATTTACACGCCTCTTTGTTTTGTTTGACCTTGCTCTCTTCTCAAATCTGCCACATGCTGCCCACCACTAATTTTCCTGTCCTTTTGTTACCCTGTCCCCTGTTAGATCTGGTCCTCTCAATTCATTACAATCGATTTGGACAAATCCAGACTTTTTTCCAGATCCTTCATAATTGTTATAAGCAAAGCAAATGTTGGACATTTTTCTAATCTTTTCTCCATAGACTGCTAGGATTGGAATCTAAAGCCCTGCCTGTTTATAGGTATTTTGGGTTGCATTCAATCGACTTTGAACATTCAATTCAGAGTCCACTGCAAGGTCGTTGAGGGAGGATTTGGTTTAGCTCCACTGCTGATCCACTGAGGCTCATAATATATCCCGTCTTGCCCGGTAGATCTGCCAAGGATGCACAATCACCGTGATACTTGCCCTTTAATAAATGTGCAACATTATAAAATTATTGGTTGCTTTATATGATAGTATGAAAATAAGCAGTAGGAGTCACAGTTGACTTTTAGGGCATTTTTACATTTAGAGCTTTATTCTATAAAAGGAGAAAATTGATACGTCCAGTTTCTTCTGTTAATACCCACTGTTGTCATTGTGACTGGATCATATTGCTAAGTGCATATAATGGAAGAAGACATCAAGTCAAACATATTAGTTTTATTAACCCCTTAACGACCATTGACATGCCAGGACCATCACTGCACTTAAGGACCAGTGACAATCCTGGAATGTCATGGAATTCAGTGGTCCTCACATGGCTGCACGCCACACAGGGACTTCTGAATCCAGTGCTGGAAAAAAAAATGCCTGTGGTCCTTAACTGCCAACTGAATTCAGAGCGGCTGGTCCTTAAGAGGTTAATCTATATTATGTGCTTTGTTTATCTTATTTATATATATATATATATATATATATATATATATATATATATATATATATAGCGTGAATTTGGTTCACTGTAAGGGGGTGTGGATGCAAAATGTTGACTGGCCGAGAAGGCAGAGGTTGTAGACCCCACCCTCCTTAATAAACCACTGCTGCCACTGTTATAAAAAAAATGTTAGTCATATATATATATATATATAACACTGCTGCCACTGTTATAAAAAAAATGTTAGTCATATATATATATATATATATATATATATATATATATATATATATATATATGCAAATTCACTATTCTATAAATGTTTATATTTTTTAGCTGGAACTGGATTCCAAATATGCCAACCAGACCTGTGGATTATGTGGTGACTTCAATGGTGTTCGTGGTTACACTGAGTTCATGTACAATGGTAGGACTCCATTAATATGACAGATATGAACGACACTTCAAGCTGCATTCACTTTAATAATTAAAGGCATATTATCTAATTTTATGGAAAAACATATATTGCAAAGTTTATCCTACTGAGTAAAACAGGGTACTCTCGCTGCTGCAAAAAAGATTTTAGTCAAAAGCTGCTACATCTCAAACTTACTTTTTTTGGGTGCATTGCCACTATGGCAGGATATTTGCAAGTGGTACTATAAATACTACAGTACCCTATAACAGGCTATAGTTGTTCATAGACTGCTGTAGTAACAGAATCAAGAAATGTGGAAATCTACAAATGAAAAGGATTTGGGAGTAATGGTAGACAATAGACTTAGCAGTAGCATGCAGTGCCAACTGGCAGCTGCAAAGGCCAATAAGATATTGGCATGTATTAAAAGGGGTATTGACTCAAGAGAGGAAGATATAATTATGCCTCTTTACAGGTCCATGGTAAGACCCCACTTAGAATATGCTGTTCAATTCTGGGCGCCTTTCTGGAAAAGGACATTATGGAACTAGAAAGAGTGCAGAGGAGGGCTACAAATCAAGTAAGGGGAATGGGAAAAAAAGAAGAGAAACACTGCACACCTAACCCAAATAATGTCCTTGCAAATGATTCAAAAACAGTATGTAACAGGCCTGATATAAAGTCCAATTGGATACTCTCTGGTCTGCAGCTCTTAGTCTGAGGGTCCTCAGTCGCACCCAATATATATCTACACGAAAATAGAAAAAAGAGAAAAGAGCGGAAGTAGCATCTGTAGATGATAGAAATATATAAAAAGTACTCAGATCTACTTACAAGATAAATTCTTGTAAGTGTAGCCTTGAATAAGAACTTGGAGTAAGGGGAATGGAAAGCTTTAGTTATGAAGAGAGGCTAGAAAAGTTAAACTTGTACACACTAGAGAAACGGCGTCTTAGAGGGGATATGATAACACTATATAAATATGTTCAGGGCCCATACAAAGGGCTCTCCAAAGACCTGTTCATTAACAGAACAGTACACAGGACAAGGGGCCACCCGCTTAGACTTGAGGAAAGGAGATTTAATCTACAACAGCGGAAGGGTTTCTTTACAGTAAGGACAATAAAGGTATGGAATTCACTGCCTGAGGAGGTGGTGCTATCGAAAACATTATATGCCTTTAAAAGGGGCCTGGATACTTATTTAAAAGAGTATAACATAGAGGGCTATGTACGTTAGTATTGGGATGAATATTTAGTTGGGGCTTGTTGATCCAGGGAGAAATCTGATTGCCATTTGGAATCAAGAAGGAATTTTTTTCCCCCCATTCAAGGCAGAATTTTAAATTGCTGATTGAGGGGTTTTTTTGCCTTCTGTTGGATCAACGATGGTAAACAGGAATAGGAAAAGGTTGAACTAGATGGACGCAAGTCTTTTTTCAACCTAAATTACTATGTTACTATGTAAGATAAAATGTCATATCATGGAAGTACTCCAGCCAAATAATGAAGTATGGCCTTCAATACACTTTGAATAAAACATTTCTCAGCAGTGGGAGTACCCTTGCTTTACTCTGCAGGTTAAACCATGCAATACATATCTTTTTCCATATTACATGATACTAACCCTTTAAATATTATGCATGACAAGCTGGAATCTGTAAAAAAGTATTTCTGTATATTTTTTGTGCATCTTCTAATGTGAAAAATATCTAAGGCAATAAAACAAGTGAGATACTTAACCAATCCTCTTTTATTCAGAAATAAAATTTCTCTGACACTTTATAGACAGTACTACGCTGTAACCTATTAGACACCTAATAAGATGGCTAATCTCATCCAAGGCTGATATATTACGAGAAATGGAGTAATTCAGGAGCAAGCAAAGTGCACCATTCTTATAAAAATCCCTCAACTAAAATTCATATGTAGAGGGCTTCTTGATACTTTGAAGATCTCACTGGGATTTAAGGGGTAAAAAGCCCCATTTAAATCACTTAGACTTTTGTAAAATTTTTATCTGCCCCCTGTGGCTCAGTTGGTTTGCTCCAGAATGTATTTTTTCTTAGTCTATTATCACAATGGGGTTCAAACAAAGCCATAAATGGATACATACACAAGACGTATTCAGGACAAGATGTTAGGGCTCAGGTGACATATAGATGATTTGTTTGCATGGATTACAGGAAAATTACATGAAAATAACCCAACTTTTACATACAGGTATTCAAGACATTTCATTAATTTTACTTAGGGTTTGAAAAAGTAGCAGAAATCTTGTGTCCAGTGAGCAACTATAGTTTCTCTGTTGTAGAAGTGGTAACTATATTCTTCAAAGTTTACTACACAGGAAACGACAATATTCATGTGAAAAGGGAAGTATGTTCAGTAGAGAAAGAAGAGTGATTCTAGGGTAAACCAATTCTAAAATCCCCATTGATTTAAATGTTGGTTTCAACCTACTGAATAGTAGAGTGGTGCCCAACACATTGAGAAGTAATGCACTGGAAAGCTGGGGATGTTTTTTTTGTCCCATTTGGTGCAGTTACTTCAAACCAGAATTACCTCACCTTTCTTTTGAATGTAAGACTCAAGTAAATGCTTTTCCTATGCAGGGATTAAGCTTGACCCAGTGGACTTTGGAAACTTACAGAAACGTGATGGCCCAGTTGAGGAATGTACAAATCCACCCAGTCCAACAGAGGATAACTGCTCAGATCCGGTGAGATATTAGAAAATGTGTCTCCCTCAGTACATGCTAGAAGTTGTTCTTTTTTGGGGGTGGGAGCACTGTCGAAGTTTAATTGTTTACCAAAACCATTTGTCCTTGCAAAATATTTTACTATGTACAGAGGAACTATACGCTATGAATATTTTGTTCTTCATTCAAAACTAGTGTAAAAGCCCGTGTACACGGACCAAGGTCCAGAACCCTTTGAGTGCTCCTCTGGCACTCAAAAGGTTAAGAGGCCGCTACCTCACTGCTCCACATGATGCAGTCTTGCGTCGCCTCATTCACGAGATACAATCATGCCAGTAGAGACTGCCGAACGAGCGCAGTTTCTACTGCACTTGACGGCTTCTGACAAGCTTCTGACGGCTTCTAACATCCTAGAGAATTATTATATAGGACGCTGACATATTTAGGTACAGTATTTGTCTTTGAAATAACAGTTACTAATATTTATACATTTATTTTAGTTGCACTTATGTTAAAGATAGGTGGTAGTGCTTAAGGTCTACATACTAACACGTCATAAAGAGCCAACTGCACCTTGTTCCGGTCTCAGCAGGGTATCTCATACTTCTGATCCATTACCAGAGTGCTTTTGATTTTTGCATAATGACATCATATTTTTTTCTGATGTTTATGATGGTGGTGTTATGTGATATTATATAGGCTGCTGAGTAACAGCACCTACCTATTCAGTGGTATTTCTATGGTCCCTATTCTATACTGTTAAGTAGTGTCATATCTATGTACTTATGAGGGTCCCTCCCATTTTTACATTATTATCTAAGGGTTCCAAAAAGATTTTTCTTTGCGGTCTATCCACTAGAGGGGACTAAAAGTGTTACATGCGTGTGCCATCCTGTTCCACACATAATGCCATTTTACTTTTAATTATACAGCTCACTTTTACAACATTTAGAAAATAAGTGTTCCATCTGGAAACAGCTTGGATAGTTTTCAACAAATTTTTTTGCATGCCCAGGTTTAAAATTAAATCCTTTCACTCTGTCATCAATGCAATTTATCCCACAGAGTTTTTGTCATCATTGAATGTGAAATATGACTCACATTCCCCATCTGTGGCCTTGAGTTTAAGTCACAAACACATGAGTGATTCCTACTGATTTCTCCTGCCTGCCCTCCAGTTCATATTCACAAAATTGCCATTTTGATCTAGCAGTGGCACTAATGGTTTTTCACTTAAGTTATTGTTGCTCTCTTGGTTTAAACTAGATACCAAATCTTTTTTATACTGCCCTGTTTTGATGGCATGCTCTTAAAGAGCCTTTTCTGGAATATTCTTTACTGATTTTAGTCTGATGTCCTGCGAAAAGACCTAGAAACACATTTTTAGACCATATCCATTTGTTTTACATTTTTTTTTTACAAATTATATTTTTATATGTTCTTGCATACAACGGTTGCATATTTATCGATTTGTCTGCCTGAACAAGGGCAAAATTGTTTCCAGGGAATCTCTGTCTGCTGGTGGATAGAGAATCTTTCACTGGCTAGCATTTTAAGTGGGTATGAAAATGATAATTTATATATATATTTATATGGTATTATACTGAAGCGCTCCCTTTCCATTTTCAAAGGGTTAAAAGGCCGGACCTGCTTTGCGTACTGCCGTTACCTCACTGCTCCATGGCTCATGCACATGGGCTTTTACACTAGTATATAGTTTTAAGAAATTATGAGGATGATCAAAGAAATTTAAGTTCTTATGTTGTTGTGCAACTTATGTTCATTTAATTTTCTCTTGTCACACTGGGGTACACAAGGACCAAGAGTGTTGAATTCTGACCACTAGGAGGTACTGCACTAACACAAAATGTTTCTCCTTCCACTATGGGCTTTCCCCCAGCTAAACAGAAAGTAGTTACATTGTTTTAGTGCCCTGGCACAAGGGCTTTGTCTCCTTTATGAGACTTGTGTCTTTTATTTTTTTAATTTCTTTTTATTGTTTTTGAATTAGCCTTTACTACCTGCAGTCATCTTGCTCCAACCAAGGACTGCAGTGGAGCTGACAGGTAGTATAGGAGATCTACTTGCAGAGAAGTACTTGGTTGCCATATATTTTAGGTTTTAAGAGTCTTTCCCAGTAGAGGACTCCTCTTCCGGGGGCAGGGATACCTTAAAAAATTTATAGTAATCACTAATATTATATTTTGGCGATCTGTAGTAGGAATTTCTCAGATGATCAGTCTCTCACATCCAACAAATCATCCCTGCTTTGGTGCACATGATTTATAAATTGTCTTTTCTCAGTCCTGCAATATAGTGTCATCAACACAGATGCAACCCTAAAAGGATGGGGAGCAGTCTACCATACTACTGAGCATAAGGTCTCTGGGAACTTGAAGAGGCTCTTTATCAAGTATTCTTCTGGACCTTTTGGCCATTTTCAACTCCTTCATCCAGTAGTCAGATCTATTACAAAACTCTCTTGTAAGAGTCAAGTCTGGCAATGCTGTGACAGTAACATACAACAGTCATCACTACAGCACAAACAGAATTTTCCACTGGGCAGAGAGAGAATACACTTCTCGCAATCTTGGCTATGCACATTATAAATGGACTTCCAAATCCTAGGCCGGTAGAAGCTGGATGCAGCGGAGTGGTTCCTTTTCCTGGAAGTGTTCAACAACATCAGTGGCCTCAGTGGAGCTTGAACCATTAATCTGATAGCATGAAAGATCAATAGGAATCTTTCCAGATACTGTGTTCAGGCAAGAGTCCTGGAAGCAGAGTAGATCCCATGATAGTACCTTGACACTTCAGTCTGGCATGCATATTTCCTGTGATCACCATGCTCCCATGGCTGATCAAGAAAAGCAAACTGGAGTTGATTCCCTACTCCCTACTATGGTCAGTATGGTCATGCTGGACATTCTAGCTGTACCTTCTCGAAATATCAGAGACCCCTCATTAAAGGCTTCCTTTTCATCCAAATCTAATCCACAGGACTGCTTCATCCACTAAATTCTCATGATGCTAACTTTGACAGTATAGAAGTTTAAGTTGCCATTTTGTGAAGAAAAGCCTATCTTCTGATATCATGTGAAGGGGAAGTCAGAGACGCTCAGCTAGGAACGAGCCTGCAATACAAATTTGCAATCTCTGTAGGAATGGTGTCCTACCTAGGGTGCAGTCTCTTTTACCCCACTAGTGTCTTTAGGAAATATCCTAAAGCATATCATATTGGTCCTGCCCCAACAGCAGTCCAACCACGAAATGCCAGGCAATTCCTCTCTGAACAAGAGAAGCAGTCAACCTCAGACATACACTTTAGCCTTGTTGGGCTTCATCAGCGCGGTGTAGCTGATTTCTCTAGGCACTGTGAGCAAGGGGTTCAGTGCTGGATTCCCCTATTACCCTTGAGGTGAAAAATCTCAAGGGTAATTTGCATATGTAAAGTGGAAGTCAGAGACACTCAACTAGGAACAAGCCTGCAATACAAATGTGCAAGCTCTATAGGGAAGGTGTCCTACCCAGAGTGCAGTCTCATTTAGACCACTAGTGCCTTTCACAGAGAGGAAATATCCTAAAGCATATCATATGGATCCTGCAATAACAGCATTCCAACCACAAAATGGCAGGCAATTCCTCTCTGAAGAGATGCAGCCAAACCTAGACATGCATTTTAGCCTTGTTAGGCCTTATTGGTGAAGTGTATCTGATCTCTCTAGGAGAGAGCCTGCAATACAAATTTGTACGTACATTTCAACCTTGTTGGGCTAAAAGAGACTGCACCCTGGGTAGTACACCATTCCTAGAGAGCCTGCAAATTTGTATTGCAGGTTCGTTCCTAGTTGAGTGTCTCTGACTTCCACTTTACGTATCATCTGATATCATCCTGGCCATGTTTCTAGCACACAAAATAATACGGTTAGTGATTTACTATTTTGTGTGGTGAACATACCACAAAAGGGTCCTTCAATCTATAGTATAAAAGAAGTGGCCACAAATTTCATGTCAGTGCTAGACACACACCCTGGGCAGGCAGCTAGGAGGAGATTTGCATATGTCCTTGTCACGGTTTGTTTTGACTCTAAGACACAGAGTAAGATAAAAATCAAACTTTATTGAAAAGTTTAATGGGAACCCTCACAGGTCCTGAACATACACATATATCACATGCACATAATGGGTTCAAACAGTAGTTTTTGCAAAATACAGCATAGTAGGCTCTACCGGCCTTGCCAATATACCGGGCAAGGCAGCCTGGAGGGAAACACAACAATCAGAATGTGGCTGTACCGGCCTTGCCAATATACCGGGCAAGGCAGCCTGAAAGATAACACTATGGAATGCAAACTGGCTCTACCGGCCTTGCCAATATACCGGGAAAGGCAGCCTGGAGGATTACACAATACTCTGAGTGTGGCTCTACCGGCCTGGCCAATATACCAGGCAAGGCAGACTGAAAGATGGCACTAAGGAAGGAGACAGGCTCTACCGGCCTTGCCAATATACCAGGCAAGGCAGCCTGGAAGATGACATGACAATCAGAATGTGGCTCTACCGGCCTTGCCAATATACCAGGCAAGGCAGCCAAGAGGACAGAAGGACAGCTCCACTAATGCTGATTGATGGAGCAGCAGCATAAGATGGAAGAGTGGAGCAAACCCGTATCACAACCAGGGAGACCAAACCGGTGCACTAAAGAAGGCAGCCGCAACCGGTACATAAAGGGTTAACCAGTACCGTGTACTGGACAACAATAGCGCCCACTCGGTTCTATACAGCGGAATCAGCAACCGGTGAATGTGGGGTAAACCAGTACCGCGTACTGGACAATCGTATCACCCAACCGGTTCTATACAGCGGGATCAGCAACCGGTGAATGTGGCGTAAACCAGTACCGTGTACTGGACAGTCGTAATGTCCAACCGGTTCTATACAGCGGGATCAGCAACCGGTGAATGTGGAGTAAACCAGTACCGTGTACTGGACAGTCGTATGGCCCAACCGGTTCTATACTAACGGAATCAGCAACCGGTGAATGTGGAGTAAACCAGGACTGCGTACTGGACAATCGTATCGCCCAACCGGTTCTATACAGCGGGATCAGCAACAGGTGAATGTGCAGTAAACCAGGACTGTGTACTGGACGATCGTATCGCCCAACCGGTTCTATACAGCGGAATCAGTAACCGGTGAATGTGGAGTAAACCAGTACCGCGTACTGGATAACAGTAACGCCCAACCGGCTCTATACTAGCGGGATCAGCAACTGGTGAATGAGGAGTGAACCAGTACCGCGTACTGGACAACAATAGCGCCCAACCGGTTCTATACTAGAGGATTCAACAACCGGTGAATGTGGAGTAAACCAGTACAGCGTAATCATATCACTCAACCGGTTCTATACAGCGGAATTAGCAACCGGTGAATGTGGAGTAAACCAGTACCGCGTACTGGACAATCGTATGGCCCAACCGGTTCTATACTACTGAATCAGCAACCAGTGAATGTGGAGTAAACCAGTGATCAGAATGTCGCCCAGGCGACCAGGCAGCCAGATGGATGACAATCAGGATACAGCAGCAGGAACAGCATACATACCAGGACAACCACTGGAACGACAGGACTGCCAACCAGGTCAAGAACGGAAGCAGGAACAACGGCAGCACCGGATCAAGAACGGAAGCAGGAACAAACGGCAGCACCGGATCAGGAACGGAAGCAGGAACATACGGCAGCACCAGATCAGGAACGGAAACAGGAACAAACGGCAGCACTGGATCAGGAACGGAGGCAGGAACCAAGCAGGAGAGGCACTGACTACTGGAGAAATGCTGACACTGGTAGCAGAGCAAACAGGCCCAAGGATACAGGTAAGGCAGGTGACTGCTGACACAGAGACACCACGTAAGGGCAACCAAAGGGTGCCTCAGCCCAGTCTATATAGGCAACACTGGGCGGGCAATAGACAGGCTGCCAATGGAGAATACACACACCTGACTGACAGCAAATGCGAGCAATCACGGGCACCGTGATAGTCCTCTACATTGCCTGAGCCCAGTATTACACAGAAAATTATAATACACACACTCCAGGGCTGGCACATAAGAGCACATATGATGATCTCCTATTGACTGTCTAAGACCAACATACACACCCCAGGGCACAGCTTAGGATTAGATTAGCATATCTCCTACACAGTTCACAGAAACCAAAACAATGGCTGACACTATCCTGCTGGCGACTAAAATTTCACCCACCTCCACCACACACCCCTCACTTGAAGTTGGACATGACTGAATTATCTACTCAACTGGTGCCAAGAAGAGCCTACCCCAAACCCTACATTCCTGCACCAGCCTCCAGCTCACCAACTCCCCAAACAAACCTCTCTCCTGTCAGCCCCTACCCAAAAGAGGTACGAATGCTTACTGATGCAACCGGCCGAGAGTGTGAACTCCATTCTGCACAAGCATCATGCCTGTTTCACTACATTTCCCACTATCCGCCCCTACCCATCACATGCATGAGCACTTACTGCTCCAGCTACACTGCTCTTACTCCACACTCTGTTCAATGTTGCAGTAAAGGAGTGATCATACACTGGCAGTTTTATCATTAACCCTTTGTGTTCCAGACATGCAACCCATTGCAAAGTTGCTTACACCTCTGGCACTCCAAGGGTTACTAAATTGCCACTCTCATGCCTCCAGCACTCCACAGGTTCAGCAGACTTGTCGTTTGCCAGCTGCTTCCTCCACTGCTGCTTTCTATTGCTTGCTGGTCATGAATTACTGGAGAGCACGTGAAGGAAGCTCCTAAATGTTGCCCATTAAAAACCTAAGTGTTTGACCCCCTGGGAGTCAACGCACTAGCAGTTATCCATTGTGTAACAAGAGAAGTTCCTCCATGTGCATGTATCCATCCATATCAACCCCCTGTGTGCCGGACTGACAAACACCACACCACTCAATGATGCGTCGTGTGTCCACCCTGCCCCTCAGCAGGGCAAAAGTCACCACTCAGTTATGATAGGGAAAATGTATAAAGTAAAGTATGGATTGATGCCTGTACATGGGGAACTTTTCTTCTTACACAGTGGATAACTGCTCTTTGATCCTAGCATATATCTTTTCCGTCTTTGCCCATCCAACTCCCGACAATGTGTTTGACCCTTTGGGTGCTGTGGTACAAACACACAGTGGAACAGAAAAACAGATGGAAAGTCACCGGGTCACAGCTTAACATCTGTGCAAGTCTATCACTTGGTCTTGAATTCAAATGTTTACTAAATTCTACAGATGTTTTTGCCTCTGCTGATTCCAGTTTTGGGAGGAAGGTCCTACAAGTTGTAGATGGGACCTTAAAATAATATGATATCTATACAGTCTTATGATTCCTTCCCTCCCTTTATTTTGGGACTGCTTTGAAAAATCCCCATTGAACACTGTGTACCTCAATGTGATGTATGATAAAAGGGTATTTGTTGCTTATCTATATATCATTGTTCTTAGTTCATGAGGGTTCACAGGAAATCCCACCTAGGAATCCCTTTCCTACAGATTTGGTGACTTTATTTATTTATCTGTTCAGTTATACTTGTTAGGTCTACTTAGCAAAAAGTTAACTGATCTTTTACTTATTTGGACTCAGTTCTATTACCAGCGTTAAGAAAAAACAGGCTTTTTTTTAAGTCAGGTCTTAGTATCCTACTTCCCGACTTGTGGAAATAAAATCAGAGGTAATTAATTATACTTACCGCCAGTCAAAAAAAGTCCATAGGAAACAACTAAAACCAACGTGCAAGTAGCATTCTATTACCCATGCTCAGTATTACCTCTTGTTTTGTGGTTACATTTTCTGTCTGTAATCCTGCACCTCAGAGTTGAGGCGTAAAAGCCACAACAACAGTTTCAAAACCATCGTTTTTTTAAGAAAAGCAGTGTAGACAGTATACATCATGGAAATCCGACATAGAGTGCCCCCTTCCTTTTGAAATTTGAATTACAGTGCTTTCTTTCACCATTTTAATTTGACAAATATTGTTCACATTCAACACATTAACCCCCCCCCCCTTTAAAACTTGACTTATAGTGCTCCCATGACTTTCTTTCTCCATTTACATTCAACATTGTTCTTCTCCAATTTTTTTCGACATGCCCTTGTTGTATTTGTATTGCATAATTATCCCTATGAGTACCAGAGAGGTAGCAATGCATTGCAATCTGTTTTATTACCCCTCTGGTACTCAACACCACTAGGAGCTGATGCCTATAGTGACATGAAATTATGTAAAGCACAGCACACAGAGGTTCTACAGCTGTTATCAGCGCTTCCAGTAAGGTTATAACTCCTTTAATTTTATTGTTTCCAAATATCATGGCATCCCTATATGATGATTTTGAGACTCTCACTTTGTCGTATTATTAATCTTGAGCTGGGTTTACCAGCATGGGTTAGCAATTCATCGCATCTACTACTTCTGCTCTCCTGGTAAATATGCATACTTTTTTTGCCCTAATCTGACTTTAACAGACTTATTTGTAATGTCCAGATGGCTTAGATTTAGACTGGGACAGGCTGCACTGCTTTGGCATTGGATTTGCATACTTGACTATACTGTCTGCTTTTTCAACATAACCCGAAGTTTGTCTGCAAGGCTAGAATATTGTACAGCCGCCTAGAATTTCTTTTGTTCTAGTACATTTATTGTTACTAACATAACCTGAATTTATATACAACCTATGTTAAACATAGGTTATATGCCCATAATTAAAAAAGCTGCATATGTCGCCTGCGTTGATCACCTATCCAGAAGGATAGGTGATCCATGTTAAGGGGGTGTTAGGTGGGGTCCTGATGCCCCCTTGAGGTCTGAACTATTTTTTTTTTTTACATACAATAAGAAATATTGTACAAAATAACATTTATTTCACATTTACAGGCAAGGTATGCAGCCACGTTGAGTACCAGAGAGGTAGTAAAACAGATTGCAATGGGTTACTACCTGTCTGGTACTCATAGGGTTATTCATGTAATACAAATACACAAGTGCATGTAAAAAAAATTGGAGAAGAACATTGTTGAATTTAAATGGAGAGAGAAAGTCATGGGAGCCCCATCAGTCAAATTTCACAGGGGAAGGAGGCTAATGTACTGAAGGGGGGCAATATTGGTCGAATTTGAATGGAGAAAGAAGGTCATGGGAGCACTTGAAGTCAAATTTCAAAGGGGGGGTAGTAAAATGTTGAATTTGTGTTGAATTCAAATGGTGAAAGAAAGCACTATAATTCAAATTTAAAAGGGGGGTTAATATGTCGAAGGGGGGCACTCTATATTGGATTTCGATAATGTGGGGAACACATCTAACACTAAACTTGATCCTTCTGTCGTCAAACGTATGCCTATTTCCTTGGACTTTGACAGTTTGCAGATTTTTTAGGGGGTAGTTGAGTAGAAGAAGGCAGCAGGCACAGAAATGTGCTGTCTATGTGGGTTTTGTTTTACTGTGGTTCTGCAGTAGAATACTGGCATAACAAAGGTTTGCAAAATACACGTTGCTTGTTTTTTATATTTTTTTTTTATTGACAAATATTTTATTGATACAAACCGTAAGCAGTACAAGATAGCCAATGAAAGATATAATTTACAAGTGTATACAGAATGAATGAACAGAAATTATGAGTGTAACATGAGCTTATAAAATCGTTAAGTAAAAATATAGTGTAACATGTAGAAGATCCATAAATGGAGTTTTTCCATAATGGTATTAAGTGTCAAAAAGAAGAAATAGAGGGAAAGAAAGAGAAGGAAGTGAATAGGAAAGAGTGCGGAATGGGGCAGAAGTTGAGACATGCTTTCCTCTACTTGAGTTGAGGATTTTATATTTATACTCCGGATCCCTGATTGCTTGCCTCACCGGTCTCGCTAACCAACTCTGTGGCTGAACCTGGTGGGCAATTTCCAGTCATACTCCACACACTTTCCTTTGGTTCTGGTGTGGCTGGTTCACCCTTTTAGGCACGTTGCTTGTTTTTAACACCTTACGGACCAGATGACGTACTATGACCGTCACGGTCCTTATACCCATAAGGACCAGTGACGGTCATAGCACTTCACATACTTTTTCCTTACAGAGCTCTACCAGGAGCACTGTAAGTAAAAACGGGGCCTAAAATTGACCGCTCCAAGACTGGAGTGGTCTCTCTTAGGCCCCTAAAGTGGCACGTCGGTACATGTAACAGGTCAAGTGTCCCGGCGCGTCATCAAGGATAAAAGCGGTCCTTAAGGGAAGGTACCTTCCCTGGACTGCTGGTCCTTAAGGGGTTAATGTAGCTCCAGTTTTAGTGCTAGTAATAGAATTGAATTAAGCTTTTTGTTGTTAGTGCTCTGTTTCCCAGTGATTGGAATGTAACCCCACTGGTCTCTGTGTCCCCCAAAAGACAAAAGAAGAGAAAAGTTTTATCTGTGAGGAAAAAAAACCCTTTTTGCTAACCAAGTATAATGCTTTAATCTCTGTAATCTTATGTGAATACTCCTGTATTAATATTTATTTTTATATTATCTTCTTCTTTTATAGGAAGATATTTGTGAAAGTATCCTCAAATCGTCAGCCTTCTTAAGCTGTAACAATCTTGTAGAGGTTGACCCGTATATAGATGTCTGCGTGAAGGATCTGTGTCACTGTACCAGTAAGAACCGCTCCTCCTGCCTGTGCAGCATGTTTTCTGAGTACTCCCGGCAGTGTACTCACTCTGGAGGCCAACCTGGGAAATGGAGAACTCAAGAGCTGTGTTGTGAGTTTAACAAATCAAATGGAGCCTTCATATATAATTATTGGTCCAAATCACACAGTCATTGACAATATCCACTATTGTAGTAAAACAATAGTCACTTTGAGCACATAACGTATCTATATAATTCAGTTTACCTCCAATCTTTGGTTTGCATCCTTTCCTTAAGTATATGTAGCATGGCATCACTAAGAATATTGAGAATAACTGGCTTGCTTAAAGCGGAACTACCACCCAACACAATCTTTAGCTTCACTGAGTTCCCATCTGGCGACTAGCTGCTTAGTAGTGCTAGTCGCCAAAATAATTACCTTATTTAATAGATTTCTGCTCTCTTCCCCAGCTGACAGGCAGGACGGAGCACGGACATCTTGCCATTGTGACGTCTGCGCGCCTGCGCTGTCAGTCCCATCCACAGCCAAATGGCTCACAGCAACGACAACACAGACTGGGACTGACAGCACGGATGCACGAACGTCACAATGGCAATATGTCCGCGCTCCGTCCTGCCTGTCAGCTGGAGAAGAGAGCAGAAATCTATTAAATAAGGTAATTATTCTGGTGACTAGTGCTACTTAGCAGCTAGTCGCCAGAGGGACTTAGTGAAGGTAAAGATTCTGTTGGGTGGTAGTTCCGCTTTAAGTGACATGACTTGGTCTGCGCACTATCTCTTTTATTTTTTTGGATAAAACAGTTGGTTTAAAAGCAGATAGGATGTTAATCCAGGGATATATCCAACTGGCATATGGAGTTAGTGAGAATTTTTGTTAGCCACTTGGAGCTTAATTCAAAATTGCTTCAATGGTTTTTTTTTGGAGGGGGGGTTGCCTTTCTCTAGATCAACAGGGGTGATTAGATTTGGGTTGAACTTCATGATGCATGTCTTTTTTCAGCCCCATCAACTATGTTACAAAGTTACTATCTTACTATATTGTTGAGCTTCTCAGAAACTTTTCACTTATTTCAAATGGAAGTCTGAAGACCGAAGCTGTTACCCTCTGGAGTAGTATGTTCCTGCTTTATGTCCCTCTTCTTCTAGCACCCACTGGAATGTAGTGTTTTGCCAGTATTGCACTCTATTGATAACTTTTATTATTTCTATGAGTGTGTGTACTATGGTCCTGCTTTATGTCCCTGTTCTCCTAGCACCCACTGGAATGTGGTGTTTTGCCAGTATTGCACTCTAGTCATAACTTTTATTATTTCTATGTGTGTGTGTGTGTGTGTGTACTATGGTCCTGCTTTATGTCCCTGTTCTCCTAGCTCCCACTGGAATGTGGTGTTTTGCCAGTATTGCACTCCACTCGTAATTTTTATTGTTTCTATGTGTGTGTGTGTTCCTGCCTTTACTGTAAATGACTATTAACCCTTTCTGTGCTTTATTTCTGTTTTTACACATTTAGGGCATTTCTCATGCTTTGGTGTCAGGTGCCTTACTCCCTTGATCTTTTCTACTGAATCACTTACTTTGTGTTCTGTTTCCTCTTTTAATTTCTGTCTCTTTATTTGGGATCAATAAGTTAGCATGGTCCCTTTAAGAACTAGTGCCCATGTGGCAGCCATCTTTATTTCACACAGAATTCTTTGAAGGGATATATCTCTGCCCTATTCTCCCCTGAGGGATCGGTGTTGGCTCAAATTGAATTGGATGACCTGTTCTTCATAGCGGTCACCTTGTCTGGACCTTGGGAGGGCACAGTTTTTTAAATGTCTGGAGAACTGCTGTTTGCTTAGCTGATATTGAAAATTATAACCCCCAGAATTCCCTATTTCCCAGATTTTTCTAGGGTGGTCCTTTAGCAGCCATCTTTCTTTGTGTGCAAAGGCTAATCTTTCCATCCTTTCTGCCATTCAACCCCTTGTTCTCAGGTAAGTACTTTTACATATTTCTGAATACTTTTCTCTCACCTTTCTGCTACTTGGACTACTTTGTTCCACTTATGGGGGTTCTTTCAGATATGTGAGAACCCAAAGGATACATTGGCAAATCTAAAGCCAATGATTCTGGGGTCCCAGTCACCCCTTCAACCAATTTCAACTCATGCCAGACATTATTTACAATGGAGTATTATACTACCCTATATCCCTCTTACTCTGTGGGTCCCACTACACATCTGGGGTTAAGACTGTTGTTTTTTTCAGTCTCCTCTATCCCCTCATCTTTTCAGTGGGTCCTGACTCCTAAACCTTTAGTCTGGACACTGTGAACCCTCCATAAGGCATCTAAGCCATATCCTTGGGGTCATTCACAGTTTGTTGGGGATTCTTCTGCAGAGGAAGGTGAGTTTGATGAGGATGAACTAGATTCCTCCCTTTCCTAGGTGGATGTCTATGAGGAGGACTCTTGCCCATCGGTCGAGGGACTGATAAATGCAATCTTGGGAGACACTTCAGGTCACACAAGGCTCTGACATATCTTTCAGAGACATAAAAATGAGGTACCCATTTTTCCTCCTTATCATTGTTTGGATGAGGTTCTCCTGGAAGAATGGAGGACAACTGATGGAAAACAGGTGCAATTCTGATTAATATTCCTTTTCACTTGAGGCTTGGATGCAGTGGGCTGTCCCACTTGCAGCTGATCCCCCCCCCCCATTTCTCACCTTGATCTCACCTCTGGAAGATTCTTTGGCTCTTAAGGATCAAGCAGATAAAAGCCTAAATTCTTCAATTGAAGGCAAATTTTGAGGCCACAGTCACCATCTTCTGGCTCATTTTTGATAATGCTTAGGTCACTTGAGCTATGGCTGTCTGATGTGAACAACTCTTGGAGGCCATCCAAGGGGATGTTTCCAAAGAGGAACTGCTTGACAAGATTCTTGAGACAAATGCATACCTTACTGAAGTGGCCTTTGACAGTGTTTGGTTGGCTTATTAATCTTCCAAAAAGACCTTGGTGTCTCTTACCTTTATGGACAGACAAGATCATCTGTCATGCTACCAGAGGCAATAGCACATTGCTATCTTAAATTCCTCCAAATCATAATTTTTCCCCAAGAAGACATTGGCTTTAAATAGCCCCACCAGTACACAGAGCACCTAGGGTTCAAACCTCTCATGCTTCCCAAGCACGCCCTACCCCAAAGCCCAAACAGGCTTGGGTAGGCAAGAAGACTTCTCAGAATCCTAAGACTGACAAGCCCACTCTGCATAACTTGCGGGTTCTTGGTCTGCCTCTGTCCATTGGGGGCGACCTCCTTTTCTTTAAAGATGTTCGGGCTACTTCAGTGGTGGACCAGTGGGTTCTCAAGGTAATTTTGGCAAGACACTGCACAGAATTCATATCCCTTCCTCTTCAAATTTTCTTTTTTGTCTAGAGTTTCTCAGGATCCAGCTCAGTGGTGGCTTTTTAGCAGCTTTTTCCCTGCTAGAAAGGCAAATATTTGCATTCCAGCACAGGGCACTTCACCAGATTCTACTCAAACCTTTTCATCATCACCAAAAAATAATTCAGTTGCCATCCTATTCTGCCCTTAAAAGTGCCTCAACCATTTTTTGTGTTCAGTCATAGTGTTTCTGTGTCCAGGGGAGTTTCTTGCCTCCCTGGGCTTTCAGGATGCTTAACTATATTTTCCAAAGCACCTAGATCATCAGCGAACTTCTGCACCTCACCTCTCAGGTCAGTTACTTCCTGGCACCGCCATTTCATTTGATCTGGCATCTGCCCTGAGAATCTTCATTTGCAGCCCCAATCCACACTCAGGTTATGTCTGACATCTTATCTAGAAAACCTTTAACTCAAGGTTCCATCAGATTTAACTCTGCATACACAAATTCAGGAGTTTATTTCTATCCCCGAGCAGCGCAGATGCAGCATCATCTCTGGTTCCTTCCCAGGCCTTTCTTTGTCCAGATATTAGGCTCAATACCCTTCAGATGACAAGGTTCAGTCCTTGTCTCTTTATATGTTTAAAGTGATAGCCTGGCCTTCAGCAATGTTGCAGGGATTCATAGAGATACTGGGTTCCCCAGCCTCCTCCTTGAGACAGTTCCTTCTGCTCAGTTTGATCATGGAAATTACAGTTCAATATTCTTAGAAACTTGTCCAGTCTCATCTGACATGGCATGTCTCCATGGATGAAGGAAAACCTGTGTTGGTCCCGTCTAACACTGGGGTGCCCATTTATCATCCTGTAGTGGATTGTTGTCACCACAGATGCCAGCCTGCCTGGCAGGGTGCTACCATGGGTCACTTGACAACTCAGGGCATCTGTACCAAAGAAGAGAGTCTTCTAGAAATCAATGTTCTGGACCTATGGGCTATCGAACTAGCATTGCACCATTGATCTCAACTCCCATCAGGGTCTCCAGTGAGGATTTAAGCATACAGTGAGGCAGTGATTGCTTATTTCGGCTGCCCAGCAGAAGCCAGAAGCATGTCAGCCTGAACAGAGGCTCTGGAGATCCTCTAGTTGGCTGAGGGTCATGTACCCATCCTTTCTGCTGCTCACATTCCAGGCATTGAAAATATAATTGGAGACTTTCTAAGTCTTGAAAATGGGTCCTAGGAATTGGGAGCTCAGCCAGAGTGTGTTCAACCTGATTGCTAGACCTGTGAATTGCCATTAATGGATCCCATGGCCTCCCACCTGAACTGCAAAGTTCCACTGTTCTGTGCAAAGTCAAGGGATCTTCTGGCATTTGTGGTGGATGTGATGTCCATTAAATGGAACTTTCATCTAGCCCATATGTTTCCTTTGATACCTCCTATTTCCCAAGGTGCTCAGAAAGCTCTAATTGGAGAGCTCAAGTCATTTTGATTGCTCCGTTCTCACCCAGTCATGTTTGGTTTTCATATTTTTTCACACTGTCCATAGTGAAGCCTTTTTGCCTCTTAGCCTCTTAGGGCCAGGGTCTGGTATCCCACTCTCAGGTGCAGAAGTTGGTTTTGATGGCATAACTGTTAAAACCAGCATATTGAAAAAGGGTTATTTGGACTCTGTCATTTGTATATGCTCCAAACTAGAAAACTGGTTTCATCCATAGTGCCTGGCCTCTATTCTACTGATTGTGTGGCACGTGGTTTTGTTTTTTCTTCAAGATGGTGTTCAGAAAGTACTTAGCCTTGGTTTTAGCAAAATGTAGATCTTGGCTCTTCCTGTTCTTTTCCTGTGGTGCATTGATTTGCACTCTGATGTGAAGATTTTTGTTCAGGGAGTAGGTCATACTTACCCTGTCTTCTGAGATTCTACTCCACTGTGGCACTTGAATCTGGTTCTAGAGGTACTAGAGTTATTTCCTGCTGTATCCCTGCATATGCTGATGTTCAAGACTGCCTTTTTATTGGCCATTGAATTTGTTTGGCAGGTTGCTAAACCCCAAACTTTGTTCTGTAAGTCCATTTTCCTGATTTTTCATGAAGATAGTGTGGTTTTATTAACCCTGTTGGTGATTTTTTGCCCAACGTTGTTTCAAAGTCGGGTGAACAAAAATAATATCTTTGCTAAGCAACCGTGTGGTTGTCCCTGCACACTTTCACCAAACACTGTTGTGTTAATGCCCTAGACTCAGCTGAGACCAGCTTTGGCTAGAAGGTCCTTCAGGCTGTGGTGCTTATATAAAAGTACTACTAAGTTCCTTTATGTATATCTATATAGATAAGTACCCTTTTGGTTCCTGTTTGTTTACAGTTGTTTGGTGCGTAAGTTTGGTGTCTGTTGACACCTGAGGATCATGTTGTACCAGTAGAAACTGTGCTCCTATTCCCTCCAAGGAAACATGGTGGATAGTTTTGCATATACCCATGGTTCCTGGTTTTTACTTCGGACAAAAGGGAAAAGAGAATATTAGTGTACTAACCATTAAATCATTTTCACTTAATCCATGTGGAACACAGTATTAAGTGGTTTGAGTCCCTAGGCAGAGGAGTCTGCTTGGTTTCCTCTTATTTCTGTTTTGTCTTGGCTTTGCTGTACACGAAAACTAAAAGTAGGCATAGTTAAATTGGAAGGAAGACAACTTTCCTCTTTTGATTTGCTCTATCCTTCAGAAGGATGGAACTTTACTCCATGTTTCCTGTGTTCTACATGGACTAAGAGAAAATGATTTACTGGCAAGTACACAGTTAAACTTAGGGTTTTACCTTTTTAAATACTGAAGATCTCTTCAATGCATAGCTTTGCTAGTATTCTGTGGGTTAAAAGCCCCCTTTTATTCAATAGTAAATTTGGGAAGTTTTGTATTTGTCCACTATGCAGCAATTGGTTTGCACAGAACTACTTTACATTTCATTTGAACATAAGGCCCTATATATATAAAGCTGACTGCTGTACAGTTTAGTGGAAAAAGTCCTGAGCAAGTATTTCCATTTTTTATGTTTGAGGCTGTGGAAGAATAAATGTATTCGCCTGATGAAGCACTGGCCCAATGCACATTTGGCAAGTAGGGAAGATCAAGAGGAAATCAAAAGGACTTTTATTTACTCTACAAGAGAACTTTATTAAAAGATTTCAAGCAGAATTGTCACCAACCATAACCATTATTTGTTCACCTGCTAAGGAACTTCACTGTAGGTGAAAACATACTTCACATGTTCAGCAAAGACGAGGGAGAGTGGAGCCATCTTACCTCTGTTTAGGATGGCAGGGAGAGTGCTGCCAATCATCCTAAACAGAGGTAAGATGGCTCCACTCTCCCTCGTCAGTGGCTCATTAATTTTGTCTGACTCACCTGTGCTTAAGTCCAGCATGTTACCTTTCACTGCGGGTGACAAATCTAAAGAACCATAACAGCACTGAAGGGGCAAAAGGGGCCTAAGAATGTGGACAGATGTGATTTCATTTTACAAGTGAGTTATTATTTATGCAATTTTATCTGACCAAGCCAAAGAACAAAGCTCTGATGAGATTTCCCAGCTACAAAATTAACAATTTTCAAACTTTCAATGTGTTTGGAAAACAAAAAAGCATAAGGTATAGACAGCTGAAACAGATTAATTTAATGAGACTACTAACTATGTAGGTAACAGGTCCTCTTTCAGGCTAGAGAGCCATTTGGTAGTGATGAGAATAGTAAATAAAATCAAATTAAAAATATAGTAGTCAAAACATAGCATTTTAACACAAACTCATTTAGATCCAAAGCTGTGAATCCATATATACAGGATACTTGATATTAGTGGAGGGTAACATAGTTGATGAGGCTGGAAAAAGACATGCGTCCATCAAGTATAGTCCATGCCAAATCTTCCCTGTGGGTAAAAAAATATTTCCTGACTTCAAATTGTAGTCAGGTCCCTGGATCGACAACCTATCTGCTTTGAAGCCAACAGTCATAATTCTCAATATTATTCTGTGCTAGTTATGTATCCATTACCTTTTTTTAAAGCAGTTACAGTATCTGCAAGCACATCATCCCAAGGCAAGGAATTATATAGCTATACTGCCCTTATGGTAGAAAATCCCTGCCTTTGTTTTAGTCAAAAGCACCTTCCCTCTAGTCTTAATGGATGACCTCTCATTCTTAGCTTAGCTCTTTGAGTAAATAATTAATTGGAGCGTTCTTAGCATTTGCCATAAATATATTTGTAAATGGCAGTCATATTATCCCTTAGATATCTCTACTGTAATGTAAACAAACCCAGTTTGGCTAATCTCTCTTCATAACTCAGCTCCTCCAATCACCTTATCAGTTTTATTGCATCTCTCTACAAATTTTCCAGTTCAATAATGTATGTTTTAAGAACTGGTGCCCCAAACTGTAACCATCTTCTAGATGAGACCTTAACAGGGATTTATACATGCGGGCTAGTACCCTATTTGCTCTTGGAGCAGATGAGTGACTCTGCGCACTGCTGTGAAGTCTATCATATTTCAGTACTCCTAAATCTTTCTCTAATGAGTATTTCCCAAGTTGTTTCCCATTTAGTTTATATGTAGCATGCTTGTTTCTACAGTCTAAATGCATAACATATATAAGAAAAACACAAACAAAAGACAGCGCACCAGTGATCTAAGAGTAGTATGTTACTCAATGGATGCACACATAAACATAGCATATATCAAAGGAGGATAAATAATTTTGTGCAAAAATAGAGGTCTATTATATATTTATCAAAGAGAGTAAATCCCTATATTAGCATCAAAAATATAAAAACATCTTAAAAAATAATATAATCTATATTCAGAAACAAACAGTCCTCTGATAAAGAGGTATAGAGTGCCTATACACAAGGAAACTGTATAATGTGCTGTAGACCAAGTCCATATAAAGGAGGTAGAGATGAATATAGCTACAAGAGAACAGGTTCTCATCCAAACAGTGAGGATAGAGTGTAGCAATCCATACAAAATATATATATAGTCTGCTCACCAGATTCCCCGTGAAAATAGGCACATCAAGCAACCGGAGATGTATGTATGTAGCTCCGCAATGGGACCGATACGCCCGTTCCTTTGCAGTGTTCACTAGACGAGTCTGAGTCCCGTGTTGTGCGGTTAGGCTCTGCTGATCACATACAGATAGCTACTTCTCCCGGTAGTTCATCCTTTTCAGAGAAACTGTAAACACTAATTTTGAATTTTAAAATCATATACTTTATTCTGTAATTTATTCAACGCGTTTCAGGGCTCTCAGCCCCTTCCTCAGGAAAGTCAGAATAAGCAACAATTGTAAAAACCTTACATTTATCTACATTAAATTGCATCTGCCACTTTTCTGCCCATTTACTCAGTTTATCTAAATCCTTCTGCAGAGAAAAAGCATCCTGCTCTGTATGAATTTCCTTGCACAGCTTAGTGTCATCAGCAAATCATTGAGACACTACTTTCAGCTCTCACTTCTAGATGATTAATAAGCAAGTTAAAAAGCATTGGACCCAGGGCTGAAGCCTCCGGCACCCCACTTACAAGTTTAGACCAAATTGAAAGGTTCCATTTACAACAACTCTCTGCCATCTATCTTTTAACCAGTTTCTAATCCATGTGCAGATATCACCTTCCAAACTGAAGCCTTTTAATTTATACAGTAACCTGTTGTGAGGCAATGTATCAGAGGCATTTGCAAAATCCAAGATACTACATCAACTGAAATTTTTTTCCAGATTCCTACTTACCCTTTCGTAAAATGCAAGTAAATTAGTTTGACGTGCACTATTCTTCATAAAACCATGCTGGCTACTACTGCTAACATTATTTGTTTTCACATAGTCCTGAATACTGTCAGTTAGTAACCCTTCTATTGTGCACCCTCCCCTTTTGGCAGTGAGTTCTTACTGTGTCCTTCCAGATGCTGCGGGGACCTGTGCCAAGGATAAGTCTGTTCAGCATCCGCACTGGCAGGATGACTCTCACCTCTAGTAGACAGTCCAACAACACTGGGTTGTCAGATAATATGTGTGAGTCTGTGACTGCCAGTTGGCACGAGAATAAGGTTGTGGTGTCAGACAGTATATGTGTGGTTTTGCTATTCCTAGTGGGGAACAAAGATTAAGTCTCAGACTGTGCATATGTGGTTCTGTGAGAACCAATGGAACAAGTCTGATGTGTCAGATAGTGTGTGTGTGGTTCTGTGACTACCAGTGGACAGGGAAATAAGGCTGCGGTGTCAGACAGTGTGTATGTGTGGTTCTGTATTAGCCATTGAGGACGGGGTGTCAGACAATATAGTGTTTTTGTGATTACCTGTGGGTCAAGGCTGAGGTGTCATGTACTGCTTGTTTGGTTCTATGACTATCAGTGGAACAAGGCTTGGGTGTCAGAGTGTGTGTGTGGTTCTGTGGCTACATACATGTCTACACAAATACACACACACACAGATACATGCACATACATATACACATACATATTCATATGTGTACACAGATACCAACCCTCATCTTTATACTAACCTGCTCTTAGGTTTAGTCACTCTAAAGGTAATGAGGGAATCCAGATGTGGACCCCTTGCTCATAAAAGCCTAGAGGGATCATCTGCACCTTACTGATAAGACATAACAAGGTTGATTTTTTTTTTTTTTTCTCCCATCTGTTCTTTTCTTTTCTTCTTCCCCTATGTTCATAGAGTAATTGTTTGGCATTTAGAGTCTGGGCTGTCATTTTGGCAGGAACTATATAATATGCTTCAGAATGTTGATTCTTTTTTTATGGAATTTGTGAGCTGGAAGAGATTGCACCCTGTGCATGAGGGCACAGTCCCAGTGAGCTTTTCACATACCCTTTCAAGATCATGAGCCTACTTGGGCATCTCTGACTTATTCTATATATATGAAAATTGATCTTTAGGTTAGTTACCCTAAGTGTAATTGGGGAATCCAGATGTGGACCCCTTGCTCTCAAGAGCCTAGAGAAGTTAGCGGCACCTCACTGACAAGGCCCAATAAAGCCAAAAAGTGTGCCTGGGGTTAGCAGTTTTCTTTTGATCAGATATGAATAGTCTGGCATTTCAAGGCATGTACTTTCATTTTGGCAGTGCCTGTATGACATGTTTCAGAATATTGCTTCTCTGTATATGGCATTTGTGTGCTAAAAGAGAATGAACCCTGGGAGCGAGGACACAGTTCCAGTAAGCTTTTTGCACACCCTTGCAAGCTAAGGAGCCTAGTTGAGCATCTCTGACTAGTGATGAGCGAGCATGCTCGGCCGAAGCTCGGTTCGGCTCGAGCATCGCTCTGCTCGGCACATGGCGGTACTCGTACGAGTACCGCATGTGCTCGCCCGCCATGTTCGGGTCTCCTTCCCGCACGTTTCGCGGCTGCTGCGCAGCCAATAAACGTGCGGGGAGGCTCTGACATCAGTGTAATGCCAGCAGCCATGTGTAAGGATGTAAGCTTACTGAAGCCTATCTCTGGGTGGGAGGAGCCACCCAGAGATTAGCAGGAAGCTATATAATCTAAGATAAGCGAATAAGGAACCCAGAATGCAGGGAAACAGTAGATAGGCCAAGGGTAGCTTTATTTAGATAATGCAAGTCCAGAGTAACAAGCCAGAGGTCAGGGCAGGCTGAGATAATGCAAGTCCAGTGTAACAAGCCAGAGGTCAGGGCAGGCTGAGATAATGCAAGTCCAGTGTAACAAGCCAGAGGTCAGGGCAGGCTGAGATAATGCAAGTCCAGTGTAACAAGCCAGAGGTCAGGGCAGGCTGAGATAATGCAAGTCCAGTGTAACAAGCCAGAGGTCGGGACAGGCTGAGATAATGCAAGTCCAGTGTAACAAGCCAGAGGTCAGGGCAGGCTGAGATAATGCAAGTCCAGTGTAACAAGCCAGAGGTCAGTACAGGCTGAGATAATGCAAGTCCAGTGTAACAAGCCAGAGGTCAGTACAGGCTGAGATAATGCAAGTCCAGTGTAACAAGCCAGAGGTCAGTACCTGAGATCCAATACAAGGTCCAAGAGGAAGGTCTGTAGAGTGGCAGCTTGGCAGAAGATACAGGTTGGATAGGAGGACCACAGGAGAGAGCTGGCTGGAGAACCACAGGTGAAGTCTGGCAGGAGGACCCCAGGTGAAGGCTGGCTGGAGGACCCCAGGAGAAGGCTGGCAGGAGGACCCCAGGTGAAGGCTGGCTGGAGGACCCCAGGAGAAGGCTGGTTGGAAGACCCCAGGAGAAAGGCTGGCTGGAAGACCCCAGGAGAAAGGCTGGCTGGAAGACCCCAGGAGAAAGCTGGCTGACCTGGAGGACTGCAGGAGAAGGCTGGGCTGAAGAATGCAGAGCCTGGAAGCAGGAAGAGCTGGGAGGCGAAACTGCGGCAAGTAGACCGCCCGGGACTCAAGCGACAACTGAGCGCCGAGTCCCGTTTGCCGCCAGTTTTAAATAGAACGCCGGGCGCCCAAGGAATGACGTCGGTGCGACGACCAACGTCAGGCCTCGCTACTGCGCATGCGCGATGACGCGTGCATGCGCCCAGCCGTCCTGAAGCCAGTAGAGCTACTGGCAAGGACGGCGAGGGACCTGACAGTTCCCCCCCTTTACGACCAACCTCCGGGTGGTCAGGTCAGCAGGTCGGTCTGGATGACTCCGATGAAAGTTACGAATACAGGCCATGGTGTTGAAGTTGCCTGCGGGTTCCCAGGAGCGGTCTTCTGGGCCGTACCCCTTCCAATGTACCAGGTATTCCAAACGGCCCCGACGAAAACGAGAGTCTAGAATCTCCTTGACCTCGAACTCATCAGGATCTGTAATGGAAACAGGAGGAGGTCTAGAAGGTTCTCGACCAGGAAACGTGCTGGGAATCCATTTCTTCAATTGAGAGATGTGGAACGTTGGGTGAATCCGGTATGAGGTAGGTAGTGCCAGACGATATGCTACTGGATTAATGACTTGAGTGATAGAAAAAGGTCCCAAGAAGCGAGGTCCCAATTTTTTGGTGGGACAAGAAAGGCGAACATGTGAAGAGGACAACCATACTTTATCCCCAATCTGTAGTTCAGGTCCTCTCTGTCGGTGTTTATCAGCATAACGTTTATAGTCTTGCTGTGCAGATCTCAGAATTTGACTTAACACATGATGAGACTGCTGTAATTGTTGTATTCGTTGATTAGCCTCTGGGACTGGAGTGATGGGGGTGAGTCCTGGTAGAGCTGCCGGGTGGTATCCATAGTTGGCCAAGAAAGGAGAGTTTTTTAAGGTACTGTGATAATGATTATTATAAGCAAATTCTGCCATGGGGAGTAAGTGGTACCAATTATCTTGTAAGTGAGAAGAGAAGCAACGTAAGTACTGTTCCAAAGTCTGATTGGTCCTTTCTGTCTGCCCATTTGTTTGTGGGTGATATCCTGAAGATAGGTTACTGATAATTTGAAGACCGGCACAAAATGCTCTCCAGAATTTTGATGTGAATTGGGAACCTCTGTCTGAAGTAATGGATTGTGGTACTCCATGAAGACGGAAGATTTCCTGCAGATACAAAGAAGCGGTTCGGCTGGCTGAAGGTAGACCTTTGCTTGGGATAAAATGAGCCATCTTAGTAAATCGGTCTACTACGACCATAATGGTATTATGTTGGTTTGAACCTGGTAAATCCACAATGAAATCAATTGTTACATCTCTCCAAGGACCAGAAGGTATGGGTAAAGGATGGAGCAAACCGGATGGTTTGGTGTGTTGGCTTTTAGCTCTGGCACAAGTGTCACAAGAGGATACGTAGTGATTGACGTCCTGCTTTAAGTTTGGCCACCAGAAATACCGCTGAATGGCTTCTAAGGTCTTTTGGATTCCCCCATGGCCTGCAACAGGAAGATCGTGAAACTGGTGAAGAGTCTCTTGACGGACAGATTCAGGGACAAAAACTGTATCTTGCTTATACAATAGGCCATCAGTGAAGGTTAAGGCGTATAGTTGTATCAAACGAGGAGAAGGAGTGGTGGCTTGTTTGATACGTTCCAGTAAGTTGGTGGTGACAAGGAGGAATTGACGTGGTTGCAAAATTGTATCAGGAAGTGTAGTAGTATTGGAAGGTACCGTATACATCCTGGACAAAGCATCTGCTTTCAAATTTTTTGAGCCCAGTCTGTAGGTGATGTGTAGTTGGAATCGTGCAAAGAACATTGCCCATCTGGCTTGACGAGGTCGTAGTCTGTGGGCTGATTGGAGATATTCTAGATTTCTGTGATCTGTATATATTGTAATAGGATACTCTGAACCCTCTAATAAGTGTCTCCATTCCTCCAAGGCACATTTAATAGCTAGCAATTCCTTGTCTCCCACATCATAATTTTGTTCGGCAGGTGTGAGACGCCTGGAGTAGAAGGCTACTGGATGTAAACGATCTTTAATGCCCATATGTTGCGACAGTACTGCCCCTGTAGCGATATTAGAAGCATCAACTTCTAAAAAGAAAGGTTTATTGACATCAGGTTGTTGTAGAATAGGTGCTTGCGTAAAGTGAAGTTTTAAACGGTCAAAAGCTTGTTGAGCTTCAGGAGTCCACTGAAAACTGGCATCCTTCTTGTTTAAACATGTGAGTGGTGAAATACATTTTGAGAAATCCCGGATAAAGCGTCGGTAGAAGTTGGCAAAACCAATGAACCTCTGAATTGCCTTCTTGTCAGATGGTATGGACCACTTCAGTATAGCTGTTATCTTACGAGGATCCATCTCTAACTGCCCTGGGGAAACAAGGAAACCTAGGAATTCGATCTTAGACACTTCAAAAGAACATTTCTCCAATTTAGCGTACAAACCATGTGTACGAAGCCTAGTTAACACTCTCCTGACATGACTGCGATGTTCTTGTAGTGAATGTGAGAAGACAAGAATGTCATCTAAGTAAATGACAACAAACTGATCCAGAAGATCCCGAAAAACATCATTTACGAAATGCTGAAATGTTGCAGGAGCGTTACATAACCCGAAGGGCATCATGGTGTATTCAAAGTGTCCATATCTGGTTCGGAAGGCGGTCTTCCATTCGTCTCCCTTGCGGATGCGAACCAGGTTATATGCTCCTCGTAGATCGATTTTTTAGAAGATCTTTGCAGTTGACATGCGTTCAAACAATTCTGGGATCAGTGGTAACGGATAGCGATTTTTAATGGTAATGGCATTGAGTTCCCGATAGTCTACGCAGGGGCGTAGACCACCGTCTTTCTTGGGTACAAAGAAAATCCCGGCTCCAGCTGGAGAAGTGGAAGGTCGAATAAATCCTTTCTCCAGATTTTCAGAGATGTACTCTCTAAGATGTTGCAGTTCTGGTCCGGATAGAGGATATATATGTCCATAGGGGATAGTAGATCCAGAGAGAAGTTCGATAGGACAATCATATGGTCTATGAGGTGGAAGAAGGTCAGCCCCTTTTTTATCAAACACATCTGAGAAGTCCTGATAGACCATGGGTATGGTTGACGTTGTAACACAGGTCAACAGTTTAGGCTCTGTTTTGATAAGACATTTTTCTCTACAGTGGGTGGAAAGAAAGGTTACAGTCTTGGAAGACCACTCAATATGGGGGTCGTGAATTTGTAGCCATGGAAGACCCAAAATAAGAGGAAACGAAAGAGATGGAACAACTTCAAATTTAATTTCTTCTCTATGATTTACAGCAGTGAGAAGATACAGAGGTAAAGTTTCATAAAGAATGGGACCTGACTGTAGGTAGCTTGCATCCGCCATCTAAAGCGTGAACGGTTGGGTTTTGCGTTTGATGGGTATGCCCAAGGATAAAGCTGTCTCCTGGCTCAGGAAACAACTACTGGCTCCGGAATCTATGATGGCCGACACCTCACTCTGCTGTGTGTTCCACTGTAGAATAACAGAGAGGGATATGTAAGAAGAAGTGGGCAACAGAATAGGAGCGGATGATGTTGCAGGTAAAAAATGCCTACCTTGGGAAGGCCGTGGTCTGGTATCACAAGTCCTGAGATGGTGACCCCCTTTTCCACAATAGAGGCAAAGATTTAGAAGGCGTCTACGGTCTCGTTCAGCTTTAGATAGAGGTCCCCGTAGAACACCCAGCTGCATAGGCTCCTCTGTGGTGGTGACAGTAGCAGGTGGTTGAGATGAAGCTGGAGTACGATGGGGAGGAGAAGAAGTAGCAGAGCGTTCACGCCGCCGTTCTCTCAAGCGGCGGTCAATTTGTATGGAGAGATGAGTGATCTCTCTAGTGTAACTGGTATAGGTACTCTAACCAGTTTGTCCTTCAGGCTTTCAGATAGGCCTAGACGAAATTGATCCATGAGCGCAGCTTCATTCCACTTTGAATCAATTGACAGACGACGGAAGTCAGCAACGTAGTCCTCAACTGGGCGTCTCCCTTGAGTTAGGGACCTTAGTGCTACTTGAGCTGAGGCCGTTTTAAAAGGGTCATCATATAATGAATCCATAGCCTGCCGGAAAGCCTGCCATGTAGTTAATACAGGACTGTTGGTCTGTAAGAGGTGATGGGACTAGCCCTGTGGTTCTCCTCCTAACAATGTGATGGTAGTACGTACTTTGGTGAAGTCAGAGGCATAGGTACGTGGGTTGATTGAGAACAGTAACTCACAAGCCGTGATGAAGGACCTGTACCGGGCTCTATCCCCATAAAATCTTTCAGGCAAGGGAACACGAGGTTCTGGAGCAGAGTTCATCTCAAGGCTAGGAAGGGGTGGTGTAGAACCACCTGCTGCTTGGGTTAAACTTGGTTGAAGGTCCTGTAGTTGCTGTTGGAGATGTGTTTGGTTGGCCTGTAATTCCTGTACAGAAGCAGTGAGAGCAGCTATCCGACTACCCAGGGTATTTAAGGCTTCGAGCAACCCCGCGGGTTCCATAACAATTTTGGGGCTCAGTTGTTACTGTAAGGATGTAAGCTTACTGAAGCCTATCTCAGGGTGGGAGGAGCCACCCAGAGATTAGCAGGAAGCTATATAATCTAAGATAAGCGAATAAGGAACCCAGAATGCAGGGAAACAGTAGATAGGCCAAGGGTAGCTTTATTTAGATAATGCAAGTCCAGAGTAACAAGCCAGAGGTCAGGGCAGGCTGAGGTAATGCAAGTCCAGTGTAACAAGCCAGAGGTCAGGGCAGGCTGAGATAATGCAAGTCCAGTGTAACAAGCCAGAGGTCAGGGCAGGCTGAGATAATGCAAGTCCAGTGTAACAAGCCAGAGGTCGGGACAGGCTGAGATAATGCAAGTCCAGTGTAACAAGCCAGAGGTCAGGGCAGGCTGAGATAATGCAAGTCCAGTGTAACAAGCCAGAGGTCAGGGCAGGCTGAGATAATGCAAGTCCAGTGTAACAAGCCAGAGGTCAGGGCAGGCTGAGATAATGCAAGTCCAGTGTAACAAGCCAGAGGTCAGTACAGGCTGAGATAATGCAAGTCCAGTGTAACAAGCCAGAGGTCAGTACAGGCTGAGATAATGCAAGTCCAGTGTAACAAGCCAGAGGTCAGTACCTGAGATCCAATACAAGGTCCAAGAGGAAGGTCTGTAGAGTGGCAGCTTGGCAGAAGATACAGGTTGGATAGGAGGACCACAGGAGAGAGCTGGCTGGAGAACCACAGGTGAAGTCTGGCAGGAGGACCCCAGGTGAAGGCTGGCTGGAGGACCCCAGGAGAAGGCTGGCAGGAGGACCCCAGGTGAAGGCTGGCTGGAGGACCCCAGGAGAAGGCTGGTTGGAAGACCCCAGGAGAAAGGCTGGCTGGAAGACCCCAGGAGAAAGGCTGGTTGGAAGACCCCAGGAGAAAGCTGGCTGACCTGGAGGACTGCAGGAGAAGGCTGGGCTGAAGAATGCAGAGCCTGGAAGCAGGAAGAGCTGGCAGGCAAAACTGCGGCAAGTAGACCGCCCGGGACTCAAGCGACAACTGAGTGCCGAGTCCCGGTTGCCGCCAGTTTTAAATAGAACGCCGGGCGCCCAAGGAATGACGTCGGTGCGACGACCGACGTCAGGCCTCGCTACTGCGCATGCGCGAGGACGCGCGCATGCGCCCAGCCGTCCTGAAGCCAGTAGAGCTACTGGCAAGGACGGCGAGGGACCTGACACCATGTTGGCTGCTGGCATTACACTGATTGGCTGGCCAGAACCCGTGATCGGGTGCTGTATAGCACCTGACCAGCGAGTTCGGCTCAGTCTTAGCCAGGGAGAGATGAGGATAGGAAGGGAAAGTCAGTGTAGGGAGAAGAAAAGCGAGTTTGAAAAAAAAAAAGACCCAAAAGTCCTTTTTAGGACTACTGTGTGTGGGGGCAGCAGATATATTTTGTTTTGGGGGGCAGAGTTTAAAAAAAAAACATCACATATTCCGTTCACTGTGCCTAGCCGCAGATTAGCAGCACATTCTGTTTAGTGTGCAAAGTTTCAGATTAGCAGCACATTCTGTTTAGTGTGCAAAGTTGGAGATTAGCAGCACATTCTTTTTAGTGTGCAAAGTTGCAGATTAGCAGCACATTATGTTTAGTGTGCAAAGTTGGAGATTAGCAGCACATTCTGTTCAGTGTGCAAAGTTGCAGATTAGCAGCACATTCTTTTTAGTGTGCAAAGTTTAAAAATTAAAAGTCACTTATTCCGTTCACTGATCCTAGCCGCAGATAAGCAGCATATTCTGTTTAGTGTGCAAAGTTGCAGATTATCAGCACATTCAGTTTAGTGTGTAAAGTGTAAAAATTAAAAGTCACTTATTCCGTTCACTGATCCTAGCCGCAGATAAGCAGCACATTCTGTTTAGTGTGCAAAGTTGCAGATTAGCAGAACATTCTGTTTAGTGTGCAAAGTGTAAAAAATAAAAGTCACATTTTCCATTCACTGTGCCTAGCCGCAGATAAGCAGCATATTCTGTTTAGTGTGCAAAGTTTCAGATTATCAGCACATTCAGTTTAGTGTGTAAAGTGTAAAAATTAAAAGTCACTTATTACGTTCACTGATCCTAGCCGCAGATAAGCAGCACATTCTGTTTAGTGTGCAAAGTTGCAGATTAGCAGAACATTCTGTTTAGTGTGCAAAGTGTAAAAACTAAAAGTCACATATTCCATTCACTGTGCCTAGCCGCAGATAAGCAGCATATTCTGTTTAGTGTGCAAAGTTTCAGATTATCAGCACATTCAGTTTAGTGTGTAAAGTGTAAAAATTAAAAGTCACTTATTACGTTCACTGATCCTAGCCGCAGATAAGCAGCACATTCTGTTTAGTGTGCAAAGTTGCAGATTATCAGCACATTCAGTTTAGTGTGTAAAGTGTAAAAATGAAAAGTCACTTATTACGTTCACTGATCCTAGCCGCAGATAAGCAGCGTATTCTGTTTAGTGTGCAAAGTTGCAGATTATCAGCACATTCAGTTTAGTGTGTAAAGTGTAAAAATTAAAAGTCACTTATTACGTTCACTGATCCTAGCCGCAGATAAGCAGCACATTCTGTTTAGTGTGCAAAGTTGCAGATTAGCAGAACATTCTGTTTAGTGTGCAAAGTGTAAAAACTAAAAGTCACATATTCCATTCACTGTGCCTAGCCGCAGATAAGCAGCATATTCTGTTTAGTGTGCAAAGTTGCAGATTATCAGCACATTCAGTTTAGTGTGTAAAGTGTAAAAATTAAAAGTCACTTATTACGTTCACTGATCCTAGCCGCAGATAAGCATCACATTCTGTTTAGTGTGCAAAGTTGCAGATTAGCAGAACATTCTGTTTAGTGTGCAAAGTGTAAAAACTAAAAGTCACATATTCCATTCACTGTGCCTAGCCGCAGATAAGCAGCATATTCTGTTTAGTGTGCAAAGTTGCAGATTATCAGCACATTCAGTTTAGTGTGTAAAGTGTAAAAATTAAAAGTCACTTATTACGTTCACTGATCCTAGCCGCAGATAAGCAGCGTATTCTGTTTAGTGTGCAAAGTTGCAGATTATCAGCACATTCAGTTTAGTGTGTAAAGTGTAAAAATTAAAAGTCACTTATTCCGTTCACTGATCCTAGCCGCAGATAAGCAGCATATTCTGTTTAGTGTGCAAAGTTGCAGATTATCAGCACATTCAGTTTAGTGTGTAAAGTGTAAAAATTAAAAGTCACTTATTCCGTTCACTGATCCTAGCCACAGATATGCAGCATATTCTGTTTAGTGTGCAAAGTTGCAGATTATCATCACATTCAGTTTAGTGTGTAAAGTGTAAAAATTAAAAGTCACTTATTCCGTTCACTGATCCTAGCCGCAGATAAGCAGCATATTCTGTTTAGTGTGCAAAGTTGCAGATTATCAGCACATTCAGTTTAGTGTGTAAAGTGTAAAAATTAAAAGTCACTTATTACGTTCACTGATCCTAGCCGCAGATAAGCAGCATATTCTGTTTAGTGTGCAAAGTTGCAGATTATCAGCACATTCAGTTTAGTGTGTAAAGTGTAAAAATTAAAAGTCACTTATTACGTTCACTGAACCTAGCCGCAGATAAGCAGCACATTCTGTTTAGTGTGCAAAGTTGCAGATTAGCAGAACATTCTGTTTAGTGTGCAAAGTGTAAAAACTAAAAGTCACATATTCCATTCACTGTGCCTAGCCGCAGATAAGCAGCATATTCTGTTTAGTGTGCAAAGTTGCAGATTATCAGCACATTCAGTTTAGTGTGCAAAGTGTAAAAACTAAAAGTCACATATTCCATTCACTGTGCCTAGCCGCAGATAAGCAGCATATTCTGTTTAGTGTGCAAAGTTGCAGATTATCAGCACATTCAGTTTAGTGTGCAAAGTGTAAAAACTAAAAGTCACATATTCCATTCACTGTGCCTAGCCGCAGATAAGCAGCATATTCTGTTTAGTGTGCAAAGTTGCAGATTATCAGCACATTCAGTTTAGTGTGCAAAGTGTAAAATCTAAAAGTCACATATTCCATTCACTGTGCCTAGCCGCAGATAAGCAGCATATTCTGTTTAGTGTGGAAATTTGCAGATTATCAGCACATTCAGTTTAGTGTGCAAAGTGTAAAAACTAAAAGTCACATATTCCATTCACTGTGCCTAGCCGCAGATAAGCAGCATATTCTGTTTAGTGTGCAAAGTTGCAGATTTGCAGCACATATTCCGTGTACTATGAAGAAGGCGGGTAAAAAGGGACGGGGAAGTGGACGTGATCCTGATAGTTCAGGGCGCGGGTCAGGACGCGTAGAAACTGTGCCTGGTGCCAGAGCACAAGAAAGAAAGACATCCACCATACCTAGCTTTATGTCTCAGTTTACAGGGCGTCGCAGGACATCACTCTCGAGGTCAGACCACTGCGAACAGGTGGTCGGTTGGATTTCAGCTGATACTGCTTCCAGTCGGTTAAGCACCACCCTGTCTTCCACCAAGTCCACTCTCAGTAGCCAAGAGTCTGGTCAACATAATCCTCACCCTGATCATCCTTCCTCCCACCATAGAGGGTCTGGTCAAAGAAGTGATCCCACACTGGGATATAGTGAGGAGCTCATCTCATCACCAATCCTTAATTTGAACCTCTCTCCAAGCACGCTTGCAGAGGAACATGAAATCTTGTGCCCTGATTCACAACCTCTAGAGGGTACCCAATCACAAGAAGATGACAGAGGGGAACGGCATTTAAGGTCAAAGGAAGTGGATGATGATGATGATGAGACACAGTTGCCATCAAATCAACCACTTTTACTGTCTCAAGACCTTGATGAGGAGGATGATATACAGTTGTCAATGACTGAGTATGTGGTGGGATCAAGACATGAGAAGGATGATCAGAGTGAGGAAGTGGAGGAGGACTTGGTGGACGATGAGGTGACTGACCCCACCTGGGAAGGTGGAGAGCCGAGCGATGACAGCAGTCCTGAGGGTGAGCCATCTGCAGCACCGCAACAGGCTGGAAGAGGCAGTGGTGTGGCTACAGAAAGAAGGCGGACCGCACCAAACCGGCCCGCAAATGTTCCACGGAGCACCCCCTTGCGTAAATCTCCCTTGCCAAGGGGTAGGTGTTCCGCGGTATGGCGTTTTTTTAAGGAAAGTGCGGACGACAAAAGAATTGTAGTTTGCAACCTGTGCCACACCAGAATGAGCCGAGGCATGAACACTAGAAACCTCACCACCACCAGCATGATCCGACACATGGCATCCAAGCACCGTAATAAGTGGGAGGAACGCCCGGATCGCCAATCTGTGTCTGCAGGCCACACCACTGCCTCCTCTTCCCCTGTTTTCGGTGCCGGCCAATCGCCTGTCGAAGGCGCAGGCCCGCATACCTCCCGCCCTGCACCTGTACCATCTGAAGCACCATCAGCGACCACATTCACTTCCCTGTCCCAGCGCAGCGTCCAAATGTCGTTACCCCAGGCATTTGAGCGCAAGCGAAAATACCCAGCCACCCACCCACAGGCCATAGCACTAACCTCACACCTTTCCAAATTACTGGCCATCGAAATGCTGCCATTTAGGCTTGTGGAGACTGAGTCCTTCCGCAGCCTGATGGCAGCAGCTGTCCCTCGGTACGCAGTCCCCAGCCGCCACTACTTTTCCCGGTGTGCCGTCCCCGCATTACACCACCATGTGTCCCGTAACATCACCCGTGCCCTGACCAACGCAGTTACTGGGAAGGTCCACTTAACGACTGACACATGGACAAGTGCTTGTGGCCAGGGACGCTACATTTCCCTGACGGCACACTGGGTGAATGTCGTGGAGGCTGGGAGCGACTCGGACCCTGGGATGGCACAGGTGCTAGCCACGCCGAGGATTGCGGGCCCTACCTCCATCAGGGTTTCCGCCAGCACCTACGTTATTGGCTCCTCCTCCTCCGTTTCCACCTCCGAATTCTCTGCGCGCAGCGCCACTCACCCATCAGCCGGTAGCTGGAAGCAGTGTAGCACTGCAGTGGGGAAGCGTCAACAGGCCGTGCTGAAGCTGATCTGCCTTGGGGACAAACAGCACACGGCCTCAGAGCTGTTGCAGGGGATTAGTCACCAGACCGAGCAATGGCTCTCGCCACTCAACCTGCAACCAGGCATGGTTGTGTGTGATAATGGGCGTAACTTGGTGGCGGCTTTGGAGCTCGGCAAGCTCACACACGTACCATGCCTAGCGCATGTATTTAATTTAGTGGTTCAGCGATTTCTAAAAACCTACCCCAATGTGCATGATCTCTTGACCAACGTGCGCCGCGTGTGTGCACATTTCCGTAAGTCATCAACAGCTTCAGCCGGCCTGTTGAAGCTGCAGCAGCGCTTACAATTGCCAGCTCACCGGCTGCTGTGTGACGTGAGCACGTGCTGGAACTCCACCTTCCACATGTTGGCCCGGCTTTGTGAGCAGCAGAGGGCAGTAGTGGAGTACCAGCTGTTACACGGTCGTCGCCTCTCCGTTCAACTTCCTGTAATCAGAAGTGAGGAGTGGGAATGGATGTCAGACCTCTGTGAGGTTTTACGCAATTTTGAGGAATCGACACAGATGGTGAGCGGCGATAACGCTATTATCAGTGTAACCATCCCACTTCTGTGTCTACTGAAACGCTCGCTGCTCACAATTAAAACCGACACTTTGCATGTGGAAGAGGTGGAAATGCGGGAGGAAGAGCTTACACAAGGTGATAGCCAGAGCACCCTCACTTCGTCTTCTCAGCGACAATTGGAGGAGGCGGAGGAGGAGGAGGAGGAGGAAGACACGGTTGCCTCCGCTACAGAGGGTAGCCATGGAACTTTAGTTCCATCTCTTCAGCGTGGGTGGGCAGAAGAGGAGGAAGAGGATGAGGAGATTGAGAGTCATCCTCCTGGTGAGGACAGCAAAATCTTGCCTGTTGGTACTCTGGCACACATGGCTGACTTTATGTTAGGCTGCCTTTCCCGTGACCCACGCGTTACACGCATTTTAGACAACACGGATTACTGGGTGTTCACCCTTCTGGACCCCCGCTACAAAGAGAATTTCTCATCTCTCATTCCTCCGGTGGAGAGGACAAGCAAAATGGTGCAATACCAGAAGGTTCTTGATGAAAAATTGCTGCAAAATTTTCCATCTGACAACGCTGGCGGCAGAGTACATGCTACCTTGGCCAACCGAGAAGGGGAGAAAAGGGGAGCACACAGCAGTTCCGACAAAGGAAGGGCAACACTCTCCAAGGCGTGGGACACCTTCATGACACCCCGCCAGCACCCTCACCCTGATGCGCAGCCTAGTGTCACAAGGAGGGAAAAGTTTTGGAAGATGGTGAAGGAGTACGTAGCAGACCGTGTCAGCGTCCTCAATGATCCCTCTGTGCCTTACAACTACTGGGTGTCCAAGCTGGACACGTGGTATGAACTGGCACTCTACGCCTTGGAGGTGCTGGCCTGCCCTGCCGCCAGCGTTCTGTCTGAGCGGGTATTTAGTGCTGCTGGTGGCATCATAACAGATAAGCGTATCCGCCTTTCCACCGAAAATGCTGATAGGCTGACACTTATAAAAATGAACAAGGCCTGGATTTCCCCTGACTTCTCCACTCCACTGGAGGAAAGCCCCGGGTGAACATAAAGTCACTTTATATATGTTATTTACAATGATGAGAATACTCTGTATTCCCATTCACCCCTTCCACCCAAAAAACGGGCATATGGTTGACTCTCTTCCATATACCCTGTGATATAATTTTTATATAGGGCCAGCTCACCAGCGGGCCCTGTGATATAATTTTTATATAGGGCCAGCTCACCAGCGGGCGCTGTTTGACAATTTTTGTATAGGTCAGCTCACCAGCGGGCCTTCTCATATAATGTTTTATTGGGTCAGCTCTCTAGCGGGCCCTCTCATATAATGTTTTATAGCGTCAGCTCACTAGCGGGCCTTCGCATATAATGTTTAGGATGGTCAGCTGCGCAGCACACCCTCACCCATAATGTTTTAGATGGTCGGCTCAGCGCACGTTTCCCTCTTAATCATGGCCCCAGTTCAGAAAAATCAAGGAAATTTTTGGGAGAATTTGCCTCTGCGCACGTTTCCCTCTTAATCATGGCCCCAGTTCAGAAAAATCGAGGAAATTTTTGGGAGAATTTGCCTCTGCGCACGTTTCCCTCTTAATCATGGCCCCAGTTCAGAAAAATCGAGGAAATTTTTGGGAGAATTTGCCTCTGCGCACGTTTCCCTCTTAATCATGGCCCCAGGTCCGAAAAATCGAGGACATTTTTTGCAGAATTTGCCTCTGCGCACGTTTCCCTCTTAATCATGGCCCCAGTTCAGAAAAATCGAGGAAATTTTTTGCAGAATTTGCAGATGATATACAAGTAAATATACAGCAAATACTGTTTGGTAACAATGTTTCGCCTAAAGTCGTTTTTATCTTCCTTTTTGTGTGTTTTACGGTCAGTCTGTAAAAATGGTGTACTACGGGCGAAACATCGTTCCCAGCAGCGACGTTGGAGTCCAAGATGCATCCAGACATCCTCCCTATGCTGTCCCTGAACCATTTCTGTGGTGTTTCCATCATTTTCTGCCCTTTTCCTATGGACCAGGCACCCTCCCCTCATCAGAGCAGGGGGTGCCTGGTGTAATGCTCGAGTCCTCCCATTGACTTCAATGGGGCTCGGGTGCTCGGCCGAGCACTCGAGCCTCCGGGGGCGCTCGGTCAGAGCACCCGAACACCCGAGCATTGGGGTGCTCGATCATCACTATCTCTGACTTCTTCTATCTATATGCAAATTGCTCTTGGGTTTAGTCACCCAAATGGTAAAAGGGGAATCCAGATGTGGAACCCTTGCTCACAAGTGTTTAGAGGGATCAGCTGCACCTCACTGAACAGGCCCATAAAAGCTGAAATACACATTTGGGTTTAACTGCTTTTCTTGTCCAGAGAAAAGTTGTCTGGCATTTTGGTGGGACCTGAATTATATTTTACAGAATATACCTTCTCTGTAAATTGCAAATGAGCACTTAAAGAGACTGCAGCCTGGACACAGTCACAGTGAGCTTTTGTATACCCTGGCAAGCTCATGTGCCTAGTTGAGCATCTCTGTCTTCTTCTATCTATATGCAAATTGCTCTTAGTTTTAGTCACCCTAAGTGTAATTGTGAAATCCAGATGTGGACCCCTTGCTCACAAGTGCCTAGAGTGATCAGTGCTGCACCTCCCTGATTAGACATAACAAGGCTGAAATGTATGTCTCAGGTTAGCTGTGGTTTTTCCCTTGTTCATTGAGCACTTGTCTGATGTTTTGTGGCTGGGCTGTCATTTTGGCAGGACCTATATGATATGCTTCAGAATGTTTTTTTCTGTGTATGGCAAAAAAAAAGATTTCACCATGGGCATGAGGACACAGTCCCAATGAACTTTGTGCATACCCTTGCAAGCTCATGAGCCTTGTTGAGAATCTCTGACTTATTCTATCTATATGCAAATAGCTCTTAGAGTTAGTCACCCTAAGTTTAATTGGGGAATCCAGACGTGGACCCTTTGCCCACAAGAGCTTAGAGGGATCAGCTGCTCCTCACCGATGAGGCCCAACAAAAGCAAAATGTACATCTGAGCTTAGCGGGTTTCCTTGATCAGAGATGTATAGTCTGGCGTTTTATAGCTGGACTGTCATTTTGGCTGGAACTGTATGATGTGCTTCAGAATATTGCTTCTCTGTGTATGGTATTTGTGAGCTAAAAGAGATTTCTCCCTGGGAGTGAGGACACAGTGTGTCCCCTTGCAAGCTCATGAGCCTAGTTGAGCATCTCTGACTTTAAATATATATATATATATATATATATATATATATATATATATATATATATGCAAATTGCTCTTGGGGTTAGTCACCGTAACGGTAACGGGGACATCCAAACTTGGACCCCTTGCTCACAAGTGTCTAGAGGGATCAGCTGTACCTCAGCTTTGAGACCTAACAGGGCTAAAAAGCATGTACAGTGTTGGCTCTTTTTTCCTTTGTTCATAGAGTAATTGTCTGGCATTTAGTGGCTGGGCTGTCATTTTGCTTGGACCTGTATAATATGCTTCAGAATATTGCTTCTCTATGTGTGGCATTTGTGAGGTAAAAGAGATTGCACTATGGGTGCAAGGACACAGTCCCAGTGAGCTTTTTGCATACCCTTTCAAGCTCATGAGCCTAGTTGAGCATTTCTAACTTCTTCTATCTATATGCAAATTGATCTTAGAGTTAGTCACTCTAAGGGTAATGGAAGAATCCAGACATGGACCCCTTGCTCATATAAGCTTTGAGGGATCACAAAACTGATGTGACTGAACAAGGCTGAAAAGTATGTCAGGTGTTAGTTGTTGGTTTGTTTTTTTATTTTTGTCCTATTTTCATAGGGTAATTGCTTGGCATTTGGTGGGTGGGCTGTCATTTTAATAGGTCCTGTATGATATTCTTCAGAATGTTTCTTCTCTGTGTATGGCATTTGTGAGTCCCAGTCCCAGTGATCTTTTTGCATACCCTTTCAATCTCATGAGCCTAGTTGAGCATCTCTTACTTCTTCCATCTATATGCAAATTGAACTTAGGGTTAGTCATCCTAAGGGAAATGGGGGAATCCAGATGAGGACCCCTTGCTCAAAAGAGCTAGAGGGATTAGCTGCACCTCACAGATGAGGCCGAAATATACATCTAGGGTTAGCGGTTTTACTTGATAAGAGAGTAATAGTCTGGCATTTCATGGCTGGACTGTCATTTTGGCAGAACCTGTATCTTATGCTTCAGAATATTGCTTCTCTGTGTATAGAATTTGTGAGCTAAAAGAGATTGCACTCTGGGTTCATGGACACAGTCCCAGTTAGCTTTTTGTATATCCTTGCAAGCTCATGAGCCTAGTTGAGCATCTCTGACTTCTTCTATCTATATGCAAATTGATCTTGGGGGAATCCAGATGTGGACTCTTTGCTCACAAGTTCCTAGAGTAATCAACTGCACCTCATTGACGATACATAAATGGTTGAATAGTATGTCTGGGGTTTGCTGTTGTTTTCCCCCTTGTTCATAGAGTAATTATCTGGCATTTCATGGCTGGGCTGTCATTTTGGCAGGACCTATATGATATGCTCCAGAATGTTTCTTCACTGTGTATGGCACACCGATGAGGCCCAATGTGTAGAGTTAGCAGGTTTCCTTGGTCAGGGAAGAATTGTCTGGCATTTCATATCTGGACTGTTGTTGTGAGCTAAAAGAGATTGGGCCCTGGTAGTGAGGACACAGTCTCAGTGAACTTTTTGCATACCCTTTCAAGCTCATGAGCCTAGTTTAGCATCTCGGACTTCTTCCATCTATATGCAAATTGTTCTTGGAGTTAGTCACCCTAAAGGTAAGGGGAAATCCAGACATGGACCCCTTCATCACAAGTGCTTACATAGATCATTTGTATATCCCCGATGAGACATAACTAGGTATAAAAGTATGTCTGGGGTTAGCTGTGGTTTTTTTCCTTTTCCTTTTCCTTTTCCTTTTCCTTTTCCTTTTCCTTTTCCTTTTCCTTTTCTTCTTCCCCCCCCCTTACCCCTTTCTTTCTTCTTCTTCTTCTTCTTCTTCTTCTTCTTCTTCTTCTTCCCCCCTCTTGTTCATAGAGTAATTGTCTGGCATTTAGTTGTTTGGCTGTCACTTTGGCAGGCCCTGTATGATATGCTTCAGAGTATTGCTTCTCTATGTATGGCATTTGTGAGCTAAAAGATATTGCACCATGGGTGTGAGGACACAGTCCCAGTGATCATTTTGCATACCGTTTCAAGCTCATAAGCCTAGTTGAGCATCTCTGACTTCTTCTATCTATATACATATTAGGGTTAGTCACCTTAAGGGAAATGGGGGAATCCAGATGAGGACCTCTTGCTCACAAGAGCCTTGAGGGATTAGCTGCACAACAAGGCTAAAAAATATGTTTCGAGTTAGTGATTTTCCTTGATCAGAGAGGAATGTTTCATGGCTGGACTGTCATTTTGGCAGAACCTGTTTGTTCTGCTCCAGAATATTGTTTCTTTGTGTATAGCATTTGCAAGCTAAAAGAGATTGTGCCCTGGGTTCAAGAATACAGTCCCAGTTAGTGTTTTGGATACCCTTGCAAGCTCATGAGCCTAGTTGAGCATTTCTGACTTCTTCTATCTATATGCAAATTGCTCTTGGTGTTAGTCACCGTAAGGGTAATGGGGGAATCCAGACATGGACACTTTGCTCACAAGTACTTACAGGGATCAGCTGCTCCTCACCGATGAGACATATCATGGCTGAAAAGTATGTCCGGGGTTGGTGGAACCCCTCAACCCCTCAACCCCTCAACCCCTCAACCCCTCAACCCCTCAACCCCTCAACCCCTCAACCCCTGTTCATAGAGTAATTGCCTGACATTTTGTGGTTGGGCTGTCATTGTGGCAGGACCTATATGATATGCTTTAGAATGTTTCTACACAGTGTCTGGTATTTGTAAGCTAAAAGAGATTGCACCCTGGGCATGGGGACACAGTCCCAATGAGCTTTGTGCATACCCTTGCAAGCTCATGGGCCTTGTTGAGCATCTCTGACATCTTCTATCTATATGCAAATAGCTCTTAGAGTTAGTCACCCTAAGTGTAATTGGGGAATCCAGACGTGGAGCCCTTTCTCAAAAGTGCCTAGAGGGATTAGCTGCACCAACGAGGCCCAACAAGGCTGAAACATACATCTAGGGTTAGTAGTTTCCCTTGATCAGAGAGGGATATTTCATGGCTGGACTGTCATTTTGGCAGAACCTCTATGTTATACTCCAGAATATTGCTTCTCTGTGTATAGCATTTGTGAGCTAAAAGAGATTGTGCCCTGTGTTCAAGGACACAGTCCCAGTGAGCGTTTTGCATACCCTTGCAAGCTCATGAGCCTACTTGAGCATCTCTGACTTTGTCTATCTATATGCAAATAGCTCTTATGGTTAGTCACCCTAAGGCTAATAGGGGAATCCAGACGTGGACCGCTTGCTCGCAAGTGCCTAGAAGGATCAGCTGCACTTCACCAACAAGGCTGAAATTTATGTTTGTGTTTAGCTGTTTCCTGTGTTCAGCGAGTAATTGTTTGGCTTTTCATGGCTTGACTATCAGTTTGGCAGGCCCTGTATGATATGCTTTAGAATATTGCTTTTTCTGTGTATGGCATTTGTGAGCTGAAAGAGATTCCACCCTGAGTGTGAGGACACAGTTCCAATGAGCTTTTTATATAACCCCTGCAAGCTCATGAGACTAGCTGAGCATCTCTGACTTCCTGCATCTGTATGCAAATTGCTCTTGTTGTTAGTCACCCTAAAGGTAATGGGGGAATCCAGAAATGGACCCCTTACTCACAAGTGCAAAACGGATCAGCTGTACCTTACTGATTAGACCTAACAAGGCTGAAAAGAATGTCTGGGGTTAGCAAATTTTTCCATTATTCATAGAATAATTGTTTGGCATTTTTTGGCTGGGTTATCATGGCTATAATATGGTTCAGAATATTTCTACTTTGTGTATGGCATTTTTTGCGCTAACAGAGATTGTACTCTAGGTGCGAGGACAGTCCCAATGAGATTTGTGCAAGCTCATGAGCCGAGTTGAGCATCTCTGACTTCTTCTATGTATATACAAATAGCTCTTAGTTTTAGTCACCCTAAGTGTACTTGGGGAATCCAGATGTGGACCCCTTGCTCGCAAGAACCTAGCGTGATTACATGCACTTCACTGATGAGGTCCAACAAGACTGAAACATATGTGGCAGGTTAGCAGTTTGATCAGAGAGTCTGGCATTTCATGGCTGGAGTGTCATTTTGGCAGGGCCTAAATGATATGCTTTGGAATATTGATTTTCTGTGTATGTCATGTGAGCTAAAAGAGAGTGTGCACTGGGCATGAGGACACAGTCCCAATGAGTGTTTTGCATACCTTTGCAAGCTCCTGGGCCTAGCATCTTTGACTTCTTCTATGTATATGCATATTGTTCTTGGGGTTGGTCACCCTAAGGGTAATGGGGGAATCCAGATGTGGATTCCTTTCTCACAACAGCCCAAACAGATTAGCCGCACCTCACTGATGAGGCCAAACAAGACTGAAGCTGTTTGTCTGGGCTTAACAGTTCTTCTTGGTAAGAGAGGAATAGTCTGACATTAAATGGGGCATGTATGATGTGCTTCAGAATATTGCTTCTCTGTGTATGGTGTTTGTTAGCTAAATGAGATTGCACTCTTGGTGTGAGGACACAGTCCCAATGAGCTTTTTGTATACCTTTGCATGCTCCTGAGTGTAGTAGAGCATCTCTGGCTTCTTCTATCTATATGCAAATTGTTCTTAGGGTTAGTCACTCTAAGGGTAATGAGGAAATCCAAACTTGGACCCCTTGCTCACAGATGCCTAGAGGGATTAGCTGCACCTCACCAATGACACCTAACAAGGACAAAAAGTACAACTGAGATACAGTGTTTTTCCCTTGTTCATAGAGTCTGACATTTAGTGATTGGGCTGTCATTTTGGCAGGACCTGTATGACATGCTTCAGAATGTTTCTTCTTTGTGTATGGCATTGGTGAGCTCAAAGAGATTGTACTCTGGGCACAAGGACACAGTCCCAATGAGCTTTTTGCATACGCTTGCAAGCTCATGAGCCTAGTTGAACATCACTGACGTCTTCTATCTATATGCAAATTGCTTTTAGTTTTAGTCACCCTAAGTGTGTTTGAGAAATCCAGACGTGGACCCCTTGCTCACAAGTGCCTAGAGAGATCAGCTGCACCTCCCTGACTAAACCTAACAAGGCTGAAATGTACATCTGTAGTTAGCTGTGTTTTTTTTCCCCCTTGTTCATAAAGTAATTGTCTGATGTTTTGTGGCTGGGCTGTCATTTTGGCAGGACCTATATGATATGCTTCACAATGTTTTTTTCTGTGTATGGCATTTGTGAACTCAAAGATATTACATCCTGGGCATGAAGACCCAGTCCCAGTGAGCTTGTTGCATACCCTTGCAAGCTCATGAGCCTAGATGAGCATCTCTGATTTCTTCTATCTATATAGAAGAATGGGGTAATGGGGGAATCCAGAAATGGACCCCTTTCTCACAAGTGCATAGATGGATCAGCTGTACCTTACTGATTAGACCTAACAAGGCTGAAAAGTGTGTCTGGGGTTAGCAAATTTTTCCATTATTCATAGAGTAATTGTTTGGCATTTTGTGGCTGGGCTATCATGGCTATAATATGGTTCAGAATATTTCTACTCTGTGCATGGCATTTTTGTGCTAACAGAGATTGTACTGTAGGTGCGAGGACAGTCCCAATGAGCTTTGTGCAAGCTCATGAGCCGAGTTGAGCATCTCTGACTTCTCCTATGTATATGCAAATAGCTCTTAGTTTTAGTCACCCTAAGTGTACTTGGGGAATCCAGATGTGAACCCCTTGCTCGCAAGAACATAGTGTGATTACCTGCACTTCACCGATGAGGTCCAATAAGACTGAAACATATGTGGCAGGTTAGCAGATTGATGAGAGAGGAATAGTATGGCGTTTCATGGTCGGACTGTCGTTTTGGTAGGGCCGAAATTATATGCTTTGGAATATGGATTTTCTGTGTATGTCATGTGAGCTAAAAGAGAGTGTGCACTGGGCATGAGGACACAGTCCCAATGAGTGTTTTGCATACCTTTGCAAGCTCCTGGGCCTAGCATCTTTGACTTCTTCTATGTATATGCATATTGTTCTTGGGGTTGGTCACCCTAAGGGTAATGGGGGAATCCAGATGTGGATTCCTTTCTCACAACAGCCCAAAGAGATTAGCCGCACCTCACTGATGAGGCCAAACAAGACTGAAGCTGTTTGTCTGGGCTTAACAGTTCTTCTTGGTAAGAGAGGAATAGTCTGGCATTAAATGGGGCATGTATGATGTGCTTCAGAATATTGCTTCTCTGTGTATGGTGTTTGTTAGCTAAATGAGATTGCACTCTTGGTGTGAGGACACAGTCCCAATGAGCTTTTTGTATACCTTTGCATGCTCCTGAGTGTAGTAGAGCATCTCTGGCTTCTTCTATCTATATGCAAATTGTTCTTAGGGTTAGTCACTCTAAGGGTAATGAGGAAATCCAAACTTGGACCCCTTGCTCACAGGTGCCTAGAGGGATTAGCTGCACCTCACCAATGACACCTAACAAGGACAAAAAGCATGACTGAGATATGATGTTTTTCCTTTGTTCTTAGAGTGTGGCATTTAGTGATTGAGCTGTCATTTTGGCAGGATCTGTATGACATGCTTCAGAATGTTTCTTCTTTGTGTATGGCATTGGTGAGCTCAAAGAGATTGCACTCTGGGCATGAGGACACAGTCCCAATGAGCTTTTTGCATATGCTTGCAAGTTCATGAGCCTAGTTGAACATCGCTGATGTCGTCTATCTATATGCAAATTGCTTTTAGTTTTAGTCACTCTAAGTGTGTTTGGGAAATCCAGATGTGGACCCCTTGCTCACAAGTGCCTAGAGAGATCAGCTGTACCTCCCTGACTAAAGCTAACAAGGCTGAAATGTACATCTGAGATTACATCCTAGGCATGAAGATACAGTCCCAGTGAGCTTTTTGCATACCCTTGCAAGCTCATGAGCCTAGTTGAGCATCTCTGATTTCTTCTATCTATATGCAAATTGGTCTTGTGGTTTGTCACCCTAAGGGTAATGGGGGAATCCAGACATGGACCCCTTACTCACAAGTACCCTAGAGGGATCAGTTGTACCTCACTGACAAGACATAAGAAGGCCAAATAGTATGAGTGGGGTTAGCTGGTTTTCATTTCACAGGGTAAGTGTCTGGTATTTAGTGGCTGGGCTGTCATTTTGGTGCATCCTATATGATATGCTTCAGAATATTATTTTTCTGTATTTGGTGTTTGAGAGCTAAAAGAAATTGTGCCCTGGGTGCTAGGACACAGACCCAGTGAGCTTTTCATATACCCTTGCAAGTTTCTGAGTGTAGTTGAGCAACTTCTTCTATCTATCTATCTTAGGTTTAATCACTCTAGGGGTAATGGGAGAACCCAGACGTGTCAGTGGAATCAGCTGCACCTCACCGATGAGGCTCAACAAGGCAGAAATGTATGTTCAGGGTTAGCTGCTTCTCTTGCTCATAGAGGGATTGACTGTCATTTTGTCCCTGGACTGTTATTTTGGCAGGACTTGTATGATATGCTACAGAATATTTCTTCGCTGTGTATGGAATTTCTGAGCTACAAGAGACTGCACCCTCAGTTTGAGGACACAGTCCCAGTGAGGTTTTTGCATACCGTTGCAAGCTCATGGGCCTAGTTGAGCATCTCTGACTTCTTCTATGTGTGCTCTTATCTGTATGCTGTATTGCTTTTATGGTTAGTCTCCCTAAGGTTTATACGTGAATCCAGACATGTACCCCTTGCTCACAAGTGCCTCAAGGGATCAGCTGCACCTTACTGGTGAGACCTAACAAGGGCGAAGTTTGTCTAGGGTTAGCTGTTTCTCTTGTTCAGAGAGGAATTATTGTGGCTGGACTGTCATTTTGGCAGGACCTGTATGATATGCTTCAGACTATTTCTTCTCTGTGTATGGCATTTGTGAGGTAATATAGATTGAACTCTGTGTGTGAGGATACAGTCCCAATGATTTTTTTTTGCATACCCTTACAAGCTCGTGAGCCTAGTTGATCATCTCTGACTTTGTCTATCTATATGCAAATTGCTCTTGGGGTTAGTCACCCTAAGGATAATGGAAGAATCCAGACGTAGACCCCTTGCTCTCAAGTGCCTACTGGGATCAGCTGCACCTCACTGATGAGGCCTAACAAGAATGAAGAGTTTTTCTGGGGTTAGCTGTTTTTCCCTTGTTCATACAGTAAATGTCTGGCATTTAGTGGTTGGGCTGTGATTTTCAGCAGGACCTGTATGATATGTTTCAGAATGTTTTTTCTCAGTGTATGGAATTTGTGACCTAAAAGAGATTGCACCATGAGCATGAGGACTCAGCCCCAGTGAGCTCATGAGCCTACTTGAGCATCTCTGACTTTTTCTATCTATATGCAAATTGCTCTTAGGATTAGTCACTATGAGAGGGGAATCCATACGTGGACCCTTGCTCACAAGTGTCTAGAGGGATCAGCTGCACTTCACTGGCGAGACACAAAAAGGCAGAAATGTATGTGTTGGGTTAGCTGTTTTCTTTGTTCAGAGAGGTATTGTCTGGTGTTTTGTGGCTGGACTGTCATTTTGGTAGGAGCTGTATGATATGCCTCAGAATATTTCTTCTCTGTGTCTGGCATTTGTGAGGTAGTAGCGATTGCACTCTGTGCGTGAGGACACAGTCCCAATGAGTTTTTTTGCATTCTCTTGCATGCTCATGAGCCTTGTTGAGCATCTCTGACTTTTTTTTTATCTATATGCAAATTGCTCTTAGGGTCAGTCACCCTAAGGGTAAGGGGGAATCCAGACGTGGACCCCTTGCTCACAAGTGTCTACAGTGAAATGTATGTGTATAGTTAGCAGGTTCCTTTGTTTGTAGAGGAATTGTCTGCTGTTTTGTGACTGGACTGTCACTTTTGCAGGACCTGTATAATATACATTAGAAAATGTCTTCTCTGTGTCTGGCATTTGTGAGCTAAAAGAGATTTCACTCTGTGTGTGAGGACACAGTCCCAATGAGCTTTGTTGAGCATCATTGTTTTCTTCTTTCTTACACACTTGCAATATTTATTTGCCAAAGGAGATAGGTTTAGGGAGGCTCAGGCTCCCATAGCTTTAGTTATTCTCTGCCCAGTAGATAGGTCTCCAATTCACTGCTTTGCAACAGATTGGAGAACTCTCTAGTATTCCAGGGGTTAATTACCCAACTTAAATCAATGGGACTTTTTTATTTGTACCCTGTGGTGCAGCTGGTTTGCTTGAGAAAGTTCTTTTTTTTGGATAAACCTTTAGGGTCTTACTTGGAAAGAAAAAGGTGAGCAAATCTGAAGCATACAATGTGCACCATATGGGCTAAATAAAACTTGATTTAAATATAAGTTTTAACTCGATGAATGCTAGAAAGGTCTCCAACACTTTGTTTTGCAGTTCGTTGGATACCACTCTAGAATTCAAGAGTCTGAGGGCTTGATTTAACCCCTTAAGGACTACATGACGTGCTATGACCGTCACGGTCCTTGTACCCTTAAGGACCAGTGACGGTCATAGCACGTCACATACTTTTTACTTACAGAGCTCTACCGGGAGCACGGTAAGTAAAAACGGGGCCTAAAATTGATCGCTCCAAGACCTGAGCGATCTCTCTTAGGCCTCAAAGCGGCACATCGGTACGCGTAACAGGTCAAGTGTCCCGGCGCGTCGGCAAGGATCAAAGCGGTCCTTAAGGGAAGGTAACTTCCCTGGACCGCTGGTCCTTAAGGGGTTAAAGAGGTCTGGTAAAACAACGTAGGACAAAATTGGATAACGTCCCGTTATGAAAAAGTGCTAACGAGCGATTCAATTGCCCTACCAACTGAAAGTACTATGGATGTTAGGCCACAGAAAAGAACTTGCAGTCAAACATCCATTTTGGGTGTTAAGTTCATAAAACACAGCTAAATACAGCTAAGTCCACCATCGACTGGGGACTTAGGTTTTGTTTTTCAATTATGCAATTACTGTGTCAGTGGTTAAAAGTTGCACTAAGGGATTTTACGCCCCCAAAAAACTGTGTCTAGAATTTTCCATGATAAAGTGGGTCCCTTAGTGCATCTTACAGCCTAATGCAGTCTTTTGAATTGCAGTTTCAACCATTTGTAGTATGTTTTATGGGGTGAACGGTCCACTATCTTTAGCTGCTGATATGCTTCTTTTTCTGCCAGCAGTTCTTCAAAGCACAGATATTTGAATTTCTTACTGTGCTTGAAAAACTGCCAAGGGATTTTTTTTGGGGAGGTGTAGGCATCCTTTAAATCGAGCCCGTAGTTTGGTGATAAACTTTCTGTAATCAAAATGCTTTGGACAGTTGACAAAAGAACATAGTGCTGGAATCATAAACATATTTTATCTTCTTCTATTTAAGGCTGCCGAAAAACAGCATCTTAAAACTGTTAAATTATTTTTGCCCACCCTGGAACTTTTGTGTTACAAAAGTCATGACAATCTGAATATGTGAACTTCTATATACTTATTTGCATTTACTTTACTTTTGACTTGATACATTTCATGGATATTATAGACATTCCTACATGGAACATCTCACCTGATGATTACATTTCTTCTGAATTAAGATCGATAATTAAACCCTTTGACCGCCAGACGGATATCAAATGCATTGTGTCACAATGCAACTGATAGCCATCTGCCACTCACATAGTTAAAAAAATAGCAAAAATAGCAGTGGAATTATTTTTGCAGATCAGTGTCCTGAGATGTTGACAAAACATTTTTAAAAATAAAATTTTCTCTGCATACATTGGGTTTGGAAAAAAATATGTGGAAAGGAACAGGGGTGAATGTACGAATACATCAGCACAGCTCTACTGACGAAAGCTCCAAGCCATCAACTGCATGTAAAGGTATAATAACTGTAGTGCATTCTAGCAGACACAACAGTAGTAAAGATTTTTTTCAAAAGCTTTATTCAAAATTTCAGACATACAAATACAATACAATAAACCATAAATTGAGGATCCGCTAGGACCCTCTGCATACATGAATGATAACCAATCAGATAATAGAAAAGGAGTAAGATTAATATAACAATCCCACATACAGTATTACAAAAAAATACAAAAAAAGAAAAGGGATGTTGTAGAACAGCTGATTTTCAGTAAACAATGTCTGTAATGGAAGGAGATGTAATAACAGGGTATGGCCAGGTAATATCCAAGTAATACGTACTGCTACCCAGGATCAATATGTAAAGCAACATAGATCTGGGAATTGGTTCAAGAAGTCAGCATATGTGAAACCTAGGGGACCAGGACTCGTATAATTAAAGGGCCATGTCTCCTATTATGTAAGGTAGTGGGGTTAAGTCACAGAGAGAAAGAAGGGGAGGGTACAGGGAAAAAAATGATACTGTACATGAAAAGATAGAAAGAATGGAATAACAGGAGGAGAGGACAGAGAGAGAATAGACTAGAATATATTAGATAACAAAAAGAGGAAAGATCAGAGAAGGAGGGAGTGAATTGCACTGACTGTATCCACCCAAATTACTGCCTCCCATTACTAAGAAATCTAGCAGGAACAGGAAAGGAGGAAGGCCTCAAGGCCTCATACTCCCTTACAAAGGATCAAACTACATTGCCAGCTTCCCAGGGTCCTCAAATTACACGGAACCAATGTAAAGATTGGTTAGCAGATGCATGTTGCATAGTATGTATAGATGTAACTCTTGCTGTCCATTGGGCCAACAAAGGCATAGAGGTCAACTTCCAGAGCAGGGGAATAAGGGCCTTGGCAGCATTGCTGAGATGAATGAAAAGAGTCCACCGAGATTTCCGCTTCAACAATGTGTCAGTGGAGTCATGCGCAAAAAAAAAAAGTGGGTCCAACTGGATAGTGACACCCAAAATCATGGTTATATGCACTTGAATAGCCATCCAGAAAGGGGAAATCCCCAAACAGGACCACCAGAGGTGGAAAAAGGAACCAACTTCAGACAAGCATCTCCAACAGGTGGGGAAACTTGTGGGAAACATGGCATGAAGCGCCTGGGGAGTTCAAAACCAGAGAGATGTTTATAATTGCATTCTCTAGAAGGAACATCTGGGGAGGCAGCTAGCAGTCTGTTGAGAATCAAGATCCATAGTCGGTAGGGAAGGAAAATTCCCAGTTCTGTCTCCCAAGAACAAAGGTAGTAGGGTTTTAAGTCTGGAAAACAGAAAAGAAGAAAATGATAGCACTTAGCTATGTGTGGTAGAGAATAGTGGGATGGAGAAGAAGTCATTTCAATGGCTGAGGCACTCGGTCCAGGTGGGAATCCCCAAGCAAGGAACAGACAAAGTGACGGACCTGGAAATAGATCTAAAACTTTTACACAGGGAATTGTACTCAGACAACAGGGATTCAAATGGACATATCCTCCCGTCATCTAGGCTGGCACCAAGTCTACCCAAGCCACAGTCCCTCCACACGTGGAGTGAAGAAAGACAAAGTCCCAGGAGGAAGGCAGGGTTGCCTGTGAGGGGGGTAGCAAAAGACGGGTAGGGAAGCAAAGAAAATTGGGAATTAAATTTCAACCAAAAGGTAAGGAGATGCCCCAAGATGACATGTTGTCTAAGCTGTTCCGGGAAAGCTCCAGGGTCCATTCAAAAAATCTTACCTAGATCTATCCCAGGAGTGAAAAGTTGGCAGCAAATAGATCAACTCTTTGGGGGAACATGAGAGAGATCAATCAGCTTGAGCATACTGGAAGCCTTATAGTACGAGATGACATCTGGGACTCCCATGCCACCTTTTTTGTTAGAGAGGCAATGACGTGCTTAGGGTAGTCAAGGCTTTTTGAATTTCCATATGAAATTGACTATCACTCTTTGAAGTTCTTTAAGAGAGCTGAGTGGGATACTGAGAGGGAGAGACATGAAAACATATAATATCTTTGGTAGAATAATCATTTTGGATAAGTTTACTATTCCAGTCCAAGAAAGAAAGATCGTGTTCCAATGCTCAGTGTCGGACTGTAAAGTTTTAAGAAGGGGGTTGATCTTTGCCTTAATCATATCTTTAAAGATGGGAGAGAGAGCAATGCCTAGATATGTAATACTCTTATGAGAAAACCAAAAGCAATAAGAGCTTTGAAGGGAAGAAGTCATCTCCGGTTCCAAATTAAGGCTGATAAATTCTGATTTCTCAAAGTTGACTTTAAAGTGGGATAAATAACTGTAGTGCAAGTGAATCAGAAGAAGGTGCTTCAAAGAGTCCGCTGGTTTGAACAAAAATAAGAGGACATTGTGAAGCACGCCAATTTCTCAGAAGACCTAGCAGACGGAAGTCTGGAGATTTGAAGTGTAAGACGGATGGTGTTCAAGAGATGCTCAAAATCCAAAATAAATTAAATGGGAGATAATGGGCACCCTTGTCAAGTCCCCTTTGTGATTCTAAATGACTCTGATAGGAAACCATTAAGTTCAACATGCGCTGAGGGCTGGGAGTAGAAGCTGAGAATTATGGAATGGAAGCCCTCTCCCACACCAAGATGCAAGAGAACTGTTTCCAGGTAAGGCCAGGCTATTCAGTCAAACGCCTTTTCGGCGTCGATCGTGACCAAAACCGATGGAACACACTTCTGTAGTGCAGTATACATCAATGCTATGACTTTGGAGGTGTTATCTCTCACCTCTCTGTGCGGTACAAATCCCGACTGATCGGGGTGTATGAGGGATGGCAAGTAGCGGTGCAGACGGAAGGCTAAAATTTTGGCCAGCAATTTAATATCCACATTAAGCAGGGATATCGGCCTATAGGTACTACAGAGAACAGGGTCTTTCCCTGGTTAACGAATCATGGAGATGTGAGCCATCAAAGACTGCATTAGCCATTGGGCACCAGAAGCAAGTTCATTGAACATGGATGTAAGGTGGGGAGTAAGTTGAGCATTAAACTGAGAGTAGTATTCCACAGTGAACCCGCCAGGGCCGGGGGTCTTCCCCAGCAGGATGTGCAGAATTGCAGACAAGACCTCTTGTTCTGTTATGGGGAGTTCCAATCCCGCCACCTCCAGAGCACCTCCAGAAATGTACGAATATTGGTGCGCTATGTATCAACATCCACCTAAGAAGATGTCAAGGAGATGTTGTAAAGGTGTTCATAATAGTCATGAAAAGCCTCCATCTCAGGAAACATACATTTTAGAGAGCCAGAACTGTCCCTGATTTTAGGGATGAAATTCAGCGAGTGTTTCTCTTTGACCAATCTGGCCAGCATCCTGCCACATTTGTTACCAAAATAGGATCTGTACTTATGCCAGTGGAAAGTGCGGAAAACTTTCCCCCGAAAATGCTACAAGACACACTCCCTCACCATTGTCAAATTCGTAAGATTAAGAGGGGTCAAATTTTGTTTATGGGTGAGTTCCTTGGCACGAAGATCTGCTAATACAGATTGCAATTCCAATTTCCGTTTCATGTCTGCATCTTGCTTAATACACTCGCCCCTCACATAGCATTTGTGTGCCTCCCAGACAGAAGTCAGGGGCATTCCTGGAATGGTATTGAGGTCAAAGAATTCCTGAGACTGCATTGTCAAACGATCTCTAAAGGTAGGATCGGAAAGTAGGGAATTGTTAAATTGGCAAGAATGAGATCCAAAGGGGACTGAGGGAAATGACAGACAGAGCTTAACAGGGGCTTGGTCTGACAGGTGCATCTGCTGTATGCTGGAGTGAAATACTAAATACAAGAGAGATTGGTCTATAAGACAGTAGTCCAACCTAGAGTACATACAGTGGCAAGCAGAATAATAGGTGTAGTCTTTAGTGAGAGGCTGTATTAGGCGCCATGGACCTACAAGGCGGGAGTTCACTAGTAAGGAATTGAGGGACCGAAGAGTCAAAGCTGAGTACTGAGATTTCCCTGTGGAGGAATTGATTTGCAGGTTGAGGGTAGCATTAAGGTCTCCCGCGAAGATCAAGTTCAAGGAATCCAATTTGCGTATAATGGAAGATTAGAAATGGAGAACGTTCTCGTTCGGGGCGTAGATTGTAGCAGGTGTAAATAGTCTGTTGAAGACCTTGCCCTTAATAAAAAGGAACCTACCTTCAGGATCAACTAAGGAGACTTCCTGACACCAAGGAGTATGTTTGTCAATCAAAATCGCCACTCCCTTACACTTACCATTGGAGGAGGCATACCACCCCAAAGGATAATCCGAGGAAAGAAGCGAAGTATGATGTGAGGTAGCCAAATGTGTTTCTTGTAGAAACAAGACTTTAGCACATAATCTCTTTGCTTCACGTGTAAGCAAGGACCTTTTCTCAGGGATGTTTAAACCCCGCACACTTAGGGTACGGAATGAAAGGGAGGCCATATTCTGTCTATAGTCAGAACAAACAGCTATAAAGTGCACAGAAAGGTAATGGGTTCCGGTGTAGCAGCCGCAGTCATGCCTAAGTTAGGATAAAGGGCCCGAGAGAATGGAAGAGAGAGAAAAGAAAAAAAAAGGGGGGAAGTGGGTTATAAGGGGGGGAAGGTAGGGTGGGAGAAGGGGGGGAAGAGGAAGGAAAGAAAAGGAAAAAGAATAGAGAGGAACGAAAGAATGAAAATACGGAAAACAGATATCTAGATTTGTAGTAGATAATGTATACTGGCAGACCAGAGTCCGCAGTGACAGCCAAACGCAGACTATCTGTGAGATAAGGAGGGGAGAGTAGTAGAGTAATCAAAAAGTCAAGAAACTTACATAGCAAACTGGGCAGGGCCACAATGCTTCAGCTCTGGGTTTACCTTAACTGAGAGGGGAAAAACTTTCCAGAGATAGGAGTAAGAAGGAGAAGAGGAGAAATAGAGTGCATTAAATAACTAAAAGATAAAATGAGCAGAGGAGAGACATGTGTCGCATGTGATATGCAGGAGAAGTAAAGTAAAGAGAAATCAGCATACTGTTTTGGATTGAATGGTCGTAGTAAAGATTTTAATGACAATTGCATGTGCAGGAAAATGGCAGGAAATCACACCATTTCCTCTGCTCCTTGTTTAATAAATGGCATTAATCAATAGATAAAAATAAGGAATGCCCAGATGCCCTAGATATCCCTTCTGCCCTCCTTTTGCCACGAGGAGCATTGTGGGAATAAGTAGCTTATTAAATTGCCATTAGGCAAGTGTAGGGCTAGAAAGTCAATTCCAGCACCTAATTTTGGTAGAATTGTACTTGTACTTTAACCCCACAGTGTCTAGCATCCTTATGGAAACCAAGCAAGTAGGAATCTTTATACCACTAACTAATTTGAAATTGCCACTAACTAATTAGAAAGAGTGTCTTAAATCCCTCAAAAGCTGTTTTGTACAAATGTTACTAGATTTATTTCCATTGAGTATAATAAAAATATGATTGTATTATCTACATATCTTAATTCTCATAAAGATAAACAGAAAATTTAAAGTGTCCTCTCCAGATCTTCTCTCAGATTCATAGCAATGAAGAATGAGATACCGTTTTTTTCAACGCTTTTTGGTCTTTTATTTTTGTACTCAGTTAAAGAATGCGAACTGAACATGAAATATGAAGAATGTGGGTCTCCCTGTGTTGATACCTGTTCAAACCCAGAAAGGGCACTGCTGTGTGAGGATCATTGTATAGGTGGCTGTTTTTGTCCAGCAGGTAAGTTCATCACCAATTTTAGTTCCTCCAAAGATGCATGCATTGCAGTTTCAGAGGCAAAAGCTGCCAGCATGGAGATTTTGGTTAATTGAATACTTTCTATTTTCTATTCCAGTCTTACATATTCATACTCAGTCAATGGTATACATTTTGTACACTTTTTCCTGAATAA